>CM031603.1:52371959-52374459 GCA_018398815.1 Conus ventricosus | reverse complement strand
ATGTATAAAAGAAAGAAAGAAGCAAACAAAGAGATTGACCAATAACCAGTGGAACAAATGAAGGGAAAGTATAAAGAAAGAAAGAAGCAAACAAAGAGATTGACCAATAACCTGTAAACAAATGAAGGAATGTATAAAGAAAGAAAGAAGCAAACAAAGAGATTGACCAATAACCTGTGGAACAAATGAAGGAATGTATAAAGAAAGAAAGAAGCAAACAAAGAGATTGACCAATAACCTGTGAAACAAATGAAGGAATGTATAAAGAAAGAAAGAAGCAAACAAAGAGATTGACCAATAACCTGTGGAACAAATGAAGGAATGTATAAAGAAAGAAAGAAGCAAACAAAGAGATTGACCAATAACCTGGGGGAACAAATGAAGGAAAAGTATAAAAAAAGAAAGAAGCAAACAAAGAGATTGACCAATAACCTGTGGAACAAATGAAGGAATGTATAAAGAAAGAAAGAAGCAAACAAAGAGATTGACCAATAACCTGTGGAACAAATGAAGGAATGTATAAAGAAAGAAAGAAGCAAACAAAGAGATTGACCAATAACCTGTGGAACAAATGAAGGAATGTATAAAGAAAGAAAGAAGCAAACAAAGAGATTGACCAATAACCTGTGAAACAAATGAAGGAATGTATAAAGAAAGAAAGAAGCAAACAAAGAGATTGACCAATAACCTGTGAAACAAATGAAGGAATGTATAAAGAAAGAAAGAAGCAAACAAAGAGATTGACCAATAACCTGTGAAACAAATGAAGGAATGTATAAAGAAAGAAAGAAGCAAACAAAGAGATTGACCAATAACCTGTGAAACAAATGAAGGAATGTATAAAGAAAGAAAGAAGCAAACAAAGAGATTGACCAATAACCTGTGAAACAAATGAAGGAATGTATAAAGAAAGAAAGAAGCAAACAAAGAGATTGACCAATAACCTGTGAACAAATGAAGGAATGTATAAAGAAAGAAAGAAGCAAACAAAGAGATTGACCAATAACCTGTGAAACAAATGAAGGAATGTATAAAGAAAGAAAGAAGCAAACAAAGAGATTGACCAATAACCTGTGAAACAAATGAAGGAATGTATAAAGAAAGAAAGAAGCAAACAAAGAGATTGACCAATAACCTGTGAAACAAATGAAGGAATGTATAAAGAAAGAAAGAAGCAAACAAAGAGATTGACCAATAACCTGTGGAACAAATGAAGGAATGTAAAAAAGAAAGAAAGAAGCAAACAAAGAGATTGACCAATAACCTGTGAAACAAATGAAGGAACGAATAAAGAAAGAAAGAAAGAAAGAAAGAAAGAAGCAAACAAAGAGATTGACCAATAACCTGTGAAACAAATGAAGGAACGAATAAAGAAAGAAAGAAAGAAAGAAAGAAGCAAACAAAGAGATTGACTAGTAGCTATTCTTACCTTCCATTAAACTGCAATGCATCCACGAGAGCGCACAGTTCAATAACTAACTGCATAAACAACAACAAAAATCACCGCGCGACCATTCAGTCAATCAAGTAAACAAACAACAAACAAACGTCCATATACAAGTAACTGACTACAAAGACAAACAAAGGAATCATCAAAAACTGTTATTCCTAACCACATTCATCTTCATCGTTTGAACAGGTCGCTGTACGGCTTGGTCACTGTAACATATAATACCTGTTCGTGTCGCCACCCGGCACAAATGGCGACGTTCACAAGCTATCATGTCTAGTGTTCGAACACGGGAAATCTCCAGCGTGTGCCTCATTAAAACTTAAACCACCGATGATAATAAAAGACGAAAGGGCCTGTAACTTCAGTATTCTCTTATGAATAAATAGATGATTAGCAGCATAGCGGCGACAGTATTGAACCTACAGATTTCAGTTTGTCTTATGAAATTTATGGTTCCTTCTACTTGAGAGATGACCGCGTATGAATAATGATGAAAATTCAGGATTTCACGTTATTGGCAACAATTGATTTGAACTATAAAATATAACATCAACAACAGCAGCAGCAACAACAACCAAAGGGTGGGGAAGAAAAACAAAACAAAACATACAAAAAATTTCACTTCCATCTACTGGTATTGTTTTGTTATAGAAAATGCTATTTTTGTGCCTTCGCTCTGTGTAATGCATGGCAAGAAGCACGAAAGACAACAATTTTCAAATCACATAGATTCAAGAATTCCAATAGTATTATTGATCTTAAGATAGCTTTCCACAAATAAAATCAATACTTCTTTACACTCAAACTAGGCGGTCAATTTAAAAAAAAAAGAACTTGAAATGAATTTGTTTGATTGAATCTGATCTCAACCCTAACGGCTACGAGATCATTTACATGTAGATCCATGTGAGGTTTATAACCTGAGTACTTTTCTTAGTATTTTCAGAATGGAGGAACGTATGTGTTTGTAGAAAATTCAAATGTTCACTCCAGCTCGGCTGATTCCTTTGGAAGAGGAAGCTGGGCAGAGGATGGAAAGACGTAAGA
>CM031603.1:52326959-52364459 GCA_018398815.1 Conus ventricosus | reverse complement strand
TGGCGTAATATTTTGAAGCAAAATTTATGACTTCTTTCAAGGTTTGCTGCACAAATTTAAGATTTACCCAAGAAAAAAAGGGGAAAAAAAACTACCGACACACTCTCGATCATTTAGGCGACAATGTAACAAGATAATTTCCTACCGTTTCTGTAAAGATCAATCAATACTGAAACGAGAAAGACTTATGATTTGCTGCCTTAATGCTGCTTTGCGAGTTTGATTCGCATAAACTTTTGCAGTCTTACATAGCTATGTTTGGCGGAATAGTTCTATTTGCAGTTTGAATTAGTTCTATATCTAATAACACACTTCTGTACATCCCTGCTCCGCCTTGGTGAAAACTGCATTAAGTGGCCTGATCGAATATAATTGAATATTTGCATGTTATACCATTTGATTTTTGTTCAGTATATCAACAAGGATTTAAGGTGATCAAACATGCTAAGAAGATTTGAAAAAGTTAATCGTTCCTGCACGCACACACACACACACAATGACAACCGAAACTGTGTGACTACACACATTCACTTTGTTTGCACGTGTGCTTCTAGAAAAGAAATAGACAGACGTGCGCATACTAGGGTCAGCACGCCACAATGCAGATACGAAGAAGGAAAAGGCATTTAAAGCCAGCTTTTGTTTGTTTGTGTGTGTGTGTGTGGTCACAATACCGAATTATGAAGCATACAAAGGAAACAGTACTATTCATGTCAATGACCACTTCGCTCCCTATTTGTTAAGACTGGAATTAAACTACTTCCTGTGTTTTATCTCACTGTTCACGTAGAAAGAACTTTCCCAAATCAAGATGACTGCAAGATATCCATCCGCAATAGGCTTATATTAACGGTGCATGACAAAATGCAGACAGATAAAGGAGTTGAAATATTAACTACAACCACAAAGACATTGTATTTTGCTTTTTTTTTTTTTTTTTTTTTCCCCTCAAAGATAACGGAAACAAAGAGGAGCGAAAACTGCAGTACCATACGCCAGTATGAATGTGTTGCGCGTTTACCTTTTTTCAAGGGCTTGTCATTTTGTCACAGAAATAGTTATTAAAGAAGAACATGCAGTCTTTGTATTACGTACACCTGTGCTCTTTCAAACATGTTGAAAGAAAAAATATCGTTTTTTTTGTTGTTGTTGTTGTTTTCTTAAACTTTTTAAATCCTAACTTCTGGGTCAGCTTGAAGGATTTTTGTGTTCGAAATTTAAGGTTTAATGAAAAGTTAAGCGCGATGCCCCCCTCCTCTCTTCCATCCCCTTCATCGTCATCGTCATAATCCTCTCTCTCTCTCTCTCTCTCTCTCTTGGTTTGTATTTTTCTCCCTCTCGACTCAGTGCATGTGGAGGGACTGAGGACGGGGGAGGGGGGGGGGGGGGGGGGGGAAGGGGGGGGGGGGAGCACGCGCGCGCGTGTGTGTATGCGCGAGCGCGCATGTCCGTGCGTGTGTGCACGAACGCGTACGCGCCTCTCTGTTGTGCATACGTGCATGTGTGTGGGTCTGAATGCATGAGAGACAGACAGACAGACAGACAGAGGGGAGAGAGAGAGAGAGAGAGAGAGAGAGAATGGCGCGTATACACTCATTTGTACACATCAATCGTTAACTATGCAAAGGCTAGATATGGGCAGACGTACGCGTACACATGGACACATACAGAGACACAGACACAATTAAACACACGCACACACACACACGCATACACACACACAACCACACACACACACACCACCACCACCACCACCATTACCACCACCACTGACAACAACAACGCCAACCACTACAACCGAAAAGTAAAAACGCTGCTTCAAGAGCAAGAGAAGAAGAGAGGAGGAAGAACAGGAGGAGGAATTGGAGTAGGAGCAGGGTCATGTGGAGGAGAGGGCAGACAGGTGAAAAAGACTGGCAAGCCTCCTGCAACATGTTGGCGATTTGTAGCTTTCCTCAGTCATTAAGTTGGCCTGAGTGCATTCATACAATACTGTGTGTGTGCCTCACTTGTCTACATATAACACGGGCCGACTATCCTGTCTGCCTCTCTTAGAACGTGCGTGGGCGCCGCGTGCACGATTTGCGCGCGCGGGTGGTGTGTATCATGTGTACGTGCTGGCGAGCGGTTATTTTACTTTAGTTCATGTTATTTTATTTTATTTTTTTTAATTTATTTTTTTTTTTTTTTTTTTTTGGGGGGGGGGGGGGTAGGGGGAGGTTGAAGAAGGTTGTGGATGGCAGGGTAGAAGGGTAGAAATGGGGTGGGGTGGGAGGGGGGGAGGCAGAGAGGAGAATGTGTATGTTCATGTCATGCTAGCGCGCATGCTTGGAGTATTCGAACATGTGAATGTTCGTCACTGTGTGTCGATGTGTGCTGTTGTGTATGCCTGCTTGTATACGTGCGAGCAAAAGTCTGTATGCGCGAGAGGGATTGGAGGGGGGGGGGGGGGGGGGGGCGGAAGGAGTGCTAGGGTGTGTGTGTGTGTGTGTGTGTGTGGCAGGGGGAGGGAGGGGGGGTAGAGGGAGAGCGGGATTATATGGGAGTAAGTGGAGTAGAGAGGGTGCGCGCGTCGTGTTCTATGCATACTTGAGTGTAGGCTTACACGAAGCCGCAAAGTCCCCCAAAATGGCAGAATGGACTTTGGACCTCGTAAAAGTGAACGAGGCGAACCACGTCGAGCCCGGTTAGCTAGTTAGACGAGCATGTACCACACAGTAGGCCCACATGAACAACGTAATGTACAAGAAAGCTCTTTTTTTTCAGATCCGAAGTACCGCATTTTGATTTTCGGGACACCCATCTTCAGCAGGTTTGAAAGTCGAAAGATGTCGAAATGCATAGCTTTTGCAATGTCCAAACAATTCCAAACGCGCTGCTTCTGTACCATCCTAAGAGATAAAAACGAATTGTTTCTGAGTCGTCCCAACAGACCAAAGGTGTTGTTTCCGTACTGTTCGCTGAGGCTAAAACACTTCGCGTCTGTGTTATCCAGAGCAATGTGATGCCTGTGTATTGTCTAAGAAAACATCCAAGGGCATGACTTCTCAATACCCAATAGGTCGAAACTCAGTAATTGTATATAAAGCTAAGAGGTTGAAAGGCGTTGCTTTTGTATAGTCTTAATACATCAAAACATCTTGCTTCTGTATTACCTTGGAAATCAAAGCGCGTTGCTTCTGTGTGTTCCTAAGAGTTTAATTAAGGTGTGTTGCTTTTGCATTGTCCAAGTGGTCAAAACATGGAGCATCTACATGATCCTTAGAGGTCAAAAAGCGTTGCGTCTATGTTGTCCTAAGAGTTTGAAACGTGCTGCTCCTATTTTGTCATAGGCGGTAGAAATTCTCTGCCTCCGTATTTTTCAAGAGTGGGGCCACATTGATTTATTTTACCACGGGGTCGAAACGCGTTGTTTCTGCAGCTTCAAAGAAGTCGAGACGCATTTTTTCTATTTTGTCCTTGGAGGTAGAAACACGTTGCTCCCGTATTATTCAAGCGGTAGTAAGGCGTTTCTTCTGTATTGTTCAAGAGGTGTGCGCGTTGCCTCATTATCCTTAGAGGTTGAAACGTGTCGCTTTTGTCCTAAGAAGTCAAAACGCGTTGCTTTTATATTATTTAAAATGTTGAAACGCGTTGCTTCTGTATTATCTAAGAGGTCCAAACGTGTTTGCTTCTATATTGTCCAAGAGGTTGAAATTTTGTTTTGCTTCTGCATGATCCCAGAGATCGAAACGCGTCTTTTCTTTATTATCAAAGAAATCAAAACGCGTTGCTTTTTGCTTATCTAACAGTATAAAAGTGTTGCTTCTGTAAAAGACTGTAGAGCGTGGCTTCTGTATTGTAATGTTTTTTATTCCATCCTTGGCGCACTAAAAAAAAAAATCAGCTTTTTTAAACTCTTATTTTTTGTCAGTATCTCACAGATGACTGCACAACGTATAGTAGTAAAGATGCACGTGAGGTGTCTTGAGAAATCATTTTTGTTAGTTTATTGTCTTCAAATATGAAGCCGGCAGTTGATGTGCACTGTTACGGCATTAACATGCGCTTTAGCAATAGATATATTCCTGCGTAACGTAATATTACACTCAGCACAGCATGTTACGTGACTACGTCAAATGTACACGGAACGTGTGTCCTTATCTGTCCCTCTGTTTAATACAGCAGAAGACGTCAAACTGAGTGACCATCCACGCCCATGCTTCTAGACACACTGACAAGGCTGCCATCTTTTGGAACACGTGATGAATATACAGCATCCCGAAAGCTTTCTTGAGCAGTGGGTTGGAATCGAGTTCCAATGGTGCCCTTCATGTCTACGGCTTTTTGATAGAAAGTTCTGAAAATGCTTCGCGTTTGGAAGATAATAAATCGTGCGCACTATCTTTCGGGTTTGCGCATTCGGTAGGTCTGTAGCTGATACACATGTTCAGTTTCCAACCGAGTTGTAGAAGTGTAGGCTATAGAAGGTGACGCGGATTATGATAAGAGTGGAAATATGCCGAGTCACGCACATCATGCGTGCACGTGCACAATCACACGAAGGCATGCGGTCTTAAGTGACCTGCAGAAATATGGCGGGGTTATGCAGTTATTTGAACAGCCATAAAGAGACAAAGGCGTTTCGGACAATGTAGATATGTAAATGAATTTGTGAACATCTAAAACGTAGCTTTGGAACAAGTTGTAAAACACACACACACACACACACACACACACACGCACACACACACACACACACACACACACACACACACACACACACACAAACCAAAACCAAAAATGTGGTCGAATTTTAGACGAATTGTTTTAAATCTCTTAAAGAGTAGAGTACTTTTCTTTGCAGTTCCAAAGGACAGTTAGGCTGTATGTGTCAGTAAAACTCCCTCTGATCCATTATAACTGTTTTGAACGAAGAAATATTGTCATGAGAATTTGCAGTCGCTAGTTCAACAGTTTCACACATTAAGTTAGGAACTAATACCGTTTCAAAATTACCTTCAATACTGACGGTATTTACTCGCCGAAATCACACCGGACAGACGGGTTGTCAAATAACCCACAATGAATCTGTCGTCAAAAGATTGAGGTTCCAAAGTTGGTTTCAGGAAAACTCCATGGCCACTCCCGAAGTTCCCCCCATTTCTCCTTCATTTCTGAAATCTGTGTGTCTTGTGCGCACTCTGAGGTCAAGTTTCAGGGTCTGGAGATTCGGGGCAATAAAATGACAAACCAGAAAATGCACAGGGAGATCGCAGACCCCAGTCTACCAAGGTCGAACAAATCAAGGATCCGATCTTTGAGCGACAGTTGGTGCGGGCTGTAACAGTTATTTCCCTTATATGTTGTTGAAATAGGAAGGTCTCAGCGTTTAGAGCACCAGAAGTTAGAATATTCCGTGAAAATAAACAACTTTAATAGAAAAATGATGATTGGTGACATAACTTTACAGCCGTCAGGTCAATGGGGGAAAAATGATAACAAAATTTCAGCTGTCTGATCCCGAATCGTTCCACGGATTCACGCCAAAAGAAGCTTGGTTTGTGCATGGTCCACTTTCCTTTCTTTCTTTCTTTTTTTTTATCTTTTTTTTTTTTTTAGTTTGTTGACGATGTTTGATTTAAATAGGTTCCACAATCTAATTTGCCTCATCTTGCTGAGAAGCAAACAAAACAAAACAAAATGAAACAAAATAACACAACACAAAGAAACAAAAAACCAGATGCTATAAACTTTCATTTCAGTTTACGTTGCTAAAAAGCTCAGCTGGCCGCGGGGGCCAAAACAGGGGCTGTTACCGTGGTCAAAATCATGCATGCTGGAAGTACAGGTTCATTCTAAACACGTTTAAAACGGCTTAACACCGGATCTATTGCTCCAACAAATGTAACTGCTGGCGGCAGTAATGAATTCAGGGCCGTGGGCAGCATTTCACGTACGTTTTAAAACCAAAGCTACAGTTGAGCTTAAGTTAAAAATTGCGAAAAAAAAGAAAATCTCATGTGACCATGCACATAAGGGGAGGGAGATAACACGTCCAAGCATATATACAGAGCACAAAGGTCACACACACACACACACACACACAGAGGTGAGGTGTTGTGTTGATATATGAGCACATTTTGAAACCCAGTCATATTGGTTGTTTTTCTTTGAAGCCTTAGAGATAACGAAGGTGCAGAGCACATAGGTCCACCACACACACACACACACACACACACACACACACAGAGAGAGAGAGAGAGAGAGAGAGAGAGAGAGAGAGAGAGGTTGTTATGATATATGAGTTCTGTTTTGGAATCCAGTCATACTAGTTGTTTGTCTTTGAAGCCATCAGGCGCAGAATGTCTAAGAAGAACCAGGTACAGTTGGCAGAACTAGAGTAGTCGTGGAAGGCTGAAATGAGTAGGGGCCTATTAAACGCGCCGAAGGCCATGAAACAGAGAAATTCACTTTGGATTCGGTCCTCTGTTGACCAGTGTAGCCACCGACGAGCGCACGAAACAGCCCCCCCCCCCCCCCCCCAGCCCCCACCCCCAGCCCTCCCGCGTTAGCATAAGTCAGTCAGTGACTTCTTCTTTCTTTCTATGTTTCTGCGTACGTAGGCTGACACTCCTGCGGACACTCCCTGTATAGACAGGCAGGGATGAATCCCATCCTACCCAGCAAAAAGAAGCGGAGTTTTGTGTGTATGACCGTTTTTAATTTCCCGCAATTAAGGCAGCCATACTCCAACTTCGGGAAGGTGCCTGCTACGTGTAACGTGTCATCCATACCAACGGCCAAACTGGCCATCTCATCCGAAAGCTGGTGATGGGATTTACGTGTATGCAAGATGTTATTGCGATGCGTTCACACACGGAAACCTCGGTTTATAGTCTCATTCGAAGGACTGTATGGGAAATGGAGTCAGAACCAGGGAAAAATCCCCCTGTACCGAAACGGGATGGCTGTGCATGGTTGTTCAGTACTCCCTCAGATTTCGGTTTTGCATTAGACCCACTGCGACACGGGGCTGGGCTCTTTGGTGTTTTGGGGAGACGGGACGCATCTCTCTCTCTCTCTCTCTCTCTCCTTCTCTCTCTCTCTCTCTCTCTCTCTCCCCTCTCTCTCTCTCTCTCTCTTTCTCTCTCTCTCCCCCCCTCTCTCTCTCTTTCTCTCTCCCCCCCCCTCTCTCTCTCTGTTCAAATTTAATTGTGTATGTCGGGTGCATGGGGAATCATAATATTTGTTGTGTAGATTGCCTAGTTGCATCGCTGTTAGATTCGTCTGATCTGGGTTTTGTTGTTGTTGTTGTTGTGTTTGTTGTTGTTTTTTTTTTTTGCTTCTTTCCTGTCTTACTTTAAATTAAGATTTTCTACAAATTTTCCCATATGATATTTAGCCGATGTGTTTATTGTTGTTAAATTTTGCTTGTTGTTGCTTCAGCTCAATAATTTGGTTATGTACACATCTGTTCAATAAAGAAATGCTTTAAAAAAAAACAACAAGAACAACAACAACAACAACAAAAACCGCCCCCGGCGAAGATTCGAACGCGCAACCCCACGATCACCAAGATTACGAGTCCAGCGATCAACCACTGGACTATTCCGGCCCCCTTCATCTGATTCGCTCAACTGGCAACGCTGACCACTATTGACTTTACAATGTTCTGCTCAAGTAAGAAAGAAATGTATGCCTTCGGAGCAGACGCTTTGCTTTAGGGCATGCCACTTCTTGTCTGGTTTATTTATTTGTAATTCATTTGGGCGAACGGCGAGACGCGGACAGGCACACAAGAGCGCCAAGAAAGTCGTACGACGAATGTTGACAGCGATATAAACCTGAGATATTGAAGTGCCTAGATGACGCCTTCTTTCTCTTTTTCTTTCTTTCTTTCCTTCTTTTTTCTCTTTTTTTCTTTTCTTTTTTTTTACCCTCTCGTTTTGGTTTAACTGGGTCAGTGGGTCAGTGTTGTGCGGGTTGTTGAACTCTTGTACTCTTGATAAACTTGCCTTACGACCCACGGCCCTGACAAACACGTTTGTCTCCACGGCTGTTCCTCCTTCCTTCACAGCATGGGGAGAGAGAGAGAGAGAGAGAGAGAGAGAGAGAGAGAGAGAGAGTTGCTGGAGAATGTGAAACCAACAGACACCTACGCGTATACATGTCTGTATAACCGCTGTGTAGCGAACGTCACGGCAGGTAGGCTGGGGAGATCGCAGGTTCAAATCCCATCAGAGGCACTGACGATAATGTTTATATTCGTGGGGTTTTATTGACCTCGTCTGCCTCTTACCCAGAGCCGTGTATGCCGTCCGCTTAGACGGAAAGTCTGGAACTGAACAGCTGAATGTCAATGCACTGAATGGATGCTTCTGTGGCAGCTTAATAAGCTTTCCTGACCAACACTCCTGGTATCTCTCGGATTTCAATGGTTGACGACATGATAGATTTACGGAAAGAAAGCCAGATTCCTGCCTTGGTATGTGGTCTCTGATTTCAATGGAACTCTCGCCTTGCCTTAAGGCTGTGTCAGGCCTATTGACATAGGCTAAAACACCAAAACTACATCAAGATGTTGTTGTGCTTTGCATAGTTATGCCGGGATTGTCTTCAGTTGTGACAAACTCCTAGCATAACATTATCAGTCTTCGAAATCCCCCGAAGTCGGAGTGTGGCTGCCCATGTGGCGGGGTAATCAAAAACGGTCACACACGTAATGTGCTCATCCCCAGCTGATGCATTTGTACCATAGTGTTCAAGTACTTTGGCTGTTCGGATGACCCCTGGATTCTTTTAGCCAGGGTACGACGACGACCACGACAACAACAACAAGAACAACAAGAACAACAACAACAACAACAACAACATTGGAACTCACAGCATCGTCTTCAAAATCCTCATCGATCATCATCAGACAAGGAGGTGGGGAGCAGGGAGGGGAGGGGTATGTGGTATTCTGTGGGCCTCTTGCTGCCTCGCTGATCGCAGCTTCAATTTCCTTTCCACATTCATTCCTGCGGTCAGCTCGACTGACAGACTCCAATATGGGCACAACTATTTCAACTCTATTCATCTTGTTTTATAGCCCAGCCGATCGCAGGTGACCGTATCAGGGTTGTTACATCGTCATGATCGCTCCGTACATATTTGTTTAAAACAAGAAATCGATATCAACAGTCAATTTCAAACATACTCAAAACGCCTTCACGATGGATCTAGTTTCCACAAAATCTGAAATGAAAGGAAAAAAAAACACTTGTCTTTTTTTTGTTTTTTTTTTATTTTTTTTATTTTAGAAAACTGTGATATCGTATCGTTGGAACATCCCAGAGCAAGTTCTCATGGAGTCTGTGGTAAAGTCTTTGAGTCAAATGTCATGTAGATCTATGTGACAACATCCAAGGTGTATATGTTTCATAGCAGAGTGGCCGCTGACATGGTATTCACCGCGGAGCCTCCTCGTCTTCATGCGGACTGTACGTCCCTGGATCGACATGTTGGCCATTTACTTCCGCAGGAAGACGTGCATGACGTGTTGGCCATTTACTTCCGCAGGAAGACGTGCATGACGTGTTGGCCATTTCCTTTCGCACGAAGACGTGCATGACATGTTGGCCATTTCCATCCGCAGGAAGACGTGCATGACATGTTGGCCATTTCCTTCCGCAGGAGTCTCAGACGTGCATGACGTGTTGGCCATTTCCTTCCGCAGGAAGACGTGCATGACGTGCTGGCCATTTCCTTCCGCAGGAAGACGTGCATGACGTGTTGGCCATTTCCTTTCGCACGAAGACGTGCATGACATGTTGGCCATTTCCATCCGCAGGAAGACGTGCATGACGTGTTGGCCATTTCCTTTCGCAGGAAGACGTGCATGACATGTTGGCCATTTCCATCCGCAGGAAGACGTGCAAGACGTGTTGGCCATTTCCTTCCGCAGGAAGACGTACATGACATGTTGGCCATTTCCTTCCACAGGAAGACGTGCATGACACGTTGGCCATTTCCATCCCCAGGAAGACGTGCATGACATGTTGGCCATTTCCTTCAGCAGGAAGGAGACGTTGACTCTGACTCCACAACTAAGCAATCATTGTCGTTAGCGGAGAGGGGCTCTGTGGATGTTGTCCTGCGTGCACTGGTTCAGAAAAGACATTGACTATCACTGAAGTGACTAAGCAGCGGCAGTGTAGTGTCTCCTCTGGTGGGTTTGCCACGTGGCCACCTTATGTTAGAAGCTTTTAATGGAATGCTGGCGTTGGGGCTAGCGACAAAACGACGTGGATGTGGTTGCGTCTGGAAGAATATGATAGACAGTGATTGCTCTGAGAAACTGCCGGAAGACAAGTACGAGTTAATACACAATTTGTTCTTATGCTCTGTCTCTTCCATGTCAAAACTGGTTGTATGCATAAAAATCAAAGATACATGTCAATGGCTTTTTTTCGGGGAGGGGGGAGGGGGGAGAGAAAGGGGGTGGGGAGGAACGGGGGATAGGAGAGGGGGGGGGGAGGATTAATCATGATTAAGATGACTAGTAGAAAAACTGTTGTCATTTCCAGATATCGGGTGTTAA
Source organism: Conus ventricosus (assembly GCA_018398815.1). Taxonomy (NCBI): domain Eukaryota; kingdom Metazoa; phylum Mollusca; class Gastropoda; order Neogastropoda; family Conidae; genus Conus; species Conus ventricosus. Next base: position 52,353,895 of record CM031603.1, on the reverse strand, counting down.
TTCACTAATGAGATTGATGTGCGTTTAAAGTGTACACCTTATGGTGTACACTTTAAACGCACATCAATCTCATTAGAAAAACTGCACGATTTAGAACCTTGCATGAATAAAACATTTTCGCAGTATTCAGCTGTTCCACTTCTGAAACTGTTCCAAGACTGAAAATCACGATATAGTCAATGACATGAACGAGTGCATGAACAATATAGTGGAGATGCGTAGAGGCAGACTGGGCAGTTGGGGAGGGGGGGGGGGAGGGGAGGGAGAACGGGGAAGAACAGAGGTGGAAAATAGGTGGGGGGGGGGGGGGGGGGGGGGGGGGGGGTGGGAGAAGAAATTAACACTCGCATGGCTTTACCATTTCTTCCCACTTGTCTTTTCAACCATGCTCTCCCGGCCGGGCAGGTCAAAGGTCACCTCCTAGGAGGACCTTGCTTTCATCGCAAAGAAAGGGGAAAAGAAAGAGAGCATAAAAAGCGGGGGTGCACGTATTAAAAAGCACTTTGACTTCTGACATGAGAGAGAGAGAGAGAGAGAGAGAGAGAGAGGGAGAGAGAGAGAGGGGGGGGGGGGGGAGGGTAGGGGGGAGGGAAGCGGGTGGAGTGGAGTGGAAAAGCGGAGGGGGTGGGGGTGGGGGGGGGGGGGTTGTAACCTGATATAGTCATTATTGTTTTCGACTGTGATAAACACATTTGTCCTCTCTTCCTTCCTTTCTCAGCCCCCCTTTCTCCAACCCCACCACCCCCCATCCTCCTGTGCGGCTCCGCCCCCATATCCACCCACACCAATACCACCGCTACCTGTTCCTTTCTCTTTTTTTTTTTTTTTTTTTTTTTTTTTGCTTTCTCTAAATAGTGGTTTCTCTCTCGATTATAGTCTAAGGTATGTTCACACACGCACGCTTGCACAATAGCAGACGGGACAGACAGATAGACAGACAGGCAGACGCATGCGCGCGCGAGCCCTGCGCACAAAACACACACATCTATCTATCTATCTGTCTGTCTGTCTGTCTGTCTGTCTTCTGTCTGTTTTTGTGGGGCGTGCGTGCGTGCGTGCGCGCGCGCGCGCGCGCCGGGGTGTGTGTGTGTGGGTGTGTTGTGTGGGGCGCGCGCGCGCGGCACGCGCGTGTTGTCCCGTTAAAAAAAAAAAACAGTTAGTGAAAAGCATTGGATGGCGCACAACAATAACGTTTTGGAACTTCAAAGTGTGCTAGGGAACCAAGCAAGGTATACCTAGTTGACAAGATGGAAAACACAGTGAGAAATTTCACTTGCCCTAAAGAAACCACACGGGCCGCAAACTCCCGGAACTTTCATCAACCCCCTTAAAAAGACCCAGTCTTCCAAGGCTCAAAAAAATCAAAGGAATAACATATGATTCTCAAACAAACGCAGACCCATTTCCAAAAGAAACAACGGGGGACACCGCCAAGCTAGACACACAAAGAAGCACATGAGGAAATCCACCGGCACATTTTCGAGGAACTCAAATATTTCCGAGCTCCACAGACTCCATTGCTCATCCATTTGACCCAATAATTATCCCGGATGTCACTCTCACCCAGGACCAAATCTCCATTTGCAGACTCCCCGACTGTTTTTGCCCCAACCCCCTCGTGAGGCTGTTGATGTTTGTGACCAACGTCTGGGTACACATGCACGGGCTGAACGCCTTGGCTGGCATACTTCCACTACAAAAGACAGGCAAACCAAGAGGGTGAGGATTCACAGGATGAGGTGACACATTTGTGAAAATGCCCTAGTATAAAAAGAACCACAAAAATGCACCCAAGAACCCAAAGTTGCCCTGGAAACGTTTATCAAAGCCTGCCGGGAAAAGATTTTCCCCAACCAAAACAACAGAAGAAAAAATCAGGGACAATCTAACTCTGGCCAAAGAGTAGCACTGAGAGAACTGAAAAATCTCCCTTAACTAAAGGTTGTGCATGCCCAAATTTGCAGACAAAGTGGAAATACTGTGATTACGGCATTTCAGAATGATGAAGAGATTATCCTCAAAAACTCTGAAAGACCCTGACTTCTATGACATCCTCCCTGTGGATCCCACACCCCGCACAGTCAATCAAATCAAATGCTGGACAGACAGCTGGTTGAGACAAGGTGCTATAGATAAGGACATGGCAGACGTTATCACTGACATAGATGAGAGCCACCCCGGGAAATGTAAACCTCTGATCAAAACTCAAACCCAAACCCTACCCAAAAAGACTATTGCTCTCAGGATGTGGAACACCTATACAGCCCTTATACAAAACCAGTCCAACTCTGTATTAACCACCTGACAGCACACCTTCCTTTTCAAGTCCTGGACTTGAAGGAATTCCTGCAGAAAGTTGAACAGATCAACTCCTTGCTTGCTCCCCTAACAGACACATCAACGTTCGCAGTATGTGGCGTTATTTCTCCTTATCCAAATGTGGATACCAGGATGGGTGTCCCTGCTGTGAAAACACTTGTGTCTCAACATCCTACCCCTTGGAAATCACAACAGCTTGTGTGCTAGAAGCACTGACCCTAACACTAGAAAACAATGCTACCCAATACACCAGTGAAACATACACCGTATATACAAAACCCAATCATGGTGTTGCCATGGGTCCAGCTCATGCATGTGACTTTGTAGATATATTCATGGGGGAACTTGATGTCAAATTGGTAGAAACATGCCCTGTCCCACTTCTCTCTGGCCTTGGCTCTCCATGAAAACAGGATGACCTCATAGATCTGGATTGGAGCCGATACAGAGACGATGGCATCACAATCCTTCCCAATGCAGCAGAAGCCAACAGCTTTGAACAACATCTACAGGAACTGCATCCCCCTTCCATCAAATGGACTTTAAAAACAGGCTCTGAAGTTGAGTATCTAGACATCAAGATGAACATGGAACAGGGAAAGATAGTGACTGATGTATACAGCAAGCACCGCCACTCGTACTTGCCACCAAACAGCTGCCATGCCCCATCAGTGTTTAAAGGACTGGTGTCGAGTGTAGGGACGAGGTTGCGGATGTTATGCAGCGATGACAACACGCTCCAGCAACGCATTTCAGTATACGCAGGACATTTTGAACTATGTGGCTGGAACAGAAAAGTTGCAGAACAACAACTCCAAAAGGCGCACAAGAAGACCGAAAGAAAACCTTTTTCAAACCTAGAAGAAAGAAAGTAAAAAAAAAAACACACAAAAACCATGCATGGGTGACAACCTTTGACCCACGCTTTCCATCAAAAACTCTAATTCTGAAAGAGAACCAACACCTCTTTACTCAGACCCAGAAAATACGAAGATATTTCCCCCTAGAACCCATTATTTCTGCAGACCGACGACGAAAGAATCTAGGAGAGATTTATAAGCCGACCATTCCCAGACGTTTTGTGATCATGGCCCGAAAACGCAACCAGGATTTAGAAAATGCTCGGCAAAACGATGTGATACATGCGTTCACAGTCTAGACATACACGAATTTACTTCTTCATGGGATAGGAGGACATGGTAGATCCGAAAAACCCCTTACCTGCACTACACCACGAGTTACTTACCTACTCCGCTGTAAAATCCACGAGGACGCATAGTATGGTGGCTCCTCAGTAAACTTGAAACTCCGCTGGGCAGGACATAAATCTGACGTGAAACTGAAGAAAAATCTTAAGTGTCAAGTTGCCCACCACATGAACTCATGCAAACACCCTGAAAATCTAGAACTGCACCAATGCATGGACATTTTTGCCATTGACTCAGTGGATAGTGACAGTATTTAGGAGCAAGGAGACATAGTGGATGGCAAATATTGGACAGTTTTTTTTGTGGGTTAAATACTCGTTTGGACCTCAATGCTTCCCGAAAAGCAAGGATTCAGTTCCACTGAAGCGTTGTCTGTGTGTGGGTGACGAAGGCAGATTATCATTCCTTTTAAAGACTAGAGTCTATTGGATTGAGGGCTTATGGACTGTCTTTTTCTTGGGAAAGGGGAATGATGACAAACAAGCTAGGTAGAACAGGGAATATACAAATATTCTACAGCTCAAATGTAAAAGTGTTCTCCCCTTTTATCCTTTATTAAGGGTGATATGAAGACAATGCATATGTTCCTTCATAATTATGATAATATAAATGTGTGCATGAGTAGGCTTTTGAGACTAGGTGTATGTAAATGTAAAGTGTAAAGTGTATGAAGACTAGGTGTATGTAAGTGTGACACTCTGTCTGAAAATAGTTGATGTGTGTGTGTGTGTGTGTGTGTGTGTGTGTGTGTGTGTGTGGTGTGTGTTGGACATAATATACATTTCTGGTTATAGACTTTCCATAATACTACTGCCTTACCCCTCCATGCCTCTACTAAAATTCTATTCCTCTAATCCCACGAATTTTCTGCCCCCATTTTTCCTTTCTCTCTGCCCCCCACCCCCACCCCCACCCCCATGCCTTTCCTTTTGTTCTCTCCCACTCCTTTCTGCCCCCCCCCCCCCCCCCCCCCCCCCCCACCGCACACACGCACACACACACACACCCCACACAACACACACCACACACACACACACACACACACACACACACACAATACACACACACTCCTTCCACGCCACCATCATACCATACTCCTCTCACCACTTCTTTTTTTGGCCTCCCATCCCCCCCTCTCTCTCTCTCTCTCTCCCCTCTCTCTTCTCTCTCCTCTCTCTCTCTCTCATCCTCTCTCTCTCTCTTTCTCTCTCTCTCTCTTTCTCTCTCTCTCCCTCCTCCCCACCCCCCCCTTTCCCTGCCTTTCTTTTTGCTCCCTCTCTCCTACTTTTCTATCGCCTCCCTCCCTCCTCCCCCCCCCCCTTTATCCCACGATTTCATGCCTACTTTCCCCCCTTCCCCCCTCTCTCCCCCTCTCCTGTCTTTCTGCTGCCCCCCCCCCCCCCTTGTTTCCTGTTACCCAACGCCCTCTTCCCCTCTCTCTCCCCCCCCCTCTCTCTCTCTCTGGCTTGGTCACTCCTCGAATTCTGTCTCTTTTGCCCCCTCTCTCCCCCCCCTCTCTTTCCGTCTGTCTGCTCTGTCTGTCTGTCCTGTCTGTCCTCTCTCTCTCTCTCTCTCTCCTCTGCTCTCCTCTCATCTTCTCTCTTCCCTCTCTCTCTCTGTCCCTCTGTCTATCTGTCTGTCAGTGTTCTCTCTCTCTCTTCTCTCTCTCACTCTTCTCTCTCTCTCTCTCCTCTCTCTCTCTCTCTCTCTCTCTCTTCTCTCTCTCTTCTCCCTCCTCCCCTCCCCCCCCCCCCCCCCCCCACCAACCGTAGGTCTCTTGTTTTGTCATATGGTTGTATACAAAGGCTATCTGTTTTATGATCACAAGTCCATTTAATTCCATTTTATTTGAAAAAGATTTATTACGTTGTTTCGAAAGTGCATTGAGTTCACGGTGGCAGATTCAAGTGTATGTTTGACTTGACTTGTGCAGTGAGTTCACTCACAGTAGGACGCAAAACAGCAAGATGGTTTTAGGTGTACATAAGTGTGTGTGTGTTTTGTGTGGTGTGTGTGTTGTGTGTGGTGTGTGTGTGTGTGTTGTGCGTGCGTGCGTGCGTGCTTGCTTGCGTCGTGCTGCTTGCGTGCGTGCGTGCGTGCGTGTGTGTGTGTGTGTGTGTGTGTGTGTGTGTGTGTGTGAGTGTGTGTGTGTGTGTGTGTGTGTGTGTGCGTGCGTGCGTGCGTGCGTGTGTGTGTGTGTGGTGTGTGGTGTGTGTGTTGGTGTGTGTGTGTGTGTGTTGGACCTAATATACATTTCTGCTTATAGACTTTCCATAATACTTACCCCTCCATGCCTCGTACTATATTCTATTCCTCTATCCCACGAATTTTCTGCCCCCATTCTTCCTTTGCTCTCTGCCCCCCACCCCCACCCTATACCTCCACCCTCATGTCTTTCGTTTGTCTCTCCCCCTGCTTTCTCCCCCCCCCCCCCCCTTCCCCACACACATCACACACATCCATACACACACACTCCTTCCACGCCACCATCATACCATCACCTCTCACCCACATTTTTTTTTTGCCATCCCATCTCTCTCGTCTTCTCTCTCTCTCTCTCTCTCTCTCTCTCTCTCTTCTCTCTCTCCTCTCTCTCTCCTCCTCCTCCTTCCTCTCTCCTCTCCTACTCTTCTCCTCTCTCTCTCTCTCTCTCCTGCCTTTCCTTTTTGCTCCCCTCTCTACTTTTCTATCGCCTCCCTCCCTCCCCCTCCTCCCCCTTTTCCCACTGATTTCATCCTACTTTTTCCCCCTTCCCCCCTCTCCTCCCCTCCCCCTGTCATTCTTTTGCTGCCCCGCCCCCCCCCCCTTTTTCTGTTTACCACGCCCCTTCTCCCCTCCTCTCTCTCTCTCTCTCTCTCTCCTCTCTCTCCACTCTCTCTCTCTCTCTTCCTCTCTCTCTCCTCTCTCTCTCCTCCTCTCTGTTGCTGCTCACCTCCAATTGTCTCTTTCGCTCCCTCTCCGTCCCCCCTTTCTCTCTCTCTCTCTCTCTCTCTCTCTCTCTCTCTCTCTCCTCTCCTCTCCTCTGTCTCTCTGTCCCTCGTGCTTCTCTCTCTTCTCTCTCTCTCTCTCTCTCTCACTCTCTCCCCTCTCTCTTCTCTCTCTCTCCTCTCTCTCTCTCTCTCTCTCTCTCTGTCTATCTGTCTGTCAGTGTTCTCTCTCTCTCTCTCTCTCTCTCTCTCTCTCTCTCTCTCTCTCTCTCTCTCTCTCTCTCTCCCCTCCCTCCCCCTTCCCCCCACCAACCGTCGGTCTCTTGTTTAGGTCATGTGGTTGTATACAAAGGCTATCTGTTTTATGATCAAAGTCCATTTAATTTCCATTTTATTTGAAAAAGATTTCATTACTTTTGTTTCGAATAGTGCATTGAGTTCACGGGTGGCAGATATCAAGTGTATGTTTGACTTGACTTGTGCAGTGAGTTCACTCACAGTAGGACGCAAAACAGCACGGATGGTTTAGTTGTACATAAGTGTGTGTGTGTTGGTGTGTGGTGTGTGTGTGTGTGTGCCAGGCTTCTTGTATCTTTTTGTGTGCTCCTAATTTTTACCTTAGTGAATTGTTTTACCTTAGTGAATTGTTTTACCTTAGTGAATTGTTTTACCTTAGTGAATTGTTTCAATGGCAAAGCCTGGATATTGTTTATACGTTTTAGTTTGTGACTGCAATTGTCTGAGAAGCCCAAAAAGAAGGCGAAAATTATGAAAAATAAATGTTAGAATGTAGCCCAGCTCAAGTCTTATGATTTCTTTTGAGCGTATGCTGACTGTTGTGAGCATTGTCTACTTGAACGGATTCCTCGGTGGAGCGGTGCCTGATTATATATAAGCACAAGCGAGCGCCCGCGCGCACACACACACACACACACACACACACACACACACACACACACACACACACACACACACACACACAAGTAAACGCACACACACACACACACACACACCACACACACACACACACAACACGACACACACACACACACACACACACACACACACACACACATACAGCATGCACGCCGCGCGCACGCGCACACATCCACCCCACCCCCCCACCCCACACACACACACGCACGCACGCACGCACATTCTCAGCTGTCTCTCCCCCATGCATTTCTCCCGAGGTATTCGATATGTAGCCTACAACTGCTAACTAAGAATTGCTAAATCAATACTCTCTCTCTCTTTGTCTCTCTCTCTCTCTCTCGCTCTCTCTCTCTCTCTCTCCTCTCTTCTCTCTCTCTCTCTCCTCTCTCTCTCTCTCTCTCTCCTCTCTCTCTCTCTCTCTCTCTCTCTATCTGTCTGTTCTGTCTGTCTGTCTATCTGTCTCTGTCTGTCTGTCCTCTCTCTCTCTCTCTCTTCTCTCTCTCTCTCTGTCTCTCTCTCTCTCTCTCTCTCTCTCTCTCTCTCTCTCTCTCTGTCTCTGATACTCCATATGTACCACTGCAAGCCAAACATAACTGTACCATTTTTTCACCCCCTTCGCCACCCCTTACCTCCGCCTCCCCTTCCCAGCCCAGACAGTCAGTTTGCACTTTCACTTACCATGTGTTGTTGCTTATGACTAAACTAAAACTAAAACTAACAAAGCACTAGATCAATATTCTCTCCTATCGTTGACACAAGACTCGTTGGGCTATGTACACAATGGCCAACCAAATCTTGGTGAGACATTCGAAAAGCGAGTTCAGTCACCCAAGTACGGGCTGAAACAAAAGTTCTCTCCCCTTGACACTCGGTTAGCATGCAGACCCACTGTTGCTAAACCAAGTATTGCTGTAAGAGTGATTTTTTTTATTTTTTTTAGTCTCTCTGACATTCGGTAAGCTAAATCAGTAATCAAGTATTGGCGGGATCAATATTCTCTCCCTCTGGCAGTCGGTGAGTACCTTCACTGACCAGGTTTTGCCTGATCAATACTCTCTGTCTCTGTCTGTGCCCCCGCCTCTCCTGTGTCACTGTCTGCTGTCTGTCCCTGTCTCTCGCGCTCGTTCGCTCTCAGTCTCTGTGTTTCCGTTTCTGTCTGTCTGTCTCTATCTGTCTTTTTTTCCGTCTGTCGCGCTGTTTTCTCTCAGTCTCTGTCTGTCGGGTCTGTCTGTCTTTTCTGGTCCTCTCTCTCTCTCTCTCTCCTCCTCTCCTCTCTCTCTCTCTCTCTCCTCTCTCTCTCTCTCTCTTTTCTCCTCTCCTCTCTCTCTCTCTCTCTCTCCTCTCTCTCTCTCTCTCTCTCTCTGTGCCCTGTCTCTGTCTCTGTCGCGTCTCCTCTCTCTGTCCTCTGTCTGTGGGTCTTCTGTCCGTCCGTTTGTCTGTCTTCCCTTTTCTCTACACTTCTCTGTCTGTCTGTCTGTTTTGTCTGTCTACTGTCTGTCTCTCTCTCTCTCTCTCTTCTCCCCTTCTCTCTCCTCTCATCTCTCTCTCTCTCTTCTCTCTTTCTCTCTCTCGTCGGTCGGGCCGGTCAGTCAAGCTGTCTGTCTGCCCCTCTCTCTCTGTCTAGTTTTTCTTCGTTCTCTCTCTCTCTCTCACTCTCTCCTCTCTCTTCTCCCTTCTCTCTCTCTCTCTCTCTCTCCAAACACTGGATATGAACCTATACTAACCTAGCATTGCAAAAATCAGGTTATTTGTTTTCTTGACTCTCGGAAGTAAGCTTACTACACAAACCAAGACTTTTGGGATTGACATCCTCCCCCCCCCTCCCCCTTAAAAACTCGAATGTGCTCTATCACTCACAAGAAATCTGGTTTGGGATATTCCTCCCTCACACTCTGTATGTACATCACAAAGCCAAGTAAAAGCTGATCGATTTCCCTCTCACACTCGCAATATGTACTACCGCAACTACGTTTCGCTGATAAGTATTTCTGTGTGTGTGTGTGTGTGTGTGTGTGGTTGTGTTGTGTTGTGTGTGTGTGGGGTGTGTGGTGTGTCCTCTCCTCTCTCTCCCCTCTCCTCCTCCTCCTTCTCCTCCCCTCTCTCTCCTCTCCTCTCTCCTTCACTCTCTCTGTGACAACCCACGATGTAACAATTACTGACAGTTTTACTGATCTCTCTCCTCTCCTCCTCTCTCTCTCTGGGGTAATCCTTTTCTGTCTCTCTTTCTGTGTCTCCGTCCTCTGTCTCTCTTTCTGTGTCTGTCTCTGCCTCTGCCCTCGCCGGGGTGTGTGTGTTTTCTCTTCTGCCTCTGTCTCGGGTCTGACATTCGGTGTGTACGTGTTACAAACCATATATATAGATTAATTAATATTCTCTCCTTTCTGACGCCCAGTATGTTTGCCAATTAAAAAGCATTTTGGTGTCAATATTCGCTCTAACTTTGACACGCGTGAGCTATGTCTTGCTATAACCAAGGTTGTTGAGTCACATTTCACCCCGATACTTACGTCACTGACAAAGAAATTGCTTTGGCCCATATTCTCTCTCTTTTCTCTTCTCTCTCCCTTCTCTCTCCTCTCCTCTTCTCTCTATCTCTCCTCTCCCTCTTCTCTTCTCTCTCTTCCTTCTCTCTCTCTCTCTCTCTCGGAATATGGGACATCGACATATTGACATATGCGAAATACTAGGACCCAGACCCCTTTTGGTAATTGAAATTTGGGGAGGGGGAAAAAATCCAGCGGTTTGAACCTTGAAAGTTTCACAGATTTTTCTGACACAAGGTTTCTGCTGTACACTAGGTTTCATGCTGTTCAGCTACGCACTCTGTCTGACTTGGCACTGAGGGAGGTTTCAAGGGCTGCTAACACGATGCAATTCATGTGCATCTGTGGGGACAATACATTCCCTGGCTGGAAACAGCCCATTCGTTTCCGGGGACAATTCATCGAACATCATTCAGACCACAATTCCCATAATATAACCAAGACTTTTCAATATGATCGGGTTCAAAGAACAATAAACAAATATATATTTATATATATATATATAATTATATATTTATTATATATATTAATTAAATATATATATATATATATATAATTTTAATATTGTGTTGTGTGTGTGTTTTGGAGTGTGGTTTTGTGGTGTTGTGGTGTGTGTGTGGGTGGGGCGTGAGTGCGTGGCGTGCGTGCGTGCGTACGTTCGTCGTGCGTCGGGCGTATGCATGTATGAACCAGTTATATATAAGAAAAAAGAAATAAAAATAAGAAGAAATAAAGTCCTTTGCCCTGATTTGGTGATGACGAACAATAGAGGACGTTTTTAATCGGGCCCAAAGGATGGGCGTTAAATCACACGAAGGGGCGTAGGGCGTAGGCGTGCATGCCTTGGAAGACGTCTAAAATTCACGACGAAACCGACTTAAAGTAAGAAGACACCCTGCCACCCGTGTTAGACAGCCGATTGACAAACAGTCAATTACGCTTTATTCACCTGGCGGCAGGGATGGCACATTTGTACAGCTGAAGGCTTGCGCCGGGGTTTTAATCATATTCACCGACGGATATCACACACCACAACACACACACACACACCACACAACACACACACACCACCGCGCGCGCGCGCAAGCACGCACGCACGGCACACAACACACACACACACCACACACACACACACACCCACACACACACCCCACACACACACACACACAACACGCACGCACGCACGCACGCACGCACGCACGCACGCACGCACCACGCACGCACCACAACACCCCCAACACACACACACAAGCGCACATGCATGCATGCACGCACGCACGCACACACATACACATGTATTCAATTAGAACTTTTACAGAGACACTGCGTGCGCACGCGCGCGCCACGCACACACGCACACACACACACACACCACACACACACACACACACACACACACACACACAACATACGCCCCACACACACATACACACGCACGCACGCACGCACGAAAGCACACACGCACGAATGCACTCACACACACACACACACACACACACACACACACACACACACACACACACACACACACCACACACACACACACACACCACACACACTCATTTATTCACTTGGATTTATCATAAAGTTCACGTAGGCGGGGAATACACACACAAAACACGCCGCGCGCGCGCGCGCGCACACACAACACGCACGCACGCACGTACGCACGCACGCGCGCGCGCGCGGGCGCACACACACACACACACACACACACTTATTTGGTTTGAATTATCACACTTTAGATATTGGTGTATACATCCCCCCCCCCCCCCCCCCCCCCCCACACACACAGAGGGGGAAAGGGTACAAAAAAGAGTTTGTATGTATGTATTAGAGATGGGGGGGGGGGGGGAGTGGCGGCGGGGAGGGAGGGGGACACACACAAAACCCACACACACACACAAAACAAAACAAAACACACACACACACACACTCACACACGCAGAGGGAAAAGGGTACAATAAAGAGTTTCTATGTATGTGAGAGAGATGGGGGAAAAGGGAGGTGGGGTGGGGGGGGGGGGAGTGGCGGCGGGAGGAGAGGGAAGGAACGGGAGGGGGAGAAGCAGGACACGAAGGAGGGGTCGCTGACATGTGAGTAAGCCTGATGTTGATGGGTAACCCGTTTTCAACCTCTGTACCAAAGCTTAGGGAAAAATTCGTATCTCAGAAAAAACATCAACCTATCTACAACATCTATTGCTGCGGCCATTTGATCTCCTTCCCTTCATCACACCATCTTTTCCCCCCCCCACCCCCACCCCCACCCCCAAATTTCCCCACCATCATCACCCTTTCTTTCACCCCCCCCCCCCCCCCCCCCCCGGACGGTTAGCCTACAATTAAAACCTCTAAACCCCCGTTTGTGCATTACAAGAGCCTAGAATCCTCGGAAATACCACAGCATCCCGCACCTCTCGGGACCTGTTGTCGCAGGGTAGTGATCATAATGACGAAGTTATATATTTTAATTATCATTATTGATCATATCACTCAAGAACCAGGGCGTCAACCCCATTAGGCTGAGAACACATCGGACCTTACTGTCGGAGAGATCTGTTGGCATCTGTTTGAAAACGAAAACAAGTTTGGTGTTGTGTGGGGTTTTGGTGTTGTGTGTGTGTGTGGGGTGGGGGTGGTGTGGGGTGCGTGCGGGCGTGCGTGCGGGGGCGTGCGGCGGCGTGCGTGCGTGCGTGCGTGGTTTTGTATGTGTGTGTGTGTGTGTGTGTGTTGTGTGTGTGTGTGTGTGTGTGGAGTGAGTGAGTGAGAGTGCTGCGGCAGTGAGTGAGTGAATGAGTGAGTGAGTAGGAGTGTGGTGCGTGCGGCGTGCCGTGCGTGCTGCGTGCCGTGCGGCGTGCGTGGCGTGGGGGTGGTGTGTGTGGTGTGTATGTGTGTGTGTGTGGTGGGTGTGGGTGTGTGGTGTGTTTTGTGTGGTGCGCGAGGCGCGCGCGCGCGCGCCGTCGTGTAACAAATCCATCGACATGCTCAACAAAAACCCCAGGGAAATGTTGTAAAAGGAGACGGAAGGAGACAGGGAAACGACAAACAACAACAACAACAACAAACAACAACAACAACACACTTGATAACAACGATGGACTAACCACGTGGCAGAATGAACGGGGAAAACAATGGCAGGGACTGAGGCCCTGGGCGTGTTTGCCTTGGCAACAAACGAAGAACGGAGGAATGTGGGGAAGTGTTCTCATGTGTCCTCCTGACATCCCAATGAGTCAAGGGAGAAGAGAGGAAGGAGAAAGGGGAGAAAAGGAGGAGGAGAAGAAGAGAAAGAAGAAGAAGAAGAAGAAGAAGAAGAAGAAGAAGAAGAAGAAGGAAAAGGGGGAGGAGGAAAAAAAGGAGAAGAAGGAGAAGAAGAAGAAGAAGAAGAAGAGAAGGAGAAGAAGAAGGGAAAGAGGAGGAAAAAGAAGGAGAAGAAGGAAAGAAGGAGAAGAAGGAAAAAAAGAAGAAGAAGAAGAAGAAGAAGAAGAAGGAGGGAAATGAAGTATGAAGATATGAAAGTGAGATGATGATGATGTGAAAAGATGATGATCGTGATGAAGAATACGAAAGAGAAAAAGAAGAAGAGTGAAAGACTATAAAAAGATGAATGATGAAATAATGATGGATTGGAATCCATGTTTTGAACACATAGAGCGAGAGTGAAAAAGAGGAGGAAGGTGAATTTGTGAGTTCCTCTCTCATCTCTCTGTTCTCTCCCTCCTGGCGCGCGCGCGGGCGCGCGCGTGATGTGTGTTGGTGTGTTAATACTATGTAGTTGTATGACAAACCTGTTACACTGGCAAAAAACACACAAAAATAAAGGTAGCTTAAAATTGTGTGTGTGTGTGTGTGTGTGTGTGTGTGTGTGGTGTGTGGTGTGTGTTGTGTGTTTTGTGTGTGTGTTTGGTGTTCTCAATTAAGTCAAAGAAAGAATTGCAAGTTTTGGTTTTTTCTTTTTTAATATATTTTAGTTCATATTTCTATAGGTCATAAACCAACGAAAAATTGGCAATAGAATAACTTTATCCTTTGGACTGGGTTTCGAGGGCTGAATTAAGCTGTTTTTGGCATTGGTATTTTGTTTTTGTTTGCTCTTTTTGTTTTTTTGTTTTTTTTGTTAATTTAACGAAAGGAAATTTGCGGTCTTTTGTTTTTCCTTTTAACAATGGCCTACGCTTAGTAAGAGCACATGCAATTTTTCTCATTTTTTTGCCGTTTTTTCTGTTTCTTTCTTTCTTTCTTCTTCTTCTTCTTCTTCTTTTCTGCTTCTTCTTCTTCTTCTTTTTCGCTTCTGCTTCTTCTTCTTCTTCTGCTTCTGCTTCTTCTTTCTTCTTCTCCCTTTTTCTTCTTCTTCTTCTTCTTCTTCGCTTTTCTTTTTCTTCTTTTTCTTCTTTCTTCTCTTCTTCTTCGCTTCTTCTTCTCCTTCTTCTTCTTCTTCTTCTCCTCTTCTTCTTCTTCTTTCCTTCTTTCTTCTTCTTCTTCTTTTTTCTTCTTTTCTTCTTCTTCTTCTTCTTCTTCTCTTTTCTCCTTCTTCTTCTTCTTCTTCGTCGTCTCCCTCCCTCATGCCTTGTTATTCTTCTAGAATCAGATTTGCTGGAAAGCTTTCGGTTCTTGATCACCCTTGTCGCATTGACAGATATTGCGGTCAACAAGATGCGAAAACGTGTGTCAAAACCCCATGTCTCACTTTACAATTGTAAAAATATTTAGAGACACACCTACAAAATTTGCGCTTCCCGTTTTAAATCTATTGATTTAATGGCAGTAGTCACTTGTCACCATCATCTCATCATCACATCTCATCATCATTCGCCCTTCTACTCATCCTTACGTGGACTTGGCCCAACGACTGTCTGGGAAGTGCAAGGATCCCGAACCTAGGGTGGTTTCTTCTATTTCCTGCTGACCGCAAGGGTGCCTGGTGCTATTTTTTCGGTTAAACGGATTCGCCATCTGGGTGTTGCATGTTCTTAACCACATCAGAAAATGCAGGGGATCAAGGGAACTGTCCGTGGTAAAATTTGTGGTATATACATAGAGAGAGGGGAGAGAGAGAGAGAGAGAGGGGAAGAGAGAGAGAGAGAGGGGAGAGAGAGGGAGACCAGACAACGCATCTACAAAAACATACTCTGTGGTTACAGTAATACTACTAGAGACAGCGGCGATGGAGATGAACGTTCTGAATTCTGGGTTGTTGTATCCAGAAAACCCACCCCACACCATCCTAGGGTTGCAGACCAAAATGATGTTGCCCCACCACCTACCTCCATAGTCTGTATCCTATAACACCAAGACCCCGTTTTTCCCCTTCCCAAACTACTCCTTCCCTCCCTTTCCGTCACGACCCTCCCTCCGACACCCCTTTCTTCCCCTCCCCAATGACATCCCTCCCCCCCCCCCCCCCCCCCCCCCCCCCCCCCCCCCTCCCGCTAAACAAGTCGAGTGAGCGAATAACAATACAGAAGCAGTGCGTTTTTTACCGGAGGTTCTTTTTATTCTCCTCCTCCTCCTCTCCTCCTCCTTTTCTTTTTTCTTTTTCTCTTCTTCCTCTTCTGCTTCTTCTTCTTCTTGTTTGTTTGATTGCCACTTTGCCTTACCGGTCGAAGACCTCGGAACAAGAAGAAGAAGACAGGAGGAGGGGGGAGGGGAGGAGGAGGAGGAGGAGGAGGAGGAGGAGAACAACAACAACGACAAGAACAACAACAAAAATATGAACACAACAAAACAGAAACAAGAAAGTACTGAGATTTAGCTGTGTTTCGACAGCGTTCGGGTGTATTACCCCCGTTGCAGAACGGGGGAGGGGTGGGGTGGGTGGGGGGGGGGGGGTCAAGCCCTACCCTCTCTCTCTCTCCTCTCTCTGTGTGTGTGTGTGTGTTTTGGGGTGTGTGTGTGTGTGGGGTGTGGTGTGTGTGTGTGGTGTGTGTGTGTTCTGTCTGTCACAAGATGTAATTCGAAAAAAGTGGGGCAGATCTCCCAACAGGTTTGACAGTTTTGTTTTTAAAAAATCACTCTGAAACCAATGACTCAGAAATGTCCCGGTCAGGCATCTATCTGCTAGTTTCGTCCACGGTTTCTCTGGTCAAGTCTGTTCTACTTGTTTCTTCAAGTCCTTTGGTTGTCTTGCTGTGCACCCTGCGCGCTGCGTTCTCATGGCTTCGCAGATGTTGGTGTCCACTTTGTAGAGACGTGTGTAGCAAGCAGGGGACCCCTCTTGATGACACTGAAACGGAGATGTTATCATCTTAGTGGCAAAACCTAGGACTTTCCGAATAACCCTTTTGGAAGATGCTATTTAGCATCGCCTTGATGTTTACGAGGAATGGTTGTAAGGACGCATTGGCCCTTCTGTTTCATCCCCATCTAAGCCTTGCTATCATCATCAAAACATCATTATTTCTGTCTTATCAGTCATATTATACATTGCTATTATTGTCATTATTATATGTTGTTGTTGCGAGCGTTATTTCTTTTAAAGTTCTTGCTGTTGTCCTGTTGTTTTTGGTCTGCGGTCCAGTTTCGGAAGCTGGCAGATTCGCGTGCATAAAAATAACCAATTCATTTATCAATACATTATGACTGTGTTTCAAAAAGTATGAAAAGTTTGTCTTTTGGATTTAAATAAATACGACTTTTAAATCAATTAATTAATATTGACTACATTACATTAAAATAATTATTAGCTTATTTGGAACACATCTGGCAACAATCAAACTGCATCATTTGTCTTTTTTATGTTTTACATGGAGCAGAAAGAAAAAAGGGGTGTCAAAAAGTGCGTGTCCCAAGACAAAGTACCAAACTTCTGCTGATGCTTAAAAATCAGAAAAAATCACAGCTTTTGAAAAAATATTCAAAAAATTGTGTCAGTGATTAACTCCAAATTTTATGTTGCATTAACCATTTGAGGCCAGTGTTACGTTGTGGGATGACATTAAAATAACAATTTTGAAGTCCCTTGATTTGTCGTCAGTCGTGTTACTTCAACAAGAAAGACTGCAAAAGGGAACGAACAACTCCGTTTTGTTTTAAGCCACTTCTGCCCAAAAAAGTTATTTTCCCTTCCCCGTCTTGGGCCCAGCAGGGGTAAAAGTGACGGCAAATTGTTCATGCTGTGCTGTTGATGGTATCGTCTTGTTTCAAAGGTAAAGGTTTGGGGCTTTTCAAGTGTGTCAGCGATGTGACCGATAGTTTGCAAAACAGAAAAACGGAATGTGTGAAAAAATTGGTTTGGAAATTTGAAGTGCTTTAGGAACAATGCAATGATCATCTGAAATATTGTCTGAATTTGCAATGAGAGAGCAGCCTTTTTTTTTTAAAGTGAATTCTGTCAGTCGTGTTACCGTCAGTAGTGTTACCATAAAGCTGGTCCCCACCACTGACAGGATGGTAACACGATGACATTGTTTCAAGTTTGATGATAACTGCATATTATATTTAAAAATGTCATGTAATCATCATAAATGTATTGTTTTAAACATGTTTTTCATCAAAATTTACTGTTACATGACAACAAAACTACATCTAGAGCAACAACGAGCTAAAACCTTATACTGTGCTCTTTCCAATGGAAAAAAATACAAACGCATGCAGTGAGGAAAGAAAAAAATTACAGCATGGAAATTTGGCATGGAAATCGTGCACTAATAATTACTGACAAGACACAGAAAAGGGGTAAATTTGGAAAAGTACATTGAAAACTAAAAAAGAAAAAATACAGATAATTCACAATTAATAGCTGATGATGTGCTGAATTATTGTTTCGGTATTTCAGCAAAAGGGGCCCTTTCTTTAGTGATGGCCCACCACCCAGTACCGACAAAAGTGAACTTTTATTTGTTCTCCACAAAGACTTTTGAGATGGGGTTTTCCTTGGCAAAGCTGGAACTTGTTTGCAGCGGGACATGGCAAAGGAATTCCTTTGCAATTGGTGGACACTCAAGAGAACAGCAGATCGCAAGGTGATGGAGGGCTGTGACATTTTAAAGCAGTAGAGACTTCTCGAGAGTTGTGTCCCCCACGTACATGGGGTAAAACTCTACGTTGTTGAAGAGTCAGAAAATTATGCCATTGAAGCCCCTCTTTGACAAAAACTCTAAAAAACACTGCCGGGAACTATGAAAGTCCATCAAAATACTAGCTGTTACACCAGAAAACGTCCTGCACAGAGACGTCAGCTGCACATGTCTTCACGAAACATGCCCAGAGCACGCTTGCATGAATTCAGTTTAGCACCCTGGGGCTCTGCCCACAAATCTTCAGGACACAAGCGCAAACAAAAAAATGAAGAGCCAGCGGGAAACAAACAGAGAAGGGTGCAAGAGATCAAAACCTAAAGAAGTTTGTGGACAATCTGCTGAATCTGTCTAAACAGAGGAACATATGCAAGTCACTTGAAGAGCTAGAGTCTGCAAAGACATTCATAGATCTGCAGAGCAAGTGCGCTCATTTTTAATTAGGTAGCAGCATTCATGGCCGTACAGATAAATTGAGCAGGACAAACTTGAAGTCGACTACCAGGGATTTGCATTTACCCTTCTGATTTTCCAGGTCCAAGACATACCCTGTTATTGTTAGAGCAGATGGTAACTGCCTTCCAGCCTGTGGAAGTGTCTTTGCCTTTGCTCATGACCGGAGACCAGCAGAAATCAGAGCACGGTTGTGCATGAAAAGGCTCTAAATTCCTGACTATTATCTAAATGAAGATAATTTTTAAAAAAAGGTCTTGCAGCCACCCCAAAAGTCAACCCTCAAGGATATGTTCTGAATGCCTTTGCAATGTATTCAGATTGAGTATATCCTGGAACTCGTCTAAACAAAGAAAACATCAAGAGGTGTATGAAAAAGAAGTTTTAAAAAATTGTAAAAATGGGGCCCACATGGGCAAATTTTGGGGTGTTTGCTCTTTCCAGTGTGCTTCAGATGCCATGTTCACGTTTACCCTATCTTGGAAACACTTTGTGCGCACTGATTTTCACAGGCTGATTCTGCCAGAGTTTGTGCTGAAGAAAATGCAATGAAGGTCCCCCTTGTCATCATGTGGACAACAACGAGGTGTGACATGAACTCAACATTGGGGTTTCCCAAAACCACCTTGAACCAGCATTACCCGACGCACCCCAACTGGAAACTGATATCTCTGATGTCAAGCAGCCAGAACACACTGGAAGAGAAACCAGACACCCCAGAGATGAAAACAAAAAAGATGAAAACCCTCACATCAGAAATTAAAAAATAGTCATACCAGGAATGAAAATGGACACACTAGATAAAAAACAGGCGCATTTGCCCAATGAAACCAATGGAAAGATAGACACAGGCACACCAGAATGAATCCAGGTGCCCAGAGATAGTAGCAGACATCAGTGCAGAACTGGGCGAGCTCATTTTGAAAACAAGTGTATCCAAAGAGACCAGAATAAGCCCGACAGGTCTGCCCTACTGCATAGCCCTGATGTGCCTCCCCCAGAGCAGTGTTTGGGACAATGGGTAATAGTTAAATATGACAGAAACCCTACCTGATATGTGGAAGATGTGGGATGCTGGGGAGCTCTATGTCAAGTGCATGCACACAGTAGGAAAGCCCCAAAAACTGTTCTTCCGGCCAAAATTGTTCAATGATTGCTCTGGTATGAACATGAAAACATTTTAGCTGTAATCCCTGAACCAGCTCTCAAGAATGGTTTTCTCGAGCAGTACAGTGTGGATCCAGAGGTGTGGAAAATTGTCATGAACATTCTTAAGAAATAGTTCACTGCTGTTTTTGACAGGAGGCTCTGTTTTGCCGATGTTAACAAAAGTTGCCAGGAAATGTGGACTACGGGATGAAGAGCAACTAGTATTCTTTCAATACAATAATTGTTGCTAAAAACCAGAAACATGACTGTCAGTTGTGTTACTCAGTTGGGTTACTGAGGAAACACTTGTCACTGACACCTATGAATATGTTTGTATTCATGTCTACATTGAGACAATGGTATCCATACTTGCGTTTTTCAAAATTTGCAAAATGCAATCTGACTTCTCATTTTCAGTTATTCATTTCTTTTTTTTTTTGAGGCACAGTAACACCACTGACATAGCAAATGTCAGTCGTTGTTCTTTGGTGTTATTTTACTTTAGTCGTGTTACTCAGTGGGGTTACCACCATGTCAGTCGTGTTACACCTGTTCAAAACGTGACATTAAAAAAAATAAATACAACAAACTTCAATCATCATGTTATCTTTTGGAGTTATTTTTGTCCCACAGCTACTCAAAAAGTTTGCAAACTTTCTGTTAACGTTTCTTACAGTTAGGACTTTTGATTCATCCTGAAAAATACAAATTTTTTTCCTATCAAAAACCTGTTTTATTTAAATTTTGCAAGTGCTTTAATTTATTAAAACTGTTCTACTTGGCATGAGAGAGGATGTCATCTATTAGTCTCAATGAATAAAAAAATTAAGTCTTTTCCAACCCCAAAACTACTTTTAAAAAATACTCAAAATGGTAAACCCGACTGACTTTAAACACCATTCAGTTTTACATTTATTTTATTATCTACGTTAATAAGTTTAGTTAAGGTTGAAAAATTGACCCAGATATGCTGTTATGTCCGTGCAACAACCTAGGAATGTTCAACACAGCCTTGTGTTTTAAAACAGTTTTAACAGTTTCTCTGGCCTCATTTCTCTTACTTTTTTGAAACACAGTCTTATACACGCTTTAACACCTGACGCAGAAAGCAAAAGTTATTCAACTGTCTCTTTTGTTAGTTCTTTGCTTACCAGGTGCGCACTTGTACGCGCCTGAAAAGAAGAGTAGAAGATCATATAGTGTGTGTGTGTGTGTGTGTGTGTGTGTGTGTGTGTGTGTGTGTGTGTGTGTGTGTGTGTGTGTAGAGAGAGAGAGAGAGAGAGAGAGAGAAAGAGAGAGAGAGGCAGACAGGCAAAGTAAGCTACGTATGAACATACCGTCTACTTTTCCTTATAAAGGAATCTCTCTCTCTCTCTCTCTCTCTCTCTCTCTCTCTCTCTCTTACACACACACACACACACACACACACAACGCACGCACGAACGCACACACACACACACACACAAAACACACACACACACACACACGTGCGCGCGTGAACACGTACATACACATACAATACTGTACAGTTTGACAAAATTTGTAATTTGCATATTTAAGAACCTCTCTGTCTCCCCCCCCCCCCCCCTTCTCTCTTTTCACACACACACACAACACACACACACACACACACACACACATACACACTACTGCTCATTCTGGCATAGCAATTCTTATAGTATCTGTATAATTTTTCATGTACCGCTTCAAAACGGTCCAAGGTTATGTGTACATACATGAAGCATTTGATTCTCTCTCTCTCTCTCTCTCTCTCTCTGAACACATTTGACTCATAATGAGTCCTGAAATTTACTATCTCACCACACGCAGCGCACATTGTCAAGTTCAACAACCAAACGTCACTGATTATTAAGGTAGGCTTACACCGCAGATGATTGTTAAAAAAAAAAAAATTAAAAAGAAAAAAAAGCTTCTTGTCTTCCCACGGAAGACGTCGACTCCTGCCAATGACTTGTGGTCTCGTCAACCTTCATTCCACTTTCAGCACATCGTCAACCCTCTCCCCCTCTCTTTCTCCGAGAACTCGGTGATTTATTCAAGACGCGCGTGCGTGATGAAGACTCTCAACCGCTGCAGCTATCACGGCAACCACCGCGACAATGACTCCCCCATCATCACCGCCACCACCACCACCACCGCCACCCCCCCCCCCCCCTTCGACTCCTTCCCTCACCGTTTCCCTTCCCTCTTCTCCCCTCCTCCGGCAGTGTAGCGAAAGTTGCCCCTCGGCCAGCCCGGGGCGGCCCCAGAGAGGAATGGAGGCAAGGCGATTGGCCCAGGCCGGCCCGTGACCCCGGGTTCAGCACGCGCCGAGCGGAGGGATACAATGATCGGGGGCAGGGCCTGGCGCGCGCTCCATTACCCGCCCCGCGCGTGCAGCCAATAGAACGCGGCCTTTTGCTCTCCGGCGCTGCCCTGGGGAGGCGGGGGTTGCGACACGGGCCGCGACTGTCAGCGTGCCGTCAGGGGCTGGCCGTTTAACTGACACTGTCACCCATATAAGGAGGGGGTAGCCATAGAAACTGCCCACTTTCTAACCGCCGTGTCAAGAGTTCAGAGCAGACAGTGGAAGGCTGTTTAGTCGGGTGCAAGACACCAACGCTCAGTGCACACAACCGCCTCCGAGGTGCAGCCGCTTGACACACTACTACTCTCTTCCCTCTCTCTGTCTCGCTCTCTCACACACACACACGCACACGGCGCCCTTCTACCCCCGAGCCACCACGGATCCAACGGGCCGACGAAGGCAAAACGAGTGGTGGTGTAACAACTTGCACAAAGCTTCCAGTTCACTGCGGTCGAGGAGCCACACTACACCAGACCCAGTGAACCTCAGTCCCCAAACTTGCTTCCAGTTGTCGCAGCTGACTTTCTGTGGGTTCCAAAGTTGAAATAAAAGTGACTTGCTCAGACAACGGATTATTGGCGGTGGCAGACTAGTTGTATGACGGGGAAGAACATGGTTTGATTCTTGTCGTGCGGCGAGGAACTTCGGAAGCGTGGGGAAAGGAGCCGGGCTTGTACGCTTTGTAGACAAAAAACGAGGGAAAGAAGGCGTTGCACTTCGGTCCGAGCAAGGTCTTGGTCCTACACAAACAGGGATCTGACGACTAGCAAGCCTCGCCAAGGAAAGAGGTGAAGCAGAACACGACCATGTCGTTGCAGCAGTCGCACAGGCCGTAACCACGAGGCGGTGCCGTAAGATTACTCTCCCCCACCTCACCCGCCATCCCTACTCCTCCACCACCGCCCCCATCACCATCATCACCACCACCACCACCGGGCGGCGGTGTCGGTGGGCGCGCGCCCCACAGCGTGGCTGAGTGGTGGGGTCGCGAGCTGGTGCTCTTTCCGAGGACTGCCACTGACACCCGAGCGCTGGGTCTCCCCCCCTGTCTGCAACCCGTCGCTGACACTTCCCGCGCCGCCCCGCCTTCGACGGACTCCCCGACCGCCACCTCTCTCCACTCCCCACTCTCCCTCTCTCCGCTCACTGCACATCGTCCTCGTTCGTCGGTGTGGGGCTCCGTCCGTCCAGTTGTTCAGGGGCAAGTCTTGGAGGTCCCGACCTCGTATCGCCAGTCTCGGCGCAACGTCTTCAATCTCGACCAGTTTGTTTTTTTCTCAGTGCAGTGATCGTCCCTTGCTGCAAGCCAGAACCTCGTTTTGGTGGAGCAGACGACACATGATTTCCTGTTGTCTTCGGTAATTAACTTCCTTCATGACGCGGTTTTGAAACAGTAGGTCAACGGCGATGATTTTAGTGTTGATGTTCTCCTTGGTGTCTTTCGTAACCTTTTAGCAGACATGTTCTTGCAGATTCGTAAGATCATAGGTCGTGATCTTCTTGCCGCTGATACAGTGATTGTGTAACGGCGAATGTGTCCTCTGCCGTATTTCAGATGTTGTTGACTCTTGACCTACAATGATTCCGTTATCGCTGTTATTATGAGAAGCCAACAGTTTGTTACTGAGAAATGAGCGAATCCCATTTGTACTTTTGAATGAAAGAAGAAAAAAAAAACAGCCCAACAAAAAACCCTTTGATGGGAATTTCCAGGAAAAGGAAACCAGTTTTGGAGGTCGTGTACTTGACTTAGGAAAACTTCGAGTCAAATTAAAAAATTTGTTTTATTTGCGAAGGAATTTTATTGTCACCCCAATGGTAGAGAGCGGGCCAGGTCCCTTGGCGGCCGGGGTTTTCTAGGGGCGAGGTGAACATGGAGATGCCTCCCACACAGCCTGCTGCTGTCACCGTCTGGAGAGAACACACCGAGGACATGGGACCCGCCGGAACCACCGCCCCTCCCCCCGTGTCGGCCGTGCCCCCACCCTTACCCCCTCCCCCGCCCGGGGGTGCCGTGGTGACCCCGTCCTCGCACCCGTCCCAGGACAATTCCCGGGCGTCCCCCACCCCGCAGCAGAACGGGGGCACCCCGACGTCCAACGCGTCCTCGGAGAACAACAACAACAAACAGCACATCGAGTGTGTGGTGTGTGGGGACAAGAGTTCGGGCAAGCACTACGGACAGTTCACCTGTGAGGGGTGCAAGAGCTTCTTCAAGAGGTCGGTGAGGAGGAACTTGACCTACTCGTGCAGAGGCTCCAGGAACTGTCCCATAGACCAGCACCACCGCAACCAGTGTCAGTACTGCCGCCTGAAGAAATGCCTCAAGAGTGGCATGAGACGGGAAGGTAGGTGCCCTTCAGGTGAATTGGCTCTTTTTTCCATTGATAGATCTGTTACACCTAGCAGGCCCTCTTTTAGCTGTCCGTCCCCTCTCCTCGTGCGTATTCTGGACTTTTCTTTGCCATTGCCTTGTCTCTTTGTTTAGTCTGCCTGGTAGTTTTGTTTTTAAAGTGGTATTCTTTATTTTTAGTGTTTAGGCTAACATTTGTTTACCATCTAAGGATATGGTGAACGTTGCTTTTTTTTGTAATTTGATTAACCGGTTATAAACTGATACTGATTTTTTTCAAGCACATAAGCGGAAAAAAGGCTGATAGGAAATGTTTCTTCTCAGTTATTGCACATAGATGTCCAACAATTTTTTTTTCGGATAATCGTACTTTGCACTTCAAGCAAGACATTTAATCAGGAAACCACATTTCTGCTGTCTCAACGTGATATACACATTATAATACCCGGTAATATTGTGTACATACCTTACCAGTTCAGTCACATTTATTGCCTACGTAGGCTACATTTTACTAGTGGTCATAATAAACCCGTGTCCTTCTGGGTTTTAAAGTTCTTTAGGTCCAGCGAACTTGAACCCTTAACAACCCTCCCTTTCTTGGGTTACAATTTTTGGGTGAGGTGCGTGCTTGTTAAGTATCTTTGTTTCTAACTACTCAACACAATTTCCAATAGGCCTATAACAGACTGGAGTCCACAAATAGTGAGAACAAAACAAAAATGTTTATTTGAATAATACGTCGCTAACATTATTTACACAATTTTGTATGCCTGTGCATGGGTCATACGAACACGAATATTTACGAATAGTTTGAACTTCAGCTAAGGAGTAGGGACATCAGATGTGCAACGGCGGTATTTCTCAGCCTGTATGATAGATAGTAGCTAGAAAAATCGATTGGTCTAACTAATCGATGAATTTGTTAAAGCATCTGAGGCATGTTTTGAAAAGTTTACTCGCAAACAGCCGTGACACCTGATAAAAGTGATCATTGTTGTATAGAAATGAGATTCAAAGAAGAAAATACATTCCGAGTATGCCAGATGGACTACAAATTATTCATAGATGATGTCTGATGTAGGTCTGTGTGTGAGTGCGTGTGTGTGTGTATGTGTGTGTGTGTGTGTGTGTGTGTGTGTGTGTGCGCGCGCGCGCGCGCTTTCCGAGAGAGAAGTGTCCCCGAATGGCCTCGGCGGTTGAGAGCGAGCTCCCAGCCGAACATAAAATACGAAAGAAAAACACTTGTCTCAGGAACGCGGCTATTTTCCCTTTCAAATCATTTTGAGCAGCGAACACCTGTTCTCATTTCCCTCGAACATGGCAGCGCACATCGAGACTGACAGTTGCTTTGCAATTTTCTAGTTATCCAAGGCAGCTTCTTTAAGAAAAAAAAAATACCCCCCTCCTCCCTCCCCAAACTATTTTTGCCTGACCAGCTTTCCTTTAAAGTTGCTAAGATTTTTTAATGTGTTGTTCGCGTTTAATCTCGAGTCGGTGAAGCTCGGGTAGCATTCGCAGCCGGCAAATAATGAACTTTCCTATTCTTTCTGGTCTCTGTTGACCGCGTGCACATCTGTCGCCTTTTCCAGCTCCCTCTCACACTTTTTTTGAGGCAGCAGTTACCTCGCAAATATATAGCCTACAGTGTGGAAAACCCTCTTAGTATTCACTGTCTTTGCGGGTTTTTTTTTCCTCCTCTCACACCCTCCCTCCTTCCGACTCTCGGCGGCGACTGGTCGCTTACTGGATGGCTGTTGAGGACCAGCCCACCCCGATGGGGAGCCCCACCCGCTTAATTACGGGTATCCCGCCCACCCTGGGCGCTGGACAAGCGCGTGGTGGTTCGGGTGGATACCTCCATAGCTCTTTCCTTTTCTTCTCTTCTTTTAGTTCCCCTGTATGCTAATCGGCGAGTGACAGGCGAGGGCCGTGTATTAATAATGATAATGTGAGGGATCGGATCGTCGTCGGCTATGGTTAACGTTCAACAGGGGTATAAACTAGGTGATTTACTGGCATTGTTAGCAGCCACAGCGGTGGAACGTTAGTGTGTTTTCACACCGTGGGTTGTCGGAACTCGCCGCTTGTCTGTTATGGAAGACCACTTT
Source organism: Conus ventricosus (assembly GCA_018398815.1). Taxonomy (NCBI): domain Eukaryota; kingdom Metazoa; phylum Mollusca; class Gastropoda; order Neogastropoda; family Conidae; genus Conus; species Conus ventricosus. The sequence continues at coordinate 52,327,514 of CM031603.1, read as the reverse complement.
GTTACCTTCACGAAAAGCGACCATGCGTCGGTGAGAAGAATCATGCTGATTTGAAGAAAACGTGCAGAAGAAACAAAAGCTTTGTCCATGCTTGTACAAATATTTACGAATACGAGTTCGGTTTTTTTTCATATATTTTTAGAAGCAGCTGTTGTTGAAGTGTGTAGCAGATGTTGCATATGTTTGGCATTTTCAAAACATCGTTTGATATTGAATACAGCGTTCTCAAACTGAATGTGGTGGGAATTATGTTTTTCCCTAATGAAGTGTGCATGGTTGAACAAGCGGTTTGGAATGATATTCTTTGAATCTGAGCACTGTGCTTCTACCCCCCCCCCCCCCCACCCCCACCCCCCCACGACTCCCAACCGCTTTCGATGCAGTGGTCACTGCTCACCGTGAACTCAAAACGTAATTAGTCAAATGTTTCTAAGCATATAAACCCTTCGATTTTGGCGATCGTCGCGATGAAACTTACTGCACGCTCAGCTTTCAAGGCTGGCAGAATTCTGATAGCAACAGTGACTGGGGTGTTTTCACATGCCTATTCCACAA
>CM031603.1:52287938-52290438 GCA_018398815.1 Conus ventricosus | reverse complement strand
AACTTGATGCGAACTAGGTATCCAGGTCTGCAGAACCAGCAGCTTGACAAACCAGAAGATGACACGGAAGAGTTTGTTCCAGGGGCCTGGGCGTGACAGTTGTAACCTGGAGGACACCAAGGTTGTTAGTGGGCCCAACACTGCCTCAAAAGAAGGAAAGAAGCAGAGAAACCTTCTGAAACACTGGCTCAACTCACCGGTTGGTGCGGTGGCGTGGCAGAACAAGATGATATAGTGTCCTCAAGAAGCCAGACTCTTATTTAAATGTACATATTGTAAGAAAGTGTATAAAAAAACTGCAATGTAAATAAAAATAAATGATGAAAAGAAACAAATATTAAAATATGCCAATTGTGGCAAAAATGTAATAAAATGTACACATGTAATAAAGTTGTATTTAAAAAAAAATATGTATATTGTGAGAGGGCTTGTTTTACTTTTTTCCATTAATGAAAAATAAATATAATTGTAATAAAATGTACACGTTGTAATAAAGTCGTATTTTGTAAATGTATGTATTTTGTGAGGGGGTTTGTTTTATTTTTTTCCATTAATAAAAAAGAAATATAATAAAATAACGTGTGGAAACGAAAAACATAATACCTGAAATGGATAGTAGAAACAATAAAATATTGTTATTACTATACAATACGTATTATTTTTCGTTTCAACACTTTATTATTATTATTATATTTCTTTTCTTTTCATATATTAATAAAAGAAATATAAAACAAATATAAATACAAAAGAAATTTTAAATAGTAACGTGTGAACATGAAAGAAAAATACGTGTATTGTATAGTAAGGTGAATAAAATACTGATCCTACTATACAATGCACGTTATTTTTTTGGTTCGTTTCCACACTTTATTTATTCTTATATATCTTGTTTTTTAATTTCTTTTTATTATTTCCTTATTTTTTTATATTTTTTAGTTGTATTTACAACTCTTTATTTTTCTCAGGGCACATCAATAACAACATTTCAACTGTCTCTGTATTAGAGTCTATAATTTCACTTCTTCACTCCGGGTCCTGGTGGGTGTCCAACTGCTTGCTGGTTGCTGCTGGTGTGCTGGCCTTGTCGCCAAGTGGAGAAGAGTCCAAGGGGAATATATCGGACATGCCACCTGTTGAAATTCCTGAAAGTCCTGAAAGTCCTGAGATGGACAAGTTCAAAAGTCCCTGACCAGCATCCTGGCTTGTAGCGACTGCTGCTGGACTGGTGGTGCCTTGGCCCAGGTCGAGAACTGGTGGGCCGTGCTGATAACAGAGGATACCCCAGGAGAGGTGTTGGCCTGTAACTGTCTCTCTGACCCAGCTGCTGCTGAAGGGGACGTCGGTTGACTAGGGGCTGAAGTCTAAGCGCTGCATGGACTGTGGTGACTCTTGTGGCTGCTGCATGGGCTGCTGCTGCTGCATGGACTGTTGCTGGAACGCCGGTAGGAGGGTTCCTCAAAGTACTGCTGAACATAGTCAGATGACTGTGACTGCCAGATCAGAAGCTGTAGGAGCACGATGCGCCACATGTGGGGAGGGGGCTGGTAAAGTTCACTCTTGCTACTAGTGAGGGAGTAGTAGCAGGTGGAGGAGCGGAGGTGCAGCGAGCAGGATGACAACTGCAGACACTGTAGGCAAGTCTTCATCACCACTGTCTTCCTCCAAGAGGTCACTGAGCACCTTGTTGATCTGGGATCTTGCTTCTTGAACTTGCCCTTGACATAGAGATCAACTGTCCCTGACATAATTGGCAAAAGCAACAGTGGCAGTCATTTTCTTGGCTGTGACAAGCCCTGAGGATCTCGCCAGACTCCTCTACCTGCTTCTGGAGACTAACAAGCAGCACATCATCTTCTGTCTTGCCTCTCTTCTTCCCTGCCTGCCTGGAGGAGAGGAGATGGAAGGCGACTCGTCTTCCATGGAGGGGACTGCCATCTCCGAAGCCACAGGTCATCATCAACAGGAAGCGCCACCCTCATAGGCCTCACAGGCTCGGACCGATGCCGGACAACACCCTTCAGAAACTCGAACGACTTCTCAATCCACTGGTCACGTTCTGTTAGCTGAGGCAAGCCTGCCCTGACTTCTTCTTGTCCAGGCGAGTGTGTGCATCACGCAGCGACTTGAACCAGCCTTTCAGGTGTTCCACAGTCTTCTCCAGCTTGGCGGCCTGGTCTTCCCACAGCTTGGACTTCAGGTCAGTGCGCCGGTAGTTGGTCAAACTTGGTGTCCCACAAGATGGGGTTCTCCTGTAGGAACTCACACATGGCCTTCTCCTGCTCAGCGTTCAGGGTAAACTCGGTTCGCTTGGCCCTCTTCTTCTTCTTCTGCTGTTGACTTGGTGGCTGGCTGGGTGGTTGACTGGCTGGCTATGGAGGAACCAGATGCTGCAGAGGATGACCGTGAGGACTGTCTGGATGACCGGAGAGGACCGTCTCTCAAGGCTGGCTTCCTGGCTGGCTTCAGGCTGCATCACAACTTCAGGGGTCTCAGGGGTCTC
>CM031603.1:52277804-52280304 GCA_018398815.1 Conus ventricosus | reverse complement strand
ATCTGTTTAACTGTGTCATCTGTCTCTGTCTGTCTATCCATCTCTCTCTCTGATGTCTGTCTTTCTTTCTTTATCGATGTATTCGCATCATTTTTTGTGAATTACTTTCCCGCTCCATTATCGAGGTTAATTAGCAGATATGAAAAACTGAAATTTCGTGGACAAGAGCTATGGTTAACTGGTATTTGCCTGTTAAGGGACATGGGCAGAAACCATCATTGCAAGTTCTTTGGTCCCAGAGGCCAGCAGGATAATGGGGATGGGGGGGGGGGGGGGGGGGGGGGGAGGCATTGCAATGAATCTACACGGCACGAGATGGCTCCACCTAAAACGGTTGTGTGGAAGCGTCTAGCTGAACGTTATTTCTGGCTATGCGCTCGTTTTCACGAACTTCAAAGTCTTTTGTCTAGTTTTGGTACCTGTGCTTTTCCCCATCTTAACAGACGCAAAATGAATGATTGAATAAAATACATAAATAATTAATTAAATAAATATATACAAACATAAACTTAAAAATCCCGTCACGATAACAAGCCTTCATCTGTTCAAGTTTCTTACTCAGAATATATATATATATATATATATAATATATATTATATATATAATATATATATATATATATATATATATATATATATATAAATATTACGTCACATGTCCAGAGCACTTCAGTTTGTTTCCGAACTATAGTCAGTACGCCCTCATAATGACCGACATGCAACCTAATAGTTCTGCCGACTTCATCGTTTGTGATATGCTCTTTACAGGATATACCCAGTACTTTCCTGAATGACCCCACCTCCAATGCTAGCACCTTCCTCTGTAGTTCTGCTGTCAGAATCCATGATTTGCTTGCAAATGGGGGAGAAATGGAATGAGATCGCCTGCAAACGCTTAAGTTCGGACCAGAAAGAGATGTTTTCGTTTCCTCAGATCGTTTACTTTTCCCAGTGCATGTGCTGTTTGTCTTGTTTGTGATAGAGTTTCAGTCTTTGGTCCATATTGACTGACGATGCCTACTGAAGCTTTAGTCACAGCATCTAGTTCTTGTCCACCCACTGTGATCAAAGATGTTGAGGGTACAGTAGCAGCAACTTCGCTTTTTATTAGTTGGAGATGCATTGCGCGCCTCGAAAGCATTCACCACTTCCTGTTGGTCGGACTGGCTGTGTCTCTGCCTGGTGTTCACGGGTTAGCTGTCTGTCAAACACATTTCAAAACTGATAGTGTCAAAAGTGTCCAGTTTGAAGCACACACATGTCCACACATACCGAGGTGTATGCGCGGGCAAAAGCTACGTAAACGCAATGGGCCCACCCTCGGACAAGAAGAAGCTGGTATATGTAATTACCGATGAGGGGGCATCAGTCCATTGAACAGTTCTCTCTCTGAAATCTGACAAAGAAGAATAAAGGAAAAACGAGGGGACATCGTATACTTGTCTTCTCTGCATCTTTGCTGTTCACCTTGCCTCAGCTGGCGTTGTGCTGTTCGTCGTCATCTCACCTTGTACAGTCTAACAACTGTCTTTATTTTCTATGATGGCGTAGTGCTGTTCGTCATCATCATCTCCCCTTACACAGTCTAACAACTGTCTTTATTTCCTTTTATGGCGTTGAGCTGTTCGTCATTAACTCCTCTTACACAGTTTGACAAAACTGCCTTTGCTTTGTTTGATTTTTTTCTTTAAATGATTTGTTTCCTCGTTTCCTTATTTATGCATTTACTCATCTAAAGCTTACATCTGTCTACTTGTATACCATTACTGGATTGAGCTGGAAGTCTCCAAATTTTCTTCTTTTTTGTTGTTGTTGTCTTGTATCCCTCATCCAGTTCAGGGCAAACTATAACCTATAACCGGAAAGTTGACAAGACTCCAAGAGATTTTCGCTTCCACAGTTCACAGCATCACGCCTTTTCTTCATATGGTTATTCATTTATTCATTTCATGTTTTCCATTATAACAAGAGGCATGACATGCCGTTAAAGCCAGTTCGAACCGTTAAATTTTGTGAGGGAGGAGGGGTGTGTGTTTTGAAACACCAGGTACAAGGTATAAGTAAGTTTGATTGTGAAAATAAAGTTTCAGTTAATACTCTCTCTCTCTCTCTCTCTCTCTCTCTCTCTCTCTCTCTCTCTCTCTCTCTTCTCTCTCTCTCTCTCTCTCTCTCAGTATTCTTCTTCTTCTTCTGTGTTTTCGTCCTCTCCTCCTCCTCCTTCCCCCTAAGCTTTTCATTCTTCCATTTTCTTTCTCTATGGTCAGAAAATAAGCATACTTTTTAATCAGCGTATTTCGAATTCTTTGTAAAAGTAATTGTGCGATCATGTGCTTGTAAAATTAAGATAAAGAGTAAGCTTAATTTAAACAAATTCATGTATGAGCATAACGAAGCATTCTTGTCGCGCAAATCGGCAACACTACTATGGCTTGACTGTTCCTGTTTTCTTTGCCTCAGGCCTAGAAGACTGTGGCCGCAGAACACACAGCGAAGGCTGTGAT
>CM031603.1:52269455-52271804 GCA_018398815.1 Conus ventricosus | reverse complement strand
ATATATATATATTAATATATATAATTATATATATATATAATTTATATATATATAATATTATTTTATATATTTAATATATATTACTCCATGTCCAGAGCACTTCAGTTTGTTTCGAAACTATAGTCAGTACGCCCTCATAATGACCGACATGCAACCTAATAGTTCTGCCGACTTCATCGTTTGTGATATGCTCTTTACAGGATATACCCAGTACTTTCCTGAATGACCCCACCTCCAATGCTAGCACCTTCCTCTGTAGTTCTGCTGTCAGAATCCATGATTTGCTTGCAAATGGGGGAGAAATGGAATGAGATCGCCTGCAAACGCTTAAGTTCGGACCAGAAAGAGATGTTTTCGTTTCCTCAGATCGTTTTACTTTTCCCAGTGCATGTGCTGTTTGTCTTGTTTGTGATAGAGTTTCAGTCTTTGGTCCATATTGACTGACGATGCCTACTGAAGCTTTAGTCACAGCATCTAGTTCTTGTCCACCCACTGTGATCAAAGATGTTGAGGGTACAGTAGCAGCAACTTCGCTTTTTATTAGTTGGAGATGCATTGCGCGCCTCGAAAGCATTCACCACTTCCTGTTGGTCGGACTGGCTGTGTCTCTGCCTGGTGTTCACGGGTTAGCTGTCTGTCAAACACATTTCAAAACTGATAGTGTCAAAAGTGTCCAGTTTGAAGCACACACATGTCCACACATACCGAGGTGTATGCGCGGGCAAAAGCTACGTAAACGCAATGGGCCCACCCTCGGACAAGAAGAAGCTGGTATATGTAATTACCGATGAGGGCGCATCAGTCCATTGAACAGTTCTCTCTCTGAAATCTGACAAAGAAGAATAAAGGAAAAACGAGGGGACATCGTATACTTGTCTTCTCTGCATCTTTGCTGTTCACCTTGCCTCAGCTGGCGTTGTGCTGTTCGTCGTCATCTCACCTTGTACAGTCTAACAACTGTCTTTATTTTCTATGATGGCGTAGTGCTGTTCGTCATCATCATCTCCCTTACACAGTCTAACAACTGTCTTTATTTCCTTTTATGGCGTTGAGCTGTTCGTCATTAACTCCTCTTACACAGTTTGACAAAACTGCCTTTGCTTTGTTTGATTTTTTTCTTTAAATGATTTGTTTCCTCGTTTCCTTATTTATGCATTTACTCATCTAAAGCTTACATCTGTCTACTTGTATACCATACTGGATTGAGCTGGAAGTCTCCAAATTTCTTCTTTTTTGTTGTTGTTGTCTTGTATCCCTCATCCAGTTCAGGGCAAACTAAACCTATAACCGGAAAGTTGACAAGACTCCAAGAGATTTTCGCTTCCACAGTTTACAGCATCACGCCTTTTCTTCATATGGTTATTCATTTATTCTTTCATGTTTTCCATTATAACAAGAGGCATGACATTTCCGTTAAAGCCAGTTCGAACCGTTAAATTTTGTGAGGGGGAGGGGTGTGTGTGTTTGAAACACCAGGTACAAGGTATAAGTAAGTTTGATTGTGAAAATAAAGTTTCAGTTAATACTCTCTCTCTCTCTCTCTCTCTCTCTCTCTCTCTCTCTCTCTCTCTTTTCTCTCTCTCCTCTCTCTCTCTCTCAGTATTCTTCTTCTTCTGTGTTTCGTCCTCTCCTCCTCCTCCTTCTCCTAAGCTTTTCATTCTTCCATTTTCTTTCTCTATGGTCAGAAATAAGCATACTTTTTAATCAGCGTATTTCGAATTCTTTGTAAAAGTAATTGTGCGATCATGTGCTTGTAAAATTAAGATAAAGAGTAAGCTTAATTTAAACAAATTCATGTATGAGCATAACGAAGCATTCTTGTCGCGCAAATCGGCAACACTACTATGGCTTGACTGTTCCTGTTTCTTTGCCTCAGGCCTAGAAGACTGTGGCCGCAGAACACACAAGCGAAGGCTGTGATTTTAATGATGTCGATGCCTATTGTGCAACATGGCACCTCAGCCTTGGTCTGTGCCATGCTATTGTCAGGGTATTTCTTTGCTATTTTCGTTCGCTCCTTCTATCATTTTTTTTTCCATTCTTCTCTATTTCTTCCTCTTTTTTTTTCTCGTTCTTTTTCCTTTCTTTTCTTATGATCAGACTATGTCAGTGTCAACCTGCTTCACAGAAAGTGCAATACAGGCGACGATCTTTAACAAGGTGGAGAGTCTGTACTAAAATACTGATATTGTTAAAGCTACCGTCGTCTCAATCATTACAGAACGGTTTTTTTTTTTCTTTCCTTTCCTTTTTTTTAGTCCTTCCGTCATTTTAAAATCTTATTGACGGAACTGGACTGAAGTTGCCCACAACTATTGACAGACAAAACAGCGGTAGAAAAAAAAGGTA
>CM031603.1:52251955-52266955 GCA_018398815.1 Conus ventricosus | reverse complement strand
TCTTCTTCTTCTTCCTTTGTTCCTCGGCAAGAACCTGAAATTCACCATTGGTGAGACTTTTGTGTATGTGACTGTTTCATTCTAACTGTTAAATCATCACGTTTCGTTTTCAGAGAGTAGAAGTTTTATGCAGACAGTTATCCAGTTTTTTTAATGGTTACTCTGGCGACCACTCCGTTTTCAGGGACTAGATGCTGTATGCTGATAATTTTCCATTAGAAGAGTAGTTACAGACTCAGTATCAAAACTCACTTGGAGAATATTTCGACTGGGTCGCCTGTCTTCATCAAGACAGGGCGACCCTGTCGAAATATTCTCCAAGTAAGTTTTGATTCTGAGTCTGTAACTACTTTTCTAATGTTGAATCCAGAATCCAGAAACCTATATTCTTTTTGATATTTCCAGTTTTTGATAGTTTCTCTGCAGGACACTCCGTTTTGTTGGACTACGTGCTTAGAGACTAGACTCTTTTTAAGGTTCGTCCTTTTTTGCATCTTTGTCTGGTTCGCTCTTGCATTTTCACACACACACACACACACACACACACACACACACACACACACACACACACACACACACACACACACACCCCACACGTGTGTGTGTGTGTGTGTGTGTGTGTGTGTGGTGTGTGTGTGTGTGTGTGTGTGTGTGTGTGTGTGTGTTCAGCTATGTGAGTCGCCGAATGGTGTTAGCGTCCTTGCAATAGGTAAAAAGCCATTGTGATTTACGGTAAATGCTGGCCGAGTTGAGACGTGAGTCTCTATGCAATGAATGATGGTTTAACACCTTCGTCACAGCTGGATGTAAATTAATAAAAGGGGCGTTGTTTCCCCCATTTTTGGGTGATGCTTCTTGGATTATAATTTTGTATAAAGGGAAGAAGAACGCCCAATAAAAGGGATTTTAAAGACAATAATGTTGCTTATTTTAAAGAGGGCAATAGGAACCTTCAAAAATGTTTGGTGAAAGACTTAAGAGAGTGGTTCAAAATCAATCAACCCCGGGTAATGTGGGTTTCCAGAAAGTGGTGTCAACGAGTAATATGACAGGAAACGGATTGCATGTTGTATTTGCCCCGCAGACAATCGCATCGCTATAAAATCATGGCCCTGCTGGCCACGCAATTTACATAAAAATGCTTCGGGCAGCACCCGCTCAATTGTTTTTTGTGCGTCGGATACGATTTAGCTTGGTTCATGGGTGCGTTCATTGCGTTAACACCTGGTCTTTTGTGTCATGAATAGTCTGTGTCACGAGTTTTCACGAGGCCTACGACGTTTGCCCCAATGGGGTGGCGGAATTATTCATTTTTTATTATCTTTGTTGTTGTCCGTGCCCGTCCTTAGTGTGGTTTGGGGTGGGTTGCCCCTTGGTGTGTTCAGCCCCCGTTCGGTTTGCTTTTCTTCTCTCTCTCTCTAATTTCCCACCCCCGTGCTATTCACCCGAGGTTCAGGGGTGGCGGGTCCCTTTCTCTGAACTTGCTGTTATCGGCCTCTCGCCTGTTTTTTTACCTGTCGCACGTGTTCATTTCTTTTGTTTAAGTATGCTCACTCTGTGACGTAGCGGGGCTTGTTGGCCCCCACCCGGGGGGGTTAGCTCTTCACTGGGGAAAGATTCTCTGGGACGCCTGCCCCGGTCTTGGTTTTCCCCTTCGTCGAATTACAGTCGGTTCTTCAATCCTACAGTCGGCCTGTGGAGGGGGACATCATTCTTCTTTTCCGTTGCCCCTCTGCCCTCTCCCCCTTGGCAGAGGGCAGGGGGTGTTTGACCCGCCTTTTCGGGGTCCCCCCGGGGCTGGAAAGATCGTTTCGTGGTTTTTTTTTTGGTTTGTTGTTGTTAGCGGCTTATTCTTTTTTTGCGTTTTTTTTTGTTTGAAAATTGAAAAGAAATTTGTTTGAGCCCTTTTTTTGGGTTTAATTCAATTTTAACCCTGGCCATCAATTATACCCAAAAATTCTTTCCCCTGTTTTGCATTCGTGTGCGGTAGTGGTGGGGAGGGGGAGAAAAACTGGGATTCGGGTTGGTACGTTGGTTCGTTGTCCGCCCCGTCCATTGGGGATCTTATCTTCGGCCCCGTCTGTTTGTGTGTGCAGGAGAACGGTTTTTGTTGCGAGGTGCGTCGTGATTTGTGTTCGAAGCGGGGTTTTTGGAGTTTTGTGTTATTTTGAAATGGGGCTAAAAAATGTGAAATTATGCCATTGAATTATTATTTGCAAATGTGGGGAGTTAAAAACGTGGTGCTGTGTTGGTTTTTTCCTAAGAAGGAAATTGTTAAACGGATAGAGGGGGTAAGATAATTCTTTTTGTTTTTTTCCCTTTGTTTAATGCGTCTTTCCCCTGCTTCGTGGAAAAGATTTTAAACGAACATCTGATTTGATTGGTTTACTTTGTTAGCTAGGTCTGTGTTGACCCGGTGTTGTTGTGATTTTAGTGACCTCCCTGCCCATCGCGGTGGCTTTTAGGATTTAAAGCTGGTCAGATTGTTGACGGGGGGGTTTCCGGGGCCCTTTTTTCCTCCCTTTTTTCCCTCCCCCCAACCTTTCCCCCCTCCGGGGGTTTCCCCCGGAGCCTGGATGGTTTGGGTTTTTTTTGGGGGGTTTGGGGGCCACGTCGGGTTTGGGGACGCAGATGGTTGGTGACGCGGGCTGGGGCCCGCTCGGTGGGACCGCGGACGGTTGGGCCACGCGGGGTTTGGGGGCCCCCCCGGTTGGTACGCGCGTGGTTGGGATCACGAGGGGGCCGGGACCGTTCGGTAGAAAAGCCGGGGTTTTGCGGGCCGGCCCTGATCCCGTCCGGACCCCCAGTAAAAAGCCGTTTCCCCCCCCCCAGGAGCGCTCTTCCTGTTGTGTGCGTTCAAGGGGTCGGCCTTAAACGACTCTCTTAAAGAACCGACCGGTTTGGAGCACAGTGGCAGGGTGCCCCCAGTAGCTTTGGGGGGGGCAGGGGGTTGTGGGGGCACCCCATGGTGGGAAGGGTGGATGCTGGAATTTTTATTTAAAATTGTGTATTGTCTATGTGTTGAAATGCGTGATTGTGATTGTGTACTGTTGGGAAATGTTTATTTAAAATTTGTGATGTTGTATGTGTTGGAATGTTTGATTGTGATTGTGTTGTTGTGTGTTTGGAATGTTATTTATGATTGGTATGTTTTGTGAAAAAATGGGGTTTTGTATGAAAATTTTATTGGTGGTCTCTTGGGGGGCGTGGAGGTCAGTCACTCCCTTCACTCCCACCTTTTTAGACCGATCCTGTCAGGGAGCCCTCCGGGGGGTGGTCGTGACAATTGGGGGGCTCGTCCGGGATGTGAAGGGCTCTGACTTCTCTCTCGTTTCGCAGAGTCCCAGTTTTTTTTGTTGTTTTGTATATGTTTATCTTTTGTCGTGTTTTTTGTGGGGGGTTGGGGGGTGACTTAGTTGAAGGGAGTCTTGGGTGGCTGAAGGAACATCGGTGTGCTGGGGATCGGGTGAGACCAGGGGGGTCGCCCGCGACAGACCCCCCCTTCCCCCGGGTCCCTTACGCGGGGTACGCCCGAAAAGTTTCCCTTTCTGTTGCGTAGTTGCCACCCTTTTTTGTAGTTACCCAGGTTTTTTGTTTTTTTTCCGGGTGGTTTTTGAGTCAGGGGGTTGTATCGGACGTTAGTGTCTTTTTTTTCTCTCTCCGGATTCCGTCTCCCCGTTTGTTTTTTTTTTTTCCGGCCCAGCCCCACCGCACTGTTGCTCGTGCTGTGGGGCCGGTGTTCCCAGAGTGGGGCACCGGAATTTTTTTTTTTTTTTTTTTTTCGGTGACCCCAAGCACGTTGCTCTGCTGTGGAGCGTGGTGTTGCCAGAGTGGGGCACCCGGAACTTGCCCCTACACACGCCACAACCATCCCACATATACCACACCCCAAAAAATATTTGTTTTTAAGTGGGAATGTTTTTCCCCCGTATTTGAAAACCGTAGGATATTGTTGTCATGGAAGCCCGGTGTGGGGTATGGCGACGCGTGCGTCGAAAAAAAGGGGTATTAAAAATGTAGCCCCTACTTTAGTCCAGTATTCGATCAGTGACTTCTACTTTTCCCGTGCTGTAGCGATAGTCCAGTGAGTACTTTCACTACTTTTTGTAGGGGATCTTTGGAGACCCGACTGGCATTTCCCGTCGGAAGCGTCGGTATAGCAAAGCAATGTGGGCTTCTTTGAGTCGCGAAAAAAAGCCCTCTTTTCTCCATGTTTCCCCTGTAAGGAGTATCCCCCGGGGAATTTCCCTAGGGGGAAAAGCGAGCCCCAAAGGGAGGGTCAAAGGGGAAAAAGGGTCCCCTCCCGGTCGGGGGGTGAATCCTTCCCAGGAATCACCTTGCCCTGATTTTTTGGAGCGCAGCGACGGAGGTGAGGCCCCCCGTGGGGAAAAGAGCTAGCGGGAGGAAGTCTGGTGGGGAAAGGAGCGAGGAGGAGGTGTGGCGGAAGCTTGCGTGGGAAAAGAGCGCGGGGGGCTGTAGACGGGGGCTCAGGTGGGAAGAGGTGCTAGACAGGAGGCTCAGCGTGGGGAAGAGGCTGTTTCCCCGTGGGGGAGTTAGATCGCGTGGAAAAGAGGCTGCCAGACAGGGGTTTGCGCAGAGAAGAGGCTCCCAGACAGGAGGCTTCCAGAGGGAGACTGTAGACGGGGGGGCCTTCGCAGGGGGGATGGAACAATTCTTTGGGGGGACTCCGGTCTGTAAATCAGGGGGTTGTCGAAGGAAAGGTAGAGTTAGGGGCCCAAGTTAAAGTTCCCAGAGTTCAGACCTAGGGGGAAATTGATAGTTCTTAGAGATTTTGAAAAGGTTGCTAGTTCTACAATTGTCTGAGGAACAAAAGACTATGCCCCTTTTTTCGGGATTATTGGTGTGCAAGGGAGTGTGTGCTCACTTAAATAAAGGCGCGTTTTAGCAACATGCAGTTGGCTCTGGTAAGCGTTTTCACCTTACCCGGAGTACAGGAGGAATTTCAGGTCCATGAGAAAAATAACGACGGCCTTCGTGGTTTGGTGATAGGCTGGGGCAAAAGCTAGGGTAGGGTCGTTGGAAAGTTGGAGTGGAGGATTGATCCTCTTGAACAGTCACCAACACTGTGCCCCCGGGTTTGAGGACCCGGATGGCGGGGCAAAAACCTGGGATTTCGCGGTCGATTCATCCCGTGAGGTGTTTGGAAGCTGCAGGGCTTAGGGGCATCGCCAGTCGGAGGGGACCCCTCACAGGTTTAGTGGCAAAAAGGCCCGACAATGCTGCGGGGGTAAACCAAGGAGGCGGTTCATGGGGGGATTTCAGCCCCCCGACTGTGTTTTTTGTGGTTTTGGCCCAATTGGGAAAGATTGCCCTAAAGGTGGTAGTCGTGGGGTTGTCCTTTAAAGTCCTCGTGCCGGCAAAAGGGGGTTCCATCCAGTTCTGGTGATTAAAAGTGCCCGTGTTTCTCTTGGGGTTTGGGTTTTCCCCCTTTGGGTACCCATAGGGATTGGGGCATAACGTCTTTTTTGTAAGGTTTTGGGTTTCCCTGGGGCCCCGGGGGGGCGCTAGTTTGATTGTGCGGGTTGGAGGCTTTTTTTTACCTCCACCGTCCTTTGTACTATTTTATCTCCCCCCCTACTTCTGTGGCAAAAAGTATGGGCCATCGCGGTGGACGCTATGTTTTCCCCTTCTCATGGGGGAATCTGCCCTTTTGGGGAAAGGACGCGTCGTCCGGTCTACGGATTCCCCTTTACAGGCGTGTGTGGGTTTTCCCACCGCCCCAAAAAGCTAAAAGAGGAACGGAATTGCGCCCCTTCACACCCGATCTTGACGAGGTTTGGCCAGAGTCGATCCGTACCAGGGTCCGTCTTCAGGCCGGGGATTGGATGTCCAACCCCCTGCGACAATGGTGATCGTCCCGCTCGTCTGCCCGACACCCCAAGGGTGAGCTTCAAGCCACGGGGGGCCCTCTTTGGGTTTTCACTCAGGGATCGTGTCCCAAGCGTTTGTTTTTCCCCCAAAGCTTGAAAAAAAATCTGTTTGGCGGGCCCAGTTTCCCCCCTGCGGTCATTGGGCCCCGGGGGACTCTCGGCGAGAAGACGGGATTCTTTTGGGCCCAGGGAATACAGGTTGGGCCCGTACTGCCCAGTTGCGTTGTCTCCCAAGGACAACGCCTAAGGGTGCTTAAAGCTTTCCCTTGGGGTCGGCCCTTTTTGGTTGGGAGCCTTCAGCAAGGTCGGGGTCGACCTGGGGGCCCCCTTAAGCCCCTATCCGATCGCGGTCCCCTACATTTGGTAGTGGTGGGCTACGCGACTCGGTTCCCCGAGGTGTCCCCTTGGACTATCGACGCCCCATGTAGTGAAACTCTCTGGAAAATTGGACGGCACTGGGTGCCAAGAAAATCCCTTTTGGACCGGGGACCAGTTTCTGTCCCAAGTCTGCGGAGGTTAAACCCCTGTCAATATTCACAAGGAAAAAACGTCCCCCTATCTGCGCAGGCCTGGCCTTGCGAGCGTTTCAATGGGACGTTTAAGAGATGTTTCGTCGCCCATGTGAGAGCAACCTCGTGAGTGGGGTCGTTTCCTTCTGCTGTTGTTGTAAGGGAGGTTCCACAGGAAAGCATGCGGTTTTCCCCTTTGAATCCTGTTGGAGAAAAAGTGCGAGGACCACCAAACCTAAGCAGAGTGGCCCACGATGATGTGGAACCCACGTCAAAGGGGAGAGTCGATATGTGGGGATTTAGCAAAAACTCGGACACTGCCAGTTGCTCAGAACACTTGCAGTCGGCAAAAAACCCAAAAACAAGGCTTTTTAGACGACGCATGTTGACGGTGGTTTGGCCAGGTGATGAGGTGTTGTTCTCCTTCCCAAAGAAGAACAAGCTGCAGCTTGCTTTGGAAAGGGTCCGTTCGGGTTGCGTGGGTGGGGGCTGGGACTGGATTCGTGTGGTGGGAAAGGAACGCCCCGTTCACGCCAACCCCGAAGGCGTACTGCGAGAACGCAGGGCCGGGGGTTCCCCCTGCGTTGAGAGGGCGGAGCACGCCCTGTCGGTGGCTCAGGAATCCCCACTGTTCCCCTGTGAGGAAGAGTGTGGGGAGGATGTTTTTGGTTCTAACTTCCTCAGCCCGACGTCAATGACAGCTTGTGCCCGGAGTTCCGGCGTGCTCACAGATCGGCCCTGACAGTACCTTTTGGCGGTGTAATGGCATTGACCACCGAGCCCCCCAATTAGGGTCAAACAGTACCCTTGCCTCACTCTCAGGGTCGTTATCCCGAGGAGGGAGGCCCTGTTGAGGTTGGGGGGCATTGAACGTGCGAGTTCTCCCTACTCATCCCCCCTCCCTTTTGGTAAAAAAGAAGGGGCAAAATGAGGTTCTGCGTGATTTGTCGGGTGAATAAGGGTTTTCCGGTTTTATGGAACCCTTTTCGGTGTCGACCAAAACTTCGTTTGCTGAGTGGGCCCCCTATTTTCGAATTCCCACTCGCAAAAAAGGGGACTGGCAGATTCCCCTGCGCAGGAGGACAAACCCAAAAAGGCTTTTCCCCGGCCTGAAGGGTTCCCCGTGGAACGTGATGCCTTTTGGCCTCAAACTGGGGCAATTTTAGTGCGTCATGGACAAAAGTTCCCCCCTCGTAGCCCGATCTGAACATTTTATGGACGACTGCTACTGTCAGTAGATTGGAGCTCGCAGTTTCGTCCTCCTGTCTGTTCTTCGTCTTCGGAGGTTCAGATGTCAGCCCCTCTTCCAAGTGTCAGCTTTGGGCAGGACGAGATTTCCTTTTGGGGCATCATTTGCAGCGGGGGTTTTATTGCTCCCGAGGAAGCAAGGTGCCAAAATTGCAGGGCCAAACCCCCTGGTCCAAAAAAGGGGAAATTTGGGTCATTCCTTGGATTGAGGTATAGGAAGTTTTCAGTTTGCAAAAGTTTCCTTTCCCCCCATGACCGACGAAGGGAGAAGCCGAAGTTAGTTTGGGAGAGAGTTGCCCAAAAGGCTTTTTACGCTTTTAAGACGGCCCTCATACTCGCCAGTCTTGGCTCTCCAGATCCTAGTCTCCCTTTTGTCCCCGGGACTGATGCTTTTGCGGTGGGGTTGGGCTGTGTTGTACAAGATCAGGGGAAGGGACCCAACCCCTTGTTTTGCGAGCAAAAAAACTCAGCGCCGGGATAATAACACGATTTAACAAGGTGTTTAGCAGTCGTGTGGGGCCCGGAAGTTTTACCCCTACTTGTACGGCCGTGAGTTTTTGTGGGGCGATCTCATCCTCTCCCGTACCCGGACCCCGGGTCCCGGGCCGTCTCGTGGGCCTGGGTTGGGCGTGGAACTGCGAGTCATGCGTTACTTTCCGTATTTAAGGGTTCCCGTAAAAGATGTGACTATCTTAGCGAGTCCGTTTCAGCAATTGGAAATCGTAGAGGGAATTCCTCAACAGGGGCATATCCCCTTTTGGTCTCTGTATCAGGTTTTTATGACAGTTTTCACTTCAGTGATGTTAACGGGATGAATCCCAATGGTTCGGTTGTTACTTTATGGGTTTGGGAAGGGTTCCTTAGTTGTTTTATAAATGTTGTTTATTATTTCTCGGGTGATTCTATCGTTGAATGTTTGTATTGGGTTTATCGTACTCTGCTCACAGGAGTTTGGGTTTGGTCCCCTTTTTGTGAATTTTCACATGGTCAAGGTTCAAAGGAGCATGTATTCAGGAAAAGATGCTTTTAGAAGGGGGGTTTGTACGAGTTTGTCACGAGGCTACGCGTTTTACCCCAATGGGGGGGGCGGAATTATTCATTTGTTTTTACGTTGTTGTTGTCAGTGTGTCCCCTTTGTGTGGTTGTGGGGGTTGCACCCTTTGGGGTTGTTCAGTCACGTTTGGTTTGCTTTTTCTCTCTTCTTCTTTAATTTTCCCCTGCCGTGTTTCATTGCAGGTTTACGGGTGGCTGGTACCCTTTTTCTGAACTTGCTGAAAACGGCCCTGCCTGTCTTTTTACCTGCGCACGTGCTTCATTTTCTTTTGTTTGAAGTAGCCACTCTGTGACGTAGCGTGGCATGTTGGGGCCCCCATCGCTGAGGGGGGTTGCTTTCACTCGAGGGAGATGTCTCGGGGCGCCCGCTCCGGTTTGATTCTTCACCCTATCGTCGAAGGTACAGTCGGTTCTTCAATTTTTACAGTCGGCCTGTAGGAGGGGACATATTCTTTTTTTTCGCATCTGGCCTCTGTCCCCTTTGATGGACGAGGGCAGGGGTCGTTTCCCGCCCTTCGGGGTCACCCGGGTAGTGGTAAGCATCAGTTTGTGGTTTTTTTGTTTTGGTTTGTTTTTTTAGCCCGGGTTATTCTTCTTTTTGCGCAATTTTCTTTTTTTGCAAAAAAGTAAAAGAAAAATTTTTTTGAACCTTTTCTCTGGTTTAAATTTAACTTTTTCTGGCATCCTTAAAAATTTTATCCAAAATTCTTTTCCCGTTTATGCATTGTGATGCGGTAGTCGGTGTGGATGGGGGGAACCTGGTGATTCGGGTTGGTACTGCTTGGTCTCGCTGTCCGCCCCCGTCACTTCACCGGACTTTATCCCTTTGGCCCGTCTGTTTTTGTGTGCAAGGGAAAAAGTTTTATGTTTCGAGCGTGGTACGCATGATTTGTCGTTCGGTGCGTGGTTGGGATTTGTGTTATTTTTAAATGTGGCTATAAATGTGAAATTATGCCCTTGAAATTTTTATTTGCAAATGTGGGGGCGTTTAAAAACATGGTGCTGTGTTGTTTATTTTCCCAAAAAGGAAATTGTTAAAAGTGAGTGAGAGAAGGGGGAAGATAATTCTATTTGTTTTATAGCCCGTTGATTAATGCGTCTTTTACTGCTTCGGTGGAAAACTTTAGAACCCTTTTTGATTTTATTGGTTTATGTGTTATGCCCCAGGGCTTGTTGGTGTATTTAGTAGACCCCCCCTCGCCCTCAGCGGTGGCTGTTGGATTTAAAAGATGGGCAGATTGTTGACGGCGGGGTTCCGTGCCCCTTCCCTTCCCTTCCCTTTTTTCTCTCCCCCCAGCTACCCTTTCCCCCCCCCCGGGGGCTTCCCCGGAGCCTGGGTGGTTGGTGCCAGCGCGGTTGGGGCACCTTGGGTTGGCCGCAGACTGGTTGGTGCCCGCGCGGCTGGGGCCCCGCTCTGGTCGGGACGCGGATGGTTGGTGCACGCGTGGTTGGGGGCCCCGCTTGGTTGGTACCCCGCGTGTTGGATCACGCATGGCGGGCCACGTTCGGTGAAAAAGCCGTGGTTTGATGGCCCGGGCCCCGTCCCCCTCCCGGACCCCCAGTAAAAACGCCACGTTCCCCCCCCCCCCCCCCCCCCCCCCCCCCCCCCCGGGGCCCCGGTTTCACTGTTGCTTGTGCGTGTCAAGGGTGTCGGCCTTGAACGACTCTCTTCAAGAAACCCCCCGGTTTTGGGGACTGTGCGACAGGGGGCCCCAGTGACTTGGAGAGGCAGGGGGTGGAGGCACTCTGGGTGGAAAGGGATGGATCTGGGGAAAAGTTTTTTTTAATTGTGTATATGTCTTTTGTGTTGAATGCTGTGTTGGATTTTGTAGTGTATGGGGAAATGTTTTTTATAATTTTGCATGTTGTATGTGTTGGGAAGCTTGGTGATTTGCATGTTGTTGGTTGGAATGCTTATTTTTGATGTGTATGTTGGTTTTTAAAAAATGGGGTGTTTTATCGTAAACTTTTTTTGTTGGGGCTCTTCGGGGGGTGTGGGTCAGTATCCCCTTATCCCCCCTAGACGATCCTGTAGGGCAGCCCCCCAGGGGTCGGTCGTGACAGTCTGTGTAGTGAGTTTCTAACTATATCGGCATCGCAGAAAATGGGCCCTTTTGAAGGAGTGGAAGGGGAAAAAACTCCAAAAGATCAATAGGGTTCTCTGTTCCTAATTTGGACAAACACGCGCGCGGCACACACGCACGCACGCAGCCGCACGCACGCACGACGCACTCACGAGCCGCCGCACGCCGCCCCCACAACACACACAACACACACACCACAACACACACACACACACACACACCACATTGAAATGAATCGTGTCTTCGGATTGTTTGGCCCAATATGAGGAATTTTTTTTGAAAAATTTCATCGGAAAATTATTTAAAAAAAGAAAGTTTATTATATTTTATATTATATATATATTAATATATTATATATATATATATTATATTATATGTGTGTGTGGTTGTTTGTGTGTGTGTGGTGTGTGTGTGGTGTGTGTACGGTATGTAGTTGTATGTATTATAGATGAAGAAGGCCCGGGGCCCGTATCTAATACGGTGATTTATGAACTTAAAAGAACACAGTTAAACCATTTCGATTTCCGGTATTTTGTGTTTTTTCGTGTTCCCGGAATTTAAAAAAAAAAAAAAAAATGGATCAAATAAATGAATATACGTAGTTGGTCTGTAGAAATTCTCTTTCTGTGTCCAAATTTTCACCTTTTCCTTACAATTGTGTCCCCCACCGAAAGTCGTATAACATGATTGATTTTCAAAGGGTTTTTGGGGAAACCCGTCACCAGGAATTATTGATTCAGGCTTTTGTGCAAACATCGCTTGTCAGTGAAAGTGACATCTGATCTTTTTCCCTTTTTTGAAAAGAAAAAATCGAACAAAACAGTTCTAAAAAAGAAGGAGGTTTACCTGCTAAAAATTTCATTTTGCATGGACTCCAAAACCTGGGAACAGGCCGTGAAAATTGGGGGGTTGTTTAAAACATGAAATTTTAAATTCTTTGTATTTTCCCCCCCAAAGCCTGAAAAGGAAAAAAATAGATGAGGTTTTTTTTATTATCCCTTAAGTTTTTTGTGACACCCGGGCAGAGTTTTTAGTTCCAGTTTTACATTACCGAATTTGTAAAACAGATTTTTAAAATGGGTTTGGGAGCAGTTTTAAAAATATTGTGATAAAATTATGTTGGCGTTTTTGCTGTGGACAATAGATGCTTTTTGAAGATTTTAAACCTGGAAGTTGTGTGACTGTTCTTGCAGCAATACATAAGGTTCTTGGTCCCCGTTTTCTTCTTCAAACGGTTATCAATGGACTACTCAAAAAAATAAAATTATTCAAAAGTATGTCAAAGGGGATTGTCCCCTTTTTCCCGTCTATGAATTTTTCCGAAAGCAAATTTTTGATGCAATTTGGTAGAAAAAAAATGTAAAACGAGTTTACAGTAAGAGAAAATGGTCTTTCTTGTTTGATTAAGACCCAAAAAAGAAGTATTAGGGAAAAGAAAAGTGGCTCACGAGAAAAAGATGTTTAGAAGGGGGTTGTCACGAGTTTGTCACGAGGCCTACGACGTTTGACCCAACTGGGGTGGCGGAATTATTCATTTGTTTATTATCGTTGTTGTTGTCACGTGTCCGTCCCTTAGTGTGGCTTGTGGTGCGGTTGCACCTTGGTGTAGTTCAGCTCACGTTCGGTTTGCTTTCTCTCTCTCTCTTCTCTCTCTAATTCCACTGCCCGTGCTATTCATCCTGCAGGTTCACGGGTGGCTGGTACCTTTCTCTCGAACTTGCTGTCTATCGGCCTCTCGCCTGTCTTTTTACCTGTCGCACGTGCTTCATTTCTTTTAGTTTGAAGTATGCTCACTCTGTGACGTAGCGTGGCATGTTGGCCGCCATCGCTGAGGGAGGTTAGCTCTTCACTCGAGCGGAAGATGTCTCTGGGAGCGCCTGCTCCGGTCTTGGTTCTTCACCGTATCGTCGAAGGTACAGTCGGTATCTTCAATTCCTACAGTCGGCCTGTAGGAGAGGGACATCACTTCTTCTTTTCCGCATCTGCGCTCTGTCCTCTCGACTGGACAGAGGCAGAGGAGAGTCGTTTGACCCGCCTCTTCGGGGTCACCCACGGGTAGCTGGTAAGCATCAGTTTCGTGGTTTGTTTGTTTTGGTTTGTTGTTGTTAGCCGGCTTATTCTTCTCTTTTGCGCAATTTTCTTTTGTTTCAAAGTTGTAAAGAAATATTGTTTGAGACCTTTTTCTCTGGTTAATTCAATCTTTAACCTGGCCATTCTAAATTATATCCAAAATTCTTTCTCCTGTTTATGCATTCGGTGATGCGGTAGTCGGTGGGGATGGGAGAGAACCTGGTGATTCAGGGTTGGTACTTGCTTGGTCTCACTCGTCCGCCCTGTCACATTCGCCGGACTCTTATCCTTCGGCCACCGTCTGTTTGTGTGTGCAAGGAGAACGAGTTTTATGTTCGCGAGCGTGCGTACCATGATTTGTCGTTCGGATGCGTGGTTAGAGATTTGTGTATTTTGAAATGTGGCTATAAAATGTGACAATTATGCCATTGAATTATTATTTGCAAATGTGGTGGCAGTTATAAAGCGAGGGTCGCTGTGTTGGTTTATTTCCTAAGAAAGGAAATTGTTAAACGTGAGTGAGAGAAGGGTGAAGATAATT
Source organism: Conus ventricosus (assembly GCA_018398815.1). Taxonomy (NCBI): domain Eukaryota; kingdom Metazoa; phylum Mollusca; class Gastropoda; order Neogastropoda; family Conidae; genus Conus; species Conus ventricosus. The sequence goes on along the minus strand of CM031603.1, from coordinate 52,253,559 downwards.
CATATTTGTGTTTTATAGCTGTTGATTTAATGCAGTCTTTTACCTGCTTCGTGTGAGAAGACTTTAACGAACATTCCTGATTTGATTGGTTTACTGTGTTATGCTCAGGTCTTGTTGTGTACTTTAGTAGACCTCCCTCGCCATCATGCGAGGGCTGTTGGGATTTAAACAGCATGGTGTCTGATTGTACTGACGGCGGGGTTCCAGTGCCCTTCCTTTCCTTCCTTTCTTCTCTCCCTCCAGCTACCTTTTTCCCCCCTCACGGGGGCTTCACCGGAGCCGGGGACTGGTTGAGTGCACGCGCTGGTTGGGGCCACGCTCTGGTTGGGACCGCAGACTGGTTGGTGCCACGACGCCGGCTGGTGGCACGCTCTGGTCGGGACCGCGGGACTGGGTTGGTGCCACGCGCTGGGTTGGGGCCTCGCTCTGGTTGGTACCGCGCGCTGGGTTGGGATAACCGCCACTGGTCGGGACCACGTTCTGGTAGAAAAGCCGTGGTTTTGACTTGGCCGGACCTGATCCCCGTCTCCAGGACCTCCAATAACACGCCACGTTCCCCCCCCCCCCCCCCCCCCCCCCCCCCTCCCAGACGCGGTCTTCCTCTGTCTGCTTGTGGTGTCAAAGGGTGTCGGCTTGAGACGACTCTCTTCAAGAACCGACCCGGTTTGGAGCCACCTAGTGCGACGGAGCTCCAGTAGACTTTGGAGAGGCGGGGTGTGGCGGCCACTCCATGGTGGGGAAGGGATGGATGCTGGAAATGTTTATTTATAATTGGGCATATGTCATATGTGTGAAAGGCTGTGATTGTGTGATTGTGTACGTCGTTAATGGTGGAAATGGTTTATTTCTAATTGTGCATGTTGTATGTGTTGGAATGCTTGATTGTGATTGTGCATGTTTGTGTGTGTTGAATGCTTATTTATGACTGGGTATGTTGGTGTGAAAAATGGGGTATGTTGATATTCGTAATCTTTATTGTGTGGTCTCTTGCTGGGCGTGTGAGGTCAGTCACTCCCTTCACTCCCACCTAAGACCGATACCTGTAAGGCAGACTCAGGGGTCGGTCGTGGACAGTCTGTGTAGTCGAGTTTCGAAACTATATCGGCATCCGCGAATCATGGCCATTTTGCTAAGGAGTGGAAGGGGAAATACTCCACCAAGATCAATATGGGTTCTCTGTTCCTAATTCTGGACAAACACGCGCGCGCGCCACACGCACGCACGCACGCACGCACGCACGCACGCACCGCACTCACGCACGCACGCACGCACGCACGCACGCCACACTCACACACACACACACACACACACACACACACACACACACACACACAACACATGAAAATGACCAAACTAGTGGCATCTTCGGATTGTTTGTACGCCAATTACTGAGGGAAGCTTTTCGTGAAAATTTCATCGGAAAATTATATTAAAAATGAAAACTGTTTATTAATATATATATTATATATATATTATATATTATATATATATTTATATATATTTTATTTATGTGTGTGTGTGTGTGTGTGTGTGTGTGTGTGTAGTGTTTGGATGTGTGTGTGTAGTGTATGTATGTATGTATGTATTTATAGATGAAGAAGGCC
>CM031603.1:52226955-52246955 GCA_018398815.1 Conus ventricosus | reverse complement strand
TCGTATTTTTTTCTGCGTACGCAGGCTGATACTCTTGCGGACACTCCCTGTATATACAGGCAAGGATCAATCCCGTCTCATACCAAATCTGAAAAGATCTTGACAGGATTTCCTTTTGCTGTCAGTGACTTAAAAAAATGAAAGAAAATAAATAATTTCTCTCATTTTCAGAACTGCGTTTCTGAACTTGTGGAACACTGAGTGTTGCTCGAACGTTACCCCTTTTTACCACAATACATTCATATCCATTTTTTACAACCTTTGCATCCTTAAATGCCTGTATCCTCTTCCATGAGCTCGTGGAATAATCGTGAGTGATTGCCCTTTCAAAGCTTTTTCTTTTACTGCTGAGAACCTTGTTGTCAGGGAATTATTGACATCAGAATTTCCTATCAGTTTCCAGCCCATAGAATATGACACCCTGTTCTCTTTCAACAATGTTTTGTACGGAAGAATCTTCAACAAAACAAAAATCAAAGGAACTGACTTCTGCTTGCCTGCTAATCCTATTTTCATATGACGCCCCATTCATCTGGCAATAAGCCAGTGACCTCTCAGGTGGCCATGCTTGAACTTCAGAGACTTAATACCACATCGTTTGTTCTTCCACAAAGGGCGTTATACTTGTACATCGATTCACCTGTCAAAAACGAGACGTGAATAAGCAAAAGATAACCTCATTAGCCTCGATTTCCCCATAGTGTATAACCTGGCACGTAGGAAAGTCAGATGACTTCCTTTTGACAGGTTTGATTTATAACAGTCTCTGACGTGACGCCAGAGGGCAGAAATGAGCACATCCCACTTGTTTATTACTCGAATTTTCTTGAGGAAATAGCTCTCCATCCGGTGTCCTGGTGGCTTTTTGAAAAATATGGAATTATTGCATGCAGATGTGTGTCAGCTGTGATGTTCTTGATAGCCATGTTCATGATGTAGTCATGCTTGGTATGTACCTTACTTTTCTTGTGAGGAAGCAAAACGGGAATTCTGGATGCTTTTCCCCGACAAACGAGTTATCACACCTAATAAAACTAAGTGTAAATTAGATGAAGCCTCATATCAATGGCAAGTAAACTGAGATTGTATCTCCAACTCCATTTGAACACTTTTCTGAAAGCAGTGGATCCAGTTCTTTTAAAGTTTTTTTTAAAAGACAATTCCTCGTATTCATTGGGATAGAAAAAATTATGTAAGGTGGGTTCGTGATACGAAAAACGAGTTTTTTCCCCCTATAATTCCTGCTTTAGATCAAATAAAGAGCTTATCTCAGGACCTCACAATACAAAGTTCACAGATTATGACATGTTCCTCAAAGTAATTTCACAATATATGACCAAAGACATTAACTAAAGAATCAGATGCATTGCTTTCAACAAAGCTAATCTTAGAAAAGAAGGCTAAAATCTCCCCAAACCTGTCATGGCTATACAACATCACCTTCAGTGTTCATCTGTTCAACAGCACGTAGCTCTGTCCATCCTATGATAAACTTAGAGGGTCAAATGACTAACGCTACCACAACAGCCTCCATTAATTCCCACACGTCATAGCCGGAACTGCACTTTTGAAAGGCCATGTTACCAGACACCCACACCAGACCACGTTGTTCCACACTTCAATTGAAATTTCCCATCAAAACCTATCCTGCTTCATGTCTTGGTCCAACCCTTATGTTTGCACAAAGCGCAACGTGAAACTGCACGCGCTGTCCCAAATCGATAATTAGCCATGTTACGTATTAGCTGCCGAGGAAGTCGCCTTGAAAGCGGTGGTGTTGGCACACACGCGTCACATGCTGCACGAGCTAAGAGGAGGAAAAAACATACCTGAATAGACGCCACTTTGTTGAGGCCTTGCGGTAATGGAGGAAGATTAATGGATGACGTGAGGAGCGAGAGAGTTGAAGTGGCTGCAGCGGGAAGTGGAGGTGTGTGTGTGTGTGTGTGTGTTGGAGGATTGGTCGGGTGTAGCTGTGAGGTCGGAGGGCATAGGGATCACATGCAGATGTGGAACATAAACAGTCCGAAGGCGATGTTCTGCAGTCTTCTCTTTGTTTGTTTTGCTTGTTTAAAGCATGTTGACAACAAACCACTAGCCATGGAACATGTTGCCTCAATAAAATACCATTTCATTGCTTATACCCTTTTCCCGCATAACAGTCATAACAATTGTGTATGAAAACAAATTCTTGCATACGTGTGTACTTCAGCATTTAAGAATTCACATGCACGCCACGCAACACTAGACACCGACAAAGAAAGACAACGCACAGACACATAGGCATTATCTCTCTCTCTCTCTCTCTCTCTCTCTCTCTCTCTCTCTCTCTCTCTCTCAAGTATTGTTTGTCGTTTACCATTGTACCAACAATCCACTCTGCACTACGTAGGTTCATCCTGCATAGAGACTCTTTTACAAGAATAGGAAAGAAGGAAGGGTTGTGCACCTTATTATGTGACAACGTAACCGAGCAAAAGACATAAGAACCACCATAAAAATGTCTCGGATAACCTCTTACTGCTCTTTTATACACGTACAATATCATAAAGGTATAGTCAGATAGATAGATGGACAGACAGACAGACAGACAGTCAGACAGATGGATAGATAGATGGCAGAATAGATAGATAGATAACATTGATAGATAGATAGGCAGGTAGGTAGACAGAGAGACAGATAGATAGATAGTTAGATAAACAGACAGATGACCAGACAGATAGACAGGCACGTAGACAGGAAAGTATACATATATATATATATATATATAATATATATATATATATATATATATATATATATAATTCTGACCAGGAGTTAAGTGTTAGTGAGTTTCCTCCCTATTTGAGACTGTCTCCCCACTGGAGACTATAAGCTTGCTGAAGGCTCATTTTGAGAAGCATTTATTTTTCCCCATCCACCCACTCGAGCACATACTGTTTGTTAGGCAGAATTATCTGGGTATTTCTAACTCCTAAGCTGAACTGGAAAACACATATTGAAAACTTAATTGATAAAACAAGAAAAAGATTAAACATTCTTAAAATTATATGTTATCAACCATGGGGTCAGGACTATCATACCCTTTTACATCTATACATCTCTTTAGTCCGATCGAAATTGACTTATGGACAGGAAGTGTATTTCTCTGCGCCTAATTATCTTTTAAAGAGATTGCAAAGCTTGGATAGTAAGGCCATGAAATTAGCTCTGGGAGTCCCAGTGCACACAAACACTCATAGATGTTATAAAGAAACAAATGTTTTACCTCTAAATGAGAAGCGAATATTGGGTGTATCCAAATATATTGTCAGAAGTCTTTCTGTTGAAAATTCAGTAACTGAAGAAATAATGATTGATTCCAGTAAAGATTTTCCTAAGAGGTCTAAAAACACATCTTACATTCAACCAATTAGAAACTACACACCTGACTTTATGTCACATTGCAATATTGATATTACTGCTACACCAGAATTTCCTGCAGTACCTCCAATGCCTCCTTGGGAGTACCTAAATGCTTCTTTTGATTACAAATATACTTTGTTAAAGAAAAGTGATAATATAAATATTTAACAACTGAAGTTCGTGAACATTTAGAAAACAGCTATCCAAATCATTTAAAAGTGTTTACAGATGGGTCGGTAATGGAATCCTCTGACAGTGGTTCAGGCTTTATAATACCAACCTTAAATGTCAAGAAATCATATTATGTAGGAAAGGGGTTTTCAATCTATACCTCAGAATTATATGCAATACTGAAGGCTTTGACTTACATATATGATACATCAATTGCTTTCTATCAGATTTTACTTGTGTTGATTCCAAATCTGTTTTACAGTCACTAGAGCATTGGGACTGCAAAGCTAGAAAAGATTTGCTTTTTGAAATAAAACATCTACTGCATTGTTTCATTACACTAGGCATAAGAATAGATTTTTGTTGGGTCCCATCTCACTGTGGTATAAAGTGGAATGAAATAGCAGACAGTCTTGCAAAAGAAGGAGGAAACAGAAAGACGGAAATTTACTAAACAATCCCTTAGATCTATCCTCTTGTGAATTGATCCAAATTATGGAAAAATGTATGCATAAGCAGAATTCTAGTCAAAAATGGCTGCTTTACCGTCGTGCCCAAGGCACATTGTTAGATTAATTCATAAATTAAGGCTGAATACTTGGAACACTAATATTCTCATGGTAATTCTTGTGTATGCAGAGAAAACATTTCTGTGCATCATCTTTTGTTTGAATGCTCAGTGTTGACCCCACTCTATAGAGAGAAAGTATTCAGATGAATAACATTGATAATGTCAATACTGTCTTATATGGTTCATATGTTGCTGAAATTGCCATGGTTATTTCGCAGTCACAGGTTGCAACATTTTTATGAAGATCAACAATTTTGTGTACCGCTAGGGTATTCACTCATGTCAGTATGCATATATCAGATGTGGGTTTGAAAGTACTAATGTAGGTGATAAGTTAAGTGTGGAGGTGTGTGTGCGCGTGTGTGTGTGTGCGTGTGGTTTTTTTTTTTTTTTTTTTTTTTTAATTTTATAAAAGTGTCTAATATCATCTGGCGATGAAAAGACATTAAATAAACCACTGAACTGAAACTGAAGGCAGAATTATCTACCACTGCAGATATGAATGCTATACTGCCCCCCCCCCCCCCCCCCCCCCCCCCATTTCTTCAATCTAAGACAAAAGAGCAAGCTTTGTTTATAATTGAATATTTCTTGCAGTCATTGCAACACCAAGCTGCTCTGTAAGTTGCTGGAATGGTGCTCAGTACTTATCCTTGGAATATATATATATATATATATATATATATATATATATATATATATATATATATATATATATATATATATAATTATGTATGCGTGTATTTACACATGTAGGTAGTAGGTAAGTAGGTATGTGGTAGTGGAAGTAGATATTTTATACGAACTTGGCATGACATATAATTTAAAATTTTCGTGAGAGACATATGAATGCAAGAGGTGCGTACACATAGCACTCTTTGATTATCTCTTCCATGGATGCCTTTTCATGAATGATTATGAGTAACAGTTAAAGAGGTGCCTTGTTAATATGAGTTACAGTTTAAAACAGAATATAAAGTGGCAAACCCGCTACTTTCATTGACCATTATCTTTGTAAGCAACAGGATCAATTTAGCGTAGAATCCACTGCCCATTATTTTTCTTGCTGTGTGATAATAGATGCAGATTTCACGAGTTTTTGTTTGACGCCAGACAATAACTAATTATTTATATACATGACTTAATTTTTTCATTTTGTGCCAATAATGACATAATTCAATATCAACAATTGTAACAGCAACACTTTTGCTACTAGTGTTACAAGTATATAAATCATTGCTGAAGTAACGTAAAAATTCTCTGGAATTTTTTAATGAAATTTTCTGATTTTCTGATGAAATTTTATGAAATTTCCTTATGAAATTTTCACTAATCGAACAAACATTATTATTGTAATAGAAATATAATGGATAACAATACCGTGCTCCATAGAACCATGCTTTGTCCTTTGTTCCTCTGTTTTCTTACATTACAATTCGCCTCCACATTGTCTGCAGTTATGCCCAAATCTGTTCATTTACATTCATTTGATTCTAATGTGTTTGACTTGTTTAAAATATCTTCCTAACTGTCCATATGTCTACTTCATTTTGGTCACGCATTTCTTCTTCTTCATAGTACACACACACACACACACACACACACACACACACACACACACACACACACACACATTCGCGCGCGTGCATGCTCTCCTACAAGCGCATATAAAGGCATGCGCACCTGCTGCGCACACCCCACACCCCACTTCTCCACCACTCAGAGAGAGAGAGAGAGAGAGAGAGAGGAGAGAGAGAGAGAGAGAGAGAGAGAGGAGAGAGAAGACAGACAGACAGACAGACAGACAGACAGACAGAGAGACAGACAGACAGACAGACCACGCGTTATTACATGGCATTTAGGCATTCGCGCATTACATTGAACTCACCTCTATCCACAGGCCAACCTAGTGGAATGAATTAAGAACAGGTTATGTAACAGATGAGGAAGCCTTTGATGTGTGAATGGAGTCAGGGAGATGCAGGAATATTTTCTTTGGATAGAGTCCATTCACACAGTGGGGTGTTTGTACAGAATGGATGGTGAGAGCGGATGAGAAGCCTTTATGCAAAGTGAAGCCACCGATCTGCTGAATGAACATTCCAAAACAAGTAGACTTATGCATAAACACGCATATGGATATGCAGCTACACACACACACCTCACACACACACACACACACACACACCACACACACACACACACACACACACACACACACACACACACAAACACACACGCACGCACGCACGCACGCACGCACGCACGCACGCACACAGACACACATACACACACACACACACACGCGCGCGCACGCACTTGTAGGGTCATTCTCTATTCACTGGGTGGTTGTGTTGCACTACGTTTTCTGTAGATAATAGACCGGCATTCAGCGAAAGATTTAAAAAGTGAATGTATATAGTTTTTTAAATTTTGTTCACGTCGCTTCCTCATTACCATTGTATAATGAATAATGCATATCACTGATAATGCTGAATGATGAAATATGTACTAAAATGCTTTTTTTTTGAGAGGTACATTCAAATAAGCATACGAAAGCCAAACACACACACACACACACACACACACACACACACACACACACACACACACACACACACACATGCGACTTTCCCAGAATTCTGCAGTGTGTGTGTGTGTGTGTGTGTGTGTGTGTGTGTGTGTGTTTCCATATGTGCCCTGCCTACTGCTCACTGACATGCATGTAGAAATCAACATCTTTCTCATTCACACCATCCTCTGTTGAGCCTCGTTGGAAAGAAATTGACGTCGTAAACATTGTGCAGCACCCGATGTGTCAGCCGACCGTAACTTGACGATCTCGTCAACCATTGTCAGCAGAACAATCCCCAGCCAATCAATCCTCAACAGAAAGGAGACTGACTGCCCGCTAAGCCCATCTCTCTCCATCCCCTCCATTCACCTGCCAATAAACCCAGTGTGCCCTTAAGCTGCTGGTTGTTCCGGCAGACAGGTATCTGCCCAGTCACGTCTGGTACAGGCCACAAAATCTGCTCTTTGATCTTGTCCCTTCAAAACAGAAACTGCCTTTGAAAAAGCTGCTGCTACATTATTTCTGTTCAAATCCAGAGGTTAATTAACGCTCACGTGCTATGCTTGACCTGTGAATTTTAGGCAGTCATTTCTAAGGGAGTCCGCCACACTGACTCGCCTGGCAAAGGAGAAGAAAAACGAAAAACGTGTCGAAAGAAACTCTGCTGTATTAGCATCCATTGACTAACACAGCACCAAAACTAGAACCCAGGGATGTCAGATAACTTCTGTTGATCTGTTGGTGCTTCTGAGGTGACAACAGAAGATGAAAATCTCCAGATTCCGACTGTTCATCGGTTTAGGTTATATCCCGAGGTAGGTGTCAGTGTGAGGTATGTGAGAATGAAGATATGCTTTCAGATAAAATCAGAATGATCGTTATTGTATGCCGATGATATGGGCTAACTAGTGAAGTTGCAACTTATTTTCTTCTACAGAAAAAATAAAATGATGGTCATCTGATCGTTTCTGTATTATCAAATGTCATCCTCAGCCATCATCTTAATTTGACAGCATGTCTTTTGTCAACTAACTAACGCTGTCATAGAATATAATACACTGTTCTTGGTCTGTACATTTTCACAGTGTGAGCTAGACAGTATATATGTTACCGTCATCAACCGTAATCAGGCATAACTAGTAATGACTGTTTTTTTTTAGCCATTACCAGTAATGACTGATTCAGTCAGTGGTTACGAGTAATGACTGAAAGTCTTAGGCATTACTAGAATTGACTTGCACATTTCGTGAACTGAACGCTTGATGACTAGGCAGGAGACGTAACTTTTCTCACGTTTTTCATGTTGACGGACCAGTGTTCAGCTATACTTCACAAGGCATGTCACATGGTTGAGTTAGGAGATGCCAGTGAAGGTGACAATGTTGCGATCCCTATTCCCTTTGTTGACAGAGGGAGGGGGACCCCCGAAATCTTCTGGGTGTTGTAGTAAATCGGGATGAAAACATGATGTACACTATGATGCTTTACTAGTTGACAAGTGATGAATCAGGGAAAGCCCAGCTCACACACACAAAAGCATGTCCCATTTTGCTTTGTATTCTCTGCTTTATAATGAAATCTGCTTTTTCACATTTGTCTCAACTTTGGATAACAGTGATCACAATCGTATGGTCGATTATCTTTTTCATTATAATAGGGAGGGTCTGACACACTTAATGAAAGAGTTCTATCTATTTCAGTGTGGATGCCCTAGACTCAAATGTGTTGACGGTCTTGGCCTCAATGGCTTCATTGGGAAGCTCTTTCCAGTTTCTGATCGGTTTCAGCAGGACTGAAAACTGCTGCTTCTTGGAACTGCAGTGCAGTTGTGTGAATTGCTGATTGTGTTCTCGTTATTGACGTAGTGATAGAGCGTTGAGCTTGGCCTTGATGTCAGCTAGCAACATTATTAAAATAGAGAATACCAGAAACACTTTCGTCATATTCCTTTTTTTTCTACCATATATGCCTAGCCTCTAATCCACTCGATCATCTAGACAGTATGCAAATCGACAAAATACCCGTACGTCAAGTCTATCTTCTTGTCGGTCCTTGGAAAGAACAAAAACAATTGATGTGTTGAACAATGTTTTGACCATGTCTGACTTGCTAATCTCGCCAACAATTGCCAGCAGAACAATGCTCAGTCAATCAATACTTCCCAGGAAGGGAGACTAACTGCGCGCTAAGCCCATCTCGTCCCGTGCCCTCCATTCACCTGCCAACAAACCCAGTGTGCCATTAAGCACCGTGGCTGATGGAAGACAGGTTTTTGCCGAGTCCTTTATGACAGTGGCAACATCATCGGCCTTTTGATGTGCCCTGTTAATCGGAAAAAGCAAAGAGTTGCTGCGGCATTGGTCTCCCCTGACACACAGCATACAGCAGGAAGTGAATAGAAGTCAGTTGACTTTCTGTTAGAGGTAATATTAGCATGCACATTTCTACAACTTTCCAGCCATTGGTTTGTCAATTCTCTTTACAAAAGTAATTTTCAAAGCGAATGTCCGACAACATCGTTGGAGTGTTATTTTTTTGTCGAGTGGGACCAGTAAAATCAAACTATCTTTATTTCACATCGTAAACCTCTACCCATCTTTTTACCATCCCTCCTAGAAAAAGATCAGCCTGCAGAACTATGTCTGAAAAATATCAATTGACATATCATAATTATTACCATGGAAATCATTTGTTTGTACCCGTTGGTAGATACTTTGGTGAAACATCAGCTCAGTTAGATAACGAGGTTGCTTTTCAGCAGATCAGAGAGAGACTTCACCTAAGGCACACTTTTTCGTGAGCGACAATGTCTGTATATTGCGCTGGAACTAATCCTTGAGCGTACTTTCTTTTTATGGCTGGGCACGATGAACTACTGCAGGAACGTGTAAAGTTCTTTGAAAAGAAACTATAAAGTTTTAGAAAGACTGTTTCCGTTATTTCTCTTATTTCAAAAAGAAGACGTCAGAATCAGTTTTCATTTTAAATCAATTAAAGTTTCACAAAGAAATGCAAATATCCTAAGAAACCTGTTTTTTGTGACCTTAGCAAGACCGTAAGGAAAGTTAAGAGAGAGAGAGAGAGAGAGAAGAGAGAGAGAGAGAGAGAGAGAGAGAGAATTTGATTTGCCGATAGCTCTGGGATGTGGGACCACACAAATACGATTTGAACTATCTCTCTCTCTCTCTCTCTCTCTCTCTCTCTCTCTCTCTCTCTCTCTCTCTCTCTCTCTCTCTCTTTCTCTCTCTCTCTCTCCACACACACACACACACACACACCACACACACACACACACACACACACACCTACACACACCACACACACACACACACACACACACACACACACACACACACACACACACACACACACACACACACACACATTCTTATACTCATGTTTGGTGCTTTCGAACTGCTGACTATGCAATAGTGTGACAGGCCGCACATTCTCTCTGCATCCCCAAATACCCCTGCACTTGCAGAAAACGCTTTCCCCGAAAATGCTTTCATTTACATCAGATACTGTCAAAAACGAGAAACCAACCATGTTTTCACTTTACCTCGCAATACATGGTTGGCTCTGTCGTTCCTGGTCCTTTGGCTGTCTGAAAGAGTTCTGTTTCAGCATGTGCCCTTTTCCACTCGTGTATTTGATGTTGTTGTTTTTTTTAAATAATGATGATTTTATTTTTAATAATCTCAGAGCTATACTTTATCTACTTTCCTCTGCAGCCAGTCCTGACATTACCCACTGGTGTGATGTCAATAAATGAAGAGCTCGCTGTTTGGTCCTGTCAGATGATTAATAGATGAAGAGCCCCCCTGGCAACGTAACAAAACAGCCAGTTCCGTGAAGACTGAGCCGGTCCTGGGATGGGATGTGCCACAGCGTGAATTATGTGGTGGGATGAGGACGGTGTCTTAGGCTCTGCTTCGTTTTATGGATTAAGGTTTGATGTTTCTAGGGAGAGAGAGAGAGAGAGAGAGAGAGAGAGAGAGAGAGACAGACAGACAGACAGACAGAGAGAGAGACAGACAGGCAGACAGACAGACAGACAGACAGAGAGAGAGAGAGAGAGACAGACAGACAGACAGACAGACAGACAGAGAGCGAGAGAGAATGAGAGAGAAAGAGGTAAGGAGGGGCAGGGAGGGGCAGGGATGAGAATAGAAAGTAGATTGAGGGGAGATGGGAGAAGATGCATCATCGAACCAGAAAAACGAAAGCATCATCTCGATTGTTCACCGTCCTTTCTCACTAAACCCACCACTGTGCAAGCAGACCCACACGAAGTAACAAATATTGACCTTTTTTTTAGCCAGTCCATCAAGACATCAAAGACATCAGCTCCTGCCCTGCTACTTAGCCTTAATGAAGCACCCCTTGTCTCTTCTGCAGAGACGACGTGGGAGCAACATGTGTGTTGCACAGTCAGCCGACATCTGTTCTCTGCAGAATATGTAAACATTCTGTTTTCAGCAGGAGTCTGGTGGTATGTCTGCGTGCAGAGGATGGCTGGCAGTCTGCACATCGTGTGATACATGAGGAGATGGGAGGATGAGGGCTGATGAAAACTGAAGGATGAAATAAAGGAAGAGGATCAACGTACAGAGACGGGAATGGTTGCGCGTGCATGTGTGCTGTGTGTGTGTGTGTATGTGTTTGTATGTGTTTGTGTTTGTGTGTGTGTGTGTGCATGTGAGTGTGTGTGTATGGTTGAGTTTATGTGTGTGTGCATATGTGTGTTATGTGTGTGCATGTGTGTTTGTGGTACATATATATATATATATATATATATATATAATTATATATATAGTGACCGCGGAAAGTGGTAATTTGACTCCTCTGCCTTTTCAGTTTTGAGAAGAATGCAATCCCAGAAAAGGTTGGTATGCAATACCGTAGTATGTTTGTTGAGTTTTCAAAAAACCAACCAAAGGTGCCACCTAAGAAGCAAAAGAAAATCATAAAAAAGCAAAACAAGCTACATTTTCTTGTGAAAAGTAAAAAATATAAAAAGATATCCTCTAAGACACAAGTGCTGAGGGCAAGTTCTTGGAATGAATCCACAAGGGACTAAAATACAACAAACTAATAAATTCCAAGGATAAGTACCGCACCGTTCCAGCAACTTACAGAGCAGCTTGGTGTTGCAATGACTGCAAAAGATATTGAATTATAAACAAAGCTTGCTCTTATGTCTTAGATTGAAGAAATAGGGGGAGATAAGCATTCATATCTGCAGTGGTAGATGATTCTGCCTAACTAACAGTATGTGCTTGAGTGGGTGAATGGGGAAAAATAAAATAAATGCTTCTCAAATTGAGCCTTCAGCAAGCTTATATTCTCCAAGGGGGAGACATCCTCCAATAGGGAGGGAAACTCACTAACATAACTCCTGGTCATATACCGATATTTCGAAACTTGGTGGTTTCTCCTCAGTGACCGCGGAAAGTGGTAATTTGACTCCTCTGCCTTTTCAGTTTTGAGAAGAATGCAATCCCAGAAAAGGTTGGTATGCAATACCGTAGTATGTTTGTTGAGTTTTCAAAAAACCAACCAAAGGTGCCACCTAAGAAGCAAAAGAAAATCATAAAAAAGCAAAACAAGCTACATTTTCTTGTGAAAAGTAAAAAATATAAAAAAGATATCCTCTAAGACACAAGTGGTATATGACCAGGAGTTATGTTAGTGAGTTTCCCTCCCTATTGGAGGATGTCTCCCCCTTGGAGAATATAAGCTTGCTGAAGGCTCAATTTGAGAAGCATTTATTTTATTTTTCCCCATTCACCCACTCAAGCACATACTGTTAGTTAGGCAGAATCATCTACCACTGCAGATATGAATGCTTATCTCCCCCTATTTCTTCAATCTAAGACATAAGAGCAAGCTTTGTTTATAATTCAATATCTTTTGCAGTCATTGCAACACCAAGCTGCTCTGTAAGTTGCTGGAACGGTGCGGTACTTATCCTTGGAATTTATTAGTTTGTTGTATTTAGTCCCTTGTGGATTCATTCCAAGAACTTGCCCTCAGCACTTGTGTCTTAGAGGATATCTTTTTATATTTTTACTTTTCACAAGAAAATGTAGCTTGTTTTGCTTTTTTATGATTTTCTTATGCTTCTTAGGTGGCACCTTTGGTTGGTTTTTTGAAAACTCAACAAACATACTACGGTATTGCATACCAACCTTTTCTGGGATTGCATTCTTCTCAAAACTGAAAAGGCAGAGGAGTCAAATTACCACTTTCCGCGGTCACTGAGGAGAAACCACCAAGTTTCGAAATATCGGTATATGACCAGGAGTTATGTTAGTGAGTTTCCCTCCCTATTGGAGGATGTCTCCCCCTTGGAGAATATAAGCTTGCTGAAGGCTCAATTTGAGAAGCATTTATTTTATTTTTCCCCATTCACCCACTCAAGCACATACTGTTAGTTAGGCAGAATCATCTACCACTGCAGATATGAATGCTTATCTCCCCTATTTCTTCAATCTAAGACATAAGAGCAAGCTTTGTTTATAATTCAATATCTTTTGCAGTCATTGCAACACCAAGCTGCTCTGTAAGTTGCTGGAACGGTGCGGTACTTATCCTTGGAATTTATTAGTTTGTTGTATTTTAGTCCCTTGTGGATTCATTCCAAGAACTTGCCCTCAGCACTTGTGTCTTAGAGGATATCTTTTTATATTTTTTACTTTTCACAAGAAAATGTAGCTTGTTTTGCTTTTTTATGATTTTCTTTTGCTTCTTAGGTGGCACCTTTGGTTGGTTTTTTGAAAACTCAACAAACATACTACGGTATTGCATACCAACCTTTTCTGGGATTGCATTCTTCTCAAAACTGAAAAGGCAGAGGAGTCAAATTACCACTTTCCGCGGTCACTGAGGAGAAACCACCAAGTTTCGAAATATCGGTATATGACCAGGAGTTATGTTAGTGAGTTTCCCTCCCTATTGGAGGATGTCTCCCCCTTGGAGAATATAAGCTTGCTGAAGGCTCAATTTGAGAAGCATTTATTTTATTTTTCCCCATTCACCCACTCAAGCACATACTGTTAGTTAGGCAGAATCATCTACCACTGCAGATATGAATGCTTATCTCCCCCTATTTCTTCAATCTAAGACATAAGAGCAAGCTTTGTTTATAATTCAATAATTATATATATATATATATATATATATAATTTCTAAATATATATTCTATATATATATATATATATATTATATATAATTTCTAAATAAATGCCAAGTCAATTACTTATCAAAACAAAACGTAAAAAAGGTAAAAGGTGATGGTTTTATTCCATTGTGTATACATTAGAAACAATCCCATGGTCCCGACAGGAAGCCTGATTTTATCATCATCCATGGGCAACAAACGCCACCATAACCGTGCCTCAAGAGAACTGCACGTGACCTTAAAATTTGCCATCGAAAGCTTCATCCAGAATCAAGCTTATGCAATGAACAGCTGGAGATGTTTGCCATATGGCATCATCTCAGAAACACCAAACGGTTAAATTTGCAGTGCAAGGCAGTGTATCAATGGAGGCAGCTGCAACAGCTTTAGATTTTCTTTCCTTCTTTCTTTTTTCTAAACAGGGCAGATGGAAACGCAGATCTAATTTGTGTGAGAAATGAGAAATGGTTTAAGAAAGGATGAGAACGGACCAGCATGTTTTCGGAATATAACTGTCCAGAATTAGGCTGAGATGGCTGGCAGGAGATTGGAGAAGTCAGTAAAATAGGGACAGGTATAGTGGGCAGCCTGTCACCTATGCCTTTAAGGATTGTTTCGCCTGGGATTATTCTGCTGGGAAGTAGTGTTGCAAGTATTGTAAACGAGATCAAGAGACATTTAACTCGAAGCACACTGGTCCAGACGTAATTTATTTAACCGTAAGGCCTTTGTTGTCTTGTTTAACCGAATAGTATATTTAGCTCTGGCTAGGAGTTCGTCATACCACCAAGATTCACATATTATGGGAATCAAACCCATGCATATGCATTAGAAATTCACAGAACAAGGACACACAACATACAATCTAAGGACAATTCGAAGATCAATACCATCCACAGCCAAAAACACATCGTCTAAAAACCTCTCCACGTGCTCTTTTGAGCTCAGGTTGAAAGCTGCTTCCTGAACTAAGCTTAGCCAAAGTAAAGCCGGAACTAGGATCCTTTGCTCTCTGAGGTCAGCTCAACAGCTCCAATTGATCAACCCTGCCAAAGGGAAGTCACCCAAGTTCCCTGAACTTCCGGAGTCGTGCAATGTGTCAATGGAGGCTGATGTGGCCTAGCGTTTGTCGCATGTTTCTCTTTTCAACAGAACAGATCAAAGGGCAGATTTTCTGGCTTGCGTGAGTGAGGGAAGAAAAAAGGGACAAGTGTGTAATCTCATCGCGTATGCATATCGTATGTTGTATGATTTGGACGAACGTGACAAAAGAAACTGGGCCTCAAATGTTCGTTGTAAATTATATATGTATGGGTTTGGTTATGTCTGGCTGAACCAAGGTGTTGATGCAATTGATGATTTTCTTCGGATTTTTAGAGATAGACTGATTGCATGCAGATGGCAAGAATGGAATTATCATGTGAGTAATAGCGAAAGATTTAACGTGTATAGATCTTTTTGCACTGCGCCTAATGTTAAAACCTATTTATTGTTGAATCTGGACAGGCATTTAAAATACGTAACTTCTAGATTCAGACTCGGTGTTTCTGAAATTGCAGTGCACTATTATCGTCACCGACCCCATTGCAATGCAGATTTATTATGCCAACTCTGCAAAGAGGAGATAGAAAATGAAGTTCATTTTGTGTTATGTTGTCCTGTCCTGCAAAAACTAAGAGCTCAGTATATACCTTTGAAGTATTATAAAGTCCCAAATCACTTCAGATTAGCACTTCTTTTGGCGTGTACTTGTGAACAAACAGTCAGAAATCTGTCGATTTATCTTTTAAAGCGTTCAAACTGCGGTCTTGTATGCTATCTTAGAATAGGTTATGTACGCATATTGGTTATGTCTGTGTGTATCCTAAGGGTGCTTTTGTGATTGTACTTGCTAGCACCCCTTCATGAGGGGCAATGGCCTAATCATGAATAAATTATCTTGAGTCAAATTATCTTGAGTCTCTCTCTCTCTCTCTCTCTCTCTCTCTCTCTCTCTCCTCTCTCATCACACACACACACACACACACACACACACACACACACACACACACACACACACACACACACACATGTACACGTGCACACACATTTACGGATCAGATCAGGCGACAATGTCATACTTAATTTTTCATATGTGTTTGAGATTTTTATGGCGAAACTGACATCACAACATTACGTTCGGCTGAGATCTGATACATCTGTTCAGAACGTATATATAAAAAGTGAATGAAAATAGGATCCATATTTGAATAGTATACGAAAGATCCATGCCTTAGTTCTCCTTCTGATACCATGGAATATGATTCTTTGTTGTTTCTACATTTGACAGAATCCCAATTTTTGTGATTTTGCAACTGCTATGTGTGACCATGACCAGTTTTTGAGTTTGATCTCGTGACAGAAACACAGACAAAAATAGCTGACTTTCTGTCTCTCTCATTTTTGCCTAACTCCATTGCCCCCGCCTTCCCATTCCCCTCTGTTCGATCTGTTGAGTGAGTATATCTCTCCTTCAAAGCCTTTTCCTGGTTGTCCAGTTGCTACATTGTAACTAACATTACGAGCTGACTCAGTGCCACCTTCTGATCTTGTCAACCGCTTCCCACTGGAAAATTCATCGACAAAAACAATTCTCAGAAGAACGGCCGTTTGCCCGCCAGCTAATGCCAATCCAGTCACTTAGCAATAAAGCCAGTGAACTCTATGGGGCCACTAAATCGACTCTTTGATTCGCCTGTCAGAGAAAGAATAGGCGTGTGGGGCGAAAAAAACACGCACAAAAACAGCAGCAGCAACAACAACAAAAAAAAAACTGCTGCTGTATTAACCTCCATTGACACACAGCGCATAGCCGGAACTGAAGGGCCGCCAGTCGACTTCCTGTTGGCAGCCTTGATCTATTGGAGCTTGTGAGGTCACGCCAGAGGGCAAAGCTCTCCAGTTTCCGGCTGTTCTTCGTTTGAATTGGGTTCCGGACGTTGCTTTTAACTCGGAGACATGACGCGACATGGCAGTGTGTTGAAATAAGGTCACTGTGATGTTTGCTGCATGTGAATAATGTTTACATTGATGGTTCTGCCTCCCTGGCTGTTAAACAAACGGGGAGAGCTGGAGTAGGAAAATAACGCTTATCCATTTCTTTTTAATGGATGCAATCGATTGTTAAAGTGTAAAACAATGAAATGGTAACAAATGAAGCACCTTGTCAGTTCTATTTCAAGAAATCGTATGAACATCCATGAACATTTTAACCATGAGATGCATATACTGAAATGTAGTAGATCGTTTATAGTATAATTGCAATAAAGGAATGTTGTTGATTCAACATTTTCACTCAAAGTGTGTTGCAGAGATATCGTTAAGGGACTTGTCTAACGTTAGTGTGATCATGAGCTATAGTAATTTCATCGCCGAGCAGACATTCTCCTTTTATACTTCCGCAGATTTAAGCTTTAAGAATGCCAAATTGCTAGTTTTTCCCACTGACAACAGGACTTTGCAGATAAATTGTCGCTTGCTTGAAAGTATGGGTGATAAAGGAAGAGCAAGAAACATCCCAACCAAACAATTTGGAATCATTTAAAGACCAAGACTGTGAAGATTTCTAGAGCGTGGCCAGACTCATACTGGGCCTATCCAAGCCAGACATACCAAACACATGTCAAGTGAAAAAATTCTTTGAATCTTGCAGGTTTCCCTGTTTGTGAATTGGTAAGTGTGCATCAATGAAGCAATGCAAGTGTGTGAAGTGGACAGTCCATAGATGTGGGTGTGTATGGGTTGACGTGTGCGCGCGCGCGTGTGTGTGTGTGTTTTGTGTGTGTGTGTGTGTGTGTGTGGGGTGTGTGTTTTGTGTGTGTGTGTGTGTGAGGGGGGGTTGGAGTGCGCGTGTGAGCGTGCACGCGCGCGCGCGCGCGCGCGCGCGCGTGTGTGTGTGTGTGTGTGTGTGTGTGTGTGTGTGTGTGTGTGTGTGGGTTGTGTGTGTGTGTGTGTGTGTGTGTGTAGGTGTAGGTGTTTATGTATGTTGGTGGGGTTGTGTGTGTGTGTTTGTGTTTGTTTTTGTTTTGTGTGTGATGTCGTTATCATTCGTTATTGTTGTTTTTGTTACTGATGTATAATAACTACGTTGGACCTATCTCCAGAACATTTCATTCCCACAAATAATCAGATACACACCCATATGCAAAAAAGGGCGCACCTGTGATCACATACACACACATGCGCGCACGAGCAAAACCCCACACACAACACACACACACACCCCACACACCACAACACACACACACACACACACACACACACACCCCACACACATGCGTGTACGCCCATATACACAGGCACACACACACACACACACATGCTCACATATTCTATACACATTCACGGCACATACATGCATGCAGCAACTGATCGCAAAGGACAGATGTCACACGCACACACACACACACACAACACACACACCAACACACACACACACACACACACACAACACACTTTGCACATGCTCTCTCTCTCTCTCTGTCTATATATATATATATATTTATATATATATATATATATATATATATATTTATATATATAATATAAAAAACAAAAAAGTCGTCCACTCAAGTGTTTCCTCCCCTTTATTTTTCAAATTTTCGCCTTTTTCAAGGCTTCATCAGGAATCTCTGCATTATCAAAAAAAAAACACAAGAAAACACCATTCAGAATCCCAAAGGTAAAGATAAAATCACTTTACCTACTTGTATCTATGTCTACCACCACACCACACACACACACACACACACACACAAAACACACACGGATACATATACATTAATATATATATATATATATGCATACATACATATAATTACACACACACACACAACACACACACACACACACACACACACACACACACATAGGCCCAATACGCATCCTTTACACACATATGCACACATGTATGCCATTTCCAAAAATTCTAACCATTGTAGAGGTAGTGAAACCCCATTCCTACCCGCTTTACCTAATTTAAAATATGAATATCATAAAAATTATTACCACTTAAAATACATGGGAAGTGAGGGGCTCAAAAGGAAATGTTAATATGCGGAAAGAATTTTAAAAAATGGATAGGTTAAGCAAAAAAGAGTGAGGACGAGGCAGAAGAAGAAGAGACAATGAGGAGTGAGTGGGAGTAAGAAGGGGAAAAAAGGGGGACAGACAGAAAAAGTGAGCAAAAGAGGAAAGGGGGGGGGGGGGAGGGAGAGGGGGAGAAAGGGACAGAGAGAGCAGAGAAAATAGAAAGGGAGAGGGGTTGTGGGGAGAAGAAAGAAAGAGAAAGAGAGAGAAAGAAAAGAGCAGAGAAACGAAAAGAAAAAAAAAGAAAAAGAGAGAGAGAAAGAAAGAAGAGAGGAGAGAGAGAGAGAGAGGAAGAGAGGAGAGAAAAGAGGGGAGAGAGAAGAGAGAGAGAGAGAGAGAGAAAAAGCCAAAATAAGAATGAGGAAAACAAACACTTACATTATTTACTTTTCTCAGTGCTTACAATCTTGACCACAAGGCAGAAGTGTACACAGGCAAAGCAAATATGGACATAAATAATAGTGGTTCCTGAACTCCAATTCATCTAGAAAAAAAAAAAAAAAAAAAAGAGGATGAAAGAGAGAGGAGGTGGGGTGGGGGGGGGGGGGGTGGGGGTGGGAAGTAGGGGAATGCAATGGGATAGCGGTGCAGATGGGGGATGAAGAAGAGGGGGAGAGAGGAGAGAGAGAGAGAGAGAGAGAGAAAAGGAGAGAGAAAGAGAGAAGGGAAAGAGAGAAAAAGAAAGGAGAGAGTGGGGAAGGGAGGAAGAGACGAAAGAGTCAGAGAGGAGAGAGAGAAGGAGAGAGAAAAGGGGGAGAGAGAAAGGAGAAAAAGAATTTTGAGCAAACAGACGAGAGAGAGAGAGGAGAGAAACAGAGACAGAAAGCGAAAGGAGGGGAAAAGAGAGGGGGTAGAATTGAGAGAGAGAAGAGTATGAAAGTAAGAAAGAGGAAAAACTAAAAGAAGAGATAGAAAAAAAGAGGTGGTGGGGGAAGGAAAATTGACAAACGAAGCCCAACAGTGCA
>CM031603.1:52216955-52221955 GCA_018398815.1 Conus ventricosus | reverse complement strand
ACGTCTTTCATATTTTGACGGGCAACATATCTTCATCAGGAACTTTAGCTGTGGTGTTGCAGCCTTTGAAAGAGTAGGCATGAGAATTAATTAGAGTAGCACCACAGTCCATCGTAAGTATGAAGAGTTGCATTACAGGATGCTCACGAATTCTACGGATAATTCAGTGTCTTTTTCATCAATACTCCATTTAAAGTGGGTAATTAAATGACTCAGGATATCAATGCGTTTGTGTCTGCTAATGTATTAGTTTGAAAAGATTTGCTTTAAGTTCAGTATCTCAATAAAGCAAACAGGCAAGAAAAGCTGCCTTGTCTGATTTTGTAATGAACATCTTCTGATATGGACGTGCTATGTTAGATGAGAAATGGAGATAACACACTTAGTTCAAATTCACTTTTTACAATGTCTCCTTCAACTCCATTCCGCTATTTCATACCCAAAGTCAAAGAGAATGGATATATTCAGGAGGAACAACTCAGAAAACGACCCGGATGCTGCTTTTTTTTAGGTAGGCCCAATAAAAATATTTTTTTAAAAAACCTCACAAAATTGCAAAGCTATGAACTGAAAAATAGACCTCATCACGATCTATGGATACTTGCGGGAGAAAAAAAAATCAGACAACGATCTGGTGCTAGGTTTTCCAGCTAAAAAGACGAAACCACAAAATTGCAACAACAATATATTCATACACACACACACACACACACACACACCACACACACACACACACACACACACATGCATTTTATATATATATATATATATATATATATATATATATATATATATATATATATATATATATATTGATGAAAAATAAGTAGTCAGCACCGCCCACGGAGTTCATTTTCAAGCTTTCGCCAAAGGCTTCTTCAGGAACCGATGCAAGTACATCTCTTAGCAGCGATGACATCAATACTATTGACGTCATAGTAGACTACATCAATTTAAAAACGACGTCACATGTTCTTTTTTACTGTAGTTTCACCTTTCACCACACCCTGTACCCATCCCTCACTACATCTTGCAGAGTCCACCTTCCACAGCGCCCTGCAGAGTCCACCCTCACTGTACCCTGCAGAGTCCACCATTCACGGAAACCCTGCAGAGTCCACCTTCCACTGCACATTGTAGAGTCCACCATTCACTGCATACTGCAGAGTCCACCTTTTCACTGCACCCGAAAAGTCCACCTTCCACTGCACCCTGAATACCCCATCTTCCACTGCACTCTATAGAGTCCACCTATCACTGTACCATTCTAATACAGAATCCTGTTTCTCGTTCTGTGCATATATATATATATATATACTGAAGAAAAACCATCACGATTTTATCTCAGACAAACCTCCAATGATGTCACAAACTCCAGGCTGATAGCTAATTTACACAGCATCATCAACCAATGGACTTGTGACCAGCGCAGCTACCAGCCTCTAGAAACAATTCAGAATCTCTAACATGTCCCCCTGCCGACAGGAAGTATTTGTGTGTTCATTGCACTTCTGGCGGTATGCTGAGCATCTTAGAGGTGAATGCAACCACATGCAGTTTTAAACGGTGAGGACGACAGGGCAGACCTTGTGTGGTCTGTTATCAAAACTACTTAGCAAACACCGTCTATGATAAAGCACAGAGATGAGAATGCACTTATGGTTTATTGGCAAGTGAATGGGGGGGGGGGGGGGGGGGGGGGGGGACGGGAAAAGATTGGCTTTGTGGGCAGTCACATTTCCATTCTGTTATTGATTGAGTGGCTGTGGACTGGTTCTGTTGATAAAAACTCGAGCATAGACACACACACACAATACATACACACACACACACACACACGCGCGCGCGCACGCACACACACACACGCGCGCGCGCGCATGCGCACACACACACACACACACACACACACACACACACACACATACACACACATAAGCGCATCAATTTCTTATGTGTACCACTAGTATACACACACAAGCACACAGACATACACGCTGCTACCTACCCTTCCCTCACCCCCATCCCCATCTCCACCCGTACAAGCACTATGCTAGGGCAAATGCGCCTGCCTTTAAACACACACACACACACACACACACACACACACACACACACACACACTGCACTCTCAAGTCTCTACAGGTGCAGCAAGGGAGCTGAGTGAAGACCGGATAATGTTGCAGGTAAGGTCTTTGATGTGTGAGTGGGGTGAGGGAAAAAACGGGAGTTCTTTGCCCTCAGGATGAAGTCGGATTACGCTGGGGGATATAACTCTGGAATAGATGGGGGTAAGAAGAAGAAGAACTCTAAGTCTTATCCTACGCGGTTACTCCTCTCCCCCCTCCCGCCCTGTCCCTTTTTCTTCTTTAATAAATCACAAACACATGTTTGCACTCATGCCGACTTTTTAGCGCACTCTCTCTCTCTCTCTCTCTCTCTCTCTCTCTCTCTCTCTCTCTCTCTCTCTCTCTCTCTCTCTCTCTCGCTCGCTCGCTCTCTCTCTCTCTCTCTCTCCCTGTCTCTCTCTATCGTTCACACACACATACACATTGGCAGTGAATTATGAGGGCAGGATGTAAAAAAAAAACCCTGGAAAGCTTATTCTTTAACCCTCAATAAAGATCATTTTGACTTGACTTGACTTGACTTGACTTCACACACACACACACACACACACACACACACACACACACACACACACACACACACACACAGAGAGAGAGAGAGAGAGAGAGAGAGAGAGAGAGAGAGAGAGAGAGAGAGAGAGAGAGAGAGAGAGAGAGAGAGAGAGAGAGAGAGGAGGGATTTACGAATTATATTGGGCGACAAAATCATACGTAATTTTTGTTCTGTCTTAAATGCTGAAACTGACTTTCTAGCATCGCTACATTATGTTCAACAAAGATTTGACATTCCTGCTCGGTGATATACAAAGGTGATTGAAGATAGGATCCATTTTCAAAAGTGCACGAAAGATCCTTGTCTAGACGCTTCAGTTGACACAATGAAAAAATAGTCTATATTGCTGCTACATTTGACAGAGTCCAAAAACATTTAGCTAATTTGGAATCCCATGGTGTGATATTGAGTAGCTTTCTTTTTTCTTTTGTCCCATAATAAAGGCACAATCAGAGAAAACATGCTTACTTTCTTTCATTATTGTCTAACTCCCTAGTCCCTACATTTTCACCCCATTCTGTTCCATCTCCTGTGTAAACGCATTTCTCCTTCAAAGCCTTTCCCTTGGTTGTCCGGTTGCAGTGTTATAACTAACATTAGGAGTGCATGCACTGCTATGTCCACTGTTGTCCACTGTTCCCAACTGAAAAATTAATCGACAGAAATAATTCTCGAAAGAACGACCGTCTGCTTGCTAGCTCATGCCACCAATCCATTCACTTAGCAATAAAGCAAAAACTCTATAGGGCCACAAAACCCGCTCTTTGATTCGCCTGTCAGAGAAAGAATAGGCGTGTGGGAAAAACAATCCACACAAAACAACAGGAATGACGAAAAACCCTGCTGCTTTTTCAACCTCCATTGACATCCTGCGCTTAACCGGAACTGAAGAGCCGCCAGTCGACTTCCTGTCGGCAGACTTGATCTATTGGAGCTTGTGAGGTCACGCCAGAAGGCAATCGCCAGCTCCAAGATCTCCAACTTCCGGTTGTTCTTTGTTTGAATTAGGTTCTGGATGTAGCTTTTAACTTGGAGACATGACGTGACAGGGGAATGTATTGAAACAAAGTCACCTTGATGTTTCTTGGCTGTGAATAATGTTTACATTGGTGGTTCTGCCTTCCTGGAAGTGCCTGTGGCTGTTAAACAGACGAGGTGCAGGGAGTAGGAAATGTAACGCTTATCATATTCTTTTAATGGAGGTTTTTGATTGACAAAGTGTAAAGAAATACATAGTACTAACTGAAAGTGTCAGTTCTGTTTGGATGAAGTCTTCTGAGCTCCCATGACTATTTAGCTTTTTCAAATGCATATACTTACATGTGGTGTATCATTTACATAACAATTACAACATAGAAAGATTGTTGCTCTAACATCATTACTCAACTTGTGTTTCATTCAGAGATAGCTTTAACTTACATGTTGAACGTTGATATGATCATGAACCATAGTAATGTCATCTTTAAGCAGATATTCTCATTTTGTCCTTGCACACGGTTAAGGCTATATAATATCTGTATCGGAATCTCATATGCAGCTGATGCTCTGAAACGCCTAACACGTGACCACAGCTGTCCCCAAAGGGCTTGTTTCAGATAACGAATGTCGTACTTGCTTGAAAATGTAATGGTAAACAATAAGTGTTCACATCAAGACTCCATGTTCCATGCTTTCATTGAATATATTTCACGATAACACGACACTGGACTCAGCAGAAAATATCAGTAACAGATTTATTTACTTTCTTTTGTGATACACCCCACCCTTTAACCCCAACCTCCAACCCACACCCTCCATTTCCCACCCTCCCCACCGCAAATAAAATGCAGACGGAAGACAAGATGAAAACCCCAGAAAGGATTTATACAGTATATAGTCTAGTCAAGCCCAGTGCATGGATCATCTCACTGTTGATGGAGAGAAAAAGAGGGGGGAGGGGGGAAGAAGCAAACAAATTGCAGCAAAAATAAAATCGCACAAAATCATCGATATGGTTTTACTGCTAATTCTCTCTCTCTCTCTCTCTCTCTCTCTCTCTCTCTCTCTCTCTCTTCTCTCTCTCTCTCAGTGTTTATTGTGATGATTTCACTCAAGAGTCCGTGACATCAGAAAGAAGCTAGGACCACACTTAAAGCTGCAGAGGCAACAACAGAGGGCCACTATGATCTACGATCATCTCCTCATCGAGGGCAAGAAATTTGTTCTCGATGGGATGATCAGTTAAGAAGTTAGATAAGTTGGCGGCTCTGAAACAAAGTAAACTTCCTCAAAAGTCCGTTGAGGATCAAAGATAGCAAGTTGACCACACGGTTTAAAATGAT
>CM031603.1:52188715-52213715 GCA_018398815.1 Conus ventricosus | reverse complement strand
ACACACACACACACACACACACACAGAGAGAGAGAGAGGAGAGAGAGAGAGAGAGAGAAGAGAGAGAGAGAGAGAGAGGAGAGAGAGGAGAGACGAGAGTAGAGAGAGAGAGAGAGAGGGATTTACGAATTATATTGGGCGGACAAAATCATACGTAATTTTTGTTCTGTCTTAAATGCTGAAACTGACTTTCTAGCATCGCTACATTATGTTCAACAAAGATTTGACATTCCTGCTCGGTGATATACAAAGGTGATTGAAGATAGGATCCATTTTCAAAAGTGCACGAAAGATCCTTGTTCTAGACGCTTCAGTTGACACAATGAAAAAATAGTCTTATATTGCTGCTACATTTGACAGAGTCCAAAAACATTTAGCTAATTTGGAATCCCATGGTGTGATATTGAGTAGCTTTCTTTTTTCTTTTGTCCCTTAATAAAGGCACAATCAGAGAAAAACATGCTTACTTTCTTTCATTATTGTCTAACTCCCTAGTCCCTACATTTTCACCCCATTCTGTTCCATTCTCCTGTGTAAACGCATTTCTCCTTCAAAGCCTTTCCTTGGTTGTCCGGTTGCAGTGTTATAACTAACATTAGGAGTGCATGCACTGCTATGTCCACTGTTGTCACTGTTCCCAACTGAAAATTAATCGACAGAAATAATTCTCGAAAGAACGACCGTTCTGCTTGCTAGCTCATGCCACCAATCCATTCACTTAGCAATAAGCAAAAACTCTATAGGGCCACAAAACCCGCTCTTTGATTCGCCTGTCAGAGAAAGAATAGGCGTGTGGGAAAAACAATCCACACAAAACAAACAGGAATGACGAAAAACCCTGCTGCTTTTTCAACCTCCATTGACATCCTGCGCTTAACCGGAAACTGAAGAGCCGCCAGTCGACTTCCTGTCGGCAGACTTGATCTATTGGAGCTTGTGAGGTCACGCCAGAAGGCAATCGCCAGCTCCAAGATCTCCAACTTCGGTTGTTCTTTGTTTGAATTAGGTTCTGGATGTAGCTTTTAACTTGGAGACATGACGTGACAGGGGAATGTATTGAAACAAAGTCACCTTGATGTTTCTTGGCTGTGAATAATGTTTACATTGGTGGTTCTGCCTTCCTGGAAGTGCCTGTGGCTGTTAAAAGACGAGGTGCAGGGAGTAGGAAATGTAACGCTTATCATATTCTTTTAATGGAGGTTTTTGATTGACAAAGTGTAAAGAAATACATAGTACTAACTGAAAGTGTCAGTTCTGTTTGGATGAAGTCTTCTGAGCTCCCATGACTATTTAGCTTTTTCAAATGCATATACTTACATGTGGTGTATCATTTACATAACAATTACAACATAGAAAGATTGTTGCTCTAACATCATTACTCAACTTGTGTTTCATTCAGAGATAGCTTTAACTTACATGTTGAACGTTGATATGATCATGAACCATAGTAATGTCATCTTTAAGCAGATATTTCATTTTTGTCCTTGCACACGGTTAAGGCTATATAATATCTGTATCGGAATCTCATATGCAGCTGATGCTCTGAAACGCCTAACACGTGACCACAGCTGTCCAAAGGGCTTGTTTCAGATAACGAATGTCGTAACTTGCTTGAAAATGTAATGGTAAACAATAAGTGTTCACATCAAGACTCCATGTTCCATGCTTTCATTGAATATATTTCACGATAACACGACCCCTGGACTCAGCAGAAAATATCAGTAACAGATTTATTTACTTTCTTTTGTGATACACCCCCACCCTTTAAACCCCAAAAACCTCCAACCCACACCCTCCTTTTCCCACCTCCCCACCGCAAATAAAATGCAGACGGAAGACAAGATGAAAACCCCCCAGAAAGGATTTATACAGTATATAGTCTAGTCAAGCCCAGTGCATGGATCTCTCACTGTTGATGGAGAGAAAAAGAGGGGGGAGGGGGGAAGGAAGCAACAAATTGCAGCAAAATAAAATCGCACAAAATCATCGATATGGTTTTACTGCTAATTCTCTCTCTCTCTCTCTCTCTCTCTTTTCTCTCTCTCTCTCTCTCTCTCTCTCTCTCTCTCAGTGTTTATTGGTGATGATTTCACTCAAGAGTCCGTGGACATCAGAAAGAAGCTAGGACCACACTTAAAAGCTCCCAGAGGCAACAACAAGAGGGCCACTATGATCTACGATCATCTCCTCATCGAGGGCAAGAAATTTGTTCTCGATGGGGATGATCAGTTAAAGGAAGTTAGATAAAGGTTTGGCCGGCCTCTGCAAACAAAGTTAAACTTCCACAATCCTAAAAGTCAAATTTCCCTGGTTGAGGATACAAAGATAGACAATGTTGACCAAACACCGGTTCCGAAGATAAAATGCGGAAACGCACGTGCTGGTGGCCGTGTGTCATGTTTACTGAGAACAGGTTGTAGATATGTTCCGGCGAATTGTGAAATGCATGCTTGTTCTTCACGTGTTGGAATGACAGGTGACACCAGCCGTGACGAAGCTCGTGAAAATGACAGGGAACAACGCAATGGGGAAGAGAGAAGAGAAAATATAACCAATAGAGACATCCCGATGGACGAAAGTCTGAATGAGAGTACGAATGATAGCGAGTATGAAAGTGAACAAAATGTTAGTGAAACACAGGTTAAAAAATTAAAGTACACTTGTTCTCTTTCCTTCATTGGAACGTAGGTGGCCTTCCATCTTAGCTGATTGATCAAAAGTTTTTATCCTATGTTTATAATTTTGATTTCATTTGTCTTGTTTGAAACGTTCATGGAGAAAATAGATTCCCATTTGTTCCCCCACCATTCTGTCTTCTGTAAACCTGCGATTAAGCTGACAAGACACGGGAGGAGATCAGGTGGAGTGGTGTGCTTAATTAAACCGAATTGATGGCTTATGTATCTGAACTTACATGTGAACATGACAATATTATGTGTTTCTTATTAAATAAAACTTTATTTGGTTTTGAAAATAACATTCTTTATGTGTGTACTTACGTGCCTCCAATAAATTCCCCATATTGTACAACAGTTGAATTGAAAACGGCATTGTTTGCCTTGAAGTGGTTATAACAGATAAGATATTATGGTATGACAACGTTGATATCCTTTGTGTGGGGATTTGAACGGCAGAACAGCCAACATTTTCCCTTTCAGCAATGATCAGTTTGACAGGTTCAGTTTCATGGATAAGAATGACAAAACAGATCTCATAAGGTATTCTAAAGACTCGGAATTGAATTTATATGGAAGAATGATTTTGAATTTATGTATTGCTTTCAGATTGTTTATCATGAATGGAGTATGTAATGGTGACCTTGAAGGTCATTACACATACATAACGGAAACAGGGAGTGGCGTGAATGATTATTTCTTAGTTTCTGAAGATCTGTTCGAAACTATTAGAAATTCTTGCCGTTTGTATGTTTCTGATATGATTAATTCGGATCATCACCATTGGAATTTTATTTTTATGCGAAGAATGATGTGTTACGCAATGACAATGATTGGCGTGATATCCCTTTATTTATTAAAAAGATAGTTTGGAATGATGACTTTGCTGAACAGTTTCTTTAATAGCATGTATTCAAGAAATGCAAAAGAAAAACTTAATCAAGCCAGCATATTTGATGGGTACTGACATTAATCAGGCATTACATTTATTTAATGAATGCATAAGAGAGCAAGCAGTATGTATGGAAAAAGAAAATTTATACATGTCAGAAAAGGTCAGAAAAGTGGTTATGATGATGAATGTAAAACTTCTAAGCGCAATGTTAGAAAACTTTTAAGAACACGTAGGAAAACCATCCAGAAAAAATACAAAATTGCCAGATTCAAAGTTGCCACCAAAGGAGAATTCAACCGAAAAAGAGGCTAGGACAGCTTTTTGCAAAGAAAGGAGGGAATACAAAAAGCTGTTAGAGAGAAAGAGAAAAGAATACAATAGAATTGTACTTGAACAATTGATTATGTCTGTAAATGATCAGAAAGAATTTTGGCAAAATATGGGTAGAGTTTCTAATAAGAATAAGTTTCAGCCAAATAAGATCACAGTACAGGAATGGTTTCAACATTTTAAAAGGGTTCTTGAAAAACATGACACTGACGGCAACAAATATATCTGTACAGGTGCTGTTGATGTTTCAGATAATTTTTCAGATAATGATAACGATGATCAAGGAAATGGAAATGATGCACATGAGAATGATGATTATGATGATGTCCCAAATTTCTGAATCGGCCTATTTCTAAAGAAGAAGTCATACTCTCAGTGAGAAAATTGAAAAGTAAGAAAGCAGCTGGACCAGATGGTATAATTGGAGAGCTATTAAAAAAATCAGGAGATGATGTAATTGATTTCTTTGTAAAATATTTCAATGTTCTATTTGACACAGGTCAATATCCTGATTTATGGAAAGAATCTATTATTGTTCCATTGTTTAAAAAAGGCAACATTAACGATCCAAATAAATACAGAGGAATTTCTCTTTCAGACATAAGTAGCAAAATATACAGCTCTATAGTTAATTCAAGATTACAGGAATGGGTTGAGCAGAACAATATTACCGGTGAATTCCAAGCTGCGTTTAAACAAATTATTCTACAACCGATCACATATTTACACTTTTAGCAGTTATTCAAAAGCAATTTTCATGTAATAGAAAACTGTATGTAGCTTTCATTGATTTCGAGAAAGCGTTCGACACAATTTCAAGAAAATTACTGTGGCCTATTATGTTAAGAATGGAATTAAAGGTAAAATTTATAGATGTATTAGAAGTATGTATGAGGTTGTTACAGCTCGAGTTCGTTGTGGTACACAGTACACAGGTTATATCAATTGTACGAACGGTGTGAAACAAGGCGATATTTGTAGTCCTCTCTGTTTTGTTTGTTTATTAACGAACTTGCGCTTGAAATTATGAATAATGGTAGACATGGTGTTAGTCTTAATATGAATATGATTGAATTGTTTATTCTTTTATTTGCTGATGACATTTATAAATATTGTCAGAAACTGTGGTTGGGTTGCAGACACAACTAAATAATCTTCATAAAGCTGCATGCCAGTTACAACTTAAAGTTAATTTAGAAAAATCTAGCATTATGGTTTTAGAAAAGGGGGATACCTAGAAAGCACAGAGAGATGGTTTTACGGCAATGTTCAGATGAATGTAGTGAATTCATATCGATACCTAGGTATTGTGTTTTCAACAAGATTGAGTTTTAAGCCTGCATGCCAAGATTTAGCGAACAAAGGGAAACGAGCTGCTATTCGCATTATTTGTAAGTTGAATCAGTTGAATAATAACTCTGTGAAATTATTCTTGAAGCTTTTTTTCGATTCACAGATTCAATCTATGCTTCTATATGGTGCTGAGATTTGGGGTTTAGAAGATGCTTCATCAGTGATAGAGAGTGTTCATTTGTTTTGTGTTAAAGAGGTATTTAGGGGTAGGTATCAAAACACCGAATGATCTTGTATATGGTGAATTAAATCGATTCCCCTGTTTATCAATTCTACTGTCTCTTGTATTAGATACTGGTTGAAATTAACCCGAATGGAGGAGCATAGACTGCCATTCAAAGCATATAAAATGTTATTAAATTTGTCAAAATAGAGGAAAAGTTAATTGTGCTTCGAAAGTTCGGGATGTTTTGAATAGTAATTGCTTCTGTTACGTATGGGAAAATCAAGGTGTAGGATGTATAAATTCTTTTATAAGAGAGTTCAAACAAAGATTAATCGATTGCAGGTGGCAAAGCTGGAATTGTCATATGGATGACAGTGACAGATTTATAACTATAGAAAATTCAAGATGTCTCATGATCTGGAGACATACTTACTTTTGGATTTGAACAGATTATACGATACACACTAACAAGATTTAGATTTGGGATTTCTAATTTATCAGTGCACAGTTCAAGATATAACAGGGATAACGAACGTGTCATGAAATGCCCATTGTGTAAGATCTGCCACAGATGATGAAATTCACTTTGTTTTTGTTGCCCCGCTTTCGATGATTTAAGACATAGTTTAATACATCCAAAATATCATAATAATCCTAGTGATTTCAGAAATTTAAAATTACGTTTAGCATCACGAAAGACAGAAGTCGTTAAAAATCTTGCTGTATATCTTTACAAGCCTTTAAGAGAAGAGAAATAGCTATATCTTGATTTATCAAATCTGTTGCTGTATGAATGTGAATTTGTTGATTGAGTCTATAAATGTACGAATGTAATGATTTTCTTTATTGAATTTCAAATTTTTTTCCTTTGTAACTTGGAAATGGTTTCCAGTTTCGCATTTGACCTAGTCCTCATGCTTATAATGGGATGACAGTGTCATTCATATTTGTATCATATATTCATTGTTATTGTTCACACCCTTCAAATGGGGCTTTGGCCTTTTTGAATAAAATTCTGTTCTGTTCTGTTCTCGCTCTCTCTCTCTCTCTCTCTCTCTCTTTTCTCTCTCTCTCTCCTCTCTCTTCTCTCTCTCTCTCTCTCTCTCTCTCTCTCTCTTACTTACTTAAAATCTTGAGGTCGATCGGAATACCTGCAGTTACAACCGTGTGTAAGATGAGGTTCTAGCTGTTGTAACCTCCATCTTAAGCATTTTACGCATGTAAACGAATGCTGGAGGGGAGCACTACAGACGTCTGTTGATGGAACCCTCGGAAATGTTTACTTTCTTGTCATACGATTCGGGTGCATGGAGTGAGTAAACACCCCAACTGTCAGGAAATACAGCGTTCTCGTGAAACTTTGGTTGGCTCTTTTTCCCTGACAAAGGTAGATAACACGCCTGTGGATCATTGCGAGCTGTGCACTTTATTCCTTTGTATTTACATCTCTCTCTCTTCTCTCTCTCTCTCTCTCTCTCTCTCTCTCTCTCATCTCCTTTTCTCTCTCTCTCTCTATGTATTATATATATATATTATATATGTGTGTGTGTGTGTGTGTGTGAGGGTGTGTGTGTGTGTTGTGTGTGTGTGTGTGTGTGTGTGTGTGTGTGTTGTGTGTGCGTGTGTGTGTGTTGTGCTGGTGGGATTACAACTGTAACGACCTCCTGATCTCTTCATTGTTTGGAGGACTGAGGTCTGATCTCTATAGGAAAAGGGAAAATGGGGTGGGAGAGAGAGAGAGAGAGAGAGAGATGGGGAGAGAGGGGAGAGAGAGAGAGAGAAAGAGAGAGAGAGAGAGAGAGGACAGACAGACAGACAGACAGACAGAGAGAGAGAACAGAGAGAGAGACAGAGGGAGAGACAGAGAGAGTGACAGATTGATTGATTGATCTTAAATGCGCAAGGGTGAAAACTTTAGGCCAAAGCCTAGTCTTCCAATCTGTCCTTATAATGCATGCATTATTTCAACATATGTCATTCATATTGACAATTCAAGATGGCAACACTGTAATCTAATTCTACAACGATAAACAGACTGTTCATAAAGTAATAATGACATGGTGGGTAGTCAAACGGAAGGAAACTTACAAAACCAAACAAGCAAACAAACAAAACTAGAGAGAGAGAGAGAGAGAGAAGGAGAGAGAGAGAGAGAGGGAGGGAGGTCGGAGGAGGGGGCGGAAGAGAATGGTAGGTAGGGGGATGAGAAGAGGGATGGTAGACAAGAGTGGGAGTGCGGATAAGCGGTTTAACGGGGTAGGTTATATGTTTAGACAGTGTACTCAAAGTATGGTTTACAGAAGACTGCGAATGGATGCTGATCATTTAAATCAAATAATCAAATTACTGAGACATAAAATGTTTATGTAAATGTTTCTTGAAAAGTTTTAAAGTATTCGTATTTTGTAGACTCGGTGGAAGTGAGTTCCAGATATATGGACCGAAGTAACCCAAGCTTGTTTTGTATTGATCAATGCGTGGGTAGGGGGAGGGGGGTGATTTCTTCGGACCAGAAAAAAACCCTGTTCCATCCTGTGAAAAGGTCATTGATATAACATAGCATAGTATCTATCAAGATTGTAAACATAAATGATGACTTGTTGAATTCGAATTGCTTACTCAGAGGAAATATATTCAGCGCTTTTAGTTTTTCGTCTGTTGTTAGAGGCACGGCTGGATGGAGTAGTTTTGCTGCACGTTTATGGAGAGAGAGGGGATGGGGAATGATTACCGACATGAGGGAAACGAGAGAGAGAGAGGAGAGAGAGAGAGAGAGAGAGAGAGAGAGAGAGGAGAGAGAGAGAGAGAGAGAGAGAGAGAGACAGACAGACAGACAGACAGACAGACAGACAGACAGACAGATATACAGACAGAGACAGAGACAGAGAGACACAGAGACAGACATGGAGAGAAAGAGAGAGAGGTAGGGGGAGAGAGAGAGACAGAGAGAGAGGGAGGGAGAGAGAGATGGTAAGGAACTGCACGGTGAGAGAGAGAGAGAGAGAGAGAGAGAGAGAGAGAGAGAGAGAGAGAGAGAGATGATAAGGAACTGCACGGAGAGAGAGAGAGAGAGAGAGAGAGAGAGAGAGAGAGAGAGAGAGAGAGAGAGAGAGAGAGAGAGAGAGAACACTGAACACTGAACACTGAACATGTTTAATGTCATTAGCTATACAGCCTTTGTGACATGGGGGGTACAACACAAAATTATCATATCAAAAACGAAAGTAACAAACATAAAATAAACATCAATCTATTGAAAACCTGAAATACAAGCAAAATAGGCGAGTATCTCGACCATCCAATTTGATATTATTCATAAAAGAAATATGTAATAACCATAACCAAAAATATTTTACTACTTCCTGTAGCATTCATTTTTCATTCGAACGTCTTTAATTCTAGTTGACGATAGCCCCTGATCGTATTTTCAATGCCTCTGCGATATATCTGGCAAGTGATTTAACTGAAGTATCGTCATAAATCATTTTAAAAACTCCAAATGTGTCCTGATTTATGGCAACATTCTTTTGAAAAATTATACACTTATCACGTACAGCACTGTAATTTTGGCAATGAAACAAAAAATGCCACTCATCCTCCCTAAGGAAGCCACACAATGGACAAGGTGACGCTGTAGATGATTCAGTATAGAACCATCTTTTATGGGCGTTTAGACCAAGAGTCCTTGTTCTGTTCTAAGTCTGGAAAGACAAATTCTATGCCATCTGTTCGTTACTACTGAAATATACTTTTCTGTTTCGAATATACTTTTAAAGCCATAGAACCAGTTATATTTATCCATGTTTTCCATTTTAGAATGCCAGTTTTGTTTATATGAAGCTATCATCCTGTCTTTGAATTCCAGAATAAAACCATCCTCATAACCCACTCCCTGGCACATCCATACAATCCCAAATCCGTGAGTTGTCAAAATCTTCTTCACAAAATATACCCAATTTTCTTTCCCCCCGATCATGCTCATTCAGTAACATTTCATAAGCCTGTTTACAAAGTCTTGAGGCAGGAAGCCTCAACAGTTTTAGCCAGTATTTTATACATTTAATATTTGACCTAATATACAATGGGTATCTGCCAGTTTCACCATAGATTGCAGTATTCGAAGAATGTAAGGGAACAATTAGAAAGCGCTTAATTGCAAACGTATGTACTTTTTCTAAATCTTTGTTGTTATAAAGTCCCCATATTTCAGCACCATATGTAAGAACTGGCTCAATTTTGGTATCAAAGAGTTTCCAGAATATTCTTGGATCAATTGAGTTAAGTTTGCGCAAAGCTCTTAAGATCTCTGTAACACCTTTTTTTACCTTTTCTACAAGTCTCTGTTACTGCGTTTTGTAAACTCAACTTTGTTGTAAAAATCATGCCTAAGTATTTGTAGGAATTAGTTACTTTAACCTCACTGGTGCCATAAACCATTTTCATGACGGGAGACATGACCACCCTTTCTGAATACCATTATGTTAGTTTTATCAAGGTTAACCTTTAAAAATAGACGAGAGAGAGAGAGAGAGAGAGAGAGAGAGAGAGAGAGAGAGAGAGAGAGATGATAAGGAACTGCACGGTGAGAGAGAGAGAGAGAGGAGAGAGAGAGAGAGAGAGAGAGAGAGAGAGAGGAGAGAGAGAGAGATGAGATGATAAGGAACTGCACGGTGAGAGAGAGAGAGAGAGAGAGAGAAAAGAGAGAGAGAGAGAGAGAGAGAGAGAGGGGAGAGATGATAAGGAACAACTGCACGGTGAGAGACAGAAAAGACACAGAGAGAGAGAGAGAGAGAGAGAGAGAGAGAGGAGAGAGAGAGAGAGAGAGAGAGAGAGAATGAAACATGCAATCGGACGCTGAGTTTGAGACCCTTTGTCAATCCTTGAAGAATAGGCAGCTTTCAATGCTTTGTTTCACTGAACGAAAAGCCCTTAGAGTTAAGTGCACACGAGTTTTCATTTTATATATATGATGAAAAAGAAACACCCGAAGGTGCTGGGGAGGACATAGAGAAGCACTGTCTTCACCTGCGTTTTGAGCAGTCCTGTACCACCCTTGGAGGCCTGCGCTGTGTTGACGATGGGAACAGGCACGCGCAGGACACACCATTAAGATATCAAGGAACATAACTGCTCCTGAACAGAGGTAAATCATATATATAATATATATATATATAATATTATATATATATATATATATATATATATATATATATATATATATATATATATATATATATATATTTGTTAAAAAAACTATTTTAAAAAACCTATTTTAACAAATGTTGCTCCCCAAGGGGTCGAGCACTATCAAAATCATTTTGGGTATTTTAACCACACTAATATAAAATATATATATATATATATATATATATATATATATATATTATATATATATATATATATATTATATATATATATATATATATATATATATATATTATGATGCCAAACGCGTGCCCGCGAGGCCGAGAGGGGGATACTGATGCATGGTCAATACAGCATCTCCAGAATTGGGTTGCACAGCCACACCAGGCGCTGTTCACAACCCTAGGAGAAACCTCACTTGGCGCATCAAGCATTGTCCTCCGGGACTGCATTGCCAACACCACACACACACACACACACACAACACACACACACAAAACACACACACACAACACACACACACACACACACACACAAACACACACACACACACATAAAGAGGACAAGATAATTAGATGGACGTGGTAAACTGATCACGCTTGCACAGACACACGCACACATGCACACACGCACTCACGCACACGCGCGCGCACACACACACACTCACGCACACGCGCGCGCACACACACGCATACACCCCCCCCCCCCCCCCCCCCCCCCCCACACCCCCCACACACACACACCCCACACAAACGCGCCCGAGAGAGAGAGAGAGAGAGAGAGAGAGAGAGAGAGAGAGAGAGAGAGAGAGAGAGAGGTTTGCGAGCTGTAAGTAATGTGAATACCTAAATGAGTTCTAAAACAGGCACAGGTCATGTACGTGCACGTGCGTTAGCACAACGTTTTGTTCCTCTCCACCCTTTTCCTTGATTATATCGATGTGAGACTCGTGGAAATCTGGCGGCCAATCATCAAGCGATTTTTTTTTTATCTTGTGTACCACCTTGTTGCCCCCCCCCCCCCTGCCCCCCCCCCCCCCCCCCCTGCCCCCCCCCCTTTTTTTTGTTGTTGTTGTTTATACCCTTTCCTCATTATGTTATTCCCGGATAGATTTAAAACATATGTCAGAAACGAATGTAAAATACCGTGAAAGAAAAGGTGATAATGTCCTAACTGGTTTATGCATGCATATAGAAATGTTGAAGAGACTTTTTTTAAAAACATATGATAAAGGAAAACATGAGATTTTGTTATCAGAAACGAACTTGGACGGTTGCGTTACGCTAAACAGCAACTTCTTCGTCAATCCCTTCCTCCTCCTCCTCCTCCTCCTCCTCCTCCTCCTCCTCATCATCATCATCATCATCATCATCAGTTGTAGTTGTGGTAGTATCACTATCACTGTTATCATCATCATCACTATTATTATTACTATTACCATTGTTGTTATCTATTTCTATCATCATCATTATTCTCATTACTATTATTACAATAATTATCATTACTACTACTATTATTATTATTATTATTGCTGTTGCTCTTCTTGTTGTTGTTGTTCTCATCGTCCTCGTCGTTCTTGTTTTTATTTAACGTGGTGTTTGTTGTTGATGGTGGTTGTGGCTGTGGTTGTGGTTATCGTCATTATTGTCAATGTTGTCATTATTGTTATTATTGGTAATCATTCGTGATGTTTTTGCCTCCGATGATGGATATTTTTCTTTATTTTGTACCATTGCAAAATTACCCATATTTTCATGTCTTTAAGACATCCTCTTTGATCTGCCTAGAGTGCCTCTCCCTAGCCCCAACACCCACCTAGATGCCTTTAGCTAACGCTTCCAGTATCTGTACCTATACGAACGGTTGAAGGTGGCTACGTAAGTAATAGCCCACTACACTGACGTTTTGTGCCGAGCCATCTGGGTGTTACATACTAAAATATTGCAGCAGTCTAAGAACACATATAGTTTAAACTTGATACAAAGTAGTGTCCCAGACAGAAGAAACCCAGCAGACTTTTTTTTCCTCTATGTCTTTCTTGCCTTGTCAGTGTTCCTCTTTTGTGCCTCAGCCTACGTTCTCCAGTTACTCTACAATCTTTTTCCTTGCTTGTTCTCTTGAGATAAAGAGAAATAGAGCATGAACGAACGATCTTTTGAAAAAAAAAAATCTAGGCCATCTCCTTTGTAGAATATGAGACACGAAAAGGGGTGTCAACGGGGTTAGGAGAAAGGAGAAGGGAACACAGAGGGGCAATTTACATAGAGAAGAGAGGGTTAGAAGAGAAGTACACATAACATTTTTTAAAGTATGTAATAATTAGTAGCAAGTGGGAGATGTTCATTTAGTTATTAAACAACGAGTGTCCGGTTAAGGAATCAGGCAATTTGATCACACTTCGCAAGATAAAAAAAAAATTCAAACTGTTTTGAAAAGAACATAGGAGAGAGAGAGTGGGGAGGGAGGGAGGGAGGAAGAGAGAGAGAGAGAGAGAGAGAGAGAGAGAGGAGAGAGAGAGAGGGAGGGAGGGAGGGAGGGAGAGAGAGAGAGAGAGAGAGAGAGAGAGAGAGAGAGAGAGAGAGGAGAGAGAGAGAGAGAGAGGCGGGTTGGAGTGGGGGTGGCTGGGAGTATGTGTGCATGCTTCATACAGGTATATCCCTTTCTTGCTCTCTCCCGTTATCCCAGCTTACCCCTGCATGACTCTCTCTCTCTCTCTCTCTCTCTCTCTCTCTCTCTCTCAACAATCTGGTTTATGGGGAACGCGAAATGTTTTTTTTTTTTTTAGTTTACATTCAATCGTATAATGAAAGCATTTGATGTTGGCTAAAATCATGGTAACATATTGCATGCCCAAGTGTTAAAAACACATCGCATGATTTAATCGCAGGAGATGCATGGTAACGTATGTCATGCCTAAATATTCAAAGCATATTGCATAATTTAGTTGCTAGCGTGAAGTCATTTGGGCAACATATACCTGAAAAATTATATGTGGTTATGGATTCTATTTCATATGGTTTAACTAGGGTGTGGGTTGTGTCCTTTTTCTTGTTTTAAACGGCGTGTAACAGGCCGCAGATGGTAAGATTGGAACAACTATATCAATAGCAACTTTCTTTCTCTGAAGAGAGAATAAAATGAATCATTCGACAGAACCATGCGTGGGGTACACGTAACATAGTATAAGTATATGCTTTAAAAAGTTCAGATTAGGTGTCTCTTACTTAGCAAGCATAGTCAAAGTTATATATATATATATATATATTTTTTTTTAAGTGCACGAATATACTTTCTCCTATGTGCAGATGTAAGATCCAAGAATTTTTTTTAAGTATTTATAATAGCTCCTCCGAACAACGTGGACAAACGAATCGCGAGACGAAACACGACTCGTTTCGACCTATTAGGTCTTCTTCGGACAAGATAAACAACACTC
Organism: Conus ventricosus; assembly: GCA_018398815.1. Taxonomy (NCBI): domain Eukaryota; kingdom Metazoa; phylum Mollusca; class Gastropoda; order Neogastropoda; family Conidae; genus Conus; species Conus ventricosus. Next base: position 52,199,715 of record CM031603.1, on the reverse strand, counting down.
AGGAAAAGGAAAAGGAAGAATGAGCAATCATTATCTTTATCACATTCGGCGCAAGATGGGCGTTAAATGACAATTAAAAAAATCCTCAACGAAACAGAAGACTCCTTCTCTCTCTCTCTCTCTCTCTCTCTCTCTCTCTCTCTCTCTCTCTCTCTCTCTCTCTCTCTCTCTCTCTCTCTCTCTCTCTCTCTCTCTCTCTCTCTCTCTTAAACAGTTTGGATTTTGGGGAAATCGGAATTTTTTCAGTTTACATTAATTCGTATTTTGAAAGTGTGTGTGTTGCCTCCTCTTGATCCTGTATCTTTTAACTTGAAAAAAAATCCAGTTTAATCATTAAAGGAGTTCCCAGATCTGCCATGTAATTTAATGTTTTCATTTTAGCTATTCAAGATATGAGTCGAATCCAGTCAATTTCTGAGGTCTTCTTGATGAAAGTTTTTCTGTTTCATTCAACGCTCAAGTTGCGCCGAATTTGACAAAGATAAGTGAGTGCTTGTTCTAAATTTTCCTTGTCCAGGGTGTTGTTTATCTTGCTTGAAAGAAGACCTCATAGGTCAAAACGCGTCGTGTTTTGTCTTGTGATTCGTTTGTTCACGTTGTTCGGCGGAGCTGTTATTAATACTGTTTACAATTTGTGTAGATTTTCGCCTGCAGTCGCCTCACTTGCAACTAAGAAAGATGAAAGAGCCGAGGAGTGGGTCTGGGTCATACAGGACTCGGCGAACCGCTGTCTGACATCACTAGCAGGCTGCTTCAAAGCATGCTAGGTTCATTGGCAGGTGAGCAGAATGTCGGAAAGAGATAGGCTGAGTGGGCAGTCAGTCTCCTGTTTCATTGAGGATTGTTCGACTATTGCTCTGTAGTCAATATTACTGCTGACTCTCTATACCATGATCGTAATGTATGTAATGCTTTGTCAACACAAACGATGGTATTAAGGCTTCGCCACTTCTTTGACCCTGTACCTCCTAACCTTAAGAAATGTCCAGCCTTGAAAAAAAAGGTAAATTTGTATTTGTTCATTCCTCTAGTTGTTGCTGTGTAGATGTGTCATGTACAGGGTATGTGAGCAAGCTTGGAGCATCCTTTTCTGGGGATGTCTCCTTGTTTGTCCTGTGTGCTCTGTGTTGTCGTGTCTGCTAGGTGCCTGTACCCATCGTCAACACAGCGCAGGCCTCCAAGGTGGTACAGGACTGCTCTAAAGGCGGGTGAAGACAGTGCTTCTCTGGGTCCTCCCCAGCACCTTCGGGTGTTTCTTTTTCCTCTAGGTGTTGTGACCAGCATTCGTTTGGAGTTATAGGCCTTAACGATGTCATCATGGGAGCAAGAGTAGCCCTACTTTTTGGTTATTTTGAAAACCCCAGCTCAATCATTAAAGGAGTTTCCAGATCTGCCAAGCATTTAATGTTTTCCTGTCTGCTATTCGGCATATACGTCGAATCGAATCTATTTCTGCGGTCTTCTTTGATGAGAGCTTTTCTGTGTCTGTCTGTGAGTGTCTCTGTTCATCTCTCCTCTCTCTCTCCTCCCTCCCCCCTCTCTCTCTTTCTCTCTGTCTGTATGTCTGTCTGTTGTCTGTCTGTCTGTCTCTCTCTCTCTCTGAAAGGGGAGGGGGGGAGACGTATGCAGGGTAGGGTCTGCTCCCATGCGCAATAATTATGCACGTGTGTGGAGGGAGAAGGAAGAGATGGGGAGGGGATAGGTGCATATATCTGTGTACACACATCTGCATGTTTATGTATCTGATTGTATGTGTGAATATTTTTGCATAAGCGCGTGTGTATGTATAATATACATGCGTATGTGCATGCGTGCATTCATTGTAGAAAATAACGCATACCGATAGGGCAAGATTCCACTTTTTTCTCCAGTGTTCCCTGTAACTTTCCACTGAACCCCCACTGTGCAAACAGATCCACGCAAAGTAACAATCCTTCGCCTATATTTGTTTTCTTTTTTGCCAGTCCATCAAGACATCAAAGACCTCAGCTCGTGCCCTGCTACTTAGCCTTAATGAAGCACCCCTTGTCTCTTCTGCAGAGACGACGTGAGTGCACCGTGTGTGTTGCAGAGTCAGCCGACATCTGTTCTCTGCAGAATATGTAAACATTCTGTGTTCAGCAGGAGTCTGGTGGTATGTCTGCGTGCAGAAGATGGCTGGCAGTCTGCACATCGTGTGAAAAATCAGGAGATGGGACGATGAGGGCTGATGAAATTTGGAGGACGAGGATTAGGGCACAGTGATAGGCATCCGTGCGCGCGTAAGCATGCGCACGTGTTGTGGTGTGTGTGTGTGTGTGTGTGTGTTTGTGTGTGTTGTGTGTGTGTGTGTGTGTGTGTGTGTGTGTGTGTGTGTACACAGACGTTTCTAGAGAACGGAAAGACAGTGATCTCTTCCTTTTCTATTTGCCATCACGATGTACTTAATTTACGTATTTACATTATCGTTAACAAGTGGCATTATTTGTGATATCGCCAACTGGAAATGCTTGTGGTGTTTTCATTTATATTTGATATTCTTATTTTGTAAAGGGATGGACGCTTTTGTTCTTCATCCTCCATGCCTCCAAAGGGACAAATGTGATATTTTCTTGATTCAGTCGTCATGCTTCTTCTTTGGAACATTGTGTATGTAACAATGTAACAGAAAACATATAATGAATAACTGATGCGGAAACAGTGTACAAGTTCAATCCGGAGTCGACTCTTGCATATGGAAAACAATGTGTGTGTGTGTGTGGTTTTGTGTGTGTGTGTGTGTGTGTGTGTGTGTGTGTGTGTGTGTGTGTGTGTGTGTGTGTGTGATGTGTGTGAGCTGTTTGTGTGTGTGTGTGTGTGTGTGTGTGTGGTGTGTGTGTGTGTGTGTGTGTGTGTGTGTGGTGTGTGAGAGTGAGAGAGTGGATGGAGTAGTGAGAGAGAGAGAGAGAGAGAGAGAGAGCGAGAGAGAGAGAGAGAGGGAGAGAGACAGACAGACAGAGATAAAGAGAGATAGAGAGATAGAGAGAGAGAGTGGCTGGCTACACGTCATTTGTTCTTCTCAATAATTTTACATTGTTTTTCTTCCTTTCTTTCCTTTTTTTCTTTCTTTGTCCAATATTCCTTTTTCTTTCTACATTCGTTATTATGTTGAATAAACTCGGTTCACATTAACACAATCCAAGCAAGCCCATCTTCTCACACTTAAGCATGGGTTATAAAATTAAAGATATTCTAGCAGTTGTTCTGAGACAAGTGATATGGAATATTACCATGGAATCCCGTCCCCACCTGTCCCTTTCCCTGTCTGTACGCTGGATAGTGAGAACCACTCCTGTGGTATACATGTTTGATTCTGAACTATCCATACTACAGCATCTTCAGCATGTCCACGGGCAGTATCACTGAAAAGTAAAGGAGCATTACCTGTTCATTCAAACTGAATATGACATGTCACACAAAGATTTTTAGTAGTTCAAGACAAAGTTCAAGTTCATACCGGGTAATTTTGTGTTCCCATTTTTGGCTGGTAACTGATCTCCATCGGGGACATTAGCTATGATACTGAAATCACTTTTGGGTAGCCATGGATACTACAGCAGCACCGTAATGTGTCAAAATCTGAAAGTCCATGTGTCATGACAGCATGCTAACGAATCGCCATGATGATTTAGACTGAGCATTTTCTTTCGTTCTTCGTTTTGAATAGATATTCAATAATTCACCAGTGTATTTGAAAAGGTTTAATTTCAATACTAACTGACACAAACAGCACCAGAAAGCCTACCCTTTTCTTTTCTAAAAAGAACACCTCCTGCTTGTTTGTCTTAACATGAACGTGCCCATCAAAAATGTTGACGGAGATAAGACACTCAATTCCAATGCAATTTGTATGCATTTCGTCAAATTCCAGTTTTTCTGTTACACATAATGTCAATAAGTATGGATGTAAAAGACAGCAATAATACCAACAACAAAAAATATTTAAGGACAATTTGATTTTCTCATGTTGTAAAAACTTAAAACTCAAGAAGAATCATCACGATTTTGCATCATATTTTCATCCATGATTTCTCCAAGCTGAAGGTCATTTCCTTATCACCCTAAACCAATGGACGCTTAAAAGTAGCAAACTTTACCTTTCGGGGACATTGTCAACTCGGGTGATGTCAGTGGAGGAAGGACTAGCGCACAGCCCAAACACACTCACAGCTTGCTTACAATCTCATTCATATATCATGCATTCGTCACATCAAACCACTAGTAAAGTCTATAACTTTACTACACATGATCATAGAACGAAACATCAATGCATATGGAATCAAACAAAATAAAACATTCTCTCTTTCCTGAACTTCACAAAATCATTTATCTAAAACATCATTAACTAACCCGGGTATAAATAGATTTCTACTTTACCTGGCCAGGTGATCTTAACTATTCACGAATCACTGTCTCTTTTTCTTTTCCTTTTTTTTTCTTTTCACTGTCACTTTCACAACACGGCACAACTGCTGGCACTGGTGTTGGTCTGCTGGCACTGGCGTTGGTCTGTGGTTCTGCTTGACGAAGTGACGCTGCCAGGTATGAGGTCGAACCCCGGTTAAGATAGAACAGTGACTATCAACATCGATCTGTTCTCCTTTCTTCCTTCCTGCATTAACGCATTCACACTCTCTCTCTCTCTTCTAGTCCGCCCTATCAAATGGACATGGTTGCTTTACTTTTCCTTTTCTTTTCTTTCTTTTTCTCTTCATTAGTTAGCAACTCTCTCTCTCCACATCTCTCCCTAGTCCTTCCTCTGCAGACTATCTCATGCTAATCTCTCAACTTGGTTCTCTTCTCTCCTCCCTCATCTCTCTGCTTCTCTCTCGTCAGAGCTCACACAGAACCTTTTCCTCTCTCTCTGTCTCTCTTCGTTCCTCCTCTCCTCTCTTCATCTCTCTGCCTTTTCTCTCCTGCAGAGACTATACCCAGAACCTCCTCATCTCTCTCTCCCTGTTCGTTCTCTCCCTCGTTCTCTCGTTCTCTCACTCTCACATCCTTCTTATCCCGTTCCGATCTGTCAAAAAGGGCGAGTACCATTGGTCAGTATTTTTACCGCCTCGTAGCCGAAGTTATCTCCCTCTAATTCCATTGGATATTCAAATCATGACAGTCACGCCTACATGCCTTACTCTCTGTGGTGGTCAATTGGTCATTTAATTGATTAGCTAGATTTCACCCCACCACGCACTACCTTCCCCCCTTTCCTACTTAACTGGCGCCGTGTGGCTTAACTCGTGGGCACTGGTCACTCTAAATTGGCTAGATGAGTCTGGGTAGGCGCTGAGACGTCTGACCAGACCTATCGAGACCTGTCGGTCCAGCCACTCAGACTGTCTGCTGTCTCCTCGCTGTGCTAAATTGGCTGGATGCGACGCTTGAAGGCGTCGGGATGTCTGAGTCGGGCTTAAGCCGATTCGAACCGGCTGGCAACTAACCACGACTTTGCTTGTGTTTATTTTTGACCGTGACAATTTCCACCTTGCAAAAGACTATGCACCGCATTGTCTCAAAACAACGGTACAAAAAAACAACAACAACCGAACTTGCTGACACACAGCTACACGTGCAAAGTTTGAAAAATACTTTACAACAAACGGTTTATAAATTTAGGATATATCATTAGTGAATACCGCCCCAATGAGTTATCATTGATGTGCGCTCTTGCGTTATTTCGACTCATTTTACGACCTCTGTGCGCACCTATGCAATCCCCTACCTGCGGATTTGCCATATCTTCTCTTCACAATTCTTATGAAAAGCACAATATAATATGATCACGATCATGACACTTCACTGAGGAATCTCCATCCTCACTTATTGCAAATAATGCATCACTACACAAGCGACTGTATGCTCCAAGCATAACTACATTCACATGAACAAGTCTCACAAAGAAACATGAACAAGTCTCACACAAAAAAATATGAACCATAGCCAACTGGGAATGAACCCATATCCAATCATCATAACTGTAGTCAACACATATTATCAACAAAGCACCCGGATATGACTGACTTCCTCTGAGTTGCAGCTTGCTAGACTACGCGACTTAAATAGTCAGCTCCGACATTCTGTCGACCTGGAATGTACTGCACTCGGTACCTGTAGGGCTGCAGTGCCATTGCCCAACGCAGCACCCTGCTGTTTTTCAACTGCGCCCTGCAGGAATTTGAGTGGTTGATGATCTGTCTCTATCACGAACTCTTTCCCATACAAGTATTTGTGGAACTTCTGCACGGCCCACACGACAGCTAAACACTCCTTCTCTACAGTTGCGTACCCTTCTTCACACTTTGTCAACTTCCTGCTCGCATACCTCACAGGAAACTCGACCTCTTCATGCTCCTGCAACAATACTGCACTATCCACCACCTGATGCATCTGTACGCAACAGAAATGGTTTAGACATATCAGGTAGCTTCAAGATGGGACGGGAACCTAGTCTTTCCAACACTGTCTGCAGTGCTTGCTCTGCAGCGTCTGACCACTCGACCACTGCTGGTTTCCCTGCCTTGACCAAATCACTGAGAGGACTCGTGATTGCTGCGAAATTTGGAACAAACTCCCTGTAGAACCAATAAAACTAGCAGACTCCTGACTTCTGTTTTGGTCTTTGGTCTCTCTGAATTCATCATCTTCTCCCACCTTTCCCCTTTCTGGCTGCTTTGTGTCGCCTCCGACAACAAAACTAGGAACTCCTACTGTCTAGCCCTTCATACAGTGACACATCCCTGTATGACTCTTCTGGAAACTTAGCCAACAAAATCTCCCCTTCTTCTGCTGGGTCTCTTTCACCTCATCAATGATTGCTGCTGCGCCTATGTGCTGAGTCTCACCGCTGAATATATATTTGCGGAGAAAATTCGCATGGAAAAGTTTTAGTTTCCCATTCACATCAATTCGGTAATCCGACCGACCTTTTCAGTGATGGTGAATGGTCCTTTCCAATGCATCAGCAGCTTGTTGTGACCCGTGGGAAACAGTACCAGGACTTGATCTCCCGCCTTGAGGGATTGCTTCCTCACCTTCCTGTCATATTGCTTCTTCTGAACGACCCTAGCCTTCTGCAAACTTTCCTTTGCAACCTTCCATGTCTCATACTGTGCCCACCTTTGGAACAGGGCGAGATTGGGCCAATCGGATCGATAGCCACTCTCCTGAATGGTGTGTCAATTGAAGGGGGATGTTTAAGAGGCGCCTTCCTCTTCACCCCTCTTGTGGCTGACCTTTGACACACGTCACATGACATGCAGAAACGCTTGATGTCTGCCATTGCTCCTGGCCAATGAAAGTCATCAAAGATTCGGTCAGCTGTTTTGCTGGTGCCGAGATGACCCGCCATGAGCGACTCGTGACCCACTGACATGACAGTGTCACGATAACCTGCTGGTACTCTAACTGAGTGGTCACCTTACCTGTCTTCCCCTTGGTGAACATCGGTACAACAGCCCGCCTTTCACAAGAAATTCTGTCTCACCTCTCTAACCTCCTGTTTCTCTCCACCTTTGCCAACTCCCAAGACTTCACGAGCGAAGGGTCTTGTTCCTGCGCCGCCCTAAACTCATCAGGCGACACATCTATGCCCGACTTCCTTGCTGGAACGACTAACGGTTTATCACCTTTTCTCCTTCTTGCTCCTTGTTTGAACTGCTGCCCTGTAGCAGTCAACAACTCAGGATCCCCTGGATCCTTGCCCTGGAATATTTCCAATGATCAAATCATGAAGGGGTTTCTCCATCACCAACGCAGTCAACTCGCCTGAGAAGTAAGGGGTACGTACTTCTATCTTAGCAACTGGAAACTCCTCACAGTGCCATCGATTAGAGTACAGGTCTGGATTTGCCCTGTCAAATCCCCTTTCTCGACCAGCGTTGTTCGTACTACCCCGCATGAACAACCAGTGTCTCGTAACACTTTCACCCCTCTGCTGGCCAATCCACCTTCTTCCACTGGTAACGAACCACTCAGCTAGTGCCCTCCATCCGGACACTGACTGCTGTCCAGTGCTAGCCATAGGCTGCACTCCACCTCTTCAGACTGAATCCATTTTGGTTCCACTGCAGGTCGTTTCCCTTGACGACCCTTATCCACCTCTTGCAAGGCTGCTGCCTTCTGGAACCTCATGCGACAGTCCCTCGCCACATGTCCTTCTTGTGACAAATGAAACACCTAATGTCCCTTTGCCCTTCCTTCTGCCCACCACTGGGTTTGCAGGACTTTGCAGAAAACTCCCCTAGTCTCCTTGCACTCTTCTCAGCTGTGCCTGGCACCTGTTTCTCCTGCACCTTAGTGCCCAAACGTGCCTCTCTATACACCTCTGCGAACTTCAACAACTCTCCTGCTGTCTCTGGCTGTCTCTCTTTCAAATGTATGGTTAACTCATGGCCGCAACCTGACAAATCTGTTCTTTCATAACTAGCTCTTTCAATTCAGCGAACTCCTTTTTGTACCACTCAACTCTAACCATTTATCAAAATAGTGATCTAAACGTGCACCAAACTGAGTGTACGTCTCACCTGCTTGTAATTTAGCTGAACGAAATTTCTTCCTGAACCCCTCCTCTGTGAGGTCAAATCCTTTCATCAATGATTCCTTCACAGCGCCGAAATCAGACTGTTGTTCTGCTGGCAACGCAGTGAAAATTTGTAATGCCTTACCCGTCAGTAACGCGACAAAATGACTGCCCACTCTTCTGGAGGCCAACCCTGACTGGTCGCAAACGTTTCGAAACGATGATGTATGCATCAATCGAATCGGTTCCTTCAGAGAATTTTGGCAACTTGGGTTGGGGAGCGTAGCTGCGCACAGAGTCACTGGAAACTGAACTCCCATCCTCGGTGGTCTCCCTCTGTATTCTCACTTTCTCTAACTCTAATTGAACCTTTAATCTTTCCGTTTCCTGCTTCTTCTTTCTGTTTCCTGCGCTTCCTTATTCTTTCTGTTTCCTGCGTTTCCCTAGCCTGATTATCATTAGCCTGAATCTTAATTTTTCTGTTTCCTGCTTCATTCTTTCTGTTTCCTGCGCCTCCCTTATTCTTTCTGTTTCTGCGTTTCTTTAGCTTTGACCCTTTCCTGCTCTGCTAATGCTATTTCTACGGCGACACGTCGTCTTTCCGCTCGCTCATCCCTTTCATCTTTTGCTGGTTTTCAACGAATGCTCGCAACTCATCTCCTGAGTAACCTAGATCACGAGTGACGCTCACAAGTTGTTCAATAGGGGTGTTCTTTTCTTCCGCATTGTATCTCTTTCTTTTTTTTTTTTTTTGAACAAGAGTTTATTACTACGACAGCCAAACTGGTGGTTACCGACACGAGTGACGTAATAGCACAATCCTATGAATGATAATATTAGCTTGGGACAACGTAATTAGTTTTTATAAGACGCCCAGCGCCTGACCCAACTATGAGAGCGAATTATAGGCAATCTGTGCGAAATAAGTACTCTGGGGCTGAAATGCCAAGCCTAGTATTAACTATCTTGGAAGCAATGCCAAGCCTAGTATTAACTATCTTGGGAACATACAGTAAGACAACCCCTTGTCTTAGGATTACAATACTTGAATCCCACCAGCTTCCTCTCTGAGAAGTTGAACAATTATAATAAATGGGCCAGAATATCCTGGCAGGCTCGCCAATAAATTGTCAACCTCGGGTGATGTCAGTGGAGGAAGGACTAGCGCACAGCCCAAACACACTCACAGCTTGCTTACAATCTCATTCATATATCATGCATTCGTCACATCAAACACTAGTAAAGTCTATAACTTTATACAACATGATCATAGAACGAAACATCAATGCATATGGAATCAAACAAAATAAAACATTCTCTCTTTCCTGAACTTCACAAAATCATTTATCTAAAACATCATTAACTAACCCGGGTATAAATAGATTTCTACTTTACCTGGCCAGGTGATCTTAACTATTCACGAATCACTGTCTCTTTTTTTTTCCCTTTTTTTTCTTTTCACTGTCACTTTCACAACACGGCACAACTGCTGGCACTGGTGTTGGTCTGCTGGCACTGGCGTTGGTCTGTGGTTCTGCTTGACGAAGTGACGCTGCCAGGTATGAGGTCGAACCCCGGTTAAGATAGAACAGTGACTATCAACATCGATCTGTTCTCCTTTCTTCCTTCCTGCATTAACGCATTGCACTCTCTCTCTCTCTTCTAGTCGCCTATCAAATGGACATGGTTGCTTTACTTTTCCTTTTCTTTTCTTTCTTTTTCTCTTCATTAGTTAGCAACTCTCTCTCTCCACATCTCTCCCTAGTCCTTCCTCTGCAGACTATCTCATGCTAATCTCTCAACTTGGTTCTCTTCTCTCCTCCCCTCATCTCTCTGCTTCTCTCTCGTCAGAGCTCACACAGAACCTCTTCCTCTCTCTCTGTCTCTCTTCGTTCCTCCTCTCCTCTCTTCATCTCTCTGCCTTTTCTCTCCTGCAGAGACTATACCCAGAACCCCCTCATCTCTCTCTCCCTGTTCGTTCTCTCCCTCGTTCTCTCGTTCTCTCACTCTCACATCCTTCTTATCCCGTTCCGATCTGTCAAAAAGGGCGAGTACCATTGGTCAGTATTTTTACCGCCTCGTAGCCGAAGTTTCTCCCTCTAATTCCATTGGATATTCAAATCATGACAGTCACGCCTACACGCCTTACTCTCTGTGGTGGTCAATTGGTCATTTAATTGATTAGCTAGATTTCACCCCACCACGCACTACCTTCCCCCTTTCCTACTTAACTGGCCCCGTGTGGCTTAACTCGTGGGCACTGGTCACTCTAAATTGGCTAGATGAGTCTGGGTAGGCGCTGAGACGTCTGACCAGACCTATCGAGACCTGTCGGTCCAGCCACTCAGACTGTCTGCTGTCTCCTCGCTGTGCTAAATTGGCTGGATGCGACGCTTGAAGGCGTCGGGATGTTTGAGTCGGGCTTAGCCGATTCGAACCGGCTGGCAACTAACCACGACTTTGC
>CM031603.1:52173715-52183715 GCA_018398815.1 Conus ventricosus | reverse complement strand
ACACACACACACACACACACACCACACACACCACACACACACCACACACCACCACACACACAACACACACAACACACAAACACACACACAACACACACACACACACACACACCACACACACACACACACACACACACTCTTTGAAAATTAAAGCATTCATGCCATTCATAACCAACAAACACCATCATGACCGTAAGTCAAATCCTCTCTGTCTGCTCATCTGACTTCAAGCTGAAAGCTGCTTCCAGAATCAAGCTCAACCAAGTATAACCGGAAACAGAGAATCTTTGCTCCTTGAGGTCACCCAACAGCTCCAACTGATCGTCCTACCAAAAGGAAGTACACCAAGTTCCCTCAACTGCCGGCATTGTGCAGTTTGTCAACGGAGGTGACACAGCCACAGGTCAGTCAGGAAGTCTCCTTTTTACAGTAGAGATCAACGGACAGATTTACTGGCTTGCGTGAGAAATGAGAAATGGTACTAAAGGTCCAGGTCTGTAATCACATCACATGCGCCTAAAAGCCATCACGTTAAATGGCAGGTGAGCCAAGAGGCCAGGAAAAGGGGGAAGTGGCCTTCTTTGATGGACTGTTTTGCCAGGGGTCATTGAACAAAGAATAATCGATGTGATTAACGCAGCGAGCAGATCGCTCAACAATGACTGCTATGAGAGTTAATCATCCCGTAGTGAGACCGACTGCAAGGACTTTTTCCGTTTGTTTGGTTGTTTTTTGTTTTTTTTAATGAGAGACCTGCATCAGTACATTCCATTTTGGAAGATCATGCTTGACAAGAAGAGATTTTATTATTCATTCCCTTTCGAACATTAACCGAACCAGATACATTGAAAGAATTTAGTATAGCCATGATTTGGTGAAATACCTGCAAAAGCTCAGCTGTGTAACTCATTTGTATGGACCATTATTTCAAGTGGAACCTGAGGTTCCAATCTATGACATGCGTGCGCATTCACTTTGATTAAAAACATAGATACAAAAGCACGTAAAATTTAGATCATGAAAGGTATATATTGACTTCTGATTAACACTCGTAGCCAACATGACCATGCACATGTCTCATGTGTCTCCAACAGAACAAGATACTCACAAGACGTAAATGATTTCAGGAGTTGCGCAACATATGAACGAAGGCAAATACATTCATACGTTTCGTAAAGCAGCTTGCCGGAAACTTTAGAAATTACAGAAAGGGGGCACAGTCTGTTAAAAAAAAAAAGCACACCCAATTTGGGGAAGCTGATTTCATTGGTGGATGATTAAAGGGGCCGTTTACTGGATGAATAAGAAAGTTATTACACAGCAATGAGTGAATGCATTTTGGTTTCTGTCAATGTAACGAGAATGATCGCATCTTCCTCTTCATAACATAACCCAGCATCAAACACTGAGATAAGCAGACACCAGTAGTATTGTCATGAATTTTGAAGAATGCTGTCAGAAACGCAGCAGTGAAATGTACGAAGCTCAAGTGGCTGTGTAATCCAAATACCTGGGCTCACGGCACATTCATATGGCAAGGGGTGGTAAAGCCTGAAAAACAAATAATATCTCTGATGGAGAAAACCCACGACTTACACGCACATTTTATTTTGCTGTATCCAGATTCTAAACAAAAAAAAGGATAAACATATGGTTCTGAAAATAACATCTAAAGAAGAATACAGTTCATGGCCAATAAAACCCTAAATGATTAGTATTTTTGATGACATCTCCGAGTGCTCTTTTTTTAAATTCACTGCTTTTCGAACTAAGCCTGAGCAATGCACAACTTCAGGCTGAAAATATGTTCTCCCTGAAATCACTCCGTGCACATAAGGAAGCTAAAGCAACCACGGGATTTTCACGTAGGTTTTGGACAGACCAGATCAAAGAGCAGTTTTGACAACTTGCATGAGAACTGAGAAATAGAAATGGAAAATGGGACCAGTTGGCATTCCAAGCAAAACCGCTACGAGTGGTAGGGGAGGTCATCACTTATTCTTTTGAAGATTGTTTTTTGTGGGGTCCGTCGTATGAAGAGAAACGATTCAATGTGATCATCGGGCTTACAGCTGCAGAAAAGTCATGACGTAATGTTTTTGCAGGGTGTGTGTGTGTGTGTGTGTGTGTGTGTGGTGTGTGCGCGTGGTGCGTGCGTGCGGCGCGCGCGCGGTGTGTGTGTGGAAATCTTTTGTTTTTCTTTTCTTTCTCATTTTTTTTATGCCCCCACAGCGGCATTACTCCCACGACATTGATTCCTGTCATTTCATACAAAACCATGCTTAAAATCGTCCCTGTTCTCATCCTTCTCATCTGCCAAAGTTCTCGTCTCTTTAATTCACACTCCATCGATCATAAGTGCTTGTTACCATTGAGGAGGCTTTAAATGACGTCATAAAGGACTTTTTCGAGGGTATCCAAACTCTCCAGCCAACATGTCCTCGACAGGGCAATCGAGCCCTCTTTGTCCACTGCGAGGATGTCGAACTGACTTCAAGATAGTTGAAGCGGAAAGCGGTGTCAGGTGAACCGGACGGTTCTTTGAAATGGTATGGATCTGGCGATTTCGCCGTCTTTTGTTTTCTTCATATGGTTAAATTCGACTCAAAAGTAACAAATGAAAACAGATGGAAAAAAAACATATACATGAACAACTTCACACCTACCCAAATTTTGCTTACCACCACACCACACCACCACACACAACATGCGCGCGCGCGCGCAAATGGGCAGCAAGTGTTCATTAAAGTTCAAGATGTCACACAGAGAGTTTTAATGGTTAAGATAAAGAGAAAGATCTATTATACCTCAGTAACTTTGTCTTCCACATTTTCAGTTGGTAATTCATCTTCATCAGGGACTTAGCTATCGTGTTGAAATCTTTTATGGGCAGCCATGCGTATTACAGTAGCACGTGGTTCATTGAAAATCTGAAAGTGTGAATGTGTTACAGTGCGCTAATGGTTCACAGCTGGTGTAAACAGCACATTTTCATTTGTTCTTCATTTGAAGTAGGTATAAAGATAATTCAACAATGTATTGTGTACTTGTATATTTCAATACCTCAATAACACATACAGCACCATAAAAGCCTACGTTGTTTTGTTTCTGGAATCTCAGCGTATGCGTCCACGTCAACAATGTGGAGGGAGATTAGACATTCAATTCCAATTCAATGTTAGCGTTTTTCCACAAACTCCACTTGGCTCTTTTACACCTAATGTCAATGAGCATGGTACAAAGGACAGAAGATAATACCAGGAAATGATTTAAGGATGGTTTTGGTCTTTCTCTCGATGTTAAGTGGATACAAAAATTATGAAAATATAAACCGAGGCTGAATCATCACGATCCTGTCTCAAATTATTGTCCAATGATTTCATGACTCTCTGAAGGCCACTTTCCCAGCACTCTCAACGAATGGACACATAAAAGCAACAAACCTGCCTTTTGGAGACATCTCAGAATCTCCATCAGATCCTGTTTCTAAAGTCCTTGAGTTCGGTACACTTCCGGCAGTGTGTCGAGTGTTTTGTAGAGGTGAACGGGACCACCACGTGCAGTTTTTAAAGGTGAAGATAAAAGAGCAGATTTTGTGGTCTGGTTCAGAGACGACCTGGCAAATACCGCCTGTAATCAAAAGACAGCAGGTTGAATGCACGCCAGTTTTATTGGCAGGTGAATGGAGGGGACAGGAAGAGATGGGCGTAAAGGGCAGTCAGTCTCCCATTCGGTTGAGGACTGTTTGGCTGGGCATTGTTCTGTTGTTAATCAGCACGTCGCTCCTGTCTAGCACAATGGGCGAAGTTGCAACAATTTTTTTTCTGTTTGTTCGTTCTTGTTTTATTTCCCAAAAACAGACAAAAAGGGTAATAACTGTCGTTTTTACTATCTAGAATTTTGGGGTTAATGGGATTGGATCTTGATAAAATTAGTTCTGAGCTTTTGTGACCGAGTACCTGACATCCAAAAAAAAAATTAGATTCATAATTTTTCATGAACACACACAAGTGATGCTCATATACCCACAACCATGCAACGAAGAGGAAAATAGAACAATCAAGAAGACTTTAGCAGAAAAGTAAATCTTCCAGGCATGCCCTTACATGCTTACCTTAGATGTTGGATGGGTGGGAAAAAAAAGCAGGTATAATTGGCTTATCTCATTATCCTGGATATGTAAAATTTCGTTCGTTCGTTCGTTCTTGATCGGAAGGTTGAGCCAGATCTGATCAAATCTGATAATATGATTGTCCATTTCTTAAGTACACTTTCTCGTTGTTATTGCTGCAAGCACATTTAGTTCAGAATAGGTGGGCAGCGTGCGCTAAAATAAATATGTGCCCAAAACTGGATTGGTTTCATGTGTCTTTAACTGCTTTAATATGGAAGTTAAATATAGCAATCTGTTTTGTTATAAATTTCTTAGTTTTTCCCCCTCGCTTTAGATTCCGTTCGTTCTTGTTCACAGTTATTTGTTTCTGTCGTTTGTATGCTGTGTGTGACAATGTTCAAGAGCTCTTCCAGTCTTGAATCAATAATAATTTTTGTTCAGACACTTCTTTCAGCGTAGCAGCCTTGTGCATGTACATCAGGTGATATAAATGAGCAAATTCAGAACTTCGGCTTGGTGTATATTCTGCGTGCCTTTTAGCTACACATTTGCTAGGTGAATTGGTACCATGAACAGTCTTCGCTTGAAATTACGGGCCTTTAATTGTTGACCGAGGGAACATATCTTAGTCGCACTTTTTGTAAGAGTGTGTGTGTGTGTGTGTGTGTGTGTGTGTGTGTGTGTGTGTGTGTGTGTGTGTGTGTACGTGTACGTGCGTGCGTGCGTGCGTGCGTACACCTGCGCCCGTGCGATATTTACGTCTATGGTGATGCACAAATGATATGCTTGTGTGCGTGTCTGTAGTCATGTATGCTTGCGTATATGCAGACATGCGTAAATAGCATTTTTTTCCCAGATAAGGAACAGGATATAATTTGTTTGGCTTCGTTTGAGTGCTTCCCCTCCTTCCCGCACTTTATGCTACAGACGGACACCCCACAGCATAAGCCAAATGAAGGTCGAGAGGCAAAGGATTCTTCTTTCTCCTTTAATGTTAACCCACTCACACCCCAAAGCCCTTACTCCAACATTACCTAATTTTAATCACAAGCCTTCCCCTTGCTTTTGATTCTCTGTAGGGACGTGGGAATGCAGTGTGTGTGTGTGTGTGTGTGTGTGGTGTGTGTGTGTGTGTGTGTGTGTTGTGTGGTGTGTGTGTGTGTGTGTGGGGCACGAATGCGTGCGTGCGTGCACATGCATTGCGCGCCGTTTGTGTGTGTACACGTGCACTTTTTAAATGCTTGTATATTTGTATTGGCGTGAGTTTGTGTGCGTGCGTGTGTGTGCGTGTGTGCGTGCGGGTGTGTGTGGTGTGTGTGTGGGTGTGTGTGTGTGTTTTGTGTGGTGTGTGTGTGTGTGTGTGAGAGAGAGTCCTTATGGTGGGGTCTGTGCGGTGTGTGTGTGTTGGTGTGTGTGTGTGTGTGTGTGTGTGTATGTTGTTTGTGTGTAGGAAGGAATTCTGTTTTACGTCTCGTCACACTTATAGGTGATTGCAGACGTCTAATAACATATTGTTTACAATTTTAGACTAATTATTAAAAAAGAAAAGAGGACGATGTGGTTACATGGAACATAAATAAAGCATAAAAGAATTGTAGGACAGTAACTATGAAAAATTAGATAAAAATAACTAAAATAATCTAACTTACGATTATGATTATAAAATGTTCCTTATGGATTTCCCCAAAAGGTACTCGTTAATTTAACAAGAGAAACAACTGGCAACGAATCTAAAAAGTCAAAACCCCATTAACATCCCCAGTGCAGCACTTGGTATAACACCATTCAAAAAGGTTTCGTTAGTTCCACAATCAAAAAATCACATGTTGAACTGAAAGATCCCCACGACATACGCATTTAAACAGTCTGGCAATACTTGGTTCGTAGGGAAATTACAAAAAGTCTAAAAGTCAGGCTAGAAACCGGTCGGCTAATTGACACAAAGTTTGACAGAGTTTGCGGGAGGGAGGTTTTGATGAGGAACTGGATTGACTCCAGAAATCCCTCTCGATTATATGATTAATTTCCTTGTATGATAAAGGACAATCAACCTTAATACTACCAAATTATTTTTTGCCCCCTTTTTGCTGCTCTATCTGCTTGATCATTAAAAACGAAGGAGGTGTGCGATGGAACCCAAGAAAATACAAATTAGTACCTTTCATGTAAGACAGTGCAACATGTACTTAATCTCAAATAATAATTCCTCTTTTTGTGAATTTTCAAAACAATACAAACTTTTTAATACTGACTGTAAATCAACACAAAAACAGGATATTAAATATTGAGACTGGAAAGGGAAAATTTAAAATAATTTAATGCCATCAGGACAGCAACTATTTTCAGCTGTAAATATGGAATGACCCTTACCTAATAATATGATTTTTCAGCTTTGCAATCTGGAATTACAAAGCCAGATCCCGCACTACCATCATCAAGAACGAGCCGTCAGTGTATACTTTCAAATAGTTAGTAAACTTTTCTTCCATGTCAATTTTGACAGATGCTGTAAAAATTTGCGGCGAAATCGCTTTATTTAGATCAGAGAAAAAATGTTTAACTGTTACTTCCGTTAGTTCCCAAGGGGGTACCGGCGGAACCATACGCGAGGCGCTACCTCGATGGGTCAATCTTTGATAAATTTAAAAACGTCTGAAACATATACGAAGCGTCTCTAAATTTGAATTTTTCTGTGCATTTTTCGAAAAATCAATGTCGGATCGTGTATTTTAACTCTTCAAGGTCGTCCACCGCAATCCGTCTCACTACATATTTTACAGAACTTTTTTTCCCTTTTCTTCATCAAGTGGCAAAAGGCCTGCTATTTATAAGCTTCAGGGGACTTAGTGTGCACAGGTACACCCAGGGCCAACTTTACAGCTTTACTGTCAATTTTTTGAAGTTTCTTTAAATGCGATCGCGAAGGCAGAAAAGAATACTTCCTGTCCGTAAGTCAATTTGATCGTACAAGACTGGTTGCTAAATGCAACAAAACTTAGGATTCCTGTCCCCATGGAGAATGACTGAAAATTTTTTTAGAAAATTAAAATTTTTAAACTGCTTTAGTAACAATTGAGTCAATATGTTTTTTCCAGTTTATTTTGGGGTAAGTTAGGACACCAAAAAAATTTTCTTCAAGTTTATAAAAAATTTCCCGTCCTCCAGAAAGAATATGGGGCAGGTTACTTGGGTTATATCCATTGTTAAAGAGAACCAAATGTGTCTTTTCAACAGAGAATTGAAAGCCATTCAAATGCTATATAACTATTTTAATTTATCCAGCTCGTGCTGAAAGAGCTTCTGAATATAATTTATGTGACGTAAATTTGTTCTTTTCTTTAAAGATACATTAATCCATAATTGCAATGTCATCAGCATATTGAGCTACCTTGGTATATTTTGAAAAACATGTATATAAGTATATAGCATTACATTGAATAAAAAGGGGGGGAGATTATAGAACCTTGGGGAAATTCCATTTTTTTGATCTTGAGGATGATAAAGTCACACCAACTTTGGTCATTATGTGTCTCCCACTTAAAAAATGATTTCACATAATTGTAGCGTGACCAGAAAGACCAATTTGTTTTAATTTATAAAATAATCGGCTGTGCCACACTCTATCGTAAGCTTTAGTAAGATCAAAAAAGGGAAAGCAAGGACACTTTTACTTTAGCAAACTGTTTTAATTTGAGTAGTTATCGTGTCAGGTGATAAAATTGTACTTCGTCCTTTTCTAAATCCAGATTGATGGTGAAAAAATCAATTTTTATCACAGTAATAGGCCATTCTAAAATTTATTATTTTTCCATGACTTTTCCAGTATGAGACTGACTGAAATGGGTCTATAGCTAGACGTCTCAGACCGAGGCTTGCCCTGCTTTAGAATAGGAGTCACAATAGACGTCTTCCATATATCGGGAATTTGTCCCCATTCCCAACATTTGTTAAATAATTATGTAAAATGACTATCCAGTTCTCTGGTAATGGTTTAACATCGTGTAAAAATCCCATCCAAACCAACCGAAACCTTTTTATTTCCCAACAGACGACGCTTTCCTGACTTCCTGTAAAGATTTTGATAAAATTTATGTACTATTGTTGTTTGGTACAGGTTTCTCTATAGTTATCAGTATTTTTTTCTTTCAATCTAAACGACTTTTGCTCATTAGGCAAACATTCCAACAACTTTTTTAACGTACATAGATGCAAATTCCTCAGCCTTTTCTTTGGGAGATGAAATTTTTTACTTATTGTTTTGATTGGGTAATCTTGGAGTTTAATGCCCGTTTCATTTCTTTCACCTTATCCACACCTTTTTCAAGTCTTTACAGTCAGATACTTCATTTAGACAGAACTGTGACCAGTACTGTCTTTTTGCTTGCGCTGTAACTCTGTTTGCTTTTATTTTTGTACTGCACATTTTTATGAGCTGCATCTTTTATCTCTTGCACAGGAACTTTTCTAACTTTTAGCCAATTAAGAATAAGCTAATGTTTTGCTTTAACAGCCTCCTCGCAAGCCTGATTCCCCAGACATTCCCTGAGAATGTTTCACCCCTTTTTGGTCCTTTTTTTGGAATAGCTAAAGCAGCAGCCTCAAACTGTTTTCTGAAAGTTATCAAAAAAGATGTTAACATCCTCACAAATAACTTCACTCTCAGTCTTCTCAGTGAGGTAATTTTGAAAAGTTTCCCAAATCTGCCTTTATGTAATTAAATTTGGGTATAAAACTACACCACTAACTTCAGATCCAACGGATTCTTTAAAAGTAAAAGTATTGGACAGGTCACTACCTAGTGGGTCATTGGCTGTATCCCAATTTTGCTGTTAATGCTAAAGCAGGTGAAACAATGGTAAGATCAAGCGCCGAGCTCTATGATGAGATATGTCTGGGAGCGCGTAGTTCTCCCGTCGTTAAGCAAAACTAAAGATGAATCCACGACAGTTTCCAGAAAATCAGGGTGAGAAACTATTTGACAACCTGTATCCCAGAAAGGAGCATGGAATTGAAATCGCCACCAATGATCCACTTTTCTTTAGAACAGTTTAGAGAACGTAACCAATTAGTATTTTGCCCATCAGGGCCCTTAGGGTAATAAACTGATGCAAAATGTAAAATTTGATTGTCTGAAACTTTCAGTTTTATAAAGGATGCCGACACATTAACCGTATCTTTTGTAAAAGAAAGAGGACTAACGTATGTGTAATCTAGACCCATTTGTACATAGATAGCTGTACTCACTTTATCAGATTCTTTGCTTATATGTAAACCGGGGGGTAGTAATAAACCTTGTAACTTTGGGAACTTCTGTTTAGTGACATTTAGGGACTGAAGGAGAAGTAAAATGATGAAATTTACGAGAAAGTTTCATACACAAATTATCAATTTTTAGTTGACAAGGAACGTGCGTTCATTGTAGAACCGCAAATTATCACATGTGTTGGTCTTTTTCTTCCCGGTCATATGTTAACTTTAAATTTTAAAGGTGGATAAGTATCATTTTAGGTGACGCAGTACAATAACCAGATCAAAAACTGCTAAAAGCAGGCGTTTCCCAAAAACTGGGGGGCCGGGGGTGGGGTGGAGGTGAGGGTGGGGGTGATGCTTTGGGGATTTTTTTTTTCCATGGGGCGATCATGGATAGGTAACTGACTTCTTGAACTCTTGTATGTAGATTTGAGGATGACAGGCTATCCCAATGACCCCTATGAAAACTGTTTCCACAATATGATGAGGGGCCCGATGCTGAACAAAAAAGACGCCCGAGCGGAAAATGGCAGATGGTTGCGCTGTTAACATCCGTAGGCGTCAGCAGAGAAGATGATTGCTGGAAAATTTTGTTGACTAGCCTTCTGCCAAGGAAGATGACGCTGGTCGCCATGT
>CM031603.1:52163715-52171215 GCA_018398815.1 Conus ventricosus | reverse complement strand
GCCTGTCCTAAATAATCTCATTTCTTTCATTTTAATTTGTCTGCTCAGAGCTATCTAGGATGTGTCCACATGGGCATATGAAAGGAAAGAAGGGGAGTAACGTTTCATACACAAAACACATTCTGAAAGCAATCCAGTTGTGCCCGTCTTTGATTGTAACTCGAGTCATTATTCAAAGCATTTGGCTCATTCATTTCAGTGTGTAGCCTGCCAGCCTGCTTGGCCCCACTCCCAGCCTATCCCCATCCATCTCTCTCTCAGTGCCTTTCTTCTCTCTCCCCATCTTCCGTTTTTCTGTTCTTCTATCTGGACCCTAATCTCTGTCTGTTCCCCTCTCAGGCGGCTTCCACATCCTATCATGTGTGAACGCAAACACACACACATGTGTATCCTCCATCCCCTCCCCACCAACACATCCACTTCCTTACTGCTTCATCATAGCTCCAGGCGGAACGATTTCATCTCGAGATGCTCTTTTAACTGGTACAGGATTTCACGCTTGAGTGCAAACATCATTGCCTCGACTTCCGCCCCAGCTAGTAATAGCAAGGCTGATTTGGGGTTTCACGTGCTGCGTTGCCACGGTCCGTGAATAAACACGTGAGTTGGACCAGACTCTGGAGAAGCCTTTAGTGCTGGATTGAAAATTGAATTCAACTAGATGTCTGCACGTGCTGACTGATCACATCATGTGGGAGTCTTGACTTCTAATCCTCCCCATAAAAACTGAGCCCATGAAAAAAACAATGCTGTTGTGTAGATGGACGTTATGTACAATGAATGGATCGTGAGAGCAAGGTCAGCTCTAACTGGATCAGCTGATGTTGGGATTGACATTCTGTTAGCCTGGAGCTGTTAAGACCACATTTTTTCCCGGGGAAGACTGGGCACACTCGTGTGATGTGTGCAAGACAGAAGACCAAAAAAAAAAAAAAACAGTCCATGATTTGCAGTCGTATATCAAAGAAAAGACACATGAGAAAGGTGACATTTCGTCACATGAAAAGCAGCTGCTTCTAACTCTTTTCAATTAATATTTTGTTTCATTTGATCTTCAACAACATTTTGTCCAAGAAGAGAAAGAATTGAATTGAAAAGATGGATTTAAAAAAAACAACCAATCAAACACAGATGTCACAACAACACCAGAATGTTGGTAGGGCGAAAAAATGTCACAACAGCCTTTGACATTATGTCGGGCCTGTATACAGTGCAATATCTGATAGCATCTGCGGATCTTCAGTCAGAAATCCCTTTCCAAGAGTTGGAACGACAGACTAACTGACACTGTTTACGCAGTAGTAAAGGTCGCCAGATTCTCTGGCACATGATGCACTTTAAGCTCAGCCAAAAACACGAGAAGTGAGAAATGTTCTGAATCCCCTTCTTAATTTTAAAGTCAGTTTAGATCCAAGCGTCAGCTATGGATGCAACAACAATATATATGGTAACAGACATATTCTTTACTTTTGTTTTTTATCACGGACCCTTCTTTTCAAAGCAATAGAATTAGTAGTCTGTATTCATGTTATTAACGTTCTGACAGAGATACGTGTTCAATTCACATTATCATTCACACATACAAGAGGTAAAGAGATAGTAGCCCAAATTGAGAAGTGCCACAAAATTCTGGTACAGCAGACCAGATCAGAAAACATGATTATGATTAATGATACATCTACTTTTTGCAATAACGGTAAGGATTCTAAGATCAATATTTATGGTACTGATATCTTGAACGTGAATTCATGGGAAAAAATGGAGCAATCACTGCGTAGCTTTATAGACAATTGTTCAATGTCGAACTGGTCTTATTTTGAATCTGTGATAACGAAGAGGTGCAATAATGACCGACTCCCCAGATAGGAGTTTTTGGGAGAGTTTGGTTCTCATAATCTGGCAGCTGTTTTAAGGGTCATTGACTCATGTCAAGTTTCACTGAGAGTGTTTGAGGTTTTAAAAGGATGTGCATCTCTCGGGCCTGGTTGACGCCGGGATATATTATGAACGTAAGCATAGAGTACAGTCGGCCAGGTAAGCATAGAGTACAGTCCGGCCAGGTAAGCATAGAGTACAGTCCGGCAGGTAAGCATAGAGTACAGTCCGGCCAGGTAAGCATAGAGTACAGTCCGGCCAGGTAAGCATAGAGTACAGTCCGGCCAGGTAAGCATAAAGTACAGTCCGGCCAGGTAAGCATAGAGTACAGTCCGGCCAGGTAAGCATAGATTACAGTCCGGCCAGGTAAGCATAGAGTACAGTCCGGCCAGGTAAGCATAGAGTACAGTCCGGCCAGGTAAGCATAGAGTACAGTCCGGCCAGGTAAGCATAGAGTACAGTCCGGCCAGGTAAGCATAGAGTACAGTCCGGCCAGGTAAGCATAGAGTACAGTCCGGCCAGGTAAGCATAGAGTACAGTCCGGCCAGGTAAGCATAGAGTACAGTCCGGCCAGGTAAGCATAGAGTACAGTCCGACCAGGTAAGCATAGAGTACAGTCCGGCCAGGTAAGCATAGAGTACAGTCCGGCCAGGTAAGCATAGAGTACAGTCCGGCCAGGTAAGCATAGAGTACAGTCCGGCCAGGTAAGCATAGAGTACAGTCCGGCCAGGTAAGCATAGAGTACAGTCCGGCCAGGTAAGCATAGAGTACAGTCCGGCCAGGTAAGCATAGAGTACAGTCCGGCCAGGTAAGCATAGAGTACAGTCCGGCCAGGTAAGCATAGAGTACAGTCCGACCAGGTAAGCATAGAGTACAGTCCGACCAGGTAAGCATAGAGTACAGTCCGGCCAGGTAAGCATAGAGTACAGTCCGGCCAGGTAAGCATAGAGTACAGTCCGGCCAGGTAAGCATAGAGTACAGTCCGGCCAGGTAAGCATAGAGTACAGTCGGCCAGGTAAGCATAGAGTACAGTCCGGCCAGACAGTCTGAGACCGGGATGAAACTCCGTGGAATCATCTTCTTCATCGTCATCCTCATCGATCACCATTAAACTCCGTGGAATCATCTTCTTCATCGTCATCCTCATCGATCACCATTAAAAGAAAACAAACAAAAAAAATTCAATTTCTGTGGCCGTTCATAGCTTGCTCTCACGAAACCCTGAGTTTCGATTTCCTCTCCAAGTCTATACCCTCGGTGACTTTGTGTTGAGGTCGCCTGTGTGGGTACAAGTTCATAGGGACTGTCTTCAGAGGGACGTGATGGTGCACTCTTGAGGGGACGCTCACTAAGGCTTGCTCAGCGACTAAGCAATCATTGTCATTGGAAAGAAGTGAAAGGTCATGGTGAAGCGAGAGGGGGCTTAGAAGCTTGTGTCCTGCGTATGTTCAGTAAATGCACCACTGAACGCCATTAAAGTGACTCGGCAGTAGTGCCGTGTCTCCTCTGGTTGGTTGGCACATGACAACTTGACACTGGGTGCTCCATTTGGACTGCCGGTGACGTGGTTGCAGTGGAAGAAGTCAGGGTGTTGATATGGACAGGGAACTGGTAGGAGTGCGTGGGGTTCATGCCACTTAAGAGGCACAGAAGATGAGACAGCTAAAAAAAAAAAAAAAAAAAAAAAAGGAAAAGTGCCTTCTATTATGACTTCAGAAACTTCAACACATGAAGCCGGCCGAATTCTCGATTGTGTTCTATTTGTATCTCTGATTCTCTGTCTGTGTCTCTGTCTGTCTGTCTGTCTCTCTCTCTCTCTCTCTCTCTCTCTCTCTCTCTCTCTCTCTCTCTCTCTCTCTCTCTCTCTCTGTGTCTCTCTCTGTCTCTGTCTGTCTGTCTGTCTGTCTGTGTGTGTCTCTCTCTCTCTAACACAGACACACACAGACAGACACCGATACACAGACACACATATATATGTAGACAGACAGACAGACAGCCAGCCAGCCAGACAGACAGAGGACACTTTCGCTTTTCTATCTCTCTTGCGCTCGCATGATTTTCAATGCTTTTTTTTCCTGCTCACTTATACAAACACCGCACCTTCCTCTCCCTTCGAAAGAGATCAGACCTCAATCCCCCAAACAATGAAGGGATCAAGAGGTCGTCACAGTTGTCATCTCACCGGCACAGTTCACAATCTCTCTCTCTCTCTCTCTCTCTCTCTCTCTCTCTCTCACACACACACACACACACACACGACGTCACTGGGGGTCCTTTGTCCACCTTGATAGGATAGGATCAAGCAGCTGCCGTGCTATTTTCTACACATCACAACCGTTGCTGGTGTCCTGACTGGTTGAAGTGGGAAGCCGTTCAACCATGATATTGTGAACAGACGGTGGTGAAAGAGGGACAGATTCAAGCGGATCACAGAATTTCACAAATCGCAGTGTATCAAAGAAAGAAATCTAATGCTTGAAATGCTTTTGCTTCTCAGCAACATTATCTGAAAGTCACTGACGTTATCTTTACAACAAACGACATTGTGACCTTACTCTAACACATCTCCCCGTGCTCTCGTAACTCCAGGTTATAAGCTACGCCTGAAAACAAACTCAGCCCATGAACAACCGGATGGTAGACATCTGCAACCTCTAGATGGCATCACCATCAATACATTACGCCTGCCAACAGGAAGTCACCTGACATCCTAGCACTTCCGACTATACGCAGAGTGTCAATGGAGGTTAATGCAGCAGTATTTTCCCGCATTGTTTCCTTTTCTTGACACGTGAATTAAAAAGCAGGTTTCACGACCTTTGTGAGAAATGACTTGGAAATACCTGTGCCGTAATTTAAACATACTGCCAAAGACTGCACTTGCTCTGCTTTATCGTCGGGTGTTTGAAATGCCGTATGGAAACGAAATTAGATGATAGGCTGGGACAAGGTCCATGCGTGTATTGATTATTTATTATATGAAAATGGAATTTAAGTGATCGGCAAGGACAAGAACCATGCGTACAGAGACTGTTTTGTCAGGGTTTCTTCTCTTCGGAATTGTCAGAGTTTTTGCTTGGTTCTCGTTTATGATGGCATTCGTAACAAAAAAATTGTCTTTCCCTGTGGCACCCGAACACCTCTATACACCTCCACGTTTTTGCTGTTCTGTCATGCATCTGTCGCGCCTTTTCCCTTTGTCCCTAGGAGATCCGGCAGCAATCCAAACAAAGCAAGGCTCAACAGATGCATTCTGTTGTAAGCTTCTGCAGTCTCATCTCCTGGAGAAGAGTGTGACATTGTATCTGACAGTCTTCTCCTTGAGCACCTGCACCCACATTACCAGGAATTCGGGGTGACACTGCATCCTTGTAGCTACCCCCTGTATCTGACAGTCTTCTCCTTGAGCACCTGCACCCACATTACCAGGAATTCGGGGTGACACTGCATCCTTGTAGCTACCCCCTGAAGTGTCTGCAGACTCATCCCCTAAAGCTGAACAGGACCTAGTTTTCTGGCAGTAATCTTCTTGGAGCCCGTCTTTCACCTTGACGTGACCAAGATGCTCTGTTTAGTCTCTGGATATCACAACGGTTAGAACATCCGTGGGCAAGCCTTGAGATGACCATCCATCCATGAGTTGCAGGTTCGAATCTCGCCAGAGCCAAAAGTATTTGTATAAGCAAACAGGCATCTCGGATTTTATGACCTGGGTGCGGCAAGGCCCCCTTGGAGTAAGAAGTGTAGGACCAAAACGCTTGTCTGAAGGGAGTTTCTTCTCTGCAGAGCTTCTGCTGTCGAACTCTACCAAGGGTTTGTTCCTGCCGACAGTTGCTGGTATCCTGGCAGGTTGAAAGGAAAAGCCATGTATCCAGGAGACGGCTCAAAAATGAAGGTGAACATTCATTGCTAAAACGGGATCTTGTTCAAGCATAACTCAGTGTTTAACCGACTATTGTACATCAAAGTATGGAGTCAGATGATTAGCATGACTTGAAGACATTAACATGAAGACATTAACATTATCTTGATCATTAAACTAATAATAATGATAATAATAGTAATAATAATATAATATTGATAATGATAGAGATAATAATAGTTATGATAGCAAGAAGAAAAAGAAGAACAACGACAATAACAATGATAATGAGAAGAAGAAGAAGAGGAAGAGGATTGATAATAATAATAAAAATAATAATATAATAATAATAATAATAATAATAATAATAATAATAATAATAATAATAATGATGATGATGATGATGATGATGATGATGATAATAATAATAATAATAACAATAATGTATTCATAACACAACAGTGCAATACGGCGTGACACCGCTGCCTCAGTTTGTCATCAAATTTGTGTTTCTCTCGATTTCTTTACACAATGTGAAAGTTCTTTCAATAGGAGTCATGGGCTGTTTTCACATGCGTGTGTTAAGCGGTTAGCGTTCTAATCTCTTTTCTTTCCTGTGATGCCATTTTTGTTTGCTTCTTCTACGTCTTCAGTATTCATCGCGGGAAGAGAACGAAGAGAGGGGTAGGGGAGAAATGGCAAATGTTAGTACGCGGGAAAAAACATTGGCTGATTAACTGGCCTTTTAAACAGACTTCTGATGTCACAGTGGATTCTAAAAACGTCTGGGCGGTGTGAACAAAGCCGTACGATTGATGTGAGATCTCACATCGATCTGACAGGGGGAGGGAGTCGGTGGGATATTAAATCGTGCCAACGCATGTGCACGTACATAAACTTGCGCGTGCGAGTGGGCAGGTGTATTGGTATGTGTTCGCACTCATCCGAGCGTGCACACTGTGAGTGCACATGCGAGCGCGCGCGCGCGCGTTTGTGTGTATATGTGAGTGAGTGTGTGCATGTGTGTGTGCGTGCATGTGTTGTGTGTGTGTGTGTGCATCTGTGTATGTGTGTGCGTGCGCGCGCGCGCGCGCGCGCGCGCGCGTGTGTGTGTGTGTGCGTGTGTGTGTGTGTGCGCTCGCACGTGTGTGCACGCGCGCGCGCGCGCGTGTATGTGTGTGTGTGTGTGTGTGTTGTTACCGCTGCTGCGTTTACGTTGCTGCTCCTTTTGCTTGTGCGTTTGAAGATGAATATTATGATAATAACGATTCGTTGTTGTTTTTTCTGCTGTCACTGTTACTGCTACCGCTGCCACTGTTGCTGCTGTTGATGTTGCTGTTGCTTTCACTGCTACTGCTGCTGCTACTACTGCCGCTGCTGTTACTGCTGCCACTGCAGCCGCTGCCATTGCCATGGCTACTACTGTTGCTGCTGCTACTTCTGCTGCCACTGTTGCTGCTATCCCTCATCGTCCTCCTCTTCCTCCTCGTCATCCACCTCTTCCATTCCATTCCTGGTTTCGAGGGGATGGGCAGAAGTGGAAGGGAGGTGTGGGGTGGGGTAGACGCGGGATGAGAAGGGATTAGGGATGACGAGGGTCTGAGTATCGGCCAAACGTAGAAGACGTCACCTGTCGTACTTTCTTTTTTAATACACGTGATGAAATGTCAATGTATCCACAGGAAAGTTATGGGATTCCGTACAGCAGACCATGAAGTATTTCATCCAATACTTATCGATTCATTCATTACTTACAAGAACCT
>CM031603.1:52143715-52151215 GCA_018398815.1 Conus ventricosus | reverse complement strand
ACTGACAGTACTGACTCGCCACTATGCGACAGTGATAAACGGACCACGTGCACAGACTACGGGGGTGATGATAATTTTGCCATGTCTTGTCGCAATGTGACCAGAAACTTGGCTGTGCAGTACCCAGACTTCGCTTTGTTGGCAAAAATTGCCTTGGTTATCCCCGTGTCCAGCGTGGCCGCGGAGAGAGGTTTCAGTGTCCAGAACGGAATCAAAACAGAGGCGCGTTCCCGGCTGGGCGAGGGGAGAGTGTCAGGCTGATGCGCCTCAATATCCACGCTAAGAGTGTTCGAGACTTTGATGTTGCCTCTGCCACTGATCGTTTCTTCGCAATGAAAGTGCGTCGAAAGTAGGTAAGTGAACCGTCTTTTGTTTGACAGTCTCTGAATTGTGCTTGCAAAAATTTACATCGTTATTTGCAATGCTACCGGAATTTTTCACAGGGACTGGTTTTGCTCAGAGGCGCTGAAAAACGGTCGGGGTAGGAGACGAGGGGACTGGTTTTGAAAATCCTAGCGCGAACCCTGCCACTGGTGTCAAGAATGTGACAGAATGATTCTGGACCTGGTCCTGAAGAAATGAATCAGGATTCGTGAATGGACATAATGCCGCATAGATGGCAGAGAAAATTAAAAAGAAAAAAACAGTGGTCCTGTGTAAGCTGTTAATAATAGACATATTTTTTGTTTAGTTTTAAGGAAGACGGACGAGAAGAGGAAGATTAAAAAAAACACAAAAAAAAACAACGACCGTGCAGTGATGACACAAAGTATAATGAGAAAAAAGAGCCAACGGGTGATTTTTGCTTATTTACCACAAAAAAGGTCAGCGACTTTGCCAGAAAATCTACAAAATCAACATCAGCCACAGCCATCAAAAAGCATCCTGACCCTATTTCCAAGCGTCTACCCTGTCTCTCATAATTCAAAAAGCTACATTTGGAAATAAACTTGACCACTGAAAAGCTGGAAGCCAAAGATCTTTGTCCTCTGGTCCCGCTTCAGAAGCTCCAATAGATCAAGCCTGCCAACAGGAAGTCCCTGACGTCGTTGCACTTCCGGCTGTGAGCTGTGGATAAATGAAGGCCATTAAAGCATCAGTGTCTTTTCCTACAGAACTTTCCCGTTTTTGATAGGCTAATAAAAGCTCAAACTTCCTACTACGTAATATATTTTGTTCTTTAAAAAAAAAAACGCCACCAACGAGTTCACCGACTTAATTTACCATATGATTGACATGTATTGTGTAAATCGGCTTATGGAGCAGTCAGACGACCTTTCTGTTGATGATTGTTTTACCCAGGCTATTGAACTGCGTGTGACATTTGAACGTTATGCTTGACTGACAAGCTGTGGGGCGCAGGAAGGTCTGTTGTCAATAATTCCCTACAAACACGATTCGTGGCAAGAAGCTTTAAAAGACAGTTTAATCGAGCTTCGTACAGGTTAGGGATTTGAGGGAAAGGGAAATTTTAAAGAGAAACACATGAGATGCCAAAGAGTGATGATCTTAAAATATGTGACTACGCACCGACCCACCAACGCGCTATGTGCTAGTAAGGGCTAGTATGGAAGTCTTTCCACATTTTTAACGGGTGAATCAAAGTGCACTTTTCATGGTCTTCGTTAGAAATGACTTGTTAATACCTCTTTACAATTCCAACACGGCCATCGAAGAGTTCACTGGTTTCATTGTCGGGTGAATGGAGTGCTTTATGAAAATGGGATTAGGCAGTCGGTGCCCTTTTTTGTGATTCTTTTGTGGAGGTTCGTTGTGTTCTTCATCATTGATGAGATCAGGATGTGACATTTAGCTGACAGGCGACTCTGCAATGTATGGAAGTTTTGGTGTCAGTATATCCCAGGTAACAAGATTCACAGCAAGAAGCTTTGAAAAAGTGATTATTCGATTTCCACATAAAGGTCAGAGGTTGAGATACAAAGAAATGGAAAAGGTGAACACATGAATCAGATATAAAACCTGGACTTAATGTTACCATGCCTCTCCGAATTATGTAGTTCTATTCTAAGGATGGTGCCTACGTCTGCAGTAAATATTAACAAAAAGAAAAAACCCTTCTTTGATCATTGCTTTTTCCTGTGGCCAGCAAACGGCAAAGGAACACAATTGAGGTCTGCAAAGTAGCCCCATTGGCGTGTAGGTTTTTGTTACTTATCTATTTCTTTTGTCTTCTTTTTCCGACGAAGAACAAGTGAAGAGCTTCTGAATCGATTATTGACAAGGAATGCTCCCACCTCTCATTCAATCAGCTGAGAGGATCTGCCCATAGGTTCCAACACGCCAAGGGAGAGGTGAAAAGGGCAAGACGTCAGTTGAAAAATGGACAGGCAACAGACTAAACAACGTCCCAGAAGAGGCATTGAAGGCAGACGTGGACACAACCATTGAACTACCACATCCTGTGTTTGAGCGGATCTTTTCAGAGGATATAACATCAGACCGGAAAGAAAAGTAGCTAATAAAGCTCCCTGAGAAAATAACCTTAAAAACTGTGCCGGATACAGAGGAAGCACGCAACTTTGTTGTTAGGGAAAGTCCTAGACAGATTCATTCTTAATAGAAGGAAGAATCCGACCTACAGCTACCAGATAAGCAGGCAGTGTTCTGTCACTGTAGATCTTGTACAAATCATATCGTCACACTACGCATCATACTATAGCAATTGTTGGAATGGAATTTTCCGTATATCAAGTTAGCTGACTATGGAAAGACGTTCGACGGCGTGGCTAGAGAGATTATCAGGAAGCTTCTTTGATATCAGGATGTACCCTATGACCGGCTAATCACATCAAGAAATTGTTTGGAAGAATAACTTGCAGAAGAATCAAAGGAGAACAGGTCACAATAGTTTCTTGGTAAATACTGGAGTCTGCTAAAGCTAATCGCTGTCCCCTTCCTTCTTTCTCTTACTCATCGATAAGCTCACGAAAACCAAAACAGCATAAATGAAAAATAGACATTCTGACATCCCTACCCGACATGGACTTTCTAGATGATTTGACACAACTGCCCACGACACCAAAGCATACAGGAGAAGGCTCTAAAGCTATCAATGCCTGGGCACAATGTGGGCTTAACATCCACAAAAGGAAAACGAAGGCCTTGAGGATAAACTGAGAACTGACGTTGTGACTGGATGCACACTTGAGGAGGGTGGAACATTTACCTTCTGGGCACTGTCATCATCAAGCAGGCCGGGACAGATGGAGACGTTGGAGCCAGAATCGGAGCATTCCCGAAGCACAAGTAATCTGTCGCAGAAAGATACGGCAGTTTATTCAAAACTATAGTACGTCTTATTAGATGGAGCACAGACAAGGAGAACAGCCAAGAAATTCGTCAAGAGAGAACAGAACTGGAAAAATCCTGCAGATCCACTGAGCGAACATCATCAGCGACAGCGACCTCTTTTAGAAAACACACCAGCTGGCAGCCGGTGACGAGGTCAAGAGCAGAAGATGGAGAGGAATCTGAACAGATTATAAAAAACAAACGAGTCAAACATCACCACACAAGCCCTGGAACAGAACTTGCAAGTCAATTAGAAGTGAGTCAGACCAACATACACCTGATATGTGGACCTTGAAGCAGACATCAAAACCATGTAATACGCCTGGGGATTGCTATAGAGGTATGTCCAGAACAGAGGGCCCTGCGGGACTGTTGTTGATGCTTCGAAAGAGGTGACGGGCGACGATGGGTGGTAGTATAGCATAGCATAGGATAGCATAGCACAACACAGCACAGCGTGGCACAGCACAGCACAGCAGAGTATAACATGGTATAGTTTGATACTGCATAGTATAGTGCAGAACAGTACAGTACAGTACGGTACGGTGCGGTGCGGTGCGGTGCGGTGCGGTGCGGCGCGGCACGGCGCGACACAGCACAGCATAGCATAGCATAGCATAGCATAGCATAGCATAGCATAGCATAGCATAGCATAGCATAGCGTAGTGTAGACCAAACATACGTTAATACACCCTGGGACAGCTGGAGAAGAACGTCTAGGACAGAGGACTCCAGCAGATTGTTGCTGACGGCATAGTCTGTGCGAAGAAAAGACAATAATGACAACGCTTTTTTAGGGGAATATCACATTTCCTTCGAAATAACATCTAATTACAATCACGCAGGCACGCACATACATAAGATTTGTTTTGAAAGTGTTCGCTGGACGCATGTGCCCCTTTAATATCTTAATTGTACGACACTAAAACCAGAAGGATGTGGTAGATAGGGAGAGGGGAAGGGGGGATAACGAGGGGTGGGTAAAGGGAGGGGAGAATGGTTGAAAAGGAGCGGGATGGAGTAAGAAGGGCGTTGAACAAAGCAGGGGGGGGGGGGGGGGGGGGGGGGGGGGTATGTGTGTGCTTGAGGGTGGGGAGGGGGGAACAGTGAGAACACGGCAATTTGTAAGCTTATTATATGGGCGCTATACCATCTGACCGTGATGACAAAGAAGAATAGTAAATATACAACGGCCTCAAAGTGTTCTTTTCGGATTTTCTAAGATTAAGCTGTGTGGTAATTTCGGCTGTTGTGTGGATATTCCAATATATACTGACTTCCATAAAAAACGCGAAAGCAAAACAAGCTGAAGGTTAGGGGCGAATTTTATTGGTCACAATTGTACAGAGTGGAAGCGAGAATTCAACGTGATTTGATTCATTACACCGGTAATGTGTGAAAATGTCATCAGCAATATGTCTTTGTGTGGAAAATCCAAGGTCACGTGACAAACCAGCTTGAAGTCCTAATACCGTGTGTGGCCACCATTTGCATGGACAACTGCTTGACACCTGCGGCTCATTGAGTGGACCAGGTGGTTGATGCGTCCCCTTGGCACACCAGCCCACACATGGACGATGGCCTGGTGAAGTTGAGCCGCTGTTGCTGGTCGTGGACGCAGGAAGTCCAACCGTCTGCCAAGTTCATCCCAAAAATGTTCTATTGGGTTTAAATCGGGACTGACGGCTGGCCAGGGCAGCACATTGACGTTGTTATGCTGAAAAAATTGCTAGGTGGCCCTGGCTGTGTGTGGTCTTGCATTGTCCTGTTGGAATGTCCAGTTTGGGTGTTGCGCAAAAAAAGGAATGACATGGGGTCTGAGCACCTGGTGGATGTAGCGCTGTGCATTGACACCCTGTCCGCGACAAGGACCAATGTTCTGAAAGATGACTGGTCCTATGGCGCGCGTGGTTAATGCCAATTGCACCCCATATCGTAACGTTCGGGCCTCCCCAGGGGTTCCGCTCTACCACACAGGAGTCAGCATAGCGTTCACCAGGTCGACGCCATATTCTGACACGACCGTCAGCCATGTCAATACAAAAAACGGCTCTCATCTGAGAACAGTATGCGTCCCCACTGCTGCCTGCACCAGTTGATTCGGGCTTGTGCCCACTGCAGCCTGTCCTGCCGGTGTCTTGGTGTCAGTACCGGACCTCTGTGAGGACGCCTACATGCCAGCCCGTTCTCCTAAAGATGCCGCCGCACAGTGTTGAGGCTGATTCGTTGCTGGAGATTCCCAGGCACCTGTCGAGCAGTGTTAGCGGCTGTTTGCCGCCTGTCCCGCAGATGGGTTCGAACCAAATGGCGATCCTCTCTTGGTGTGGTGACCCGAGGACGGCCTGGCCGGGACGATCATCAGTGGTACCAGTGACTCGCATGCGGTGCTGCAGACAATAGATGGTTGAGATGTGGACGTTAAAGATGTTAGCGACCTGCCTGGCATCCACACCAGCCTCCAGATGGCCTATGGCACGATTGCGTTCCTCTGCTCGTAGTCTTGGCATCTCTGTAGCGCTCAGACGGCAAGTCGTTATCTGAACCTTGTAGCGCGGCTTTATAAAGGCTGCATGCCTGCGTACTTGTCGCTGGTTAACTTTGCTCTGCATGGTGTGCACGTGCCTCACATGCAGCAACCAGTTTGTCATTTTTGTTGACCCTCCAATGCCGGGTATGATGTGTTGCTCACACAATTTTTTCACTGCACGTGAGTCTTGGACCCAAACAACTTGCCACAATGGTTCAATATTGTATATTCACCCCTTTTCACCCGAAAAATAGCCTTTCAATTTTTCGCGTTTTTTATGGAAGTCAGTATAGTTTCACCGACGCCCACCTTTATATACAAATATGCATGGTTGTATTTCCTTTTCTTTCTTTTGAATGATTATCTTTTTCTTGACATTCTTCAAGAACATCCCTTTCCATTTTTTTTTCAGTCGGTTTAACCGAACATTCACGATGTGATAGCTAGACAGGGGAGGGGCGGGGCGAAGGGAAACACAGGTACAAAGCAGAACGAGGGGCCTGTCACTCTCTCGTCACAACCAGCACACGGTCCTGCAAGCTCTTGGATTTTTGCTCACCCTTGAAGAGTCTTAGCATGACGTCACAATGGGCCTCTTCAGGGACCATCCTGTCCTTAGTAACCCACGTCTTATGACAGATATCTCCTGTAATCTTGATTCTAAGCAGACATCAAAATACCACTGCTGCTGTCACAAATGATTGAAAAAGCATCCGAGTAAAGGGACATAATCGTGTGAAGCGGAACAGCGCGAGACGTTTTTCTTTAATTTTTATTATTTTTAATGTATACATAGAAATGCGGTCACGCTGAATGGAGTGCTTTGAAATCTTTAGTGCGAAATACACATAGCAATGTTGCAAGCTTGATCAAGTGGAACGTTTTGTCCAATCTGAAGTCCACGCGTTCTCGCATGGCTTGAGTTCATGACAGCTTGACAGCAAAGGACACTACAGAAGATCTCTGTCTTTCAGCAAGTGTGAGAACAAGACGGAATCTGGGGAGGAAAGGAATCATTCTTCCTTTAGGGTTTTACTGTGTTTTGACAAACGTTTTAAATATTCTGACGAAGTCAAATCCATTTTTAAGATCAAAAGCATGCATGAATAGAACAGACTGACAAAGAGGGTATGAACGTGCGAGAGAAGAGAGAGAGAGAGAGAGAGAGAGAGAGAGAGAGAGAGAGAGAGAGAGAGAGAGAGAGAGAGAGAGAACTGACAGACAGACAGACAGAGAAAGGCAAACGACGAATTGTGAGAAAGAAGATGGATTTAAACCACATTTTGTTAGATCATTACTTTATTAGTTTAAAGAATGCGATGCCTTGATTTCCATTTTTCATTAATACAAGGAAATTTGGGGAAAAGCGGGTGGGGGGGGGGGGGGGGGATTTATGGAACATTGTATATGCGACTTGTGTATACCCACGTAAGTGACCACGATTACAGTGTCAGATATTTGGTTCAAGAGCAACGCTCATGGTGCTCTTAAAATCTACGTTTCGTTACTTTAAGCAGTGCTACTTAACAAGAATTCACGAAGTGGTGAACAAGAAAATCCAGGCAATATATTCAGTAAATTGAAGAATATAGAAACAAGCAAAAAAAAAAAGCAATAGAGAGTTTCCAGACTTCAAAGCCAACAAACGCTACTGTGTCTCG
>CM031603.1:52136215-52141215 GCA_018398815.1 Conus ventricosus | reverse complement strand
CTGTGTGCATATTCTACACATACCAGAGTAACAAACTAACGTAAATACCCTTTAAATATCCTTTTGACAGCGACGCTTGATATAGTTCACTATCTTATCAGCTTACTAAACGCTATTCTTGTTTACCATGTTTCATTTATACAGTCAGAAAATAGATCATTGAACGTTGCGTCAGCTGCTTGTGATTTTACACATCAATTTGTCATACTTACTGAGATAACAGAGCTGAAACACTCAGTTCAAGAGCAATTTTCATAGTTCTTTGAAAATTCCGTTTTGTTGTTGCATTCAGTTTTTGTTGCTGTTGTTATTGTTGTTGTTGTTTTTTTTGTACCAGGTAGAGAATATCAAAATCTGGGCAAAGACACAGCATTTTTTTTTTTTAAGTAGAGTGTTGC
Source organism: Conus ventricosus (assembly GCA_018398815.1). Taxonomy (NCBI): domain Eukaryota; kingdom Metazoa; phylum Mollusca; class Gastropoda; order Neogastropoda; family Conidae; genus Conus; species Conus ventricosus. The sequence goes on along the minus strand of CM031603.1, from coordinate 52,140,817 downwards.
TAGACCACAAAGCCTCGTGTTATTTCATGTTGACCAATTTTCTCAACTTCAACAGAGAGGATTTTTCAATCCTGCTTCCTGAAGCATTCTTTAACCAGTGAACAGCCACAAGTTGGAGATCTCTGCCCCATGGAGGTCGAATGAATCTAGCCTGCCGATATCTGATTTCCCTGTACTTCCGGCTGTGTGCTCTGTTTCAAAGGAAACTAATGCAATAGCTTTTTCTTCTCACTAGGTCATTCCATGAACAGAAGAGACTCGGCAAATGCTTGTCTGCTATCACAATCAGGCAGCATCAGGGCACATCGAGTTTAATAGCGGGTGAATGAAGGGGACGGGAAGGGGAGGCCGAATCAGGCATCACTCTACTATCCTGTTGAGGATTGTTTAGCCAGGGGCTGATCTATTGACAATTGTAGGCTAACATAAAGCACAATCTGCGTGTCGTCAATTAGGGTTTTCTAATTAAGCTTACACTCACAGGAAATTTGCCTTGAAGGAGAGATTTGTCGTGTTTTAAAGTCATAGATAGTGAGTAGAACACTGGGTGCAGGCTTGATATGCAGGATTTAGGAGAGAAAAAAAAAGATAATAAATCTCTTATGGATTAGACCGAATAATGTCATTCCAAGTCTAAAATGAAATAAACTTCAGGGTCATATTTGCAGATTATGTGGCTTCATTGGTTCGTCATATGTTCTTCGAATTTTTAATAAACTATGAGGCTGTATAATATGGTACAATGATCTCTCTCTCTCTCTCTCTCTCTCTCTCTCTCTCTCTCTCTCTCTCTCTCTCTCTCTCTGAGTTTTTAGGCATGTGTGTGTGTGTTTGTATGTGTGTTTGTGTGTGTGTGAGTGTGAGTGTGTGTGGTTGTGTGTGTGTGTGTGTGTGTGTGTGTGTGTGTGTGTGTGTGTGTGTGTGTGTGTTTATGTATATTTTCATCTGTCTACATATGTCCAAATGTGTGCATTTTCCGTGTGAAAGCACATCTGTTTTCTTTGTGCATGAATAACTGTTTGCGTTGGTGAAAGACTGTCGGAAGTCTGTGTACACATGTGCAAATATGTGCATCTTCTAAGTTTTCAAGATGGGGAAAAAATGTCAGGTGGGATAGGCGCTGTGTGTATAACCGTGTGTTTGTTTGTCTGTCTGTCTACCTGTCTGTCATTCTGTCTGTCTGCAACTCTGCCCGTGTCTGTATGTGTGCTTGCATGCAAAGGGTATGATTCTGCCCAACTTTTGAGAACAGAGAGGTTGCAGTGGTTAATCCCTCAAACGTGGAATAGGATCGCAGTGAGGGGTAACTTAGCTGGTAGTTTGGAATGCCAGTTAAGAGGCTGATAAAACAGATTTTTGATTAAGAGGCTGGTCACTCGGCAGACAATTTGGGTACGGCTGGTCTGGGCAGACTGGTTTAGAAGAGACAGCCATTGGACTTCGGCACACCGTGATTAGTGTTGCCTTTGCTGAGTAGAGGCTTGAGCCTCCCTTTGAGCATGTCTGGTCTGGAAGACCCATTAATGGCCGAGGGTACGGCCCTGGGAGTCTGAGACGCCGTAGTTGGTGTTGTCTTTTCTGAGGAGGGTTTGAGCCTTTAGAGAGGTTCCCCAGGTGGAAGTCGTTGGCAACGGAGTTGACACATGCCGGTGTCGCCCTAGATACGGGCCGTGTAGGATAGAATGCCAGTTTGACAGCAGCCCGGCGAAGCCGGACCTGGCCTCATTAGAGCTTCTATTGGTTCCATTGTGATTCAGGCGTGGCGATGGCCACAAAGGGAGTTTCTGGAAAGGACTTGTTGAAAAGGGGCTGGAGGCCTATATACTCCCAGCGTCCTGGCTCTAAGGCCAACTGAGCAGAGTGTGGTGAAGGCTGCGACGCTGATTCCGTTATTCAGGTGTTCGTGAATGTAAAGGTATGTTCTCTTGAGAGCGGAGAAATTTCGGTAAACTAGTTACAGGAGGCAGACAGAGCGCGCATGCGAGCTCCCACATACGTGTGTGTGTGTATGTGTGTGTGTGTGTGGTGTGTGTGTGTGTGTATGAATGCGCGTGTGTATGTGTGCATAGTCAGTACAACCTTGAGTTAATCTGACAATAAATTGGTTTCAGTCAGTCAGTATGTGTGCATGTGTGTGTGTGTTAGTGCGCGTGCTCGCGCGCGCGCGCGTGTGTGTGTGTGTGAATGCAATACTTCTAAATATTCCAAAGTCTATGTGCCTTTTTGCGTGTTGATAGTTGTTGTGATTCATAGAAAGGGAGCAAAGAGATTACCCAATCCTCACAAGGAATCAAGTACTGGTGAAATTGCACGTGCTTTCAACCTTTTAAACCCCACCCGTCCGTCATGATATTTCCGTTCCTGATCCCTGGCAAACCCCAAACTTCCGATTACATCTCCACCCTTCCTCCCCTCCCTTGCCCTTTTTAGGGCCCCAGGCAGAGCGATGTTCAACCGGACATGCTTTTCCAGCACGTGCAGAATGTCACGCGTGTGTGCCAACATCACTCCCTCAACTTCCGCGCCAGCTAATAATACAGTTAATTATTGATCTGGAAGTCAGCCTAGGAAGAGGGGCAAGAAATGGACCGAGACGTGAGATGGCTTGCGTTTCACTGTGTGAATCAGACTCTGGAATTAACTTTCCTTGCAAGAAGGCCTGGTCATGTGGCGTGGCTAGCGTTCTAGGCAAGTACCCTCCCAGGGTGTGTATGGATAGATGATTCTATAGGCTATGAAAGAAATGTTCAATCCTGAGTGAAGGTAGCTTCAGCATCTTGTACATGGTGATCTTATTTGAAGCAATATTCGCAGGGTTTGTACTATGAATGGGTTGAGAGCGACAGTGTATGTAAGTTTTCTTCTGTGACGCCAAAAGATATGACATTCGTTTAGTCTTTGGCTGGAGACGTCTCGGAAGATAATGTCTCCCTGCCTTGGAAGTGTTATTCCATCACTCATGCCCAACGAGCATAGTTTAAACCTGCTCACAGACTAGACATTTTTTTTATCACAGTACTGACTGAATGGAAAAAAAGAAGAAGAGAAAGACAAATTATAGTGTCTGTCTGAGCGAGGTGTAATCAGGAGACTGCTATAATGATTCTCCCATCCCTTCTTGGTAAAATATGCTACTCAGGGATGAAACACGTTCAACCAGAATTCTGATTTACTACTGTGTACAGGTGTATGAGTGTATCAATAGTTTTGCTTTATTTGGAAATGTTTAGCTATATTGGTTAATAATTGGGGTTGAATATGCATATGTTTGACCAAATGGGTTGCAATTCAAGATTTCAGTGTTTGTGGGTGCTCTGAGTCAGATGGTCACTCTCGCTAATGGTGACATGCCAGATGATAACCAACCAAAAGTGATGTTTCCTTGTAAGTTCTTAGCACCTTGTTAATACCATGTGAGGAAAACTAGCCTGCATTACTTTGGTCTTCACTGTTACGCCTTCCTGTCCCATTTAACTATGTTTTCATTCCAGAAGAGTAAATGGCGGGGATTTCGCACGATAAGGCTCCATCAGAACAATACCGCATAACGCTAGACAGCCAGAATGTCTTTGATTTGGAAGTTGGGAACTAAACTGACAACTTCTGGCACGCTTGGTCCACTCAAAGGTCAGTATAGATGATCATGTCAGTACTTGCCAACGAGCTACATTGTCAGGAGTGAGATGGGAAGTTGCCCCATTGCATACCATAGACGGGGTAGCAAATAGAACAGTGGCAGGTGAGCAACAATATACAGAGAGAAGAAAAAGGCTTTGTGGGAATCCATTTGAGCTTGAACGTGGGATTATGATATATACCAAAAATGAAAACAACATAAAACACAAAACTTAAAAGATAGATACAATAAAACAAAATGTTTGTATTTTATGTTTGCTCTCTTCTCTCTCTCTCTCTCTCTCTCTCTCTCTCTCTCTCTCTCTCTCTCTCTCTCTCTCTCTCTCTCTCTCTCTCTCGCTCGCTCGCTAGCTCACTCGTTTCTGTTTGAGAGTCTCTGTGAGTGTGTTAAACTTAAAAACATTACTTTAAATTCAGGTCATGTTCTAATTAATTTTGAAATCAATATGTTTCCGTTTCAATACGCTTTAGATCATATGCTCGTCTGTGCTGGTAGTCTAGAGTTCGAACAAACTCTGGCATCGGATTTTATGTCTTGAAAGCCCTCTGGCCACCCAGCAATAAATGATCACCGCACTGATGTCAATGAACGTGACCAAAGAAGAGGGAACGGCATTGTCTTCCATAATGCCATGTTTCAGACACGATAAACCTCATACAGTTCACTGCCCACGCCTAATTGTTATCTGCAACACCAGCGCTCAGAACCATTTTGTGATGAAGTCAAAGGTAGAAATACCCCGCTCCTCCCCCTCCTCAGTAGATTAAAAAAAATACGCTTCTTATTTTGCCGTTCAGCCGATCTGTGTGTGTGTGTGTGTGTGTGTGTGTGTGTGTGTGTGTGCGTGCGTGCGTGCGTGCGTGCGTGCGTGCGTGCGTGCGTGCGTGCGTGTGTGTGTGTGTGTGTGTGTGTGTGTGTGTGTGTGTGTGTGTGTGTGTGTGTGTGTGTGTTTGAATGTGCGTGTG
>CM031603.1:52128715-52131215 GCA_018398815.1 Conus ventricosus | reverse complement strand
TGGTGATGCTCTTTTTAATGATTTTCCGGATATTATTGTAGCTTGTTTTTGCGTCTTTTAAGTTTCCAGATATTTTGCTCAGTTCTGTTTGGTTTTTTTATTATTCTTTATTAAATGACTGTTTGTGGTTTGCATATCTGGTTTTGAAGTGGTTTTCAGTGATCCCTATGTATTTTCTTTTCAAATTTTTTGATGTCACAGTAGCCTGGTATACAATGTTGTTGTGAAGACAAATTTTTGTTAGTGGCACTGCTCCTTTCTGGTGCAATTGCAAGATTTCCTTTTTTCACCCTTCTTTGCTGTGTTGATTTTCATTTTGTTGGGTGCGTCAATTAGGTTTTTGAGGTTGGCATACATGATTACGATAGTTTGACAGTGTTTTTGTTAAATATTTTGGACAGTTTTGGGTTTTTTTTGGGGGGGAATGAAGTTGTTAGGATTTTGAAGAATTCTTTCCCTATGTTTGGTTTGAGTTTCCCCTCGTATGGGGGGTTATACCATATGATTTTTCTTTTTCCCATTTTTCTTGCTTTTATTTGTGTTGTTGTCTGGGTTGTATTGTAATTTGTAATTGTATCCACTTGTTTGTAGTGCCTCCTGGTATTCTTACTGCTGCATTGGGTTTAACACTCTCTCACTGCATGACAGGTTTGTAGTCTCTTGTTTATGCCATGGGGTATGGTCTTTAAACAACAACTTTTGATGTGTACATAAAGAGGTGTATCGTTGGGTTAATAATGTGATTGTTGAGATCCAGTGTTATATCTAAGTAGTTCACTACCTTTTTGTTTGCTTCAATGGTAATCTTTAATGGAATCATATGATGGTGCAGAAACATGTGAAACTGGTCGGACTGTTCATGCTGTCCAACATCAAGAAAAAACTCGGAAACAAGTCAGACTATACAGAGACGATGGCCTTGCTGCACTAACCAACAATCCAAGAACCATCGAAAACAAGAAGAAAGAAACTATGCAAAATCTTCCAAAACCACAACTTAAAGATTACCATTGAAACAAAAAAAGGTAGTCAAACTAGAGGATCATGGACAAAAACAAAATTATTTTGATGATTCTTCGCCGTCTCATACAAGGAATATGAGGTTAAAGACAAGTCAGAACCCAGATCAACACACAGACAAAACCAAGTCCATGCAGTCATCAAATGGAGTAAATGTATGTGATTGAGGGGTTGCTATACCCATACACGACTTCTTCACTCTTTCAAGGTAGTGTGGAGGATGGCTTTTCCCAGAGGCAGACCTGAGAGATCCTGAATGGACAACACAAAGGACCGGACTGGTTAGAGTACCTCTCGTCTGTATGACTGGGGACAGACAGCTGAGGAAATACTTGACAGCCAAACGCATAGAAGGCTCCGCTACAATCTGCTGCCAAGGGACAATGATGATAAGGATGACGACGAAGGTCAAACAGCCTGGTGCAGTGGTTACTGTTGCGCACTTGTAGGATGGGAGCTGTGCCCGTGTCGAGCATCTGTAAAAAAAAAATAAAAATAAAAAATAAAATAAAATAAAAAGCGTTGGTATCAGCCGATTCATGGGAACTGTCGTCGGATAGTCATGGTAGCCTCTACCGGAGGGGGAACGCTCACTCATTCTGGTTCTAAAACCAAGCAGTTATTACCATCGGTGAGAGTTCAGCACGCAGTGTTCTATGTATGCTGGATGAGAAGTGAGCGCCAGGGGACGAACCTCAGCAACAGTATAGTGTCGCTGGTTGGTTGCCTCATGATGACCTCATATTGATAGGTGCTTGTGCATTCTGCTCTTCAAAGGGTGGCAGGCTGTAGCTGTGGAGAGCAGTTAAAATATCAATAAATAACTGGAGCAATATCAAGGGGGCGTACGAAAGATGAGGCAGCAAAACAACAACAATGTTAAAGGTAACAACAACTACAACGACAGCAACAACATCGACCATTATCATCATAATCATAATGTTATGACGTGAATGAATTCATAAACAATGACTAAACAGGTTTTTCAACTGTCACAAGATTCGTCTTAAATTCTGTTATAGACTTTTAAGAGAGAAAATGAAGGAAGGTAACCACTTGGAGAGGCATGGTATCATCAGTGTTTAAAATCATATGAGAGATTCATGGAACATTAGTTTTTAACAGCGGTGTATCCGAGAGTTTACCATAGGTAAATTTGATAGGGGGTAGATCTGAGCAGTGACCATTGATGACCCCTCTTTGATGATGTTGAATATCGTGCTGAAGAAGCCCACCAAATGGGCCGAGAGGTAGATCTGAGCAGTGACCATTGATGACCCTCTTTAATGATGTTGAATATCGTGCTGAAGAAGCCCACCAAATGGGCCGAAAGCCTGTCCAGCAATGTCTGTTTACCTGGCTGTCTGCATGCTGGTAATCAACTGTTTACATTGCTACAATCAAGGGAAAGTACTACCTTCTGTCCACTAACAGTTTCCTTTCGTCTGTTTGTCTGTCTGTCTGTCTGTCTTGCCTGTCT
>CM031603.1:52101215-52118715 GCA_018398815.1 Conus ventricosus | reverse complement strand
GTACACCAGCCTTTTCTGGGATTGCATTCTTCTTAAAACTGAAAAGGCAGAGGAGTCAAATTACCACTTTCCGCGGTCACTGAGGAGAAACCACCAAGTTTCGAAATATCGGTATATGACCAGGAGTTATATGTTCGTGAGTTTCCCACCCTATTGGAGGGTGTCTCCCCTTGGAGACTATAAGCTTGCTGAAGGTTCATTGTGAGAAGCATTTATTTTATTTTATTTATTTTTTGTTTTTCCCCATTCACCCACTCAAGCACATACTGTTAGTTAGGCAGAATCATCTACCACTGCAGATATGTATGCTTATCTCCCCTATTTCTTCAATCTAAGACATAAGAGCAAGCTTTCTTTATAATTCAATATTTCTTGCAGTCATTGCAACACCAAGCTGCTCTGTAAGTTGCTGGAACGGTGCTCGGTACTTATCCTTGGAATTTATTAGTTTGTTGTATTTTGGTCCCTTGCGGATTCATTCCAAGAACTGGCCCTCAGCACTTGTGTCTTAAGAGGATATCTTTTTATATTTTCTACTTTTCACAAGAAAATGTAGCTTGTTTTGCTCTTTCATGATTTTCATTTGCTTTTTAGGTGGCAGCTTTGGTTGGTTTTTTGAAAACTCAACAAACATACTACGGTATTGCACACCAGCCTTTTCTGGGATTGCATTCTTCTTAAAACTGAAAAGGGCAGAGGAGTCAAATTACCACTTTCCGCGGTCACTGAGGAGAAACCACCAAGTTTCGAAATATCGGTATATGACCAGGAGTTATATGTTAGTGAGTTTCCCACCCTATTGGAGGGTGTCTCCCCCTTGGAGACTATAAGCTTGCTGAAGGTTCATTGTGAGAAGCATTTATTTTATTTTATTTATTTTTTGTTTTCCCCATTCACCCACTCAAGCACATAGAAGAAAAAGAAACACCCGAAGGTGCTGGGGAGGACCCAGAGAAGCACTGTCTTCACCTGCCCCTAGAGCAGTCCTGTTACCACCCATGGAGGCCTGCGCTGTGTTGACGATGGGTACAGGCACGCGCAGGACACTCCATTAAGATATCAAGGGACATAACTGCTCCTGAACAGAGGTAAATTAGACTACAGGATGCAGCTCATAACAGCCCCAAAGTAGCATCCCCCATGGGTGTACCAGCCCGTATTTCATGACTGCAGAGCCCACCGGCGAAAAACACCACCCCCAGCTGCCGAGCACACCCCACAGACCCAACCACCCCTGCCCACGGACAGATGAAGACAGTGCCACTCCAGACACAGCCAAGCTTTCGCCATACGGTCTTATGTGCCCTCAAGAGAGAATCCAAAGTTGTAGTCTTTCCCACTGTCAACAGGACTTTCCCTGTGGTCAGTGGGTCTTTCCTCACCGCCACTGGACCTTTCTCCAGGGTCAGCCTAGTTAAGGCAAAGAAGAAAAGAAACACCCGAAGGTGCTGGGGAGGACCCAGAGAAGCACTGTCTTCACCTGTCCTTAGAGCAGTCCTGTACCACCCCTGGAGGCCTGCGCTGTGTTGACGATGGGTACAGGCACGCGCAGGACACTCCATTAAGATATCAAGGGACATAACTGCTCCTGAACAGAGGTAAATTAGACTACAGGATGCAGCTCATAACAGCCCCAAAGTAGCATCCCCCATGGGTGTACCAGCCCGTATTTCATGACTGCAGAGCCACCCGGCGAAAAACACACCCCCCAGCTGGCCCCGACCACACCCCCCACAAAAACCCCAACACGCCCTTTCCCACGGCAGTTGAAGACAGTGCCAACTTTCCCTGTGGGCAGTGGTCTTTCCTCACCGCCACTGGACCTTCTCTCCAGGGTCAGCCTAGTTAAGGCAAAGAAGAAAAGAAAACCCAAGTCTGGGGGACCCAGAGAACACTGCTCACCGCCCTAGAACATCCTACCCACCCCTGGAGCCTGCCTGTGCGATGGTACAGGCGCGCAGGCATCCATAAGAATCAAGGGATATACTGCCCTACAGAGTAAATTAGATCAGGATCAGCTCTTCACCCCAAAGTACATTCCCCATGGGTTACAGCCCTATTAGACTCAAGAGCCACGCGAAAAAAAACACCAGCCCAGCGCCGACACACCCCACAGACCCAACCACCCCTGCCACGGACAGATGAAGACATGTGCCACTCCAGACACAGCCAAGCTTTCGCCAACGTCTATATGACCCCAAGAGAATCCAAACTGTAGTCTTTCCCACTGTCAACAGACTTTCCCCTGTGGTCATGGTCTTTCCTCACCGCCACGGACCTTTCTTCGTCAGGCACGCAGTTAAGGCAAAAAGAAAAAGAAACACCCGAAGGTGCTGGGGACCCAAGAAAGCACTGTCTCAACCTGCCCTTAGACAGTCCTGTACCACCCCTGGAGGCCTGCGCGTGTTGACGATGGGTACAGCACGCGCAGGACACTCCATTAAGATATCAAGGGACATAACTGCTCCTGAACAGAGGTAAATTAGACTACAGGATGCAGCTCATAACAGCCCCAAAGTAGCATCCCCCATGGGTGTACCAGCCCGTATTTCATGACTGCAGAGCCCACCGGCGAAAAACACCACCCCCCAGCTGCCGAGCACACCCCACAGACCCAACCACCCCTGTCCACGGACAGATGAAGACAGTGCCACTCCAGACACAGCCAAGCTTTCGCCATACGGTCTTATGTGCCCTCAAGAGAGAATCCAAAGTTGTAGTCTTTCCCACTGTCAACAGGACTTTCCCTGTGGTCAGTGGGTCTTTCCTCACCGCCACTGGACCTTTCTCCAGGGTCAGCCTAGTTAAGGCAAAGAAGAAAAAGAAACACCCGAAGGTGCTGGGGAGGACCCAGAGAAGCACTGTCTTCACCTGCCCTTAGAGCAGTCCTGTACCACCCCTGGAGGCCTGCGCTGTGTTGACGATGGGTACAGGCACGCGCAGGACACTCCATTAAGATATCAAGGGACATAACTGCTCCTGAACAGAGGTAAATTAGACTACAGGATGCAGCTCATAACAGCCCCAAAGTAGCATCCCCCATGGGTGTACCAGCCCGTATTTCATGACTGCAGAGCCCACCGGCGAAAAACACCACCCCCCAGCTGCCGAGCACACCCCACAGACCCAACCACCCCTGCCCACGGACAGATGAAGACAGTGCCACTCCAGACACAGCCAAGCTTTCGCCATACGGTCTTATGTGCCCTCAAGAGAGAATCCAGGCTATTAATTAGGCAGAATCATCTACCACTGTTAATTAGGCAGAATCATCTACCACTGCAGATATGTATGCTTATCTCCCCCTATTTCTTCAATCTAAGACATAAGAGCAAGCTTTCTTTATAATTCAATATTTCTTGCAGTCATTGCAACACCAAGCTGCTCTGTAAGTTGCTGGAACGGTGCTCGGTACTTATCCTTGGAATTTATTAGTTTGTGTTATATATATATATATATATATATAGAGAGAGAGAGAGAGAGAGAGGAGGAGAGAGAGAGAGAGAGAGAGAGAGATACACATGTGTGTGTCTGTGTGTGGGAGAGAGAGAAGTGTGTGTGTGTGTGTGTGTGTGAGAGAGAAGAGAGAGAGAGAGAGAGAGAGAAGAGAGAGAGAGAGAGAGAGAGAGAGAGATCGGGGGTCAATTCCTGGTTATTATCATCAACATGAACACAAAAACCTATCCACAATTTTTCATTTATGCTCTTCCGCAGCTATGAAAAAAAAATGCAAATGAGAGATAACTCCCAAAGGAAAAAACGACGATCGTCCTGACTACGCCCGCTTTCAGAAGGGTCGACATCGTATGGAAAATCAAATCCCAGCTTTTAGTTGAAAACAGATATCGAAATAGCGGAGATAATCCATCCTTCACTATTGGTACAAGAGGTTGTCCCGCTGGAGCAGAGTACGTTTAGGACGCAGCACAGCACCATATTCTTTGTGTGTCGACTGTTGCTTGCTGGCTGATGGTCATTTGACCCCAGCGATACGTGAACCTAATTACATGATTCTTGTGGTCGATATTGACAGAAGATCATGAACCAAAATTATCAAGTGTACAAGAATAACTGTTGGATGATTATTTTCTATCTCATACACAGAATATGAAGTTAATAACTGTGGCAAGTACCATTTCAACACACAGACAAAATCATGCCCTTGCTGTCATCAAATGTAGTAATCTTATCTGCTAGAGGTATTGATACTGGACGGGACTGGATTGGACTGGTTATAGTACTTCTTGCAGTCGTGCATGACTGGGAACAGAAGGCGTAGGAGATCCCCGAATGCCAAGCACACATGGTTTGATGTCTATGTTTATTCTTCGAGTAGTAATCGTATTTCAGTTAATAGGTGGGGGATGGGTGGAGAGGAGTGTGAGAGGGCGAAGGTGAGAGGGTGGTGGCACGTGTGAATGTGGAGTGAGCCTGTGACTGTGGGGTGCATTTCTGTGTATTCCCTGTTGTTCTGATTTATTTGGGTTGTGATCTGACGTGTGTTCTTGTCTAAACGCATAGGCATTTCAATGAATTAGGCGCATAAATGTTCTTCATCATCATCATCATCATCATCATCATCATCATCATCATCATCATCATCATCATCATCATCAACAACAACAACAACAACAACAACAACAACAAGGTCATAATCATGACAATGATAACATCAAGGCTCCACTACGAATGCTGTCATGGAGCAACAACAAGACGAAACAAGAACAACAATAATAATTGTAATAATGCGGAGCATGTGCCATTTTGCAGTGAATAGCGTGGTGGGCACGCAAGTTGGGAGCCCACTGGTTGAAAGCCCAATAGCGGCATTTATTTGCAGGATTTTTCAGTCTCAGCCAGTACCTATCCAGCATGGACTCAAATAAGGGGACCAGAATCAAAGAGCTGAATTTCATTCACTTAATGGAAGCGTCTCTGACAATGTTGCTAACATTTCCTGACGCTGGCTGTATCTGTGCCTCTCAGACTATGTCATATTGTCTTGGACCACTACAAATCTTCATACATCATTCTTATTCAGCTCCACTGATCATCATAAAAAGTCGAAATTTATGTGGCCCTTCATGCCTTGCTCTGGTGGTGATCTCGCCGAAATGACTCCACAACAGTGCAGCGTCTCCTCTGATGGGCTCCCTCATGACGGCTGATAGTAATATCTAATTGTTGACTGTGTTGATGAGGGTGCGGCGGGGTGTGGCTGTGCGTAGTGAAGCTGGAATGTTGACATGGAAATAATATCACTTAAGGGCCATGGAAGAAAGGCATCAAAAAGAAAAAAAAAGGAACAAAGAATGATAACGTTATGACGTGAACGAATGAATGAATACCTAAATCAATAGATGTGCGTTTTCAACTGTCCCAAGATTTTGTCTCAAACCCTTTTATGTGTTTCATTTCAGTCAAGAAATCGATAAAGGTAATGACTTCAAGATATGACATCATCAGCTGTTTGAAGATATCGGAAAGATAACTCAGTCATTCCTCTTCATAAGCGATGCATCCCCAAAACTGTCATGAACGTGGATTTAAGCGGTGACATCTGATCATGCTGTTTGATATAGTTGAGATCTGTGATGATGAAGCAGAGGGAATCCTGTAAGTTAATATGCTTCACTGTCTGGCCGTCTGCTAGCTGATAATGAACTGCTTACACTGCTCATAACAACATAGAGGGAAATATTCACTAGTGTCAGCGAACAGTTTGCAAGAGTCCAGTAAGAATATCTCTCTCTCTCTCTCTCTCTCTCTCTCTCTCTCTCTCTCTCTCTCCTCTCTCTCTCTCTCTCTCTCTCTCTCTCTCTCTCTCTCTCTTGTCTTCCCCCCCCCCCGCCCCAGACATCAATGAGATGAGACCACAATTCCCCAAAACAAAGCAGTTATCAAGACGCCATCACAGTTCTTATCCTACAAGCACACTTCACAGCACACTCGAGGGCCTATCCTGCCTTCATGAAACTGTGTTGTGCCGGCATAAAAAGAGACTATCCCACTACCAAGCCGAACGTTATCCCCATTGGACGTCAAAATGCATTTTGCAAGTGCAGTTGTTGGTTGAACTATACAAGCTGTCATTGACACAGCTTCCTGAGAGCACCAGAAGAACAAAGCTATTCCCAGTGTTCTCTGGAGATGGTGACGATGATATACCTAGTTGCATGCCATGTACAGGATGCATCATACAACAACATTTTGGCGCTTTACACAATAGGCTTTCAAAGAAAATGAATCAGAAGTTTATCGTTTGTCATCTTCAGTGACAGCCAGGGACATTGTCAGCAAAACTATGCTACAATTACCATGTCTACATGTATCACTACAATCTCATTTCAATGTTTTTTCCCATCCTCTCATAATGCGAAGTTGAACCTATTTCTGGTAACAATCTCAACCAATGAACAACCAGAAGGAACCAAAAATATGATTGTCTTCTGGGCGTCACCTCAGAAGACTGAACGAACGAAGACTGCCGAGGGGAGGTCACCTTACTTCCCTGACTATCCACATACGCGCGAAGTTACAGTGAAGGTTAACAAAGAATACTCTTCACATATCTTTCATTTTAAACTACGTAAATCAATGACCAAATGTCGAAGTCTTTATCAGAAATTGCCTGTTAATACCTCTATACAACTGCAATACGACCGACGACAGAGTTCACTGGTGGATGATTGGAGTGCTCCGTGAAAATGGGATTAGCAGGCGGTCAGTGCCCTTTCTGAGGATTCTTTTTGTCGAGGTTCCTTCAGTTCATAACTATTGATGAGATCAGGACGCCACATTTAGCTGAAAGGTGACTGTGCGATGCTTGGAAGTTTTGGTGTCAATAATTCCCAGGTAACAAGTTTCACAGCTATAAGCATTGAAAAAGAGATCAACTCATTTCCACATCATGGTCAGGGGTTGGGAGACAAAGAGGTAGCAAAGGTGAACACGTAAGTCGGATATGAGGGAGGACCTGGGAACCAATTTGACAATGCATTTGAGAATCGTGCAGTTCCATTCTCACTCAAAGTTGATACCATCATGACTACAAAGGCACGTTATGCACGTTCTCAATGGGTCTGTCCTTACATTCTCAATTAAATAAATTCTGTAAATTACACATTTTCTGTGTTTAATTCTATCTTTTAGAAAAAGAGGCAGAGAGAGAGGAGGGGGGGGGGGGATAAATAATAGAAATAGGTAGATAGATGGATGTGTGGATGGATGGATGGGTGGATAAATAGAATGATAGATAAGTAGACAGACAGACAGACAGACTGACAGATAAATAGACAGATGTTGTGAGTGTATGTCTATGTGCGCGGCTGAATAAAAGTGGGTGTGTGTATACACAGAGAGAGAGAGAGAGAGAGAGAGAGAGAGAGAGAGAGAGAGAGAGAGAGAGAGAGAGAGAGAGAGAGAGAGAGAGAGAGAGTATGTGTAATGAAATAGAACAATGTTGTTGTTATCAACATTTTTTATTTCCCTGCCATGATTTGACATTTCTGATATCTGGAACAATGACACTGTTCAAGGTGATGGAACATCGAAGCATCAGTCATCGCAGACTGGCTTTTGCAGGACAAAAGCGTCAAATGAAAGAGCAAGGGTGGTGCCCAGGTCTGGGACAAATATTGATGGGAAAGATCGATCTTTCTTTTCTCCTGTGCCATTGAGGTCGTTGTGTTTTCCTGTGGCCAGGCAACAAAATACATCTGAATTTGTGTAGTAGCCCCATTCATGTAGTGTTTTTGTTGTTGTTGTTTGTTTGTTTGTTCTCTTTGTCTTTCTTTCTTTTGTTTGTTTTTTTTGTTTTTCCAACTAAGACGGCACAACCAATGTTAGGTAGGTACTCAAGGTCTGACCAGCGCGTTGGGCTCATGTGTAGGTCAGACATCTGTTAAGTCGTAGCCGCGAGACCCTCTTCTTAAATCCTCTCATCCTAGTTATTAAGTAATTTATCCATCAGCTTTAAATCATGCGCAGTGTAGTCTCAAAACATAGCGGGGATGTGGTGTGGCGTATATCGAGGGTTGCCCAGATAAACCTCGTATTTCACTATTTTTTCGAAAATCACTTTTTTACATCATTCGATTTGGTTTAGGTTCCAGTTTGTGTTTGTCATATCAGAAACTGAATTTTGATTTAAATTGTTGAGTTATAAATGAATAATTAAACAAAGTATGAAATTTCAAAGATTTCAGTGACCACATGAAAACCGTAATTACATATACGTTAGTCAACCGAAGCAAAATCCCTGAAAAGATGGCAGTATGAACCTCTTATCTTGAAAAGTTGGCTTCATTTAGTCCGATTCTCCTCTCTGCTCTTCATAGTCGTGTCTGTATAAACCTCGTATCTTGCACTACTGGCTTTATATCGGCCAGTATCTGCCACTGTCCTAGCAGAGAGCCGGTGTAAAAGCGGTATTATCAAGTGCTTTGTTTATACTGGCAAAAATAAGGGTGAGGCTGCTGCCCTTGGAGCCTTTAAACCAAGCACAACAAAATATTATCAACCCCCATTTTGCATGCACTATATCTCTTTTACAGAAAATGATACGTCAGTAGAATAGACCCTACGCACTAGGTTATCTGGTGGCTGTGCAGACACTTTGTCTGAAGTCATCACTGTCTGTCATTGTGTTTATAATTTGGTTCAAATGACACGTTGACAGACAGTATACATTCACAAATTGATGTCAGAACCCTTGCCCTCCAGGTCTTTCTCCCCATCCCTTTCGTGCATCAACAGCTAGCCTGGCATGTTTATCAGTGCAAGGTCAAGAACAATGGAGTGTTGCATTCCTAACAGGACCTGGGCTGGTCACATAGGAACCATAGCTCAAGTTTACCATACTCCTACCCCATTTGATGGACTTTTCTTCACACAGAAAGACTTTCTATTTGCTGAACCTTGTATCATTGCTGATTGCCAAGATTCAACAAATTCTTCTTGACTTCTTGAGGGTAAGTATCCATTATTTCTTTTATAAACCATAATCTCACTCTCTCTCTCTCTCTCCTCTCTCTCTCTCTCTCTCTCTCTCTCTCTCTCTCTCTCTCTCTATCTCTCTATCTCTCCCCCCCCCCCCTCCCCTCACCCTGTTTGGTCTTTTCTTTTATGTATGAATCCAGTTTTACATTGTTAGTATGGCATGTTTTTTTATTGTAGGATTTCATAAATTCCTCTCTCTCTCTCTCTCTCTCTCCTCTCTCTCCTCTCTCTCTCTCTCTCTCTCTCTCTTATTTTATCTAAAACATTTACATGCACGCATGCATGCAGGCATGCACACACACACACACACAACACACACACACACACACACACACACACACACACACACACACACACACACACACACACACACACACACACACACACACACACAATTACATACATACTTGCACACATGCATGCATCATGTATACATACATACATGTTGATATGTTTCCTAATGAGCATGGCTAACTCTACATTGTTTCATTAAGCTTGATGTTTGAAACATGTTTCCCTGTTGCAGGTTGGTATCCAGTGTGAACAGCATGGACCCAGACAGGATGGAGGACAGCATGTATCTCAATCTGGCGACTTCTTTCGTCTCAGCGGCGGACGAATCAGCGGCTCATTCCACTGCAACCAACAGCCAGCAGCAGGGCCAGGAGATGGATGCATTTGATGAGTCTGATGATGAACCCCTTGTTCGAAAACGAGTCAGCGCTTTCAATACGTCTGATGATGAACCTCTGATTAAAAAACTGGTAGCTCCACAGTCAGACTTCAACTCTTCAGATGAAGAACCCCTCATCATGAAAGTTGGTCCTGAAGTTGCTGATGATTCTGTAGACCCGACATTTGTACCATCAGAAGAATCGGAGACATCACCACATGACCAAGAGTCCGACACCTTTGACAGTAGCTTCCCCGCAGTCCAAAGCAGAAAACGACGTCGGAAGACCAAACGTCAGAGTGATCTGATCAGGGCACAAGCTGCCAGTCTAGCACTAACAAAGGAAAGAGAGGACAATGTCGCAATGCACCACGTTCGTCTGGACAACCTGTTATCAGCTAATGGATTGATCCGAACAGAAGTGAATCCAGACGGAAACTGTTTTTTTGAAGTCTCCGCCTTTCATCTGGAAGACATAACAGGACAGGAACTCCGCCGCTGTTTGTGTGACCACCTTGAAGACAATTATGGAGCATACGGTCCCTTCATGGTCCCAAAACCTGGGGAAGATGACAATGACATCTTTATGAGGTTCCATATGA
This sequence comes from Conus ventricosus, assembly GCA_018398815.1. NCBI lineage: Eukaryota > Metazoa > Mollusca > Gastropoda > Neogastropoda > Conidae > Conus > Conus ventricosus. The sequence goes on along the minus strand of CM031603.1, from coordinate 52,108,440 downwards.
ATGTCTCTGAATTGCAACAGCCAGGCAAATGGAGCAATGATGCTGCAGACCTTCTGCCACGAGTATTGGCCGACTGGTCCGAGAGACCAGTCCGTGTTTACACGAGTGACTTATTCAAATCCGTCTTAGACTTCTTGCCATCCACTAGCAGCACCGGCGGCACGACTTGGCAGCACGCAGAACGCATCACACTGGCTTTCACTGTCCACGAGCCGTCTCACTACGATGCTTGCCACAGGTCAGACAGACAACAGTCTTCAGGGATTCAGCATGAAGTCAGTCTCCATTCTGATGATGGGATGAGCAAGACTTCCAACCCACACATCAGTCGACACCAACCAAAGATCAGAACCAGACTGATGGGGACAGCTCGGGGAGGGACCAAGTAGTCCCACCCAGGACGAGAGTTTGAAAACCACACAAACAAAAGAACAGTCCAATGCCAGCGTAAACATCACTCCAAGAAAACAAGGATCCTTCCAAACCCCGCCCAAGAAACATCTTTCAAGAAAGAAAACGGCAAACCCGGGAGCTTGGAAACAAAACGTGAGAAAATCCTTAAATTTGCAAGGGAAAGAGTATGTATCTCAGACTGGCAAAATTGTGCAAGCCAAATGTGTCCAGCAGATTGACTGTAGCAAGTGCAGGTTCAAGTGCAATGATCGCGTCCCAGAAGAAAATCGGCAGCAGATCTTTCAGACATTCTATGCCTTGGACACTTACAACCGACAGAAAGACTTTATTTGTGCTCATGTAAGAGACAGAGAGACTGTCAGTATTCTGGGGCGGACAATATGCCAGTGCTCAAGAAGCGTCAACGGTGCCGGACCTTTTCCTTTGTTGTGGACGGCCAGGAACAACGCGTGTGCAAAAAGTTCTTTTTGGCGACACTGGCAAAAGGCGAAGCCTACGTTGATCACGCTCTAAAGAACAGCACGAATCAGACCTTTACTGGCCAAGAACGTCGAGGAAAGTGCCAGCCACACAACAAAACTAGCGAAGCCGCTATTGAGGGCGTCAGAAGACACATAAGAGTCTTTCCCCGCCGTAGAGTCTCACTACACACGGAAGGACACGCAGCGAAAATATTTGGAGCCTGGGCTGACAGTGAAGAAGATGCACGATTTCTATGTGCAGCAGTGCAAAGAGCAAGGACTGCAGCCAGTTTCCACTAAAAGGTACCGGCAGGTATTCAATAGCGAGTACAATCTGGCATTCCATGTGCCAAAAAAAGATCAGTGTTCTGTGTGTGCTGCTTTCGCCGTGAAAAAGACTTCAGACTGGCCACAGAAGATGACATCAAAGCCTATGAAGAACACCAGGAAAGAAAGAAGAGGGCACGCCTTGAGAAAGAGCGGGACAAGGCAGAGGCCAAGGAAGATCGCCGAAAGCATGTGGTCACCGTGGATCTGCAGGCAGTCCTCCAGTCCCCCTGCGGCTTAGTGAGTCAGTTATATTATAGACGAAAGTTGTCTGTGTATAACTTCACCATTTACTCACTGGCCGATGGGAGGCCAAGTGCTACACATGGGATGAGACTGAGGGTAAGAGAGGTGCATGTGAGATCGCAACGTGCATCTACTTTTACCTGAGCTCACTTCCAGACTTTGTGGAGGAAGTTGTCATCTATTCAGACTGTTGCTCTGGGCAAAACCGAAACCAGTACCTGGCAGCAGCTCTTGCCCATGCAGTCCAGAACATCGGACACATTCAGACCATCACCCACAAGTACCTGGAGAGTGGCCATACGCAGATGGAGTGCGACTCCATGCACGCGGCTATCACGTTCGCAAAGAAAAGCACGCCCATCTACACCCCAAGCAGCTGGGACATCATCCTGCGCATGGCCAGAAGAACACGGCCCTATGTGGTCATTCCAATGAAATTTACAGACGTTTTGGACTTTAAGGCACTGGCTGCATCAGCTTTCAGAAACACAAAAACGGACATCACGGGCCAAAAAGTAAACTGGCTGCAACTTAAAGCATTGCGCTTCGAGAAGGGCAGAGAAGATGAAATTTTATACAAAACATCCTTTGATCAGCCCAGCTACAAGACCATCAAGGTAGTTGGAGGCAGCAAGAGGGGCCGTACTGTCCCATACTACAAGACCGTGCCTCATCTCTACAGCCAAAAACTTCCCATCTCTGAAGCGAAGAAAGCTGACCTTCTGTACCTTTGTTCCTCTGGAGTCATTCCCGAGGAACACCACACCTTCTACAGGAACCTGCCTGCCTCTTCTGCTGCCAAGGATCGCCTCCCACAGCCTGACATCAACGAGAAGGACAGTGACTCGGACTAATCATTTCATTTCTGCAAAAGACTTTCACATTGAACTCATTCACTGCTATAATGCCAGAAAACCCTCAGTTGTGCGACTTCATGTGACTTGATATGTTGTGATATTGTGTGAATTAAACATTGGGATGCTTGACAAACATCGTTTTGAATAACAGTCTGCCCTTTTAACAGTATTTTACAGTATTGACATGCTGCTATTGTTAAGTGAAAGATCCAAGTGTTCTTGAACTTGATGCTTTGACACGTTGTGACTGGGATCTTACATACTGCTACAGGAAACAAGACTGAATTGGGCAATTGCAGTGCCTTTTTGTGGTGATGATAATCAGGCTATTTTGCAACGGTTAGTGTGACGTGATATTGATGTGTCCGGTAACTTGAATACTTTGACTTTGCTCGTTTGGACTGGGATTAAAGTGCAGTGTACATCGGAATGGTCTGGACTATCACTTTTTCACAGGTTAGTTTTTTTTAAAGGGTTGCTTGGTTTTGTTTTGTTTTGTTTTTGCTTTGTTTTTCTTTGTTTTGTTGTTAGTTCTACTTTTTGTATTTTGCCGCATGCATCATCATATTTTAAAGAACTAAACAGGTTAAACATTTTCCCTTATCGAATGTTCTTATTTTTGATTGCATTCATGCTGTATGAATAAATGTTAATTATTGTAAATTGATTATAGATTAAAAATATATATAAAAGACGGTCACTGTAAATTGATTATAGATTAAAAACAAATACAAAATAGAGAGACTTTGTTCGATCAAACTATACTACACTTCACTGTATCAGAATAGGATGTAAAATTGTCGTTGAAACTCAGTTCATAATAACATTATAAGTGAAAACGAATCAAGCAACCAACATACGTCTTTTATGTTCAGTCAAAAGGTGGGTAGGTCACTTTTTGTGGCTTATTGGAAGGCCGTTACTGGTTTTACTCAGTTTCAATAGAACGTTTTGGAAGTTGACGGTGAGCAATGGTCTGTGTGAAAGCCGCATAACCATATACTTGGTTTGTGCAGGCTGTTGATTTCAAGCAACGCTATCACAGACACATCGTAGTTAGAGCTACGGGGTTTAATGAGGACCTAGAGTTGACCATCTGCACACCCTTCCTGCCAGTATCTCTAACTACAAGAATAATGCAGTCCCAGTTTGCCATGTGCTGCTGTGCACTTGGCCCAGATAAACAGTGCAAATACTTGTACGTGGTTTATCCGGGCTCTATTCGTGTAGAGTATACTATGTCTGGGACTGCCAAAATCCTTTATTTACTACATACCACATAAGTTATCCAATTTTGGTAATTAAACCACTGTTTATGAAAATGAAAAATATATAAACACGGAGAGACAAGAACACCATTTCCGTAGACATAAATGTTTTTGTGAAAAGACACAGAAAAGCATTTCATTGTGTATGTTGAACTTTCAAATGGCTCTCCTGTAAAATTAGCGGTAACTGCGATACGAGGTTTATCCGGGCAACCCTCGATATAGACTAGTCCGCACACAGTGACGCCTCCTTGATGAAACTGAAACTGAAACAACAAAGAATAAACGTAGGGCTTCAGTGTTGACAATGCTACGGGATTCTTTTCACATTCAGCCGTCTGAGAGGCGTCTACCCATAAATTTCAGTGCTCCACCAAGGCAGAACTGAATGAAATGACGTCAGTTGGGGAATGGAAAGGCGGCAAGACCAGGGGTCATCCTGCAAAAATACTGACAGCAGATGTAGACACCATTATTGGGATACTGCCTCACGTGTTTGAGCTGATGTAGACTGCAGAAGGTACATGATAAAGCTCCCTGAGAGGAGAAATTTCAGATGCTGCCAAGGAGTCTTAAGCAGACCCACGTTGCACAGAATACAGAAATAAGTTGACGCGGAGATTAACAAGCAGATTTTATTTCAAGGAAAGTCTCGTATAGATGGGATCGTTACATTGCGTTTCACAGCGGAACAATCGTCAGAATTCAGAGAATTCAGTTCTCTCTTTATCAGTTTTGTTGACAGTGAAAAGGCATTCGACAGTGTTGATAGAGAGACCATCAGTTAGCTGCTGAGAGATTTGGACGTGCCCTCAAAATAGTTGACCTGATCAAGACATCCTATGAAAGAAAGATTACATATAATGTTATCCATAGAGGACTGCTTCAACAAATTAAAAGTTAAGACTGGAGTGCAACAAGTCTACTCTCAGTCTCCTTTCTTCTCTCTCTCTCTTGTTCACAGATTGGATCATGAAAATCACTATAGCACAGAGGACAAGTGGAATCCATCGGACACACTTGGCATTTCTGACTGGCTTGGACTATGCAGATGTGCTAACTCTACTGTCCCAGGCTCACCAACAGATTCAGAAAAAGATTTTGGAACTGGCAGCTGCCTTAGCTAAAAATCGACTGTAACATCTACCACCAAAAAGGTCCTGAGGATCAACACACTGAGCACTGATCTAGCTGTACTGATTGAGAGTGCGCTTGAGGAGTTGAACGTTCTATTCCTCGGCAGTATCGCCAACAGGCAGATCGGCACTGGTGCAGATGTCAGAGCAAGAGTCGGCAGAATTCCTGGAGTTTAATACAAGACACCACCGCACGAAGTATGACTCTATATTCCAGTGTAAAGTCTGTCTTATCACAGGGAACAAAGACACATAGGACCGCAAAGTAAATCATCGAGAGAGTGTAGACCCCGAATCGTCTGGGCGGACACCTTTAGCAACATCCGGCTTTACAATATGCCAGCCTGCTAACGATGGAAGGATCGAACACATTTAAGAAAACCCACATTAAACGTCACCACTCAAGCCTTGGTGGAACTTCGAAGGCAAGCGGAAGCGAGGTCAAAATATATATTGCTGAACAATTTAGTAGAGGTGAAAAACATGTGCAGGCTAACAATTTTTTCCGTCATTCTATTAATGACTTGGCAAAGATTTTTAAAAAAAAGGTAGGGTAGGGTGGGGGGGGGGGGGGGGGGGGTGGGAACGGTAGGGACAGTAAGAAAATGAGAATATGAAATTGTATATGTAGGCATATAGGCTTTAACATTCACAAAAAGACCAAAAACCTATTTGGGGAGCACTGATTTGTGCATTCGTATACCTGTAGTCTGTAACGTCTGAAGAAGACATATTTGTCGAAAATTCGCCGGTTTTGTATTAGACATAAATATCCGCGTCGCCTTATATTCTGCTGTAATTGTTATGCCGTGTTTTAGTAACGCTGCAGTCTTTCATTCTCCATAAAATGTTTATATTTCTTTCGTGTTCTTACTCTCTGTGTAACAGGCTTGACTGTATACTACCCATGCACAAAAATCCCTTTTTTTTCTTAAGGATTATAAAGAGAGAGAGAGAGGAGAGAGAGAGAGAGAGAGAGAGAGAGAGACAGACAACAGACAGACAGACAGACACTGAAGCTGCAGGAACAAAGCAGAACGAGGGGTCTCTCATCCTTGTCATTCTCAGCATACAGTCCAGTAGGCTCTGGAACCTGCACACTAAAATGACGTCACTGAGGGCCTCTTCAGGCAACACCTTGTCCTCAGTAATCATCATTTCGTGACAGAGCCCCCTTATGATTTCGTTTCACAGCGGACATCAGGGTACTATTGCTTGTGTCACACGTGACTGAAAGCATCACAGTGAAGGGAGATAATCGTGGGAAATGGAACAGCACAGAAAGTTTTGATGCATCAGTATGAAGAAGACGCGTTCACGCTGAACTGAGACTTCGAAATCTTACGAGCAACCACGTTACAACTGCTCGGATGGAACGCTTTGTCCAAATTGAAGCCGACGCCTTCTTGCATGATTTGAGTTCATGACAGCTTGTCAGCAAAGGACACTGCAGAAGATCCTTCTCTTTCTTCAAGTGTGAGGACAAGAGGGTTTTGGGGGAAAAGGGGAATCATTCTTCGAGTAGGGACATACTGTATTGTGACAAATGTTTCAAACACTTGACGAGATCAAACTGATTTTAATTTCACATAAAAAAAGAACGAGCGAGCGATCGACGAGGGGAGCGAGAGAGAGAGAGAGAGAGAGAGAAGAGAGAGAGAGAGAGAAGAGAGAGAAGAGAGAAGAGGAGAGAGAGAGAGAAGAGAAGAGAGAGTGAGAGAGAGAGAGAGAGAAAGAGAGAGGAGAGGGAGAGAGGAGAAAACGGGGGGGGGGGGGGGGGGGGGGGCAGGTAAATAAATGATTGCCAGAAATACACACAAATGAAGAATGGATGAATGTAGTAAAAGAAACTGTTGTTCAAACCATTTTACATTTTTTAACTTTTTTCTCCTTTTTCTTCTTTCTCTTCTCCACGTATAATGTTTACACTAAATGTGTTTCGATTTAAGCTCTCATAAATTTTGTTTTCCAACAAAAACAAAAGACCTTTTAAGTCTTATTTGTATTGGATTAACTATCAGCTGAACCTTGCTTACCAGCAGTTTTTAATCGTGATTTGAAGGTAAACACAAACATTCTGAAAATGCCATATCTGCAAAAAGACACTGCAAAATGGCCCCGGGTTTCTCCACGGAACCATTGCCACAGCAGATCAAAGGCTACATTAATTCACACACACACACACCCACACCTACACACACACCCACACACACACACACACACACACACACACACACCCCACACACCCAACACACACACACACTTTGAAGTACGATGTTCCCCATTGATGGAACACGTACATACCATAACTCCAAAGAAATTCCGTTTGCGGTACCTATTCACTAAACAGACATCCAGACATCACTCACACACACAAAACACACACACACACACACACACACACACACACACACACACACACACGCACACACACACATACACACACACATGCGCGCGCGCACGAACGCGCCTGCATGCACACACACAGCCATGCGTGCAGGCACATACACACATAC
>CM031603.1:52082725-52093615 GCA_018398815.1 Conus ventricosus | reverse complement strand
GCCCCAAAAAAAAAAAAATTTTTAAAAAAAACAACCCAAAAAACCGAGAACATAAAAAAATGAAAAAAAAAAAAAAAAAAATTTCTGTTGGTTTGTTTGCCTGCCGCTCGTTGCTATGTGCCGGGTAAGGGGGTGCCACAAACAGCATTAGTTTGGAGTTGATGTGTATGTAGTTTTTGTTTTGGTTTGTTGTTCTTTTTTTGTTTTTTGGTGTCTTTTCCCGTCCGGGTCAAAATGTTTTCCACTCGCTGGGGAAAAAACTACTGGGCCATTTTTTAAAAAATTAGTAATGGTTCTTATGGGTCCGGATAGCTCGATGTTGCAAGCCAGAGAGACAAAATAAAAATCTCACATCACACAAACTTACTCCATAGCGTTCTTACCCGGGGATAAACACAGATTTGTAAAAAAACCAAACCCCCTTCTTTTTTAAAAATTTTTTTGAAAATGTCTACATCAAAACCCCGGGGTGTAGAGCAGAAAAAAAGGGGGAAATTTTTAAAAGGTTTTTCACTTACTTTACGTCACGAAGTTTCCCCAAAGTCTTCCCGTCCCTCCCCCCTAAATTCCCCAGGGACGACGTCAACGACCCCCGCCCGGGGTCTGGCCCCGCGATCCCAAACGTAGGGGGCCCTTCCTTCGAAGTCTTCAGAGGGTGCCCCAAACGCTCGGCAGGGGCCCTCCACTTCTCACTCCCGTACGGAGCTTTGCCACCTTACATTTCACACCCCGGGCCCCTCAAACGTTAGGGCAGGGAGCTTCCAGCTTCTCACCCCGTACGGACATGGCACCTCTACAAACAAATGGGGGAACACCACCTTTTCAAACCCATTCCTAACACTTCAATAAAAAATTTTTATAGCTTCGTCCCCACCTGAAAAAACCACCAAATTCCCTTTTCTCCCCCCTCGGCAATTTTAGAAAAATAAAAATAAATAAATTATTTCCAATTTTTTCAAAAAAACAAGACAATTTTATTATAAAAACAACACTTTCTCCCACACGGCCTCGAACCTCTGAATTATAAAACAAGGGAAAGAAAATTTTCTTACTTGTCAAACTATTCTCGAAAATTCAAAAACCCATAAACAAAAAACAAGCTGTAAAGAAAATGAAATTTTTAACTTAACAACACAATTTTCCCAAAACTTACCCGGGCCTCTCTCCCCCGGGATTATAGCGTCTTACGCTCTCTCGGTCTGTCACAGAGACAGGCACCCTCTCTCTGGGTCTGTACAGCAGACAATCAACATGCCCCGGCCCACACATACAAATTCAGCTAACCCGTTAAAAAAAACGCACGAGATCCACATCCCTTCAAAACCGGCAGGGCTACACCAGTCTGCATCAGCATTCAAACTTTTTACATTTGGTGCGTTTATACACTCAATAAAATAAATCACCCATCTCATACTAAACACAATTAAATGAAACCTATAAAAAAATAAAAACTTTTCTTTACAGTACCCCCCCCCCCCCCCCCCCCCCCTTACAAAAAGAGCCACAACGATCTTAACCTAAGGAAAACCCGGGGTAACATCTCAAAAAAAATACTCCAAACAAACTTCATTTTTATTCACTACTTGAAATTTATAAAAGAAACAAATTCAACATCCCCCTTCAAATTTTCCACCCGGGGATAAAACATCAATACAAACAAAATAGCAGAAATTGACTTTTGGAGTACCCAAAGAAACTTTGACGTGACCAACACGAAAAACAAAAACACATTAAAACATTACTAAAAACAAACGGGTCATTTTGAAAAAACATGATCAAAAAAAAAAAAAACCCAAAACACAGCATTTCATTTTTTCTCAACGGCTGAAAAAATCTGCAAACAGATTTGCAGTACCAAAGGGAAAGTAACATGAAACTGTATCCTGCAATGACGGGGGACCACCTCATAACCTTGCTTTTTTTGAAAACACAAGACTGGAGGTAAGTAAAGGGGCGGATCTTCGGGGAAAAAAATTTTCCTTCCCCAGAGATTCACCAGCTTCGTAATCCCCCACAAAATACCCAAGCTTCTCTCTCGTAGTACTGTATGGGTTTTCTCGGGGCAGAAGTTTTCGCTCACAAAGCGCTGGAGAAAACATCATCATGCCCCTGAAAACAAAGCACCCCGACCCGTGGAACGGGCACCGCCCGAACCACAAAGGGTTTTCCCCCCCCAAATCTGGCAAAGCAAAATGGGATTTGAAGACACCCTTCTTAACTTCCCCAAAGCAACTGAAAAAGAGACACCATTTTCCCCAACTTTTTTTAGCCTTCCACAAACAAATCGCTGATAGGAGCAGAAGCGACGAAAGTTGGGTAAAACGTCTGTATACCAACCACCCAAAAACGCCCCAAAACTTGTCTCTTTGTAGATGGGGGGAGTAACATGAAGAATTTCTCAACCTTTTCCTTTCTGCTGCGGGAAAACCCTGACCAAGTATGTCCAAAAATTTCAATTCTTAAAATCCAGCATAGAGCTCGAAGGACGAGCTGTCAAACTCTTGCTTTAGTTTCTGCACTTTCCCAACATCCTTCAAAGACCAAACCACAGTCTCTTAATGAAGAAAGAAATCATAAAGAAATTCAATGCGATTTTCCCTAACTTTAAAGACGCAAAACCCTAGAAACGCGCGGGGTCACAAGCCGAAGGGCATTCTCCCCCACGAAAAACCGGGGGTGTTTAAAAACCGTCTTACCATCACTTTTTTACTGGAATCGCCAGAACCTTTTCTTTAAAAAAAATTTTTGGTGAAGAAAACGAGCATGAACAACCTAAAAAACAACCCCCTCGGACGGGAAGGGTTCGCATCCTACAGTAATTTGTTAAGTTCTCGTAACAAAACAAAACCTAGTGAACATCTTTTTTTTAACCAAACAACGGGAGGGAAAAGGACTGGACGGTTCAATGACTCCAAAATTTCAACTTTTCCTGACCCTTCCTTAATCTTTTCCCTGGAAAAAAAGGGGAAGAGGGTACGTTTCCAAAACTGGTTTTTTTCCTCAAAAATTAAGTCGGCACAATATTCAGAAACAAAACCCGGATTATTTTTAAAAAAATGACCCTACTTGCTAAATAGTAAAAATTTTTCCTCTGTTCGTCACGACAATTTTTGTCAGAGTAATGAACGTCAACACGTCCCTGTAGAAGTTCCAAAGGACTTCGAAAATGTTCCATCATGTCAACTGAAGGGGCAAAAAATACTAAACCTCTCACGGGAACTTTCACTTGTGACCGCACACACATGTTTTTTGTCTTCAACATTCATTTTTTGAGGAACAAAGATAGGTAAAATGTCCTGAAATGTTGTGTCAAACCATTCACACCAAAACACATCAAACCTTTCGCCTGTGAAAGTTTTTCAGCATGTTTATGCAAAATTTCCTTTTTTCCACCCATGAAACGACATGCAAAGTCAAGTTCGTCAAAATCTGGGGGACCTTTCCATTCATTAACAGTTTTTCGTAGTTGTAGAAAAAAACAAGTACTTCGCAGACACTTGAAATGCGAACACGAGAACTTTTGGTCATGGACTTCTTTGACTTTTTGCGTCTTTAAAACGGGAGTCTGAAAAAGGCCAACACATGTTTTTCTCAAATCACACACTACTCGCACACATTCTTTGCTCCGCCACTTTTTGCTTTCCAGCCATCTCACAGAAAACTAGGGGCCCTCTGCCCTGGAAAAAAAACAACTAAAAAGGTGAATAACCGTAAACATTTGGAAGTTCCGAAAACAAACAAGATGGACAACCTCCTGTCCCACTGTCTGACATTACCTTTTAACCATCTTTTTTATCATTGGTTTAAAAATGCCATGGAATTTTTTCTACCACCCCATTTTGACGGCATGATAAGGAAAGAATGTAACCTTTGATGGAAAGTAATCTCAAAACTCTTTGAACATTCCTGAAGTGAACTGCGAACCTTTTTCCGACAGAATTCATGGAAAACCCAGACGACAAAAACTGTAACAATGCCTTGCACAGTAATCGAATAAATCGCGAGCGGAATCCCTCGGGAAAAGGTCCACATCAACAAACTGTCAACAAATACCTGTGATTGTCCCCTTTAAGGTGGAGAAAAGACCCACAATGTCTACTCAAACCCGTAGAAGGCTTTCGATCCGATCTGAACAACGAACTCAGGGGTACGACCCTTTTGAGAACATTTTTGACAAATTACATGTCCACAATAATTTGAATTCTCACTTCCTGGCCACCAAAACGATTCCCAAATCTGCCAAGTTTTTCCCCACAACCACAAACCTGCAAATAAAGAATGAGCTTAAAAGCCCTTCTGTCGAACCTTCTCGGAACCACAAAACTTGACAATGGTATCTTTCCCCTTTGGAAAAAGAACGAAACAAAAAACCTCTTTCCTTTACAAAGAACATGAACCTGTTTTTTTTGAATACACTCGCCAACGAACCATGTTTTGGAACTTTGCCAAAAAAAAAAATCTTTTTTCCCGCAAACTGATCAATTCCCTGTTGACAAAGACAAATCCGACACTGGAAAGTCTAACTCAGCCTTGACCTTCGTTCTCTTTTTTCTGCGCCCTTGTTTCCCCCAGCACTCAATCGGGGGACTACATTTAGATGAGACCTGAATGGAGTAACACCCGAAACATCCCCAAAATAGATCTGCATGGGTCATCTATGACACAGAAAACAGAGAACCTGAAAAAAAAACTGTATCCCCTCCACAGATGCGACAGGAAACTCTTCAGTATTTCCCCAAAAGTCACCCCTTTTTCGGTCTTTCCCACTATGACTGGACAACAAGTGACCTCCAACTCCCCATTGTTGCACCTGAATCACGTAGAACGACCCTGAAAGCCATTACTTTCCCTCACAAATGGGGAAGGAAACCAAATCGAAGTCAAAGAAGAAAACAGCACCCCTGCACCACAAATCCGCAAAAGCAAAAAAAAATTTCCAACTTCTTTTGCTGTTTTTAGTTGTGAACGTGACCTTTTCTGAAATGTTGGGGCATTCCTCCTGTAAGACCTTTACCACCACATTCAAAACAAATTTAAAATCCTTTCAGTCGAACTTTCCCACCATTTCCTCTGCGACCACCACGACTTTTTGAAACCCGAAATATTGTCCAAACCCCGACAGAAAACTGTGGTTTTGAGCACGGGGGGATGGGACGCGGGGTTTTTGGGGTGGGAAAGTTTTGGGAAAGGGGAAAAAACCCGGGAACCTTTCTCACTTTTGTCCTTGAAGTAACAGCCCAATCTCAAACTTGTTCCCACGGCTACACTTTTTTGGATGAGCCAAACTAGCTTTTGCGCTCAAGAGTTTAGCAATGCAAAAAACCCTTTTACGTAAAAAATTCCAAAACTTTGCCACAAAGACAAAAAAATTTTTTACATAATAGCAAACACAAAACTCATATGAAAATCATTCGAAGTTCCCCCAACGATCAAAAAAAGTGTAAAACGAGTGGCGATACACAAAAGATTTATCTTTCTCTGGGGTTTTGAATTTCAAACTATCTCGGTAACCCTTTTTGTACACTGAAATTTTCAAGCCAAAACTTTCTTGAGTTTTTTTATTCCACAGGACCCCTTGACACAGATATTACAAAACAAAAGCCCGCCTTTTAAAAGTCACCCAAGAACATACCCCAATCCTTTTCATCCCCTTTCACATTCTCAGCAAATGTTTCAAAAACGAAATAGGTATATCCATATCATCCTAATTCTTAAAAAAGGCATCTTAGGTAAAAGTACGCTTTGTACCAGACGGACCTTGTTTTGTCCCTGCTCATTTTTACCCCCGCAGAAAATTTAATCTTTCTCTTCAATCAAGTTCAGCTAGTTCTTTGAACACCGACCCTCTCTCACTTTCCCCGTTTTCTTTTTGGTTCTCTTCTTTCTCCACAACCCTCTCACCTTGTTCTTTTTCAGCCAAACGAGCCCAAATTTTTTTCTCTCCTGAGCTATTTCTCTTTCCTCTTTTGTTGGGCAATCTTTTCCTTTTTTCTTTTTAGCCGCACTCCTCCTTTTTTGTACCTTTCACTATCTGGCCTGTCTTTTTTGTTTTCCTTTCGTAACCCTCTCTTTTGACTTTTTCAGCTACATCCCTTTTCTCTTTGCTATCGACCTTCTTTTGTTTTCTTTTCAGTGCATCCTCCTTCCTTACTATCTGACCGCCTGTCTTTCTCCCTCTACCACCTGACAGTCTTTTTCCCCTTACCAGTGAGCATTTTTTCTTTTTCCCCCCTATCCAGTTGGGTTTCCAAGTCTCTTTGTTCTTTTTTTTTTTGTGCCCAAATTCTTTGTTCTTTTTCTTTTTTTGCTGCCAAGTCTCTTTGTTCTTTTTTTTTTTTTAGCGGGTAAGTCAATCGTTTTAGTGTATTTTCTTTCCTTTTTTTCCAAGTTTTACCCAAAATCTTTAAGTTAGCCACCAAACCAATCCCTGTGGGAACAACGCAAAATTTTTCCGGGGTCCCGTTTGAAAATACTATACATCTTTTAACAAAAATAAATTTTTTGTTACCAAAAAAACAATTTGAATCAAAATTTAATTTCAAACAAAATTTTTTAAAACACACAAAAGTTTTAAAAACAAAGTCCCACACACACACAAAACAAATTATAAAGACAAACAATGGGGGAGAAAAAGAAACCCCCAGAATGCAAATATTTCACTGATCACTTACAAAAAACACAAAAAAATTTTCAAAGAAAAATATACAAAAAAAATACCTATCAAATGTACAAAATACCCTACACTTAAAGGGTGGTATTCAACATAAACTTTTAAAATATAAAAAATTTTAAAAAAGAAAACACAACAAAAAGGGGGCCAAGAGAGATAGACAGTAACAAAAGGAAGGAAAAGAAATACACCCCGACATAAAAAACTATCATTTACACAGTAGTGTCCCCCCTAAATGGAGCAGTAAATTACAAATAAAATTAGGATTTTTAAATGAAATAGGGGTGCAAAATTTTATATCTACCTACTAAAACAAAACCTAACCCTGGGGGGTTTGGGGTCACCCTGTCAAGCACGACAGACGAAAAAAATTTCACACACACCAATCTTACTCCCAAAACCCTTTTTACCCAGGGGTAAACACTTAGACTTTGTAAAAATACACCCCTTCTTTTTTAAATTTTTTGAAAAATTTACACCAGAAATCCGGGTGTTGAGCAGAAAGAAAGGGGGGAAAATTTTAAAAGGTTTTTCACTTAGCTTTACGTCACTGAAAGATTCCCAAAGCCCCCGTCGCCTCTCCCCGAAATTCACCAGGGGCGACGTCAACGAAACCCCCCCCCTGGGGGGCTCCCCGCTAGCAAAAGTAGCCGGGGGCCCTTCCCTTGTAAGTCTTCACGACCGGGTGCAGCCCAAACGTCAGGGAGGACTCCTCCGCTTCTCCTCCCGTGCGGGGCATGCCCCCTGTACATCTTCACACCCTGCACCTCAAAAAGAAACCAGGGAGCTCCTCCCTTCTCCTCCGTAGCGGGCATGGCACCTCAAAAACAAAGTCTGGGAACACCACCATTACTACCCCGTTTCCCAAACTTTCAAAATAAATTTATCGCTTCGCTCCACCTGAAAAAATAACCCCCATTCCCTTTTCCCTTCCACCTCGGGAAAATTTTTGAGATAAAAAAATTTAAAAAAATTATTTCCCAAATTTTTTCAACAAACAAGACAAATTTTTTTATATAACAACGCTTTTCTCCTCAACGCCTCGAACACCGAAAACTTAAAACAAGGAAAAAAATTTTCTAACTTGTCAACATATCATGTAAACTATAAAACCCTAAAAAAAAAAACAACTTTAAAAAAAAATGAAAAATTTTAACTTAACAACCTAAGTCTTCAACTTTCCCGGGCCTCTCTCTCCCAGGACTTACTCTCTTACGCTCCTCGGTTTTGTCCAGCAACACGCACGCCCCCCTCTCGTCTGTACAGCAACAACCAAAAATCGACCGGGCCCCACAACAAACTTAGCTCACCCCCTTAAAAAACGCACGAGATCCTCCTCCCCCTTTTAAAACCGTGCACGGGTACCCAAAAATGTCTGCTTTAGCATATCAAACTTTATAAACCCGTTTGGGGGGCTTATACACGCAAAAATAAATGCACCTCTACTCTATACTAAACACAATTAAATAAAACCTAAAAAATTTAAAAAACATTTTTTTTAAATGTTTTTTTTTTACCTTTTGTATCCGTTACTAAGGGGCTACAACGGTCCTAACGGTTTTCTTCTTTATGGAATATCTAAAAAAAATGCTTGGGCCGACTTTCTAAAAACTTGTGGGTATGTTCATTAGGGGGTCCCAGATAAACCGATTTTTACCAAAAACCCCTTTAGCCACAAAGGGCTAAACGCCCCAAAACGTTTTTTTCCTTTTTTAGGGAATATCTCACCGTATTCAAGATAAAAGGAGGACTTGTATGCTTTGCTGTTTTTTCTTAACAGGGAGGAAACATTTTTCCCCCTTCCGGGTCACTGTTTAAAATTTTTATTTTTTTAGTAAGGTAATTCATGTCATTTTCGCCCTCCTTCCCCCTTTTCCCCCTTTTTCCCCCTTTGCGCCCCCCTCCCCCCCCCCTTTCCCCTCTCCCCCCCCCCCGCCTTCTTTTTCCCCCGGGTTTTGTCTCCTGGTTTTTGGTTTTTTTCTTGGCTTTTGGGGTGGTTTTTTCTCTCCCTCTTTCCCCCTCTCTCCTCTCTCTCTCTCCTCCTCTCTCTCCTTCTCTCTCTCTTCTCCTCCTCTCTGCTGTCTGTCTGTCTGTCTGTCTTTCATCCTGTCTTCTGCCTGTCTCTCTGTCCCTGTCCTGACTTGTCGTCGTCTGTCTGCTGTCTGTCTGTCTTTCTCTTCTCTCCCCCTCTCTCTCCCCTCTCCCCTCTTCTCTCTCTCTCTCTCTCTCTCAGTATGTTCTAATACTTACACTTTAATAAAGAAAACCTTTCACGCCCCCCAAGTCAAAACCCCTTTCGCCGGTTCATGTAACCTATTTTTTTTGTTGTTGTTGTTGATGTGTTGCTGTTTTTTTGTTGTTGATGTTGTAAATCAAAATAAAACCGCAACGGGAAGTCACTAACAAAAAGTGTGCCTACCCCCTTCCTCCCCCCCCCCCCCCTCACACCCACAACACACACCACACACACACACACACACACACACACACACACACACCCACACAAACACAACACACACAAAACACACACAACCAACACACCCCAAAACCACCAACAACACACACACCCACCACAACACACAATCATGAACTGTTTATTCAACACAAAGATCTTGCTAAATTTTGAAAAAGTCATACATCAAAAAAGGAAAAAAAAATTTTGATTTCATGTGACTCGTTCGGGGAAACAAGGGAAGGCCGCCTTGGGGAGCTATAAAAAAGGGGCTTAAAAGACAGAGAAACAGACTGGGGGGGAGGTATAAAAAAGGGCATTAAAAGACAGAAAAGACAGACTGTGGGGAGGTAAAAAAAGGGCATTAAAAGACAGAGAAGACAGACTTGGGAGGTATAAAAAGGCATTAAAAGAAGAAAAGCAACTGGGGGGGGGTATGAAAAAGGCATTAAAAGACAAGAAGACAGCTTAGGGAGGTAAAAAAAAACATTAAAAAACAGTGAAGACAGACTATGCTGACCATATGCCATTTTCGTAAAGAAAAACAATTTTTTGGATATTATTAAATTATTTATTCATAACATGGTGCCCTTGGGACAAGTCGCAAAAACAGATTTTTCTGTAACCTCAATGAAAAAAATCCGAGCTCATGTCATTGCTTCTTCCAAGTGATAAAACAAAGGGCAAATATAAAGGATAAAAAAGATTTTTGCTTTTTTCTTATCCATAGTTCAATCATAAGGGCAATTTTAGGACAGACACGCACTCCCCGGGTTTTTTTCCCCAAAGCGTCATACCCCTCTGAATCTTTTTTTGGTGACGTCCAGGCCCCAACCGCACGCTGGGCACCAGGTTCAGGAGTGAATTTCTTTTAGTTTATTTTTCGAGCATGCTAAACGAATGTTCTGTTCAAAAACGGAAGTGAAAATTCCCATGCTGTCAATCAAGGATTCATGTTTTTTAATTTTACGTTTTTTTTTTAAATTTTAAAAACCCCCTCTCCCGTATGTCCCCCCCGACCCTCCCTTTCAATATTTTTATAGTATCTGAAAAGCGTTCACCACACGTGTGTTTTTTTCCCCCCCCTAAATGTTTTCTTCGGTTATGTTTGTTTGTTTGTTGTTTCGGTCTTGTCTGCAGGGGACCCAAAAGGTAATTGCTTTACTTTTAAAGTTTTGTGTTCATCTGCGGCTCGGTTCTCCAGTCTTTGTTTTTTATGTTTTGGGAAAAATGGGTTTAAACATTTTTCAGTGTGTGTGGTGTGGTGTGTGTGTTGTGTGTGTGTGTTGTGTTGAACAAGAAATGACAAAAGATAAATGAACAGTGTCAATTGAAAACATTTAAAAAACAAAATTACTCCCAAATCCCCTGTATTTTGCAACTAACAATAATAGCATAAAGCAGTCTATTGTATATCAGGATCGCCGCTGCCTCCGGATAGAGAAACAAAACATCGAGCAATTCCAGGTTGGAAGTAGTCAATTAACAGGACCTCCTTTTTTTTTTTCACGAGTCTGTGAAGAAAAATCTGTTTTTGCGACCCTCGTCATCAGGTCTTTCCGTTATTATCAAAAGAATTTAGTCATCGACAAAAATAGTCCGTTTCCACGAAGTGGCATAATGGTCGTGCACTGTCTGTCTTCTTTGTCAGTGTTTGCATAACGATTCCTCTAAATTTGGAGTTCATGGGGCGCTTATTCGTAAATCAGTTAATTAATGCTCATCTGCAATCTGTGTCATGCGTTGCTCCTTGTCAACCGTCTGTCTG
>CM031603.1:52072725-52080225 GCA_018398815.1 Conus ventricosus | reverse complement strand
ACACATTTCCGACACCGATAAATATCGGCGTCTGAATGTAGTCATATGACTGAAAAGAAAAAAGTCTTCTTTTTTTTTTTTTTTTTTTTTTGCTGGCCCAGATATTCGCTGGTGCGTGTATCTACATCACATTGTGGCGTGGCTTCTCTTACTTGCAGCTCCGACATGCTGGCATTCGCTGGATGCAACTTCTTTTGTTTGATCATCACATAAACACAAAGCTGTGTTGCTTGATCAAAGCGTTCTATGGACAAAAGGTAATGTGTGTGGAATTCAAGGCTCTCTGATTCTTTCCCGCTTTGTACTGTGCTAGCTTTACTGAAAAGGAATTTGAAATATTAAGTATTGCATAAGCACCTTCATGCTCTGCTCTCATGGTGACCACAGTTTCGATGTCCCCTCCTTCGCGTCTATGGCCTTGGTTTGATTCTGTCGGGTCACCGGTATCGGCAAATTCATGGGGGCTGTTGTTGCACGGACGTGTTGGTGCCCTCCACAGGGAGAGGAGCTCACTCACGCCGGCTCCGCGACTAAGCAACTACTGTTGTCAGTAGGGGGCTTAGTATGTGGTGTCCTGCGTATGTTAGATCAGAACAGGCTCCACTGAACACCACCGAAGTGACTCGGCAGCAGTGCAGTGTCTCCTCCGGTGGGTTGCCTCTTGACGACTTGACATTGACTGCTCCCTGTGGATTGCCGGTGCCGGGGACGGGCCAGGTCTGTGGCTGCGGACGGGAGGTCGAAATGAGCGGCGTGGGTGCAATGCCGCTGAGGTGGAACAAAAGATGGGACAACAACAACATCAACAACAACAAAAAGAAAAATGAGAAAAGGACGTCGACGAAGACTGGAGCAGAAGCACACACACACACACACACACACACACACACACACACACACACACACACACACACACACAAACAGAGTTAGAAGTAAAGCTTACCTTACCAAAAACACGCTAGTGAATTTTCGACAAACTGATATGTGAGACGTCACAAGTAGTAAGCATGGCCAAGGCGCAAAACAACACTCCCCATTCAGAGCAACACTCCCCATTCAAAACGACACTCCCCATTCAGAGCAACACTCCCCATTCAAAACGACACTCCCCATTCAGAGCAACACTCCCCATTCAGAGCAACACTCCCCATTCAGAGCAACACTCCCCATTCAGAGCAACACTCCCCATTCAGAACAACACTCCCCATTCAGAGCAACACTCCCATTCAAAACGACACTCCCCATTCAGAGCAACACTCCCCATTCAGAGCAACACTCCCCATTCAGAGCAACACTCCCCATTCAGAGCAACACTCCCCATTCAAAACGACACTCCCCATTCAGAGCAACACTCCCCAATCAGAGCAACACTCCCCATTCAAAACGACACTCCCCATTCAGAGCAACACTCCCCAATCAGAGCAACACTCCCCATTCAGAGCAACACTCCCCATTCAAAACGACACTCCCCAATCAGAGCAACACTCCCCATTCAAAACGACACTCCCCATTCAGAGCAACACTCCCCAATCAGAGCAACACTCCCATTCAGAGCAACACTCCCATTCAGAGCAACACTCCCCATTCAGAGCAACACTCCCCATTCAGAGCAACACTCCCTATTCAAAACGACACTCCCCATTCAGAGCAACACTCCCCATTCAAAGCAACACTCCCATTCAAAACGACACTCCCCATTCAGAGCAACCACTCCCCGTTCAGAGCAACACTCCCTATTCAGAGCAACACTCTCTATTCAAAACGACACTCCCCATTCAGAGCAACACTCCCCATTCAGAGCAACACTCCCCAATCAGAGCAACACTCCCCATTCAGAGCAACACTCCCCATTCAGAGCAACACTCCCCATTCAGAGCAACACTCCCTATTCAGAGCAACCAACACTCCCCATTCAACACTCCCCATTCAGAGCAACACTCCCCATTCAGAGCAACACTCCCCATTCAAAACGACACTCCCTATTCAGAGCAACACTCCCCATTCAACACTCCCCATTCAACACTCCCCATTCAGAGCAACACTCCCCATTCAGAGCAACACTCCCCATTCAGAGCAACACTCCCCATTCAAAACGACACTCCCCATTCAGAGCAACACTCCCCATTCAAAATGACACTCCCCATTCAGAGCAACACTCCCCATTCAAAACGACACTCCCCATTCAGAGCAACACTCCCCAGTCAAAACGACACTCCCCATTCAGAGCAACACTCCCCATTCAAAACGACACTCCCCATTCAGAGCAACACTCCCCATTCAGAGCAACACTCCCCATTCAAAACGACACTCCCCATTCAGAGCAACACTCCCCATTCAAAACGACACTCCCCATTCAGAGCAACATTCCTATTCAGAGCAACACTCCCCATTCAGAGCAACACTCCCCATTCAGAGCAACACTCCCATTCAAAACGACACCCCCCATTCAGAGCAACACTCCCCATTCAGAGCAAAACTCACTATTCAGAGCAACACTCCCCATTCAGAGCAACACTCCCCATTCAGAGTAACACTCCCCAATCAGAGCAACACTCCCCATTCAAAACGACACTCCCCATTCAGAGCAACACTCCCCATTCAAACGACACTCCCCATTCAGAGCAACACTTCCCATTCAGAGCAACACTCCCCATTCAAAACGACACTCCCCATTCAGAGCAACACTTCCCATTCAGAGCAACACTCCCCATTCAAAACGACATTCCGCATTCAAAACAACACTCCCCATTCAGAGCAACACTCCCCATTCAGAGCAACACTCCCCATTCAGAGCAACACTCCCCATTCAGAGCAACACTCCCCAATCAGAGCAACACTCCCATTCAGAACGACACTCCCCAATCAGAGCAACACTCCCCATTCAGAGCAACACTCCCCATTCAAAACGACACCCCCCATTCAGAGCAACACTCCCCATTCAAAACGACACTCCCCATTCAGAGCAACACTCCCCATTCAGAGCAACACTCCCCATTCAGAGCAACACTCCCCATTCAGAGCAACACTCCCCATTCAAAACGACACTCCCCATTCAGAGCGACACTCCCCATTCAAAGCAACACTCCCATTCAAAACGACACTCCCCATTCAGAGCAACACTCCCCATTCAGAGCAACACTCCCCATTCAGAGCAACACTCCCCATTCAGAGCAACACTCCCCATTCAAAACGACACTCCCATTCAGAGCAACACTCCCCATTCAGAGCAACACTCCCCATTCAGAGCAACACTCCCCATTCAGAGCAACACTCCCTATTCAGAGCAACGCTCCCCATTCAGAGCAACACTCCCCATTCAGAGCAACACTCCCCATTCAGAGAAACACTCCCCATTCAAAACGACACTCCCCAATCAGAGCAACACACCCCATTCAGAGCAACACTCCCCATTCAGAGCAACACTCCCCATTCAAAACGACACTCCCTATTCAAAACGACACTCCCCATTCAGAGCAACACTCCCCATTGAGAGCAACACTCCCCTTTCAAAGCAACACTCCCATTCAAAACGACACTCCCATTCAGAGCAACACTCCCCATTCAGAGCAACACTCCCCATTCAGAGCAACACTCCCCATTCAGAGAAACACTCCCCATTCAAAACGACACTCCCCAATCAGAGCAAAACTCCCCATTCAGAGCAACACTCCCCATTCAGAGCAACACTCCCTATTCAAAACGACACTCCCCATTCAGAGCAACACTCCCCATTCAAAACGACACTCCCATTCAGAGCAACACTCCCCATTCAGAGCAACACTCCCATTCAAAACGACACTCCCCATTCAGAGCAACACCCCCCATTCAGAGCAACACTCCCCATTCAAAACGACACTCCCCATTCAGAGCAACACTCCCCATTCAAAGCAACACTCCCATTCAAAACGACACTCCCCATTCAGAGCAACACTCCCCATTCAGAGCAACACTCCCCATTCAGAGCAACACTCCCCATTCAGAGCAACACTCCCCATTCAAAACGACACTCCCCATTCAGAGCAACACTCCCCATTCAGAGCAACACTCCCTATTCAGAGCAACGCTCCCCATTCAGAGCAACACTCCCCATTCAGAGCAACACTCCCCATTCAGAGAAACACTCCCCATTCAAAACGACACTCCCCAATCAGAGCAACACTCCCCATTCAGAGCAACACTCCCCATTCAGAGCAACACTCCCCATTCAAAACGACACTCCCCATTCAGAGCAACACTCCCCATTGAGAGCAACACTCCCCATTCAGAGCAACACTCCCTATTGAAAACGACACTCCCCATTCAGAGCAACACTCCCCATTCAGAGCAACACTCCCCATTCAAAACGACACTCCCCATTCAGAGCAACACTCCCCATTCAGAGCAACACTCCCCATTCAGAGCAACACTCCCCATTCAAAACGACACTCCCTATTCAGAGCAACACTCCCCATTCAACACTCCCCATTCAGAGCAACACTCCCCATTCAAAACGACACTCCCCATTCTGCTGACCCCACCCCCCACACCCCACCCCACCACCCACTTATCGGGCTCTTTTTTTGGCACATTCTTGTATGTCCGCTATATAACATGACGTCTGACGATATTTCTCGAAAATTCGCTGGTCTCCTTTGAATTGTATAGTAACTAAGCTTTTTTTTCACCCCGGTTCAGTGTGTTGATTTGTGTTCGGAGCTCAGGAAGGCAACGTCTGCACCCAGACTGAAACAGTTTTCCGCCCATTCTGCCATACAACTAGTGATTGCGGTACCACTTCGTCTAGCTTGTCTGCAGACATGAAGGACTAGAAAGAAAAACGTCCTGGAGAAGAGAAGTACCAAGCTTGCACAGAGGTTTCCTTGTTTGCTCTGTGCATCTCGTGTCTATCTATGTGCTAGGATAAGCGGTGCCGCAAGCAGCGCTAATTTGCAGTTACGGGCTAGTCATCGTTTTATCGTGGGAGCAAACGTTTCCTTTTTTTTTTTGCATTTGATTTAAGGAAAGCGATTGTGTTCATGACCGATGAAATCACTAACCACAGCTCTAAAGGCAAGATAGAGATGCGGAAGGGGGTGGGGGAAGCTGGTTGTGGGGGTAGGGTGGCGGCAGGAGGTAGGGATAGACAGTGATGCAGATATACTGAAGAGAGAGAGAGAGAGAGAGAGAGCGAGAGAGCGAGAAGAGTGGGGACAGGGAGGAAGGCGGAGTGAAGTGTGGCAGATATAACATAGAGAACTTAGAGAGAATAAGGAGATGGGGGACAGAGGATGGAAAAATAGGGGGGGGGGGGGGGGGGGGGTAGGTGGAGTAATGGAGGCGAATGGGATGAACGCGCAGATAAAGGGCCCCTTCCCCTAATACGCCCATCTTCGCCCCTCTTTTTCTGAGGTAACATCACAATGCACGCACGCACGCACGCACGTACACACACACACACACACACACACACACACACACACACACACACACACACACACACACTACACACACACACACCACACACACACACACACACACACACACACACTCACCCAGAGAGAGAGAGAGAGAGAGAGAGAGAGAGAGAGAGAATAACGAGGCAAGGCCGATATGTACTCTTAAAGATGTCCATTACTCCAAAAGACTGACGAGATCGATTTCCGAGTTCTTCGACTAGTCCTACAACAGACAGGGCAAGACCCGCTAAGCAAACAACGAAGCTGGCACTGACGCGCTGCACAATTCCTGGTCACAATCACCAGCAGCACCAGTAGCAGCAGCACCAGTAGCAGCAGCAGCAGCCGCAGCAGCAGCAGCCGTCCCCGCTTACTTCAAAGCAGCAGCGTCAAGACGCTTGAAAAGCAACGACAAACGACAGGAACTGAAAGCGCGCGTGCGACCGCCCCCGCGTGCGCGCGTGCACTCACATGCATGCACACACACACACACACACACACACACACACAACACGCCCGCGTGCGCGCACAGAGAGAGAGAGAGAGAGAGAGAGAGAGAGAGAGAGCGAGCGAGAGCGCAACAACGAATGAATGGTGTGTGTGTGTGTGTGTGTGTGTGTGTTACAGAGAAAGAGAGAGAGAGAGAGAGAGAGAGAGAGAGAGAGAGAGAGAGAGAACAAATATGTGTCCGTGAGTGTGTCTGTGCGTGTGCGCGCGCGCCTGCGCACATGTGTATGTGTGTGTGTGTGTATGAGAGAGAGAGAGAGAGAGAGAGAGAGAGAGAGAGAGAGAGAGACAGACAGACAGACAGACAGACAGACAAAGAGACGGAGAAAGGAGCACAAATAAGAGAGAGAGAGAGAGAGCAAGAGCGAGAGAGAGAGAGCAGCCGACCGACCACCACCACCACCGCCACCAAAACCAAAGCGAGTTATAGCCGAACGGGAGGTATTGATCTGTCATTGGCCGTGTCACAGTGGTCAGCCCCTTTGACCCGGCAGCAATCTGATTGGTCGCGGGGCGGCTAGGCGCGGGTCCCCCATGATTGGATGGCGGTGTGACGGCAAGGGCATTGGCCAGGCCACGGCCCGGCGCGTGGGTCAGCCCACCGAGGAGAACTCACTGGCCACTGGGGTGGGAGGGAAGGGAAGGACGGGGGGGGGGGGGGGGGGGGAGGGAGAGTTGGAGGGCAGGGCAAATCGTCTCGTCTTGAACCCAGGCCGGCGTGCCGTCTTCGGGGAAGCTGGTCGTCGTAAGTCGGTGCTGGGGTCAACTGGCAGGCAGCTAGGCTGTCGTGCATGCTGCCAGCCTGCCTGCCTGTGTCGGTCGTCTTCTGGGAGTGCCAGCCAGCCAGGGTGGTTCATTGGCTAAAGGGCACACGGAGATCGTCGCTGTTTGACGTTAATTAACCGTTTCGAAATCTGCTGGCTCCTGGTATATGTGTCTTGCTGCCTGTATGTCTTAAAATCTGGTATGGCTCCGGCGGTAGTGTAGGTTGGTCCATGTAATATACTCTTCTCCATTTTCTTGAGAGGGTTATACCGGCCATCTGAGAAGTTGAAACAGAAATTACATTGCTGGAAAAAGACCCAAATATAAATAAAAACACACAAAACAGAGCGCGAAATCACGCTTTTCTTTGAAATATATATTAGAAAGCAAACAATATCTTTTCGACAAACTTGCCCTCCTTAGCAGTCGCCAAACACAAACACGAAACATGTACACACAAAAAAACCCCTCTCCAGATCGCAACTTGGTGGCATGGTGAACCTCATATCCTCTATAGATAGTTCGCTGAGTAAACCGAACGAATACACGAGCCAAATAATTCACTAACGTCTTCTGTTTCTC
The DNA here is from genome assembly GCA_018398815.1 of Conus ventricosus. Taxonomy (NCBI): domain Eukaryota; kingdom Metazoa; phylum Mollusca; class Gastropoda; order Neogastropoda; family Conidae; genus Conus; species Conus ventricosus. Next base: position 52,072,936 of record CM031603.1, on the reverse strand, counting down.
CAAACTCCACCCACATCCATTCTTTCTTACTCTCCCGAAAAAAAAAAAAGGCCAGAAATGTCACCATTAACTGTCATCAGTGGTCAGGTTCTGTGCTTCGTAAATCCTACCCTCACCCATGTGAAGAGCGCACGCTGCTGCTTTCCTTTTCATTCTAGAGCGGAAGATTTGCATCCATCCATATCTCACCGGAGCCCAGCTTTAAACTGTG
>CM031603.1:52042725-52065225 GCA_018398815.1 Conus ventricosus | reverse complement strand
ATTCTTTTGTTTCTTCCAAAACTCAATATAAAACGTTTCCAGCTTCGCATTGATCAGAAACTTCAGGCGAGTCACACTAAATGTACCCTGATTTTCCCAGACATGCTGTAATCCTATCGTTGACAAGGTTTGTCGTATAAACTTCGTCCATTTGCTTTCTTCGGTGCCTTGAGAGATCATTGACTGATAAATCTGTTGTTGGTAAGAGTCTTGGTCTGACTCTAATATGTGTATCCAGAATGCGATAGTCTGGGTTATCACTTTAAAAGTAATCGGGAATCTCCCCAGTTCGCCCAAAACCGGTAATGCCATTGCTTTTCTATGAACTCTTAATAGTTGCCTGCAGAATTTAATGTGTGCAGTTTCATGTGGGAATTTTTTGCAAGACAGGTTTTGAACAAATGCTGCATTTTCTTTTCTTGACATATTTCATCTTTGTATTGGAAAGAATGTGTGTGTGTGTGTGTGTGTGTGTGTGTGTGTGTGTGTGTGTGTGTGTGTGTGTGTATGTATGTGTGTGTGTGTGTGTGTGTGTGTGTGTGTGTGTGTGTGTGTGTGTGCGTGCGTGCGTGCGTGCGTGTGTGTGTGTGTGTGTGTGTGTGTGTGTGTGTGTGTGTGTGTGTGTGTGCGCGTGCATGCGTCCGTGTGTATGTGCGTGTGTGCACGCGTGCTTGCGTGTGTACGTGTGTGTGTGTGTGTGTGTGTGTGTGTGTGTGTGTGTGTGTGTGGTGTGTGTGTGTGTGTGTGTGTGTGTGTGTGTGTGTGTGTGTGTGTGTGTGCGTGTGTGTGTAAATTCAATACAACACAATACAACACGGTACAAGTTGTTTGCATGTGCCGAGTTTGTTGCATCCGCGTGTTCTTTTTCCGCGCATAAACAGGCATGTCTACTAAGTGCACGTAGTTCAAACACGCGCCTCAGTGCGATTCAAAGCCCATACCAAAAACAATCATCAAAAAAAAGAAGAAAAAAAAAGAAAAAAAGAAGAAAAAAAATAGAAAAAAGAAAATAAGCAAACGATGAAATCTGGCGACGGGAGATAACTGTGCACAGTGTCCCGCACTGTGGATATCGGCCCCTGACACCCGGGCTTCCTCAAGTGGCCGCTGAGTGGCGCTTCCGACACTTTCCCTCCAATTCAGCGCGTGGCCGCAACAACGGCGTGAAGGCTGTGAGCACTGGGGACTCGCTCTGCGCTCTTTCAGGGTCCTGGATGGCTGGTCACCGCGCGCCAAGTGATGGACTTGAAGCACTTGTCGCGCCGTATCTAAGGGCCAGCACCAGTGGCCGAGGCAGGGGCGTCTGTCTAGAAAAGCGGCTTTGTTCTCCTCCCTGCCCCTGACAACATCTCTTAATTAGGTCCTGTGGTGTTTATCACCCACCACTTCTTCTCCGCCCCCTCCACCCCCATCTCAATCCCCTTTCACAGTTTTATCGCTTGTTTTAACCTGCGCATGTTTGTGTTGTTCTTATCGTTGACTCCAAGGCACCTTCTCCGTTTTTTGTTTTTGTTTTTATTCCTCCACCCACTTCTGGCTCTCTTCCACTTTCACCCGCGACGAAGACAGCATCAGAATGGTATACTCGTTCATTCTAGCCCATGTCTGGAACTTACTGATCTCACTCCGACACTGGAATTGCCATTACGGGCTGGAATTTTACTCTCCTATCTACTAGCCTCATTTTTCATGTTGATTTTCAATCGCTTTAATCTGCCCTTTTATTCTCACCTCTGGATACTGCAGTTTATGTGGGGATGTCTTTTTCTTTCTGGGCTGATTTGGTACCCGTGGGAACATCCGTCTAGAGCTTCTCTTTCAGAAATTCGCTTTTCTATCACAACTTGTAACTGTGTGAAACTTGTACACCACATAATGTTGAAAGCTCGTGTGTGTTATCATTGAGTGCAGATAGTAAGAATTTGGAACATGACTTAAAAACAAAACAAAACGAGGGAACATAGACCATTTGACTCGCTGAACAGTGTCACAAAGATGAGACGAAGAGGGGGCTTGGCGTTTCGACGCCTGGAGCTTCAACAGACCAGGCAACAAAGCGAAAGTTGAACAAGATACACGAAACTTTTTTGTTATTGTTGCGTGGTCTCCACAGGAAGAAAAAAAAAGAACGCTTCCAATTCCTTCTCTGTAGATCACACACCAAAGATACAACCAGGCCATCTCCTAGTGCCAAAATGTGCGTTTATTGACCGTGCTTGTCAAAGCGCCTTGTGATACATGTCAGTGTCATTGTCGTTAGAGAATCGAGTGACCATGGTGTACATATGCTGTTCTATTGTCTGTTTAAACCAATATGTAACAGCTATTAATGTCTGAGTCGTGAGCATTGGAAAATCCATTGGTACTATCGTTGGATGGCGCACGTGGTGGCGCCGTCCGGAGGTGGACGACAACTCCGGCTCTCTCTGAGACTTTTGTCGGCAGTAGAGGGGACTTAGTTGGCGCGGGGATGACCTGTGTACTTTGGATCAGAACAGACACAGGCAAGACGAGGCTTAAAACAAAAGACAGACAGAAAGAAAAAAGAAAGAAAGGAAGAAAAGGTCCCGAGCAGTCGGGAAAAAAAGAAGCGAAAACAGAATCAAAACAACCCAATCCATGGATCTGGGTTCATGTATACGCGAGCGCGAGCGCATGTGTGTGTGTGTGAGACCAGAGAGAGGCAAAAAGAGTCGCGAGTCGAGCGAATGTTCTCCTGTCCCTCAGACTAATCCGTAGCAGGTTTGCTGATGTTGGGTATTAGTTACCTTGGGTTCTTCAAGTGTCCGAACTCCAATACCATATGTGTGGGTACCCCGAATTAGATGTTGAAGTATGAAAATAAACTGGGGAGTAATTCGTATGTCCAGGGTTTATTGACAAATAGATACCACATTAGCATTCCTAAAAAAAAACAGTTGTTTCTCACCTCTACCAAGAGCTGTTCATAGGGTTCTCCAGTGGAAATTAAAGTGTGGACAAGGGAGACAAGCAGGACAACTGGTGCTGAGCGTCCCAGTCCAGTTCATGGGAATTATGAATAATTGAGATAAAAAGTGATGCAATCATTGGGTTATCTGTTTGTGTTTACTTTTTTGTATTATACAGATCAACCTGTTGTGCAGCGACGGGTGAAGGCTCGGAGTTAAGTTAAATAAGATTTCATTTTTGAAATATCATTGATGTCACGTCATCTTTGTGAAGGTCCCAGGAAATGACAGAGTGTGTGTGCCAACGCGAGGGCACAATTTGTTCAGGGAAATTGTGAATCCTATTGTCTATACCGCTGTACATTCCTGTATATGATGATCATATACTGATGAGGAAGGGGGACGTTGAGACACCTATCAGAGAGAGAGAGAGAGAGAGAGAGAGAGAGAGAGAGAGAGAGGAGAGAGAGAGAGAGAGAGAGAGACAGACAGACAGACAGACAGACAGACAGACAAAGTCATTGCGAAGGACTGCACATTCATCCACTCCACGCGCTCCACTTCACTGCCGGCCTCACCCCACCTCATCCCACACAACATTCCCACGATATCTGTCCCTAAAGACACGGGCTACACACCCCAAAAGTACTACGACAAGGCCTTGAATAATCCATCGAGTATTTATGGACACGCTCAACGGACTTTTTATTGTGTCTTAGTTGACTCCCCTTCTTTTTTTTTCATTTGTCCATTAAGATGTGCGATAGGTGGATCTATGCAGAGAGATTACACGACCGAATCAGTTACATGAGAATGTCCCAAAGGATATTCTGAGAATCCTCCTACAATGGGCTTACAGAGGATGTTGTGGGAACATCGTGCCAAAAATTCCATCTTTTCCCCGTCCATGGTGGGGTTGGGGGTGGGGAATGGGGTGGGGACCAACCGCAACCCCCCCCCCCCCCCACCCCGTCCGGTCCTGGATAACAATGACAGGACTTGGACTAATTAAATGAGGCTAGATGGCGGAAATAGAGGGTCAGAGTTGAGCTCTCAAGGCCTGAAATGCGACATCAAGTATGAGGCCATTCATTCATTCATTCCTAGATCTCATACTGACCAGTGCCCTTGTGGCACAGGCTACCAAACTCCCACCAACATCTTACAGTCCTGCCCTTCTTTTGAAGCCTCGAGACACCAGACGTGACCCAGTCCAGCTGATTTCCAGGAGGAGCAGTGGGAACCGGCGAGGTCACTGCAGCGAGCTGTTAACTACGCCTTACTAACATGATTGAGGATCTGGCATAGCCGGGAACACGAAAAAAAGTAATTCCTAATTTGATATTGATATTATTGATAGAAATCTTTCAGATTAGGTGAAATATTTGGTGTGTGTGTGTGTGTGTGTGTGGGGGGGGGGGGGGAGGGGGGCGAGTGTAGGTTTGAGTTATATATTGTTTGATTTTAATTTGCCATTCAACTTTGTGCTATGACTCTAATCGCCTACATGGATTTTTATAGCGTTTTGGTGCATATACTTATTTGTGGCGTGTGGCCACAAAGTGAAGAAGAACCCCACAAGAGAGAGAGAGAGAGAGAGAGAGAGAGAGCGGTGGTACCGAATGACAGCACATCTACTTAGCCACAAGGATGAGGCGCTGCCCAGACGCACGTTCACAGGACACTCACCGTCAGCAGTCTACATCCTGACAACGGAAGAATCCACTCGCCCCATCCGTAGCATTGTCATTGTCTAGGTCATTGTCGACTCCGCCGGGTTAGGCTGTGTCGCTGTGTGTCGGACCGCTTCGTAGGCTAGCGTGCGCACTAGAGGCTTTTAGTGACATTCACGTTTAACATCCACGCCACTAAAGACGATAGGAAAGACCGGATTGAGGGGACACACAGGGATGGGAGGGAAGGAGAATAGGAGGGGGGGGGGGGGGGGGGGGGGAAGGAAACCTAACTCTTCACTGATACTACATGAACCACATCAGTTGGCACTAGTGGGGTTCGATCTCCCCACTTCTGACGACCAACTCGTCGCTTCACCACTGAACCAATAAGACCTTTCCACTTCACCCCCATCCATGCCGCCTCCCAAACTCCTCCACGCAGTAGACGCTGTCCTTCGGTTATAGATAGTACCTACCTGCATTCCGGAATTCCTACGCCACCCATACTTGTTTCCAGTAGGATAATTCCGATGCCCCTGTCTCCAAATCACATCAGAGTTTGCAGGATTCGGTGAATCACGCAGCTCGACATATATGTTGATATTTGTGAATAAAAGAGACAGAGATGGAGAACAACCAGGAAGTTTTCAGCGACCTACTTTCTGATTCGGCTTCTTTCCGTTTTAAGTCCCCGCCGTTTCCGATATAAACTAGACGAATGTTGAAAGGAGATCCTAAATGAGGGAAGGAACAGAGAAAGGTTTATAAGGAACAAGGACAGTAACTCTTTTGAGATAATTACGCGCCCATAATTCTAAACAAATTCTGCTTACGACATTAAATCGCCTGATGGAAATGCCACGCACAGCACACAGAACAAATAAGGAAAATATCAAACAAACAAACAAACAAAAACAAAAAACAAAGGAAGATCTTATGCTCGCCTATACACTCTGCGCCTAACAGGTTGTATAAAGCAAAAACAAACAACAACAACAACAACAACAACCGGAGATCTAAACAAACACGCATTAACATTTATTCAAAACTAACACAGCCTGTATGGCCTTGAGTTAGTCATGCAGACCATACAAACGAACAGAAACAAATGCAGATGAACTCAGTCTCTTTGGTATGAAGGAAATTTTGAATGAGGCAGGGATCAGAAACGTATTTATGAACGGGTAGGGAAATTTTGCTCCCAAAGAGATATTTCACGCCCGAAATTTTGATTCATAACCGCTTTCGTTTTGCTGCGTGGGTAACATTTTTCGGTTTTGTAATTGTTTATCATGGAAGCAAGATTTAAAACCCTAATTTGTTCTTAAGATAAATGAAGCCTTTATACTAGGGGGTTCCAGGGGAAATCTTACTGAGTCGGTAACCCCTTTGTTTTTATTCCCAAACACTAAAAGTACCACGGGTTAGAGAAAAGCGCCAGAATGAAATTTGCCCTCTGCCGGGGAGAAGTTTTTTTCATCAGCAACAAGGTACAGCTAACCTCCTGATTTTTTTTGCCCAATAGTTTTTGCTTTCTTTCTGTTTTTTTTTTTTTTTTCCCTCCCACCTTTTTTTTTTTTTTTTTATCTTTTTTTTTTTCTGTTTTCCCCGAAATCTAATTTTTCGGTTAAGTAAAATTTTCATGTCTTGTGGTAATCTTTTTTATTATGCTTTTTTTTTCGTAACCTCTATTTTCAAAAAGATTATCAGGGAATGTCGACGTTGTCAGAATTAGTAAATGAGATGTGTTAGCGAATGTCTTTAAGTTTTGGGTTTTTGAGGCAATTCACGTTGTTTCAATGTTACTGCAAATCTTTTTATTGGGCCCATCCTTTTGTATGAGCCCAAATCTTCATTTTTTAGTGAAATGAATCCTTTCAAGACTACTCTCCTTTTGAAAGGAAAAAAAAGTGTTTTCATGCAGACACAGAGACTTGCACGCCTCTAAACGGAAAAAAAAAGGAAAAGAAAAAAAAAAAGATTTGACGGCAAAGGGTTTAAGCAGCCCGACTTCTCTGTTTTTCCTTTTAAACGAGTCATAAAATAGATTGTCTCATGTCTTTTCAGAAGTGACTGGCAACGGCTCAGTACACGAACTTTTTTTCTAGATTCTTCAGACAAGAACCAAACATGAACAAGAACGAGAATTTGATCCTCTTGTGGATCCCAGAAAGGTCCTCCGACGGAATGAAATCCAACAGATGCCTAGACGTGCTGATTACGAATTTATCCTGCCATCTGCCAAAACCTCCACGACTGCATGATCGGGAATGACACTTGTGCGCCCCCCGTCACTTCAGGCCAGATATATTACGACGGGACACAGACGTGATAAAGATGCCGACAGCTGTGCCAATATTCTGGGGTCACAGATGTAAGCAGGAGTGACAATTCAATACGGTTCACCTTGTCACATTCTGTATTAAATATGATCGCCCCCGGGGGTTGAGTGGTAAACGTGTTGTGTGTGTGTGTGTGTGTGTTTGGTGGTTTTGGGTTTGGTGTGTGTGTGTGTGTGCTCGAGTGTGTGGGGGTTTGGTGTGTGTGGTGTGTGGTGTGTGGGTGTGTGTGGTGTGTAAACCCTCGGGTGATGTGGGATGGGGAAGGACTAGCCCCCACAGCCCAAACACACTCACAGCTTGCTTACAATCTCATTCATATATCATGCATTCGCACATCAAACCACTAGTAAAGTCTATAACTTTACTACACATGACATAGAACGAAACATCAATGCATATGGAATCAATTGAAAAAAACCCATTCTCTCTTCCTAACTTCACAAATCATTTATCTAAAACATCATTAACTAACCCGGGTATAAATAGATTTCTACTTTACCTGGCCAGGTGATCTTAACTATTCACAAATCATGTCTTTTTCTTTTCCTTTTTTTTTCTTTTCACTGTCACTTTCACAACACGACAAACTGCTGGCAACCGGTCAAGTTAGATGCTGGCATCGGTCAGGTGGACTGCTGGCACTGGTCAGGTCAGACCGCTGGCTTTGGGTCGGGGTTGGACTGCCGATGAAAGTGGCGCTGGCCAAGTTGGGGTTTCGAACCCCCCCGGTTCGGATGGAACAGTGACTATCAACATCGATCTGTTTCTCCTTTCTTTTTCCTGCATTAACGCATTGCACTCTCTCTCTCTCTCCTAGTCTGCTCATTAGATGGACATGGTGCTTTTCTTTTCCTTTTCTTTTCTTTCTTTTTCTCTTCATTATTTTAGCAACTCTCTCTTTCCACATCTCTCTTTAGTCCCCCCTTTTGCAGACTATATCTGGTGCTAATGCTCAAACTTCACTCTCTCATCTCTCTGCCTTTCTCCTGCAGAGACTACACCCAGAACCTCTCTCCTCTCTCTCTCTGTCTCTCTGTTCGTTCTCCCCCTCGTTCTGCCGTTCTCTCACTCTCACATCCTTCTTATCCCGTTCCGATCGTCCAAAAAGGGCGAGTACCATTGGTCAGTATTTTTACCCCTGATACCCAAAGTTATCTCCCTCTAATTCCATTGGATATTCAAATCATGACAGTCACGCCTACACGCCTTACTCTCTGTGGTGGTCAATTGGTCATTTAATTGATTAGCTAGATTTCACCCCCACCACACACTACCTTCTCCCTCTCCCTTTCCTGCTTTACCTGCGACGTCCCGACTAACAATGGCGCGGGTTTTCCCACAAATTGGCTAGATGAGCCTGAGCCAGGCGCTACACCGTCTCGCTAGACTTCGAGGCGTCGGTCAAAGCTGATTAGTCCGTTGGCCCGGACAGAACCGTCTCTGTGGAGCCTCTCCCCTATGTTTAATTGGCTGGATCCAAACCCCTGGGCCCGTCTACGTGGCGCCCAGAATATTTGAGTTAGAGCTTATGTCCAAACAACCTGGACCACGATTTGGGTTGTTCTATTTTTGGGACCGTGACAATTTCCCCCCTGCAAAAGACTATGCACCGCATCGTCTCAAACCCGGTACAAAAAAAAAAACAACGAATTTGCTGAAAACCAAACAGCTACACGGCAAAGTTTAAAAAAATACTTTACAACCAACGGTTTATATAAATTATAAAATTTTATCATTAGGGGAATACCACTCCAATGAGTTTATCATTGACGTGCGCTCTTGCGTTTATTTCAATTCATTTTTTACGACCTCTGTGCGCACATATGCAATCCCCCTACCTGCGGATTTGCCATATCTTCTCTTCACAATTTCTTATGAAAAGCACAAATTATATGATCACGATCCATGACACTTCACTGAGGAATCTCCATCCTCATTTATTGCAAATAATGCATCCTACACAAGCAAACTGTAAGCTCCAAGCATAACTACATTCACATGAACAAGTCTCACAAAGAAAATAATGAACAAGTCTCCAACAAAAAAAATGAACCATAGCCAACTGGAAGAACCCATATCCACTCAACATAACTGAAATCAACACATATTATCAAAAAAGCACCCCGGATATGACTGATTTCCTCTGATTGCAGCTTGCTAGACTACGCGACTTAAATAGTCAGCTCCGACATTCTGTCGACCTGGATGTACTGCACTCGATACCGTAGGGCTGCAGTGCCTTTGCCCAACGCAGAACTCTGCTTTTTTTTCAACTGGGGCCTCCTGCAGGAATTGAGTGGTTGATGACCCTTTCTCTATCACGAACTTTTTCCCATACAAGTATTTGTGGAAATTTCTGCACGGCCACACGACAGCTAAACACTCCTTCTTTTACAGTTGCGTACCCTTCTTCACATTTTTGTCAACTTCCTGCTAGCATACCTCACAGGGAACTCGATCCCTTCGTGCCTCCTGCAACAATACTGCACCTATCCCCACCACCTGATGCATCTGTCCGCAAAAAAAATGGTTTGGACTTTATCTGGTAGTCAAGATGGGACGGGAACCTAGTCTTTCCAACACCGTCTGCAGTGGCTTGCTCTGCAGCGTCTGACCACTCGCCCACTGCCGGGTTTTCCCCTGCCTTGACCAAATCACTGAGAGGACTCGTGATTGCTGCGAAATTTGGATACAAACTCCCTAAAAAAACCCCAATAAAACCAAGCAGACTCCGACTTCGTTTTGGTTTTTGGGTCTCTCTGAATTCTTTCACCCTTCTCCACCTTTCCTTTTCCCGGCTGCTTTGTGTCGCCTCCGACAACAAAAACTAGGAACTCCAGGCTTGGAAAACCAACCTGGCACTTTGTTGGTCTGGCTGTGAGATTGGCTTGTCTCAACCTCTCTAAAATGCTCCTAGCTGCCTCATATGCTCCTCCCATGTCTCGGATGCTATCAGAATGTCATCCATGAAATTCACAACGCCTTCCAATCCCGTCATTAACTTCCTCATCATCCGAGAAAAGATGCAGGTGCGTTGACCATCCCAAAAGGAATCTACCACTGGAAAAAGCCCCATAGGAGTGGAGAATGCTGTGACTTCCTTGAGTCCTCACTCAAGGCTATTTGCCAGTAACCCTTGCTCAGATCTATCCTGGTGAATTACTGGCTTTTTGCTTGTGGCGATCTGAGCGAACAGGTCTTCCATGTTCGGTATGACCTCTGCATCGACCTTGGTGACACTGTTCGGGACGTCTAAGTAAACCCCGAATCGATGCTCACCTGACTTTTTCCTCACTAAGGAGGGTGCATTTAAAACGATGATTTGGACGGTTCATCACCCCAAGGTCCAACATCTTTTCTACCTCCTCCTCGACACTTGCTTGGTGGCATATGGGATCGGGTAGGCTTTCACATGTACGGGTTTTTGCGATGTTAACTCCACCGTACATGTCTCTAGAGTTGTCCTGCTGGTTTATCAGTCAGGGACGCCCTATCAGGTTCTAGGAGCCCCCTAATTTCCCTCCTGTCTCCTACTGTCTAGCCCTTCATACAGTGACACATCCCTGTATGATCTTTCCTGGAAACTCAGGCAACAAAATCTCCCCTTCTTCTGCTGGGTCCCCTTCACCTCCATCAATGATTGCTGCTGGCCTATGTGCTGAGTCCACGCTGAAAAATATTTGCGGAGCAAATTTGCAGGGAAAAAGTTTTGATTTCCCATTCACATCGATTCGGTAGTACCTGATCTCCCTTATCAATGATGGTGAATGGTCCCTTCCAATGCATCAGCAGCTTGTTGTGATCCGTGGGAAGCAGTAACAGGACTTGATCTCCCACCTTGAGGAATTGCTTCCTCACCTTCCTGTCATATTGTTTTCTTCTGGACGACCCTAGCCTCCTGCAAACTTCCCTTGCGACCTTACATGTCTCTGGGCCCTATTGCGTAGGTCCACCACATACTGATAAGTGGTTTTGCCCTCTTCTGCTCCTTTTCTCCGGACCACAGCTCTTTGAGAATGCACACTGGTCCCCGAACTGCCCGCCCATACAGCAGCTCAAATGGCGAAAAGCCTGTGCTTTCCTGAGGGGCTTCCCTGTAGGCGAACAGTGCCGCTGGAATGTAGCGGTCCCAATCTGCTGGCCTTTCCTCACAGAGCTTCTTTAAGATGCCCTTCAGACACCATTGAATCTCTCCACCAGCCATTGCATTGGGGGTGGTATGGGGTAGTGAGAAGCTGTGTGATCCCTAGCAGCCTGTTGACCCCCTTTCATCACACCTGAGGTAAACTGTGACCCCCTGTCACTGAGAATTTGTGCTGGCAAACCCACGCGAGAAAAGATGTCTACCAACCCCTCAGCAACCTGTTGGTATCTACGCCTTTCAATGCAATGCTTCGGGGTATCTGGTCGCGTAGTCACGAGCGTCAACACATACATGTGCCCACCTTTGGAACGGGCGCGATTGGGCCAATAGGTCAACACCCACCCTCCTGAAATGGAGTTTTCAATTAAAGGGGGATGTTTAAGAGGTGCCTTCCTCTTCACCCCTTTTTTGTGATCTTTGACACACATCACATGACATGCAGAAACGTTTTATGTCTGCCATTGCTTCCTGGCCAATTAAAAAGTCATCAAAGATTCGGTCAGCTGTTTTGCTGGTGCCGAAAATGCCCCGCATGAGCGACTCGTGACCCACTGACATGACAGGGGTCACGATAACCTGCTGGTACCTCTAACTGGTGGTCACCTTACCTGTCTTCCCCTTGGTTGAACACTCGGAACAACACCCCCGCCTTTCACAAAGAAATTCTGTCTCACCTCCTCTAACCTCCTTTTTCCCTTCCACCTCTTTTCCAACTCCCAAGACTTCACGAGCGAAGGGTCTTGTTCCTGCGCTGCCCTAAACTCATCAGGCGACACATCTATGCCTGCTTCCTTGCGGAACGACTAACGGTTTATCAACCTTTTTCCTCCTTCTTGTCCGTGTTTGAACTGCTGCCCCTGTAGCAGTCAACAACTCAGGATCCCCTGGATCCCTTGCCCCTGGAATATTTCCGATGATCAAATCATGAAAGGGGTTTCTCCATCACAACGCAGACAACTCGCCGAGAAGTAAGGGGTACGTACTTCTATCTTAGCAAATGGAAATAAAATCCCTCACAGTGCCATCGATTAGAGTACAGGTTGGATTTGCCCTGTCAAATCCCCTTTCTCGACCAGCGTTGTTCGTACTACCCCGCATGAACAACCAGTGTCTCTTAACACTTTCCCCCCTCTGCTGGCCAATCCACCCTCTTCCACTGGTAACGAACCATCAGCCTAGTGCCCTCCATCCCTGACACTGACTGCTGTCCAGTGCTACCATAGGGCACTCCACCCCCTTCAGACTGAATCCCTTTTGGTTTCCCCTGCAGGTCGTTTCCCTTGACGACCCTTATCCACCTCTTGCAAGGTGCTGCCTTCTGGAACCTCATGGACAATCCCTCGCCACATGTCCCTTCTTGTGACAAATGAAACACCTAATGTCCCTTTGCCCTCCTTCTGCCCCACCACTGGGTTTGCAGACTTTGCAGAAAACTCCCCCCGGGCTCCTTGCACTCTTCTCACCTGTGCCTGGCACCTGTTTCTCCTGCACCTTAGTGCCCAAACGTGCCTCTCTATACACCTCTGCGAACTTCAGCAAACTCTCACTGCTGTCTCTGGCTGTTCTCTTTCAAATGTATGGTTAACTCAAAGGGCCCCAACCCGACAAAATGTTCTTTCATAACTAGCTTTTAAATTCAGCGAACTCCTTCTTCGTACCACTCAATCAACCATTTCTCAAAATAGTGATCTAGACGTGCACCAAACTGAGTGTACGTTTCCCTGCTTGCAATTTAGCTGAACGAAATTTTTTTCTGAATCCTTCCTCTGGGGTCAAATCCTTTCATCAACGATTCCTTCACAGCGCCGAAATCAGACCCTTTTTTCTGCTTTGGGAAAAGCAGTGAAAATTTGTAATGCCTTACCCGTCAGTAACGCCGAAAAATAGACTGCCCACTCTTTGGAGGCCAACCCTGACTGGTCGCAAACGTTTCGAAACGACTGATGTATGCATCAATCGAATCGGTCCTTCCCAGAATTTTGGCAACTTGGGTCGGGGGGCGTAGCTGCGCACAGAGTCATTGGAAACTGAACTCCCCTCCTCGGTGGTCTCCCTCTGTATTCCCCACTTTCTCTAACTCTAATTGAACCTTTAATCTTTCCGTTCCTGCTTCATTCTTCTGTTTCCTGCGCTTCCCTTAATTTTTTCTGTTTCCTGCGTTTCCCCAGCCTGATTTTCATTAGCCTGAATCCTTAATTTTTCTGTTTCCTGCTTCATTCTTTCTGTTTCCTGCGCCTCCCCCTTATTCTTTCTGTTTCCCGCTTCATTCTTTCTGTTTCCTGCGCTTCCCTTATTCTGTCTGTTTCCTGCTTCATTTTTTTCTGTTTCCTGCGCTTGCCTTATTCTCTCTGTTTCCTGCGTTGCGCTAGCTTTAGTCCTTTTCCTGCTCTGCTAATGCTTCTCTACGGGAACACGCGTCTTTCCGCGCGTTCATCCCTTTCCCTCTTTTGCTGGTTTTCAACGAATTTCTCGCAACTCTTCTCCCGAAAAGCCTAAATCACGAGCGACGCTCACAAGTTGTTCAATAGGGGTGTTCTTTTCTTCCGCCATTATATCTCCTTTTTTTTTTTTTTTTGAACAAGATTTTTTTGCTACGACAGCCAAATGGTGGTTACTGACACGAGTGACGTAAAAGCACAATCCCATGAATGATATATTAGCTTGGGACAACGTAATTAGTTTTAATAAAACGCCCAGCGCCTGACCCCAAATATGAGAGCGAATTATAGCAATCTGTGCGAAAAAAAGTACTCTGGGCTGAAATGCCCAAACTAGTATTTAACTATCTTGGAAGCAATGCCAAGCCTAGTATTTAACTATCTTGGGAACATACAGTAGACAACCTTGTCTTAGGATTACAATACTTGAATCCCACCAGCTTCCTCTCTGAGAAGTTTAACAATTAAATAAATTTGGGGCCCGAATATCCTGGCAGGCTCGCCAATAAATTGTCAACCTCGGGTGAGTCGATGGAGGAAGGACTAGCGCACAGCCCAAAAACACTCACAGCTTGCTTCAATCTCATTCATATATCATGCATTCGTCACATCAAACCACTAGTAAAGTCTATAACTTTTTCTACACATGATCATAGAACGGGAAACATCAATGCATAGGAATCATTTGAAAAAAAACATTTTTCTCTTTCCTGAACTTCACAAAATCATTTATCTAAAACATCATTAACTAACCCGGGTATAAATAGATTCTTCTACTTTACTGGCCAGGTGATCTTTAAGGGGGTTTCACGGAATCACTGTCTTTTTCTTTTCCTTTTTTTTTTTCTTTTCACTGTCACTTTCACAACACGACACAACTGCTGGCACCCGGGCAAGTTAGACTGCTGGCATCGGTCAGGCTGGACCCGCTGGCACTGGTCAGGTCAGACCGCTGGCGTTGGTCAGGTTGGACTGCCGATGAAAGTGGCGCTGGCCAAGATTTAGGTCGAAACCCCGGTTCAGTGGAACAGTGACTATCAACATCGATTGTTCTCCTTTCTTTTTTCCTGCATTAACGCATTGCACTCTCTCTCTCTCTCCTAGTTCCCGCTCTATTTGATGGACATGGTTTGCTTTTCTTTTCCTTTTCTTTTTTTTTCTTTTTCTCTTTTTTAGTTAGCAACTCTCTCTTTCCACATCTCTCTTTAGTCCTCCCTTTGCAGACTATATTGGTGCTAATGCTAAATTCACTCCTCTCATCTCTCTGCCTTTCTCCTGCGAGGGCTACACCCCAGACCTCTCTCTCTCTCTCTCTCTGTCTCTCTGTTCGTTCTCCCCCTCGTTCTGCCGTTCTCTCACTCTCACAAACCTTCTTATCCCGTTCCGATCTGTCCAAAAAGGGCGAGTACCATTTGGGCAGTATTTTTTACCCCTGATACCCGAAGTTATCTCCCTCTAATTCCATTGGATATTCAAATCATGACAGTCACGCCCACCGCCTTACTCTCTGTGGTGGTCAATTGGTCATTTAATTGATTAGCTAGATTTCACCCCCACCACACACTACCTTCTCCCCTCCCTTTCCTGCTTTAAAACCTGCGACGTCCGACTAACAATGGCGCTGGTTCCACAAATTGGCTAATGAGCCCGAGCCAGGCGCTACGACTCGTCTCGCTAGACATCGAGGCGTCGGTCAAAGTGCTTAGTCCGTCTGGCCGGACAGACCGTCTCTGTGGGCCTCTCCCTATGCTTAATTTGGGTGGATCCGAACCATGGGCCCCTCTACGTGGCGCCCAGAATATTTGAGTTAGAGCTTATGTCCAAACAAACCCGGACCACGACTTGGTTGTTCTATTTTTGACCGTGAAAAGCGTGTGTGTGTGTGTCTGGGCGTGGTGTGGGTGTGCTGTGCGTCTGTGTGTTTTGCGTCTGTGTGTCTGTGACTGTGTCTGTATGACTCTGTGTGTGTGTGTGTGGTGTTGTGTGTGTGTGTGTGTGTGTGTGTGTGCGTGCGTGTATATAGGTGTGCGCTCGCGCGTGCATGTGTGTGTGTATTCCCTCTGTTTGTTGTGGTGTTTTTTTTTCATCATCAGTTCGTAATTTCTCGCGATTTTCCCAAGAGTATTAATCCTATACATATTCAACACTTATCCTCGTGTTAGATAACCTTTACCTTAGATTCCTTGATTTTTTTTTTTTCCTTCTGTTGATGCAACAAAGAACAAAAGTTTCAGTCCGTTAGTCTGTCCTGATCTCTGCTTTTTTTTCCCCTTCATGTTTTTTACTGTTCTATATAATCACAATGCTCACTAACTATCATCGACATTTTTGTGTAAACTGTCATGGGAACATGAGAGGACAAAGCGAAGAGAGAGAGGAGGAGAAAGTCTAGAAAGAATAGGAGAAGTAGAAGAGGGAGGGGTAGTAGAAAGAGGGGGAAAGAAGGTAAAGAAGAGAAGGGGGAGGTGGAGTAAAAGAAAGGATGAGGAGATGGACAGACAGCAGGAGAAATAGAAAGGAGGAGGAAAAAGAGAAGGAAGAGGAGGGGAAGGAAGAGGAGGAGAAGGAAGAACGAGGGCGGGGAAAAGGAAAAGAGGAGCAAGAGGAAAATAAACAGGATGAAGAGAAGGTGGTGGAGGAGGAGGAGGAAGAAGAAAGGGGAAGGAGGGGGGGGAAAGAGGAGTGGAACTAGGAAGAAGAGGAGGAGGAAAAAGAAAGAGGAGAAAAAAAGAGGAGGGAGGAAGAGGAGAAAGAGAAAGGGGCAGGCGGAGGAGTGACAGCATGAAGAGTAGAAAAGAGGAGAAGGAATAGAGAAGGGAAAAAAAAGGACGAAGAAGAAAGAAGAGGAGAAGGATGAGTAAGAGCAAACAAACAAACAAAAAAACAAACAAGGAAGAGTAGACGGAGGAGGGAAGGAGGAGGAAGAAAGGATGAGGAGGTGGAACAAGAAGATGAGAAGGGCAGAAGAGGAGAAAGGAAAGAAGGAAAACAATCTTATAAACCAGAATAAAATTAAATTTCGTTGATGACGATGACGAAAATTTAAAAAAAAATGTCCAGCCACACTTTGTAGGGCATCGTGCTGTATTATATTTGTTGCATTTTTGTCACAACCGATCATTCTGTGCGACATTCGGGCAATAAACGCATCGCCATTATACGTTGCTAGCCTCCACCTCCCATCTTCTCTCTCTCTCTCTCTCTCTCCTCTCTCTCTCTCTCTCTCTGTCTGTGTCTGTCTGTCTGTCTGTCTGTCTGTCTGTCTCTCTCACTGTCAGTGTCTGTGTCTGTCTGTCTGTCTGTCTGTCTCTCTGTCGTCTGTCTCTCTCTCTCTCTCTCTCTCTCCTCTCCCCATCTCCTTTTCTCCTCTCTCTCTCCTCTCCCTCTCTCTCTCCTCTCTCACTCTCTCTCTCTTCTCTCTGCTCATGTTGTAGTTTACACATGATTTTTTTTTCTCTACATGATTTTGCTAGGGATAAGTCACTTGTTTCAAGGGAACCTTTTCCTCGCGCTCACTGCATATTGCATACGATAGAGTACAATACAACATGATACAGGACAATACAGTACAACATAGTAAAAAGCAGGACAGTACAGTACAAGGCCGGACAGTACAATACACATCTGTACATAAGCACAATACAATAGTTTACTGTGCAGTGAGACACAGCTTGGCAAATTGGTTAGAAAATGACATACAGTACTTAACACACAGGATTACACGGAACGCCGCTGCATCGCAAAACACTGTACAACACCACATGACGAAACACGAGATGTGAACGCATGACCAATGGCTAACAGTTAAGTCCACAAACGTTAAGTAATTTCTTCCTCCTCCGTCTCCCTCTCTCGCTTCCTCTTCCACAGCCATCGTCTTTCAGACAAAAGGGATGTTTGCTCCTTAGAAATAAATAAGTGGGTTTTCTCATCATCATCATCATCATTGTCATCATCATCATCGTCATCGTCGTCGTTGTCGTCCCTCTCCTTTATCTCCTTTTTCTCCTCCTCCTCCTCCTCCTCTCCTCCTCCTCCTCTCCTCCTCGTCGTCATCGTCATTATCGTCGTCGTCATCGTTGTCATCATTATCGTCGTCGTCATCATCATCATTATTATGGTCATCATCAACTTCCAGCCAATAAACAAGCAGTCAGACACCCCACATCCAGCATATGTGTCTGTTCTACATCCCAACCTGACTCACGTATCTCGACCCAGCACGGTAAAGGGAGGCTGTCGAGCAAGGGTTGTCTGTCCCTTTTGGCTTATTGTGCTCTGTGACCCTTTTGGCCGGGGAGGAGGGTTCACTGGGACACACACACCCTACCGACTGGCGACTCTCAGCTCTGGCCCGCTTGTGGGTGAACTGCTGGAGGGCCCAGTTCCCGCGTGGGTGAACTGCTGGAGGGCCCAGTTCCCGCGTGGGTGAACTGCTGGAGGGCCCAGTTCCCGCGTGGGTGAACTGCTGGAGGGCCCAGTTCCCGTGTGGGTGAACTGCTTTAGGGCCCAGTTCCCGTGTGGGTGAACTGCTTTAGGGCCCAGTTCCTGTGTGGGTGAACTGCTTTAGGGCCCAGGGGTCGGTTGCATGTACAGACTTAGCGGACTCTAAGTTTGCTTAAAGTTAGGGATTTGCTTAGCGTGAAGGAATCCTGTTGCATGGGCTTGCTTAGCAGCAAAGGATGCTTAACATCTTGCTTAAAGTTAGGACAGCTCCCCCCACGCGTAAGTGCGAACTTAGCTAGGACAGAGCATACCGCAGTAAATAAAAATGGCGAACCGCGTTGTGTATGGGCTTCTGTTGCGCCGAAATTTGAGGCGAGAGAGAATTTTCAGGGATCGGACGAACCCTTTTGATGTGTATGACGACGTAGAATTGTACTCAAGATTCAGATTTCGACGGGCAGACATTTTAGACCTGTGTGATGTGATTGAGGATGACATTGATCACCCGTTTCAACGGCGAGGCTCGCTGACTCCGCTCTTGCAGCTACTGATCGCACTGCGTTTTTATGCGAGTGGGTGTTTTCAGGAAGTGATTGGGGATTTGTTTGGTGTCGACAAAAGCACAGTGTGTCGAGTACTAGAGGTTCTCGAGCATTCGCAAACAGGCTGGATGAGTATGTTCGCATGGTGGAGACGGCCAACAGAACGGCCAACAGTGAAATTTGCTGTTCTCACACGTTTCTTCCCGTCGTTGTCCGCCATGCTGTCTTGTTGATTCTCATCTGCGGGAGTTACTTTCCATTGGTTCGTTTTGGTGACGTATGCACAAACTGTGTACGATGACGGAGCCATGCTAAAAATAACCATCCTGACCGACAACTTAGTTAAGTCCGCGACAAAGACGGTATGTGCAATCGATTGACAAAAATGCGCAAAGGAAATCTTTACAAAGTTTGCTTTGGCTCTAAGCAAACTTTGCTTAAGTCAACTTTTAAGAATGTATATGCAACCGGCCCCAGTTCCCGTGTGGGTGAACTGCTTTAGGGCCCAGTTCCCGTGTGGGTGAACTGCGTTAGGGCCCAGTTCCCGTGTGGGTCTTCACCATGGTCCTTTACTTTGTCGTAGTGGTGGGGCTTGTGTGCTTTTACGATCCCGAGAGCTATGCCAGATAGGTGCAACCATACTGGACAGGTCAAGGGGGAAAAGCCAGACGAAATTTGGACCACTCTCCTAGAGGATAATAGGTTTGCGCAGGGTTAACTGCCCGGCCTGTAAAAAAAGCTAGTTACAGAAACGTCCACGATAAACTTGTCTACTTTGCATGTCCTGGGAGAGAAGACAATCTAGCCAGATTGCGTATGAAGCGTCGCAGTGAAAGCCGAAAGGAAGCTGCTTCGCCGAGGACTCTTCTGTCACCCAAGACAACTACCCGGATCGGCACATGGAACGTTCGGACCATGTACGAGGCTGGGAAAACTGCACAGGTTGCAGCAGAGATGCAGCAGTACAACCTTGCTGTGTTAGGCTTGTGTGAGACCAGATGGACCCAATCAGGATTGATGCGGCTTGGCACTGGGGAGACCTTGATCTACTCGGGCATGAAGAAGAGAGAGCTCCACACACCCAGAGGGTCGGGCTTATGCTCTCGAGACAGGCTGCGGCAGCACTGATGGAGTGGACCGCTGTGTCACCACGTATCATCACCGCAAGATTCTACACCAAAGTGCGGAAAACACTCATTGTGCAATGCTACGCACCCACCAATGATGCAGACAAGCAGTTGAAAGAAGACTTCTACGAGAAACTACAATCCACCATCAACCAGAAGAAGAAAGGAGATCTACTGATCTTGATGGGTGACATCAATGCCAAGATCGGAAATGACAATTGTGATAGGGAACAAAGCATGGGAAAGGAAGGGCTTGGAGACATGAATGAAAACGGAGAGCTGTTCTGTGACTTCTGTGTCTTCAATGGATTGACAGTTGGCGGTAGTTTGTTCCCTCACAAGACCAGCCACAAAGCTACCTGGGTTTCACCGGACAGCCACACAGAAAACCAGATTGACCACATTTGTATCAGCAACAGCTTTAGGAGGTCACTACTGGATGTCAGAGCAATGAGAGGGGCAGATGTTGGATCGGACCATCACCTTGTTGTGGGGAAGTTCAAGTTCAAGCTGAAGAGACATGCCAGGAAGACCAACAAGCCAAGGAACAGATTCAACGTGGACATGCTAAAAGACCTGCAGACAAAAGACAGCTTCAATGTGGAACTTTCCAACAGATTTGACACATTAGCATCCCTTGTCGATGAAGAGTCATCAGTAGAACAGCTCTGGGAACAATCAAAGGCAGTGCTTAGTGAAACATGTGAGAAGATTCTGGGAAAGAAGACAAGAGTCCACAAGCCCTGGATGTCAGCAGAGACACTGAGGAAAGTGAAAGAGAGAAAAGATAGGAAAGCAACAGTCAACATAAGCAAGACCAGAGCAAGTAAGGCAGAGGCACAGAAACTGCACACAGAAGCACACAAAGAAGTGAAGAGAAGCATAAGACATGACAAGAAAAACTATGCAGAGAACCTGGCAGAAGAAGCAGAAAAAGCAGCCGGACAGAAGAACATGAAGGAGCTGTATGACATAACACGGAAGTTAGCAGGGAGTCGACGAGTGACAGAGGCACCTGTGAAGGACAAGGACGGGAACACACTCACCAACCCAGATGCCCAGTTGCACCGCTGGAAAGAACACTTCCAGGAGCTCCTCAACCGGTCAGCACCACCAGATCCACCAGACATACCACCCTCCGAGACACCACTAGACATCAACACCAACCCCCCTACCAAGGAAGAGATCCGGAAGGCCATCCGACACCTCAAGAACAACAAAGCACCAGGCCCCGACAATATCCCACCAGAAGCAATCAAAACTGGCAGCGAAGCAACCATCAATATGCTTCATGAACTCTTCAAGAAAGTTTGGGAGACCGAAGAACTACCCCAAGACTGGAAGCACGGATACCTTATTAAGCTCCCTAAGAAAGGAAACCTAAAGGAGTGCAAGAACTGGAGAGGCATTACACTGCTCAGCATCCCCGGGAAGGTCTTCAACAGAATCATCCTCGAGCGGCTGAAGGACAACATCGACAAGAGGCTGAGAAAAGAACAGGCTGGATTCCGCAGTGAAAGATCATGCACAGACCAGATAGCTGCTCTCCGTATCATCATCGAGCAGTCACTGGAATGGAACTCGCCCTGTATGTCACCTTCGTCGACTTCGAGAAGGCCTTTGATAGCATCGACAGACCAACCCTCTGGAAGCTTCTTTCCCACCATGGCGTACCAGAGAAGTTCATAAACCTCATTCGAGCAGCATATGAACCATCAACATGCCAAGTGGTACACGGTGGATCCCTGACGGAACCATTTGACATCTTGAGCGGCGTTCGCCAGGGCTGCCTACTCTCACCGTTCCTGTTCCTGATTGCCATCGACTGGATCATGGAAAGAACGATACAAGACCATCAACGAGGCATCCAGTGGACCCTGACCTCCCAGCTGGAAGACATTGACTTTGCCGATGATGTTGCCCTCCTGTCCCACCGTCACAGCCACATGCAGGAGAAAACCGCTGCCCTGGACAGTACTGCCGCACGAACAGGACTGAAGATCAGTAAGGCAAAAACCAGGGTGATGAGGATCAATGAGGCCAACGACAACAATATTGTACTCAACAGAGAAGACCTAGAGAACG
Source organism: Conus ventricosus (assembly GCA_018398815.1). Taxonomy (NCBI): domain Eukaryota; kingdom Metazoa; phylum Mollusca; class Gastropoda; order Neogastropoda; family Conidae; genus Conus; species Conus ventricosus. The sequence continues at coordinate 52,043,495 of CM031603.1, read as the reverse complement.
TCGACAGCTTCACATACCTCGGCAGCATTGTCAGCAAGGACGGGGGCACAGACAAAGACATCCAAACAAGAATAGGCAAGGCATCCGCAGCTTTTAAGATGCTCCGACCTGTCTGGACCTCACACACCATCTCTGCAAAAACCAAGATCCGCATCTTCAACACAAATGTGAAGTCTGTGCTTCTCTATGCCTGTGAAACGTGGCGCACCACCAAGTCCCGTGTGGGTGAACTGCTTTAGGGCCCAGTTCCCGTGTGGGTGAACTGCTGGAGGGCCCAGTTCCCGTGTGGGTGAACTGCTGGAGGGCCCAGTTCCCGTATGGGTGAACTGCTGGAGGGCCCAGTTCCCGTGTGGGTGAACTGCTTTAGGGCCCAGTTCCGTGTGGGTGAACTGCTGGAGGGCCCAGTTCCCGTGTGGGTGAACTGCTGGAGGGCCCAGTTCCCGTATTCCCCACCTGTGACCTGTTAACTGTCAAAGGGATCAAGGTGAGTTTTTTTTTATGCGTGTAATACTTAAAATGATTCAAAATTCCGCATTATTTTGTGCTTTTGATCCTGTCTTCTCCAAAACATCGGAACTATCTATCATAAGAAAAGAGATTGTTTAAACAATGTCTTTTAACCAACATACCCTAATCTCTTTTTTCTATCCGACCTTCGGGGGAAAAAAAGAGAGAATAAATATTATGATTTATAATTGTGAAATGGGACTTAGACCGGGACTGTTTTTTTTTTTTTCAACCATGACTTCCTGTTCTACCTTTGGTGGTCA
>CM031603.1:52020225-52037725 GCA_018398815.1 Conus ventricosus | reverse complement strand
GTGTTGGGGTCTAAACTAGGCGATGATCCATGTCTAACGGGCTGCTGGCCTCAGCAGCTGGGTGTGAGCAAACGCTGACTTTTTGGCCTGATGTCACACAGAGTTTAGACGAGCTGACACTGGCATTCATTGATTGGATGTTTTTCATCGTCATTGTTTAAACGGCTGCCCCATGGTTACGTAATTTCTCATTACGCGACGGCTTCCTGGCAGTTATACGGCGTTTTGGGGACCTCTCAATTCATTAAATGCCCTGTGAGAAATGTCTTCTTTCCGTCAAATTGTAGGGCCGAATGGGAACGTATCATTCTGTGTGTTTGCTTGGCGTTTGAAAAAGATTTAAGGTGTTTTCTAATTGATTTTACTTGGATGTTTGACAGAAAGAAAACACGGAGGAAACAGATAATCTTTGAAAACAAGTGACTCTCTTGAAGCTAGGGTGACCCGGATGTTCAGGTTCTTGCACTTCTTTGCGTCAAATATGGAGGTCGACTTAGTTGAATACGAGACTTGTACGCAGAGTTGACGTTTGGTTCTGAATTCCATGTTGTCATTTTTTCCGGATCATTAGAAGCTTGTTGGGCATTATCATTATCAAAACAGGCTATAATAACACGTCCCTCGCATTTGTAACTAACCATAAAGAAGCACAATAAATCCCATGTCCCTGAGGGGAAGTTCCCTAACTGCTCTATGTCCCTGTAAAGTGGGGAGGTCTTTTTTGTTTTTAAGTCCCTAAGTGGATGTTTCCTATTTTGTTCCATTCCGAAGAGGAACGTTTCCCTGTTCGTTCTTGTTTGGATGTTCTTTGTACCTGAAAGGGACGTTACCTTGTACTATGTGTCTGAGGAGGAGGTTTCCTCGTTTTTTTCCCCTCCTGTGTCCCCGAGGGAAAGTTTCTTTGTTTGTCGCGTGTTCCAAAAGGGGGAAGTTTTCTTGTTGTGTCCAAAAAAAGGTGGCTTCCTTGCTCTGTCCCTGAGGGGAAACTTTTCTCTGTGGACCTGAGCGGGGAAGTTTCCTTGTTTGCTGTGTATCCCAGAGAAGAAAACCATCCTTACTCTGAGGGCAGATTTCCAGGTCACGTCCCTTCTGGAGAGGATTCCTTGTTCTGAACCCCATTTCACTCCCTCTGCCCCCCCCCCCCCCCCTCCCCCCCTTTCCCCCCACCCCCCCTTTCCTCACTATTTCCTTTTCAGCATCACTATACTTCGTAGATTCGTCAAATCTGCCAATCGTATACCATTGTTTTTGTGTCTCAGAAATACGATGTAGGATAGAAACACAGCTGATGAAGATTTGCTGTATGTAAAATCTCACTCCTGTACACTAGTGTATATGAGTGAACACGGCAGTTCTAAAACGCAGAACAAAAGCTTAGTTGAGACTTGAACTCATTAAGTTTGCCCTGCTTAGTGTAGACAGCAAAGCATGGTGGTGCTGCGGATAACACACCCGCCGACGAAGCGAAAGAACAATCACAGACTGGGGGTTCGGGTCTAGCACAGGCGGTTTCACCCCCCCCCCCCCCCCCCACACACACACATCCGTTCTGCCGCCCATCCATCTAACCCTTAGGGTGCTAGTCTTTCCAATGAGACGATGCACATGATACCCCACAGTGGTAAGCACTTCACCGCACGTGAAACATCGCATGAGCAGCGAAGGGTTTGTCCTTGTTAGAATTCTGGTGAAAAAATAAAACCCTCATTGATAAACAAAAACTTTCAAAGACAGGGAAAGCAAATTCATTTGTGAAATCTGCTGTGACCCTCCTCTTTGACCAGACAAGTTGGCATAACAAATGTGCTTGGTTTGAGATTAAGTAGATGTGCAGTGGTCCCCTCCGTGATGGAAACTATGCGCACTGACAGTCGCCATCATTAAATACCCACCCCTTCTGAGCCATCTATCGACTTCTTTGGTGCATTTGATGAATGACAACGAAATAGCTGTTAGTTTGTTCAGAATCAGGATCAGTTTTCAACGTCATAATATATGGACACAATTCATAGGACACATCTCCATGAAAGCTAATGAACCAAATGTAAGCCTAATATATACTGACTTCCATAAAAAACGCGAAAATTTGAAAGGCTATTTTTCGGGTGAAAAGGGGTGAATATACAATATTGAACCATTGTGGCAAGTTGTTTGGGTTCAAGACTCACGTGCAGTGAAAAAATGTGTGTGAGCAACACATCATTCCCGGCATTGGAGGGTCAACAAAAATGGCAAACTGGTTGCTACATGTGAGGCACGTGCACACCATGCAGAGCAAAGTTAACCAGCGACAAGTACGCAGGCATGCAGCCTTTATAAAGCCGCGCTACAAGGTTCAGGTAACGACTTGCCGTCTGAGCGCTACAGAGATGCCAAGACTACGAGCAGAGGAACGCAATCGTGCCCTAGGCCATCTGGAGGCTGGTGTGGATGCCAGGCAGGTCGCCAACATCTTTAACGTCCACATCTCAACCATCTATCGTCTGCAGCACCGCATGCGAGTCACTGGTACCACTGATGATCGTCCCCGGCCAGGCCGTCCTTGGGTCACCACACAAAGAGAGGATCGCCATCTTGTTCGAACCCATCTGCGGGACAGGCGGCAAACAGCCGCTAACACTGTTTGACAGGTGCCTGGGAATCTCCAGCAACGAATCAGCCTCAACACTATGCGGCGGCATCTTCAGGAGAACGGGCTGGCATGTAGGCGTCCTCACAGAGGTCCGGTACTGACACCAAGACACCGGCAGGACAGGCTGCAGTGGGCACAAGCCTGAATCAACTGGCGCAGGCAGCAGTAGGGACGCATACTGTTCTCAGATGAGAGCCGTTTTTGTATTGACATGGCTGACGGTCTTGTCAGAATATGGCGTCAACCTAGTGAACGCTATGCTGACTCCTGTGTGGTAGAGCGGAACCCCTGGGGAGGCCCGAACGTTATGATATGGGGTGCAATTGGCATTAACCACGCTATAGGACCAGTCATCTTTCAGAACATTGGTCCTGGTCGCGGACAGGGTGTCAATGCACAGCGCTACATCAACCAGGTGCTTAAACCCCATGTCGATCCTTTTTTTGCGCAACACCCAAACTGGACATTCCAACAGGACAATGCAAGACCACACACTGCCAGGGCCACCCAGCAATTTCTTCAGCATAACAACGTCAATGTGCTGCCCTGGCCAGCCCTCAGTCCCGATTTAAACCCAATAGAACATTTTTGGGATGAACTTGGCAGACGGTTGGACCTCCTGCGTCCACGACCAGCAACAGCGGCTCAACTTCACCAGGCCATCGTCCATGTGTGGGCTGGTGTGCCAAGGGGACGCATCAACCACCTGGTCCACTCAATGAGCCGCAGGTGTCAAGCAGTTGTCAACGCAAATGGTGGCCACAAACGGTATTAGGACTTCAAGCTGGTTTGTCACGTGACCTTGGATTTTCCACACAAAAGACATATTGCTGAGACATTTTCACACATTACCGGTGTAATGAATCAAATCACGTTGAATTCTCGCTTCCACTCTGTACAATTGTGACCAATAAAATTCACCCCCAACCTTCAGCTTGTTTTGTTTTCGCGTTTTTTATGGAAGTCAGTATATTTGTGACTATTCTAGCATCAGCATTAAGACACTCGTGCTTGCTCTGCGTGCTCTGTGTTGTCATTTCTGCATGACGGTTTGGTGTCGTAAACAAACATTCGTTTGGAGTTATGGACCTGCCCTCATTTCATCTTGAAAGCAAGAGTTACCCCACTTGTTTGTTATTTAGAATTTGTTTAAAGTGACAAACGTGATTCAATGGAATGACAATGCAATGCGACAAGCAAACCGACAAGACTAATTCAACATGAATATTCGAAGATTATTCTGTGACCCGTTTGGGGCTTGGCACATGCAGAACATAGATATAACAATGAACACCACATAAAAGAACAAAAGTGCAATAAAATACATTTTTAGCAACTAAAAGCCCTCTGTTTTGCGGCAAAAACACAAAGTTAAACTACTTTACTCAAATCTCAGGAGTCCTACTTCAACCATCAGGAAACAATCTGCAAAAATTGTAAAATAAATGTAATAGAAACTCAATTTCTAGCGCTCGCGTACGCACACACACACACACACACACACACACACACACACACATATATATATATATATATATATATATATATATATATATATATATATATATAATATAAAGAGTGTGCATTGCAGCGTTAAACAAGCAACGTTGAACAAAAAAAAGAAGAAAAAAGACATAACAATTACACATGAGAGAAGTAACAGACAGCAGTTCCAACAGCAACGACACGAGAAAAATGAGCTCGGACTCCCTGCACTCATGCTCTCCAATTCCCTGTGAAGAGACCATCAATGAATTATCCACTAGTGTGGTTAACACGCGCCCATCACACTCTTTCCACTACACAAACATCTGCTGAAAGGAACAGTGTGCATTATACATGGGGAGCCGACTCGCGCAACGTTGCCGGGTCATTTGACAGGCTATTGTCACGTGACCTGAGGTGGTGTCACCTGACATGGGGGCGCCATCTGGCGTGAACTTTGCCGGAGTCACGAGGGGGTGGGGGTGGGGGCAACAAACCAGACTGTGTTGTCATCTCCTTGTCAGCCGGTTGGTGACCTGAGGTAGAAAAACTGTTGTTGTTTTTCCTTGCTTGTTTGCAGGTGCGCGTCTGTTGCGTGCGCCTGTCAGCTGGTTGTTCTTTGTGTTTGTCGGTTGTCCGCATAAAAGTTTGTGTGCCTGTCAGCTTGTCTGTCTCGCTCATTACCATCAACAACACAGACATACACGCACATGGTCAAAATGACCAGGTATATTGCCTCTATTACATTTCCTTGTATGTTACATCAGTATCATTCTTTACAGATGCATGTGTGTTTGCCTGTTTCTCGTTTTGTGAGATGACGTGAGTATTTTTTTTATTTTTTTTTTTGTAATGCGGGAGCTCTTGTACTTTTCATTGTAATTTGGAAGCGCTGTTGCGTGAGTGTGAGTAAGAGAGGCTGAGTGGGAGGATAGGGGTAGATTGGGGCGTGGATGTGTGTACACTTAGGCGCACATGCCTATTTGTTTGTGCTTGTAAGGGTTGAATACATTGATTACCATGTGTGTGCACTGATAACAGTTTAGAAAAAAAAAAAAAAATGAAACATTTTTACCCAGTTGATGTTCACGTAATCTAAATATGGTTGGTTTAAACAAAACTTTGTTCACAAAACATTGCAGTAAAGATGGAACGAATTATGAGTAGACCAAACCAAGGCTTATGCCACGTGATCAACGTAATCCTTATTTACAAATATCAGCCGCATTCTAAAACTGACAATAATAATGGAAATGAAAAAGAACATTCTGACAAGAAATGAATAATGAAGACACAAGCAAACACCCAGACAACGACGACACACGTAAACTGGGAGTTTAAAAAAAAACAAAAAAACTAATGATGAAAAGAGACATGGGGCAACGCTGTGCATCTTTTAAAATCATGCCACGTGAAAAAACAAAAACAAAAAATGTGTCAGTCCAGAAAGGTGGCATCCCAGGCGTGGCTGGCTGTGTAGAATACGCCACAATGATCTGGGACGCAATCCAAAAAGCAAAAACAGAAAAGAGAGACCTGGACGTAGTGTGGCTCGATCTGGCAAACGCATATGGATCTGTGCCCCATGAGATGATACAGTTGGCTCTTGAGATGTACCATGTGCCAAAGAACATCCGCGACATGCTCAAGAAGTACTTCAATGGCTTCTCAATGCGGTTCTCTACCAAGGACTACACAACTGATTGGATCAACTTGGAAGTGGGCATTGCAATGGGCTGTGCAATTTCCCCGATACTGTTCGTGCTGGCAATGGAACTCATCTTGAAAGCAGCAACAAACAACGCGAGACAAACAGACCTTGGCGATGGATACAAGATGCCTCCTCTCAAGGCCTTCATGGATGACACTACAGTGATTTCATCCAGAGAAGACGAGACACGTCATGTGCTGGAGAGGCTGGACGACATAGTTGCCTCATCCAGAATGAAGTTCAAGCCAAAGAAATCACGGAGTCTCTCACTGAGGAAAGGAAAAGTGGCCGAATCTGTGGTCTTCAGTGTTGCCAACCAGGCCATTCCAACAGTCACAGAAGAACCAGTCAAGAGCCTTGGAAGATGGTATGATGATACGCTGAAAGACACACAAAGAGCAAAAGAAACCAAGCAGATGGCGGAAGAAGGCTTGGAGACCATTGACCAGTGTGGGCTCCCTGGCAAATACAAGGTCTGGTGTCTGCAGTTCATGCTGATACCAAAGCTCCTATGGCCTCTGATGATATACGACATCTGCACCAGCACAGTGGAGGCAATGGAAGCCAAAATCAACAAGTTCACAAGGAAATGGCTTGGTGTCCCACCCTGTCTGACTGACATCGCGCTGTACTGTCGCCAAGCAAAGCTCAAACTACCACTGAAATCCATCCTGGAGGAATACAAAGCAGGGAAGATCAGACTTCAAAGCATGCTGGAGGACTCAGGAGACAAGGTGGTAGAAGCAATCAAGCCCCAGCTGAAGACAGGCAGAAAATGGAAAGTTCAAGAGGCGATGGATTCTGCAAAAGAGAGTCTCAAGATCAGAGAAATAACAGGACACACACAGACCAACAGACAAGGACTGGGGGTGACCAAAACTGAATGGTGGTCAAAGGCCAAAGGAAAAACCAAAAGAGACATGATGATTCAGGAGATGAGAAAAGAAGAAGACCAAAAAGACTCCAAAAAGCAGTCCAGCAGAGCCAGCAAGGGCAATGGACAACGTGGGAGAATGCACTCCAAAGAAGTCTAACTTGGAATGACATTTGGCACATGGCCCCTCTCAGGATCAGCTTCATTCTCAGATCTGCATATGACCTTCTGCCCTCAAATGCAAACCTGGTGAAGTGGGGAAAACAGACGATCCTGCATGCCCCCTCTGCCATAAAAAACAAACAGTGGAGCATGTTCTAAGCTCATGTAAAGTAGCCCTGGCTCAAGGAAGGTACACATGGAGGCACAACCAAGTGCTCAAAGAAATTGTACAAGTAGTCTGGGCTAGTACCAACACCACAAAAGGGAGAATCAGGACTCCAAAAGCACCCGCAACATTCTTCACGGCAGGAGGCAGCAAATCATGGCCAAGAACAACAGTGCCACTCGAAACATGCAGGCAGAGTCTGCTGGATGGGGCAGATGACTGGGAGTGCACTGCAGACCTCCCAGAATGGAAGAGTCACCCAGAGATCATCAGCAAGAGTGGCATGAGACCAGACATAGTAGTCCACTCTAAGTCAACCAAGCAGCTGATCATGATCGAGCTCACGGTGCCATATGAGAACAGAATGGAGGCAGCTCAAATCTACAAGACTGAAAAGTATGCTGATCTGGCAAACAGCCTGAGGAGAGAAGGCTATCAGGTCAAAGTCCTCACTGCAGAAATTGGAGCTAGGGGGTTTGTAGGAACGTCTGCATACAGCCTCATGAAACAGCTCTCAGTTGCAGGGAAGGAAAAAACCAGAGCCCTGAAAGCAATGGCAGAAGCGGCAGAGAGGTGTTCAAGCTGGATCTGGTCAAGGAGGAACAAAAGTGAACTTCATAAGGCTTAATTTCCCTACAAATATCAGGTGTCCCTGTGGCTCAGTGGTTAAAGCGCGAGTCATTAAGTAGAAAATGAGCATGTCCAGAGGGTCATGGGTTCGAATCCCAGCCATGGCTCGTCCCAAGATGGGGAAAAAAAAGGGGCAGCAGAGGGACATCCGGAGTCATGAACCGGGTGTGGCCCAACCCCCCTAGAGTGTCAGGAGATAAGGGCCGAAACACTTGCTTGAAGGGGGCTTCTCTTCTGAGGACTCTCTGCTGCCACGCTCTCCACGAGTTTCTTTCTACCGTGCTAAACAGGGGCACCCATGAGTAATCTATGTCATATGTCTCAGTTAAGGTCCTCTGCGATCCGATAGGCTATGAACAACACAAAATGAAATGAAAACCTACTGATGTTCTTCTAGGCTCAGAGACAGGGCGCTGGACCTTATGAAGCCCAGGCATTGGAGCCACATTATATGTGTTGCAGCTTACTTTGGTTCTTTTTGGTTGTTGTTTGTTTCTACGGTGTTTCGTTTCATGTTTATTAAAATTATCTTTTTAAAAGCAATACGAACTGTATTCGATCAAGAAAGAAAAGTTGTACTTCTCCTTTAAACATTATTTGAACGGATACGTCTTTTTTGAACATTATCTAATCGGATTTGTTTTCCCCATATACTACATATACAGAGCCGGATCGATGATAAGGGGGGGGGGGGGGGGGGGATTCTGAAAAGGTTTTGAGAGGTCTTGGCCAAGTGTGATCTGGAGAAAACGTGTCAGGACTGGCAATTTTTGCCAGACAAACAAAGAGAGGGTTCCAGTGCTCCCATCCGCCGTCCCCCCCCCCCCCCCCCCCCCCCCCCCTCCCCCACACACACACACACTCACTCACACACTCCCCTCGTCCGGGCCTGCTCCCTGTCTATATAATTCTCTGTCCTGGGAGGATTGGTACCAATGATAACGTCATATCTGAACTGTTTGTGTCCGCCTGCAACTCTTCTCCTATCTCTACCATGCGTGCAAAACGGGCGATATGGTATGGACTCTCACCAACCACCTTTTCGTGGTCTGTTCAATGTTAATGTTATGACTGATTTTCGTTGACCGACTGTCACTTTTGCCATGATTTTAAAGCAATGGTAAAGTTATTATTTGTCGACATATTTTCGAACATTATTTTTTTTTTGCCAGCATTTCTTTCGTTTTATTTCTTCTTCTTCTTCTTCTTCTTCTTCCAAAATTCTGTCTTTTGGTAAGTCTGTCCGAGTTCGTCCATTTCTCTCTGTTTGCCTGTCTGCCCACCTGTCTCTGCTTGCTTACTTGTCGACTCTTTTTTTCCTTCTTCTTTGAATTCATTGTCGGTCAGTCACCCCTTTTCATTTCATACACACGCATAGAGTAAGTTGACATACAGACAAACGCACGCACCCACCCACCCACGCTCTCTCTCTCTCTCTCTCCTCTCTCTTCTCTCTCTCTCTCTCTCTCACACACACACACACACACACACACACACACACACGTCCCCCCCTCTCCCCCCTACCACCACCACTCCCTGGCCCTTCCCCTCTCCTCCCCAAGCCCCCTTAACCCCCCTCCCCCTCCCCGCCCACCCCCCCTCCCAGCCACCCCCCCCCCCCCCCATCCCACTCCTTTCCCGTTCTTTCAATCACCGTGCATACGCTGTGCGCTTATCGCGTAACATATGGAACACGGACACAGTCGGTTGCACAGAGCCGCTGGTGGTGGTGGTGTGGCTTTATGTGTGACTGGGGCCTCTCTCTCTCTCTCTCTCTCTCTCTCGTGATCAAGTCAACGACAGACAGACAACACAATTCCCCCCCCCCCCCCCCCCCCCCCCCCCCGGAGTGGTGGAGGAGGGCCTAGCCTGTGTTCCCCCACAGGTCATGGCGACCGCTGGCGAGCGGCAGGGGCACGACAATAGCACGGTGTCTATGTGCCGTGACTGGGGCGCTGGTGTCATTAATTAATGGAGTATGAAAGAGATCATTGTTCTGCACTGCAACCATTAAACAAAACAACAAAAAAGGTACTTCCCTCTCCCTCCTCACCTCACCTCCCCCTTTTCCAAATACGGGGCTGACAAATGGGCGTGCGCTGAGGTGCGCGCGGGTAAACGCACTTACATACACGATGCGCGCGCACATACATACATGTAGGCTACATACATGCACATATATACGTATGCAAGCGCGTATGCACGCACGTGCACACATGCACACACACACACACACACACACACACACACACACACACACACACACACATGAATGCATTTATGGCTTGATGAAAAAAAGTGATTTAGTTCGCTTATTCAATGTTTCCATCTATAAATAAAATTTTTGAATTGAATTGAATTTACGCGCGCTCGCACACACACACACACACACACACACACACACACACACACACACACACACACACACACACACTTGACTGTTGCGTCCAAAAAGTAAAGCAATTCATATACAAAATCAAAGTGAAAGCCTATAGTGTCAAGAAAGGAAACAAAGCACCAATGTCTTCAATTAGTTCATTTACAGTTTAATTAAACCCAGTCTGCCACATGGACCATTCGGGACTGAACGCCTCCCCCCCCCCCCCCCCTCTCCTTCCCCCACCGGGAACAAACGAATAAACACCCATAGCTCCATGTTGAATATCAAAGAATGAACATATTGCCATGCTGAATATCAAAGAAATAACATACCCGTAACTTAACTACAAAAGAACCGCTTTATATCCATGTCTAATGTAAAAGAACAAATGTACCCCTATGTTAAATATTGAATTGTAAAGATAATTCCATGTTAATTAGACTATAAAAGAATAGCAAATAACCCCATGTTGATAAAAAAAAAAAGATACCTCCATGCTGCATTTCAAAGAACTAATATACTCCTAACTGAACATAACAACATAGCATAACCCATACTGAATTACTATAAAACAAACAAACAAAACACGTTGGTTATGAAAGAATAAGCATCGCGTCAGGTTGAATTTAAAAGCAGTAAAGATACCCTCTACCTTTCCATCCGTTGAATATTTAAAAGAATTGATGTCACTCAATGCTAGATCATAAAAAATAAACATAACATTTGTTGAATAAGAATAAATGTAACATGTTGAATATGAAATAATATAAGCATGTTGAATGCAAAAACAATGAACATTTCCCTACGCTAATGATAACAGATTAAACATACACCCATGTTGAGTGTGACAGAATCAACATACTCCAATGTTCAATGTCAAAGAGTTAACATACCCTTGAGCAGAATAACATGACTCATATGTGCATGCCCCTTTCCGCTACTCTCTCTGACCTATGTAACACACACCCACAAACACACGCACACACACACACACACACACACACACACACACACACACACACACACACACACACACACACACACGAGCGCGCACGCGCCACTCACAAATGCATGAACACATAGTCGCCCACATACAGACACACACACACGCATGCACGGACACACCCACACATCTCCACACGCACACATCCACAACCCCTCCCCTACCCCCCCCCCCCCCCCCCCCCCCCCCCCCCCCCCCCCCCCCCCCCCCCCCCCCCCTCGTCCCAAACACACACCGGATATCTAGCCCGTGTCCTGAGGTTATAAAGTGGAATGTGAATACTTGGGGAAAAAAAAGTTGACATCAGATGGAAGGTCAGATAAACAGGTTTGTTTACACTGAAGAGGAAGTGTGTAGGTGCGAAAACGTGCATGAAAACTAAGTGTGAAGATCGAAAAACTGAGATGGAGAGATTCACTAACGTCTATTTTACAGAGGTCTATATAAAAGACTGGACACCTACTGCAGAAATGAACCAATTTCTCTGGCATGCAGGATCTCCGTGGACTGGGATGATGAGATTTTTGAGGAAGTCAGTCGGCTGGGTTGTGCATGTACCTGCAAGCAATATGTTCTCTTTTCACGGTCACGATGTATTACTTTTTGCTGACAAGTGTCGCGCACGGGTCGCGCGCGCCCGGTGTATGCGTGAGGAGAGAGAGAGAGAGAGAGAGAGAGAGAGGAGAGAGAGAGAGAGAGAGAGAGAGAGAGAGGAGAGAGAGAAAGAGAGAGAGAGAGAGAGAGAGAGAGAGAGAGAGAGAGAGAGAGAATGTGTGTGTGTGTGTGTGTGTGTGTGTGTAGAGAGAGAGAGAGAGAGAGAGAGAGAGAGAGAGAGAGAGAGAGAGAGAGAGAGAGAGTTCTTCACCAAAGCTTGTACAATTTTCTTCTTAGTTGTAAAACCAAATCTTGCTCCAGAATTAACTATGAATATAATCGTTTGTATGATGATGAATAGGACATTAAAAACAAGAGCAGGTCATAGTCATGTGATCTATAAGCCAGCCAGTCAGGAAGGCAACGATAATGTCCTCGAAATGATATTTGTCATGAACATTACATTCGAAAGTTGCTATTTTTTACATATCTGTTTTTCAATCAGTTATTTCATTTAACTGTTGTAAAGAATAACGTTGCCAGTACTGTTGACAAAGTTTAATGTTCCCATAGCCAATTGGCCATAGTGCCCGGGATGATGGAAAACGGCACCAGTCCCCTCCATCTTCCGCTTTTTACCTACCCTGAACCGAATCAAGAACAATTTTTTTTTTTTGCTGGGTGGATACGATGGATTTTCAAGCCGGAAAAATCCGACCCACGAGAGGTTTGAACTCAAGACTTTCCGGTCTGCAGGCAGACGCTCTAACCATTTGAGTACGGGTCCCTCTTCAGTACTGTAGTTATCATCAAGGAAAGAAAAATCTGCACGTGAATATTGTAGTAATCATCTGGAGAAAGTCTATATCTCTTCGGGTTTGTTGAATGTGATGTAGACTGAAATAGGAAGAGTACTGAGGGGAGTTTAGACAGCAGTACAAAGGTCCTCCTTGCCCTCCTCTGCCCCCCCCCCCCCCACCACCACCACCCTCCCTATATACAACCTCACTATAATTCCAAAACCAAACTTGAACACAAATCAAACGACTACGTCAGGTACCGAGTCAACACACGAGATGGCAGACAAGACCCACTATTCTCAGTGATCAAAAGCGAAGTTTACCAGGTACGGGAATGTATCTCTCTCTATGACTGTCCGTCCACGACAGTAGCCCTGCATGGTAGTCAGAGAAGTGTGGAAGTCACATGGGCAGATCAACACCTTAGAAAACAGAGAGAACTGAACTGGTTATCTCTTTCAGCCCGCTCTTAACTGAACGATAAATTAGACCGTATACCTAGTCTCTCCACTTCGACATGTCGGCGACCCTCTCTTTCTTCTTAATTGCTCGATGTATCGGATCGCGATCCAAGAACTTACATGTGAAAGGTGAGATTTACGTCCTCTTGGCCAGAGGCCCTTAATTAAGCACAAGACTGAAGTCTCCTTAGTTCTTGGCGTTGACGTCACCAGCGATGACTGGCCAGAGAACCGGTGTTGTTGGTCGTCTGCTCTCTGTGTAGCAGCTTCCTTCCAAGTCCTGTACAGCTCCCTTTCAGATATATGGATCCCCACGATCCAATGTGGGCCAGCTCGGGTATAACACCCTAACTGGTCGCCCCTCCCCTCTTCCCCCTTCCAGATGGAAAGCCCGAGGACTGGAGTGTGAGTCTCAGAGGTTCCACCCAAGGCTGGACTCTGGGGAACTTCTTGGCTCCACCCAAGATCGTTCAGGTTCGCGAAAACCTCGTCGATCCTAGGTTCTCGGAGGAGTAAAAACAATCGCACACCATGTTGTGGGCACTGTTTGGGTTGGCGCAAAGGGAAATAACCGTTTGGAAGCTCTCCTGTCGCAAATTTTGCAGTGATGGAAGTGAGTTTGTGGTAGGTTGGCCTAAATTAACATTCTCGATTCGTCAGTAAACATTCTCATTCGACAACGCCGAAATATTCAAGTTCACAATGTTTGGACATAATAAGTTACACTTCGGATTAAAAGAGATTTCTCAAATCTTCTTCTTCTTTTTTTTTGCAGCCTATTCAAAACGGTTCCAAGCTCAGTAGGCCAAAGTAATGTATTTCAGTACAGTGTAAGTTTGTTTGCAGGTAATGTTCCCGCCTTTGAGAAAAGATCGTGTCCACCCCCCCCCTCCCCTTCTCTCTCTCTCTCTCTCTCTCTCTACTCGAACCAATGGTTCTTTTGGTTAAGATATAGAAGTGGGTAACAGGTTCAATAGTCCAAACCTGTTTTCAACCAAATGTTTAGGTCCGTATGGATTTTTAACACCAGCAGTTTTACACCAGTGTATGATAGAAATGGCGCAAGCACGCATAGCTTGACTAACTGAACTCAACACATGATGAAGCCTCTTTAATGTAATTATCTACACGTAATTTTGACTTAAAAATGATTCATTATGCAGCGCGTAATTCCTGGAAACTATTCATTACAGGTTTGCAGAAACAAATGTTTCTGGGAAACGTATGACTGTTTTCCAATGCGCTACACACGCAGATCGGTTTTTCAGAGCATAAAGGTTTCAACAGCGCCACGCATTTTCAGCTAAGCGAGCGGCCTTGACCCTGTGTCATGTCACTGGACAGAGCACAATGGAGGTCTCTGGCTGGCCAAGCGTGTGTCTGGTGTCCATCCATACCAGCAATTGACTCTGGACAGCGATTCTCGTCTTATGAATGTTTACCGCAATCTTTCGTGTGTTTTGGAACGACGTTCTTCTGCCCCTGCTTTCATGCACAGCCGACTTCATCATTCATATGCAACAATGTCATTGCATTTTAGGGGTGGGGTTGGGGTTGGGGTGCGGGTGTCAGTTAAAGAGAGACAAACATATACCCCTAGTAATGACCTCCCCTTCTCCCTCCCCTTCTCAACCCCCTCTCGCCCTCCCTTCTCTCTCTCTCTGCTTTATTTTGTTTTGCACCAGACCAAGTATTGTCTACCCCGACGTGGTACAGAATCTTGAACCCGACGAAGATGGCTGTCAGACGTTAAAAAGAAGAAGACGAAGAAGAACATACGGTTAAGAGATCCCTGTTTATATTGCGACTGTGTAAAGGCCGTATTGAGGGGGGTTCTAGATCTTCTTTCGGTCAGATTTTTCAGGTTAATAAAATGATGCTGATAATGACAATGATCGTCAGGATGATAATGGTTGTATCGCTGTTGATTTCAATATCATTATGTCATTATTAACATTCACGTTCTCCATTATAAAGGAAGCAGGAGAAGGAAAAAGAAAAGTAGTACATTTGCGGGCGCCTGTCACGACTAGGCCTCCAGGGGGGGGGGGGGGGGGGGTGAACGACAGGGAGGTTCAAGAGGTGTGAAGGGCCCTTGAAACAACTTAATCTTCGCTGTATAATGTAGTCGGGTCGACCCGTTCCTGTTTGCCATTTTTTCCGCTTATGTATGCGCTGAGCCGCACGCTACCCTCCTCTCTTCGCCTACAAACGAAGCGCAAACTCCTGACGTCTTCGCCTAGGTCGCGGGTCGACAAACCCTCCACCCCTGTTTTGGGCTTTGTGTTGAACTCGCCTCAACAGGTGTTAGAGAGAGGTGGGTCGTGATTACGTGCCGGCAGAGGGTTGTAACCCTACGACACTGATAGCTTTCAGTGGTTACGTACAGGGCGCGCTCTGTGACCTGACCTGACCCCCCGTTCTCATGTCTGCGTCTGCGCGCCGCATGGGGTACACAACAGGGCGACCCGACTGCTTGTGTGGGGAGAGAGAGAGGGAAAAAAAAAAAGATAAAAAGAAAAAGGAGCTTGGGGCCTGAGAGGGTTTTTATTTGCAGTCAGCTGAGGAACTCTCTTTGCCGTCGAGTTGGTGGCAAAGTGGATAGCACACTCATCATGGACGGGAAACGTTCCCAGGTGCACAGTTCAAATCTCGGGGGTGGGGGGGGGTGACGATTCTCTCGTCCAGTCCCTCTCATTCCCACTCAACTTCAAGTGGTGTTCCGAGAACTGATGTTTCAGATGAAACGATAACAAATGTTTATTGTGCTGTATGTATATGTGCTGAAAAGAAGTCATGTTCTTTGTAGCCGAGCCGACCGCAAGGGGCCATGCCAGGGCTGTCGTCACACCATCAAAATTCGTGGCAACCTTTCACAAGGGTGAAAAATATCGCCCGTTTCTCGTCAAAGACGATAATTGCCCTGCTTCGGTAAACAAATAATCTAAGAGAGAGAGAGAGAGAGAGAGAGAGAGAGATCGGCAAGAAATGGTGGGTACCTTTGATATGCGCAAGGCAAGTCTAACTAGCCAAAGGTGAAGACGCATGTCTTCTTTACTCTTGATCCATGGTGCTCGTTAATGCAACTTAAGACAACGAATGATGATGTTTCTCCGTTGTTCTGGTATATTTTCACACAACTAGGAAGCCAACGTACGTAGGCACGGCAATCTCTTCCTTATGTTGACAACAAACAGTGGACAGAGTGCTAGTGCTGGCAGTTCCAGACTTTCAGGACAGTGCGCTTGCAGCTAATCATCCAGGTTTGGCAACGTGGGCGCCATCGATGAATTCTTGGTCTGCCACGAGGAGCGATCCTTTGGACAGCGTGGCCGTCAATGCCCCCGTACGTGAGAACGACTGCTTCAATCCAGCTTCAGGTTTATGACAATGTCATGGATGCAATAGGGGCAGCACCTATTTATTGGAGCACTCTGACGTTGACACCCTTCAGTAAAAGGGAGATTGTTGAAGTTTGCTTTTCTGCCTCTCTTAATTTTGAATCCCGAGTTTCTTATGCTGATGCGCTGTTTGTTGACTTGAGATGCCACGGTCTGCTGATGGCATGATTTCCGATTCATTTTCCTCTTTTACATGCTCTTTCTTCTTTCTTTTTTTTTTTTTTTCTTTCTCATCGTTTTTCCTGTTTCATCTTCCGTGGCACTTCAGTGCCCCCCCCCCCCCCCCCCCCGCCCCCCTCCCCCGCCTTCCTTCACCCCGCGCCGCTTACTCCAGCTTTCCGTTCACGGCCATAGCCTGGCTCATCTCGCCACAGCCTCAGCACCGACAGTCCGTAAGGAGCAGCCATTGTCAAGTCTTCATGAGGCAACCCACCATAGGAGACTCTGCAATGTCGCCGCGTCACTTTGTCGGTGAACAGTGGTACCTGTTTTGAGCCAACATAAGCAGGACACCAACTACCAAGCCCTATAATGGCGGCAGTTATTGCTTAATCGGTTGAACCAACATGAGTGAGCGTTCCCACCCCATCCTTAATTCCTACCCCGGACTTCACTACGGCGATTTGGACACGACCTTCACTAGGGGCCAAGACGTGGAGAGGGAATCGACACAGAAGTCGTCATGAGAGAAGGACATGAAGGGCCAAAGAATTTGACACTTCTTTTTTTTCTTTCAAAGTGCCGATTAGCGAAGATGAGAATGATGAACATGATGCCGTAAAGATCAGTTCTGGTCTGAGACTGCATGACAGGGCTGTACTCTTACACTTACTTTCATGATAAATCTGGGTGTCAATCAGGCCTGAGAGATACTACTGACCTCTGTAGTGCCAGTCAGGAAATTTGACCTCTGTAGTGCCAGTCAGGAAATTTGAGCAACACTCAAGGAGACACATCCATTAAATGATTGAAACTCGACTGTGTGGTTCAAGTCGAACTAGCTGAACCCATAGCAAACTCAGCTCTGTGTAGAAGTCGTTCGGGGCCGAAAAAGCACACAAACAAAGATTCTGATAAGAATCGAATCCACGACCTTCCAGCCGGGAATACACAACGCTATCCATAACACCAGGGCAGCTGGCCGTTTTCCTTTTTCTCATATGTTTGTATAGAATCTAAACACACTTGATAACGAAGCTGT
>CM031603.1:52002725-52007725 GCA_018398815.1 Conus ventricosus | reverse complement strand
ATTTTCAGCATACAGATACTGTACCCACAAGTCTCCATAGGGGAAAACAATGGAAGAAAATCAAGGCTGGATAATGCAACAGGCATTGTCCTCTTTGATATGGTCATCAAAAGGGAGGAGGACATTATTTAGTAACAGTTTATGGATAGAATGCGGACAGCTGAAACGCAAACGGATGACACTTCTTTTGGAGTCACAACACCAAAGTCACAAACGCTGTCGCTCTCAATGTGTTCAGAACATAAAAACCCAAGCACTTTACTTCTCACCAGATTTGCCACGTCCAGGAAACAGAAGACATATTCATCATACTGGAGTTTCTGGTAAAAACTATCGGACTGAAGTCTGTAATCTCTTGAGAGCAATGTAGCCTTCTTCGCCTGCTATCAAGAACGAACGAACGAACGAAATTTCATTTAACCAGGGTAATAATATAAGCAAATTGCGCATGCTTTTTTCCGCCCAGCCCTGGGGAAAAGAAAAAGAAAAAGAAAAAAAAAAGCACACGGGCACACAAGTCAATACAGCACCAAAAGAGGAAAAAGTGAATACACTAGTCAACTTGCAAACTGTAAGAAATAATAGACTAATACTACAAAAGCAAACCACAAAATCATACATGCATCCATATGCGCGTGCGCGCGCGCGCGCGCGCGCGCACGCACGCACACACACACACACCACACACACACACACACACACACACACACACACACACACACACACACACACACACACCCATGAAGGAATTGATCTAATGACAACAATAATAGTATTAACGAGCTGTACAGTACTGTTTAAACGTAACAATTGTCACAATGTCGGTTATATTCTTTCTTTCGCATTATATGGCAAGGAGAGGAATATCATGTCTAAAATATGTAGTGTACTTTTTAAAGTTTTTAGTGCCTGAAAGAGAAATGCTTTGTAAGCTGATTTAAACGAGCTAATACTATTTTTTTTTTTTATCTTTCATGTAAAAATAAGGCAAGAGGATCAGTGAGCAGTCAAGCCCACATATGAACAGATGTACACACATGAACATTGATTCCAGAGTCTGTTTCACCGAGAAGAGCAAAAACAAACAAAATACAAAACTTCAAACAAGGTTCTTAACGTCTTGCTCCAACTCTGGCCTCTCCTCATCGGCCGACGTGAAGCTGCACTACCTGCTGCAAATCAATGGACTTGCTGCAGGAGATAAAAAGACATGTCGGGTTGAACGTCACTCTGCCTTCAGCCCTGGAGAGGGTAGGGGAGGGAGGTGAGATGGAGAAGTAATCGGAAGGAAAGATGGGGAAGTGGTCGAAAGTTCGGAATTTGCAATTGGCTGGGAATGAAAGTGTGATGGAGGGATGGTTTTTAAAAGTTTAACAGCACGTGCAGTGTCTACTGGTCTGGGATGAATAATCTGGCTCTTTAGCGGAGGCAAAGCATATGTGCACATGAAAAGGCACACGGGCTCACGAGAGGGAGCATCGCATGTGAAACGCACACACACACACACACACACACACACACACACACACACACACACACACACACACACACACACTGACATCATGCACACATGCACGCACGCATGCACGCACGCACGCGCGGACGCACGCTCAGCCAGCCGACCACGGCTTAGTGAAATTTATGCACACCGTAGAAAACAGATGTCAACAGATGTTGCGGCACAAAGGTAGTGAATTCCCTTGTTTCCACAAGTAAAACGCAGAAGTGAGGGTTGCAGTGAATTAAGACCAGGTAATGCTGCAAGGATTGCCATCTTTGATGTGTGAAGGGAACAAGGACCAACAGTACTTTATGCCTCTCTGGATGGAGTCTGCTGACACGGTAGGGTGTCCATTTAGAAGAAGCTGGGAGGAAGAAAATCATGTCTGGTAGCCTCACCCACATACTTTTTTGTCTTCTTGAAAAATATTATAAGGATGCGTCCCAGTGCAATTCACCCTCCCTTTCTCTACCTCCCCCTGTTATTCCTATCCCTAGGGCACACACACGCACGCACACACACACACACACACACACACACACACACACACACACACACACACACACACACACACACATACATACACACACACACACACACACACACACACACACACACACACACACACACACACACACACACATTAGCAAAAACGTGCAGATGAACACACATCTAACCGTACAGAGCTTTGTTCACCTCATATACTTACATACAAAATTAAAAAAGGGCACACACACACACACACGCACGCACGCACGTACGCACGCACGCACGCACGCACGCACGCACGCACGCACGCACGCACACACACACACACACACACACACACACACACACACACACACACACACACACACACACACGTATTAGTAGGCGTTTAACTCAGAAAGAAACAATACAGTTATCACTACAAGTCATGTTTTCAGCTGTATATCATTATCTTCTTTTTGTCTTTGTTTCTTCTTCTGAACACGGAAAAGGAACTTTATGAAATAGTCTAGTGATTTACAACGTTTATCTAAGAGAACGTTTAAATTGACATTTAAACTGACAAGACAGAACATGCATGACTACCTAAAACATGATCGGAAATGAAATGAGGCAGGGAACAGTAAATGATATGGGAGCAAAAAATACCCCACTTGTTTACCGTTTACCTAAAACATGGCAAAAAATCTGAACATGGTTTAGCACCAATTCGCAGATAAAAAAATGTAAGAATTTACTTCTGCAGAAGAAGACCAAACGGAAAGTCGCAGATATTCTGGAGTCACAATACATACGTCACATGCACTGTCCATCTTACTCTTTTCAAAGTATGAAACCCATTTGTGTTGGTTCCAACCAAACCGTGTCCCGTTCAGGAACCATAAGTCACTTTCACTTCAAAGAAGTCACTGGTACCAAAATTCCCTTTTTTTAAATACAGCACAGAGCTTCATTTGTCTTACAGTTACTGTAGGAATAGTGAGCAGTCCAGACACTCATGAACAGACGTTCATGCAAGAACATTAATTCCAGAGTGAAATCTGATCCATCCTGTCAAACCCAAACCTTCCTCACGTCTTGGTCCAACCATGGTCTCTCTTCTCAATGCGACGGTGAAACCGCACGTCCTGTCCCAAATCAATAATTGGCCATGTTATTAGCTGGCAAGGGTGCTGAGAGAGTGATGTCGGCACACACGCCTGACATGCTGCACGAGCTAAAAGAGCATGTCAGCTTGAACATCGCTCTGACTGCGGCCCTTGAAAAGGAAGGGGAAGGGAGGGAAGGGAGGAAAGGTAGGGATGTAATCGGAAGTTTGGAGTTTGCCTGGAATTGGAAACGCAAATGTAATGATGGAGGGATGGTTTTTAAAAGTTTGACAGCACGTGCGGTTTCACCACTCCTTGATTCCTTGTCTGGGATGGGCAATCTGTTTGCTCTCTCTCTCTCTCTCTCTCTCTCTCCTCTCTCTCTCTCTCCTCTCTCTCTCTCTCTCTCTCTCTCTCTCTCTCTCTCTCTCTCTCGCTCTCTCTGTGTCCATACTGGTACCAAATCTATGAACACACGAAAAGGCACATAGACAGCCTTGCAAGAGTTAAGAACTACCTGCATATCACACACACACACACACACACACACACACACACACACACACACACACACACACACACACACACACACACACACAAACACGCGCGTGCATACACACAGACACACAGACACACAGACACACACACACACACCACACACACACACACACACACACACACACACACACACACACACACACATAGAAATGCTAAGTCAACATCTAGTGGTTGAAATCAAAAAGTCAAATGGCTTCTCCTATCAATCGGACAATTCCACAACTTTTGGTGCCTGAGGAAAAAATAATGGCTTGACATCATTCGAAAATATTTCTGACTTGACCTCTAGGTTATGAAGACATCCTGTTAGTATTGAAAGTGAAGGGGATTTTAAATGGACAAAAGCTGAATATTGGAAACTAGATTGTTCAAACTTCGTCTTTGCTTTTTTTTATGACCAAATGATGCTGCCGTTTAAAATGTGTGTTTTTTTTTAATGTTATCAGGACAGGATTTAAATGGTAACCTGAAATCCAGTTAGAAAAAAGAAGGAAACTGACAGCAGTTCTACTTCTCCGGCAGAGGACTCAGTATATGACATCTTTTGGAGTCACAGTACAAAAGTCACAAACACTGTCCCTCTCAATCCACACAAAGTAGAAAATCTACACATAGTGCTTCAAACCAAATTCGTCCTGACCAAGAAGTAGAAGTCATTTTACCACAAGATAAGTCACTCGCACATATGCCAGATTGATTTTTTGTTTCCAATTACCCGGAGTCATACAACCTATTTGTTCAGTTGTCATGTAGAGGGGCCGATCGCAACAGATACACAGATGCACACAATTAGAACATTAATTACAAAGTGAAACCTGATAGACCCGGAAGTACCCAGGTCTCCTTCAAACGTTTTGATCCCACTCTAGTCTCTCTTCATAGGCCGATGTTAAGCTGCTGCACGCCCTGCCCGAATCAATAGCTGGCCATGTGGCGCAGGAGTTGAGGGAGTGATGTTGGCACACACGTGTGACATGTTTCACGGGCTACCAAAGCGTATCAGGTGGAACATCAGTCTGTCCAAAGAGCTCTAAAGAGGTCAGGGTGGGGAGGAGGGATGGGGGTGTAATTGGAAACTCAGGGTTTATTCTGGATAAGGAACGGAAATATTATCATGGAGGGATGTTGTTTTTAAACGTTTGACAGCATATGCAGTTTTATTATTTCTTGATGCTTTGTTTTGTATGGTTATTTTCTTTGTTTTCTCTCTCCATGCTGCCAAAAATCCTAAGAGCCAAAGGCACATGGACAGGATTGCAAGAATTTAGATGTATTGTATATGGGACACACACACACACACACACACACACACACACACACACACACACACACACACACACGCACGCACGCACGCACGCATGCAC
>CM031603.1:51987725-51997725 GCA_018398815.1 Conus ventricosus | reverse complement strand
GATCTCTTCACATGTGTCATGCCAGAGCTTCTTGCAGTGTTCCACTGTGTCTCGATGTCCGTCTCACTGTCTTCTATCAGCTCTTGTAGCGGCTGGAACCTGTTGGAAAGGCTGATCTGGAATGCTGCTTGTGTGTCCCTGTTTTAGAGCAGTCCGACATTGTACCTTGTACGTGTGTTGTTGGTGTTGGTGAATCTCTTGAGGCGAAGTCTCACTGTTGTTAAAAGAAGGTGGTGGTCTGATGACAACGTCAGCACCTCTCATCACTCGTACATCCCGCCATGATCTCCTGAATTTGCGGCTTATGCAGATGTGGTCAATCTGGTTCTCCGTGACATGGTTCGGGGATCTCCATGTGGCCTTGTGGGGGTGCGCTTGTGTGGGAAGATGCTTCCTCCTATCACCAGCTGGTTCAGGCGCACAGGTCTGCAAAACGCTCACCATTCTCGTTCATCTGTCCCAGTCCATGTGTCCCCATGATGTCATCGTAGCCTGTGTTGTCCTTTCCGATCTTGGCGTTAAAATCTCCCATCAGTATGGTTATGTCCTTTGCTCCTCTTTTGTCTATCACTGTCTGTAGATGCTGGTAGAAGTCATCTTTCTTCTCTCTTCCGCATCATTGGTGGGAGCATAGCACTGGATGATGTTCAGCCTGATGTCATTCTCTTCGTGGTAAACTTGGCTGTGATGATGCGGGAGTTGACAGGTTCCCATCCGATGAGTGCCCCTTGTGCCTCCGGTGCCAGCATCAGGGCCACACCCTCAGTGTGGGGGCTCCATCCTCTGTGTGTCCTGAGTACAGCAGCTGTTCTCCAGATGAAAGTCTCAGCTGTCCTGATTGTAGCCACCATGTCTCCACTCAGTCCTAGCACTCCGATCTTGTAGTTTTTCATCTCTCTCGCAACTTGGATGGTTTTTCCTGTTTCAAACATCGTCCTGATGTTCCATGTGGCTACTTTCGTTGTTGTCCTGGGTGTTTAGAAGGGGAGTCGGCCTTGCAGCTTCCTTTCGGCTTTCACTGCACTGCGTCATAAGTCTCCGGATGGAGACCCTTCATTGCCCAGGTGAATGCTTTGGTTCATTGTCGTCGATGCTTCTGTAACTCGTCTTTTTTTACAGGCAGGGTTGTTAGCCCTACGCAACCCCTTTATCCTCGGGGCGAGGTGGTCCAGCCTTAGTCGCCTCTTACGACATGCATGGCAGGGCAGTGGGTCTATTCTTTGCCCAACCCACAGGGCAAAGTTTCCCTTTGCACCATAAAGAAAAACTTTCCGTGACTGGTGCACACTGTCATTGGTATTATCATTCTCCGGTGACATGGCTTATATGTTTTACCTTTTTTACATTAGCCAGTCGAAATCTACTTGCTTCATTTCTAACCTTCACAGGATGAGTATAATAATAATAATAATAATATAAACAAGACCTCAGTGCGCACATATTTCAGTGATCTTGTTTACATACACAGAAAGCAACTAAATGCATGTTAAAACCCAAACAGATAACACAAATAAATGCTCCCTCTGTCTCTGTTTCTCTCTTTGTCTCTCTCTGTCTCTCTCTATATCTGTCTGTCCCCCCCCCCCCCTCTCTCTCTCTCTCTCTCATCTCTCCCTCTCTCTCTCTCTCTCCTCTCTCTCTCTCTCTCTCTCACGTGCCCTTCATTCTGAGCCAGATAAGAGCAATTCTATCGCACCGATGGATCTGCACGGGTGACACAGGAGACAAAGTATTGGCAGACAAGGTGGCAGTGAGAAAACCTTTGACAAGGGCGAAGAGAAAAAAGACCAAAGAGCCCATCCTTTCCCCCCCCCCCCCCCCCCCCCCCCCCCCCTTCATTGCTTTTGTATTTGGGTAGAGACTGTATTGCACAATATTTCAGATTTGGTTTAGACACTGAGCAGGAAGAGGAACAGTCTGATCTAGCTGCTCTTTTTTTCCATCAAAGAGCAATCAAACAACTGCAATGGACATAGCAGGCAGTCACATACACACACTACCTCACACACACACACGTGCGAGCACACACGCACACACATGCACACACACACACACACAACACACACACACACACACACACACACACACACACACACACATTATAATATATATATATATATATATAGAGAGAAGAGAGAGAGAGAGAAAAGAGAGAGAGAGAGAGAGAGGGGGGGGAGGAGGGAGGAGAGAGAGAACCTCTGGGAGAGAGAGAGAGAGAGAGAGAGAGAGAGAGAGAGAGAGAGAGAGAGAGAGAGAGAGAGAGAGAGAGAGAACCTCTGGGATTACCATTTATTATCAATTTCCTTAAAAAAAAAAATGACAGAAAATAAGATGAATGCATGAAATCATATCAACTGCAAACACAGACCTAAAAGTTAGTTTAATGTAGGGTTGAAATACTATTATGTAGGTTTTCATGCATAATGATTTCTTAATTTTTGTCTATTCCGATTTCTGAAACATTACGCCCCCAACCCCTTTACTATTCTCTATCCATGGTGTTAAACAAGAAGGCAAGAAACCTCTCTTTCAAGGCCATTTTCCTATGAATTTGATTGAAAAGCTGTTATTAACGTCACACCCATTGTGCTTAGCATTATCGCAGCCAAGCGTTACGTGCTGATCTCGTCAACAATTCTCAACAGAACAATCCCCAGCCAACCAACCCTCAACACAAAGGAAGACTAAGCACACTGCTAAGCCCATCTTTTCCCCGTCCCCTCCATTCACCTGCCAATAAACCCAGTGTGCCCTTAAGCTGCCTTGTTGTGATGGCAGACAGGTATTTGCAAAGTCGTTTCTGACACAGGTTGCGAAATCTGTTCTTGATATTTTGTGTTCAGAAAATTACCTCGTGAGAAACAGAAAATGCTGCTGCATTACCCTCGACTGACACAGAGCACATAGCCAGGAGTGCAATGAAGTCAGGTGACTTCCTGTTGGCAGGGTTGATCGACTGGGCTTCCAGGGGGCACACATCCCCAACTTCTGGCTTTTTAGGGGTTAAGAGTGCTTCAGGAAATAGATTTCCAGCCCCATTTCTTGAGTTGTAGAATTTGGGGCGACATAATTATAGGAGGTGTGGTGGAGCTTTTTGTGTGTTGGTTTTGCTTTCTGTCCTGGAGGTGTGGTGGAGCTTTTTGTGTGTTGGTTTTGCTTTCTGTCCTGGAGGTGTGGTGGAGCTTTTGTGTGTTGGTTTTGCTTTCTGTCCTGGAGGTGTGGTGGAGCTTTTTGTGTGTTGTTTTTGCTTTCTGTCCTGGAAACACTCTTTTCTTTGTTTGGTTCTCTATTTTCGTTATTTTCTTAAACATAAATGTCTAATTTTTTAACATATGAGTCTGTATACAACAAATGGAGCTTGATAAAGCGCAATAAAAACTAACTGCTGCGAGTTGAGTGTTTACGTCTAATCACTGCTGTAAGCATATCATGTGCCCATCAAGTAAGCGGCTGATGCAATGGCAAAAAAGTTTACTGACAGCGTATTAATAAAAATTAAAAAAAAACCATGGATACTAAGGCATTTTTTAAACATAAAGTAATGAGCTGTATTGACCTTTCTGTCAAAAAAATGTAAAGGGTATTTGCTCTGTCGTTTTCGTGTGTGTGTGTGTGTGTGTGTGTGTGTGTGTGTGTGTGTGTGTGTGTAACAGGCACACATATCAAGATTAATTAAGTAATGAATGTCATCTCTTTCCTTTGGGATATTCCTGTTCTTGAATGTCACCTTTAAAAGAAGTTGTTAATAGGGTCAAGAATTAAGGTTCAATGTTCAAGGTCATAACAGCGTCCACAATATGCCCAGTAGGACTAATTTCATTTTTGTTGGCCCTGAGTGAACAGGAATCAATATTCAAAATATTACAATGATCATAATTGTGTGTTTTTGATACAACAAACTCTTTGTTTGCATCAAACATAATGCTGACCCAGACAGAAATGATGAAGTCGTGTAATGATTAAAGAACCGGGCAAAATGTTAGGAGATGTGTTCTTTAAACATACAGATCTTTACCAAGAATAAACAGACTTAACGCCCAGTGCATTACTGTAAACACAACCTAATGATCAACATTCCGTAGACCAGTGAAGTCAAATATGTCAATCGTTTTTGGAGTTCCATGTCACAATGCTCACCAAGTCCACCTGAGCCTTGCCCCTGCCATCACCTGAAAATAAATTCACGAAAGCCAGCGCACCTTGAAGATACTGGGTTACGTTTACGGACAGTGACTTGCCTAGTCCTGCTCCCACCGACAATAACATCTCTTTGGATCGCTCACAAGAAACGGTGAAGAGGGTGGGGAAGGTGGGGGTGGGGGTGGGAAGAAGAAAACGAACCTTGCTCCAGGTGCTGAAAACATCAGCATCTGTCGACAAAGCAGTGCATGGTGGGAAGTCAGATGACTTCCGATTGACAGGTTTGATGTACTGAAGTCTGTGTTGCCCTATCGGCCAATGTTCCTTTTTTGACATCTTTTTCTGCATATTATGCAGCCATGTAAATAAAGCTCTGCACATATGCTCACTGACCCCCCACATCTCTTCCTGTACACACATGCATACACACATAGCCGAAACTCATGTGCATGTGCATAACAATCTGTACGCAAGTTGTGTACAAATGAACACACACACACACACACACACACACACACACACACACACACACACACACACACACACGCACACACACACACACACACAGGGGGAGAGAGAGAGAGAGAGAGAGAGAGAGAGAGAGAGAGAGAGAGAGAGAGAGAGAGAGAAGAGAGAGAGAGAGAGGCACACACACACACACACACACACGTACACACACGCACATATTAAGAGAGAGAGAGAGAGAGAGAGAGAGAGAGAGAGAGAGAGAGAGAGAGAGAGAGCAAGAGCAAGAGAGAGAGAGAGAGAGAGAGAGAGAGAGAGAGAGAAGCTTAAACCTTTGGTAAGTCAGGTGATGTAATAAGTGTCATGATTTTCGTTTTAGGCGTAAATGCATTTCTTTCACTGGGCTGGCCCACATACCTCATAAACATTCTTCTTTATCTCATGCATGCCCGCGCTCGAATCAATCTCATCTTGCATTGTCCTACAAACGATGATAAGAGAGAAAGAACTGTTAACAGGCTACTAAGCCTTAATGAAGTGATTTTGAAGGGAAACAGAGGAGAGAAGGGAGTAGAGTGGGTGGATGGACGTGCTATGTGAAGAGAGGAAGAGGAGGAGATGGAGGAAGTGGGGGAAGAGTGGAAAGGCAAGGGTCAGGTTTTACCAAAGTGGAAGTAGAAAGAACCTGAGAGAGGATGAGTTTTTTTTTTTTTCAAACAAAATTTGAATGCAGGTTGAAAAAAAAAACACAAGTGTGTTCCACTGTTGTTTCTTTTTTTTTTTTACAATGGCATGCAACTTCGCAGTGTTTGGTGAATAGCGTAGTCAGATACCTGTGTTATACATATCAATAAAACAGATGAAAAAAGTTTCATACAAAGCGACAATAACTGCCTGTATCAGATCTAGCTTCTCTTTATTTATTTAAAATCCACTTAATCTTCGATTAAAACAAGATAAAATGTTGTCTGTAAAGCTTAAGGTCAGGAAGAAAATCTTCTGTAATTATGTACTGCCAGTACATCTTTTTGCCTGCACTTTGTTCTCTGATTGGTGCACACAATCATTGGTTTTCCCAGTGTCCTGTAATATTGCTTGTAGCCTAACCTTTTTCATGGAGCCAGGTGAAATACATTTGCTTCATTTTAGGCTTAACAGGATTAGTATGACCACATAACAAAGTAAATTACATACATGCTTTAGTGTATTTTCTTCACATACACATACGACATCAGAGTGACACGTTGAAACACAACACATATATCACACATAAATGCTTTCTCTGTGTCTCTGTCTTTGTCTGTCTGTCTGTCTGTCTATCTGTCTGTCTCTCTGTCTGGCTGTCTGGCTGGCTGCCTCTCTCTACCCCCTTCTCTTTCGCCTTCACACACACAAACACACAAACACAAACACACACACACACACACACACACACACACACACACACACACACACACACACACACACACAAACACACACACATGCACACACACACACACACACACACACACACACACACACACACACACACACACACACACACACACACACACACACACATGCGCGCGCACATTCACATGTGGCCTTAATACTAATCCAAATATGTCGGAGAGGAGATTATCCAAAGAACATACACTTAAACCTCTGACACAGATGTTGTGAAAATGACGAAATGAAAACAGAAAATTACGCATCTCTTTGGCTAGAGACTGCGCAATAGCACGCATTTTGCTTTGAGCTGGAAGACGTTCTGCTCTTTTCCTCCATGAATAAACCAAATGACCAAACAACTTCAGTGCACGTAATTGCAAAAGATGAGCACACCCCCTATCTCCAACGTTCATGGATGCAGGTGGGTGCATGCACACACACACACACACACACACACACACACACACACACACACACACACACACATGCACACACACAAACACACATGGAGAGAGAGAGAGGGGGGGGGGGGTGGGAGGAGAAAGAATCTTCAAAATTACCATTTAATATGAATTTTTCATAGATACTGACAGAAAATGATATGTATCATGGAATCATATCGACTGCAAACATGAACCTGAAGTTACTTTCATATTTGGCTTCAAATGCCATCATGTAGGTTCATACATAGTGATTTCATGATTCTTTTTTTCCAAACCTGCACATTATGCCTGCACCTACTGTACATTTCTCTCTTCATGGTGTTAAGAAGAAGGCAAGAAACCTCTCTTTCAAAGCCATTTTCGTGTGATTTTGATTAAAAAGCTGTTATTGACGTCATGCCATTGTGCTTAGCAATTATCGCAGCCAAGCGTAACGTGCTGATCTCATCAACAATTCTCAACAGAACAATACCCAGCCAGTCAATCCTCAACAGAAAGGAAACTGACTGCCTGCTAAGCCCATCTCTTCCCGTCCCCTCCATTCACCTGCCAATAAACCCAGCGTGCCCTTAAGCAGCCTGTTTGTGATAGGCAGACAGGCATTTGCCGAGTCATTTCTGACGCAGGCTGCGAAATCAGCTCCTTGATCTCGTCGTTCAGAAAACGACCTAGTGAGAAGAAATGATGTTACCTACGCCTCGATTAGCACAGAGCACTTAGCCGGAAGTGCAGGAGAGTCAGGTGACTTCCTGTTGGCAGATTTGATCTATTGGAGATCCAGGGGCAGTGATCTCCAACTTCCGGCTATTCATGGGTTAAGGGTGTTTTCAGGAAGCAGGTTTCTGCCTCATTTTCTCGAGCTTGAGAAGATGGGGCGACATGATAAAATAAAGCACAGTGAAGTCTTTTTTTGCTTTCTGTTTTGCAAAGACTTCTTTGTTCATTTACTTCTATATTTTCTTTACTTTATGATGAAGAAATGCTTAATTTTTCTTATTCTCTGCATGAACATTGACCGTACATACAACAACAAAATGGAATCTGCTAAAGCACGAGAAAAAAATGTTCTGAGTTAAGTATGTATGTCTTATTATACCGTACACAGTTGTTTATGACCCCAAATTTAAAAGCAGCTGATATGACAGTTTGAAATAATTTTCTGACTCTGTGTTATTGAAATATGGAAATCAAGGCATGTTTTAGCTGATAAAGTTGTACGTTTTATCAAATGTGTCTGTCAAAAGAAATTTTAGAGAATGTCGCTCTGTCTTTATATTCGTGTGTGTGTATAAGGCACATTGATCACGGCTAAACTGAACAACGTATGTCATATTTTTTCTTTGGGATATTTTGTTTCTTAAATATAATCTTTGAGAAGGTTTTGTATTAAGGTCAAGGACAAGTCGTAACAATGTCTATGTAGGTGTGTTTCCTTTTTCATTGACACTGAGTGAACAGGAATCAACTTTCATGTCACAACACTACAATGACCATCATTGTAGGTTTCTGTGAAGAAAACAAACTGATTGTTTGAATTAGTCCTAATACTTACCAGAGAGAAACGATGAAGTCGTGTAATACTTAAAAAAATCGGGAAGATGTTGGGAAATATGTCCACAATGTCAATTAAACACAGATTATTACCAAGAATGCAACAGATGTAACACCAAGTGCGTCACTGAAAACATAACCTAACGATCAACATTCTGCAGACCAATGAAGTCAAATATCCAAATCGTTTTTTGGATTTCCTTGCCATTATGGCCACTAAGTTCACCTGATTCTGGGCCCTGCCATCACATGAAAATAAGCTCACGAAAGTCAGCGAACCTTGAAGATGCTGGGTTATGTTTGCGGACAGTGACTTGCCAAGGGCTGCTCACACAGACATAAAAATCTCTCTGGATCGCTATCAAAAACACTTATGGGGAAAGTGGGGAGTGGGTGGGATGGAGGGAAGAAGAAGATGAAGAAGAAGAAGAAGAAGAAGAAGAAGAAGATGAAGAAGATGAAGAAGAAGAAGAACCGTGTGCTGCTACGTCAGCATCAGCTGATACGCAGGCATGTTGGAAAAGTCAGATGACCTCCGATTGACAAGTTTGATGTATATTGGAGCTCTGTGTTGCCTCATTGGCCGAGTTTCTTTCTTCAAATTTCTTTTTGGATGTTGTATTCTCTCTCTCTCTCTCTCTCTCTCTCTCTCTTCATCACCTCACCCCTCTCCGCTCCCCTCTCTCTCTCTCTCTCCTCTCATATATATATATGTATGTGTGTATGTGCCTGCACGCATGGCTGTGTGTGTGCATGCAGGCGCGTTCGTGCGCGCGCGCATGTGTGTTGTGTATGTGTGTGTGTGCGTGTGTTGTGTGTGTGTGTGTGGTGTGTGTGTGTGTTGTGTGTGTGTGTGTGTGTGTTGATGTCTGATGTCTGTTTAGTGAATAGGTACCGCAAACGGAATTTCTTTGGAGTTATGGTATGTACGTGTTCCATCAATGGGGAACATCGTACTTCAAAGTGTGTGTGTGTGTGTGTGTGTGTGTGTGTGTGTGTGTGTGTGTGTGTGTGTGTGTGGTGTGTGTGTTAGGTGTGGGTGTGTGTGTGTGTGAATTAATGTAGCCTTTGATCTGCTGTGGCAATGTTCCGTGGAGAAACCCGGGCCATTTTGCAGTGTCTTTTTGCAGATATGGCATTTTCAGAATGTTTGTGTTTACCTTCAAATCACGATTAAAAACTGCGGTAAGCAAGGTTCAGCTGATAGTTAATCCAATACAAAATAAGACTTAAAAGGTCTTTTTTTTTGTTGGAAAACAAAATTTATGAGAGCTTAAATCGAAACACATTTAGTGTAAACATTATACGTGGAGAAGAGAAAGAAGAAAAAGGAGAAAAAAGTTAAAAAATGTAAAATGGTTTGAACAACATTTCTTTTACTACATTCATCCATTCTTCATTTGTGTGTATTTCTGGCAATCATTTATTTACCTGCCCCCCCCCCCCCCCCCCCCCCCCCCGTTTTCTCTCTCTTCCTCTCTCTCTCTCTTTCTCTCTCTCTCTCTCTCACTCTCTCTCTATCTCTTTCTCTCTCTCTCTCTCTCTCTCTCTCTCTCTCTCTCCTCTCTCTCTCTCTCTCTCTCCTCTCTCTCGCTCGCTCGGTCGATCGCTCACTCGTTTCTTTTTTATGTGAAATTAAAATCAGTTTGATCTCGTCAAAGTGTTTGAAACATTTGTCACAAAACAGTATGTCCCTACTCGAAGAATGATTCCCTTCTCCCCCAAAACCCCTCATTTTCCTCACACTTGAAGAAAGAGAAGGATCTTCTGCAGTGTCCTTTGCTGACAAGCTGTCATGAACTCAAATCATGCAAGAAGGCGTCGGCTTCAATTGGACAAAGCGTTCCATCCGAGCAAGTTGTAACGTGGTTGCTCGTAAGATTTCGAAGTCTCAGTTCAGCGTGAACGCGTCTTCTTCATACGATGCATCAAAACTTTCTGTGCTGTTCCATTTCCCACGAATCCTTACT
>CM031603.1:51978917-51987625 GCA_018398815.1 Conus ventricosus | reverse complement strand
GCTCTCTCTGTGTGTGTCTCTGTCTGTCTGTCCGTCTGTCTGTCTGTCTGTCTGTCTGTCTCTCTCTCTCTCTCTCTCTCTCTCTCTCTCTCATCTCTCTCTCTCTCTCTGTCATAGCCCACGACGACATGGGATAATTTCAGGGCTATCACTTCAGGGAAAAATGCGCAAATAAACAAACTAATAATAGATAGATAGATAGATAGATAGATAGATAGATAGAAGATAGATAGATAGATAGATAAGTTTAAAAAAATAGATATTACATATACACATGAAATTCCTGGCATGAAAACGAACTCATACCCTTAAACCTGATAAATCTAGGTCGTATTGAGGGGCTCCGGCGTTCCCGTCAAATTATCGCCCCCGGGTCAAAAGTAAAAAATGAACATGCTATCATGTCACGAAAATACATAAAAGATTGTATGAGAAAATGGATATTGCAGACTACACAAGATTTCCCTCAGTGTGTGTGTGTGTGTGTGTGTGTGTGTGTGTGTGTGTGTGTGTGCGCGTGCGCGTGTGCGTGTGCGTGTGTATGTGTGTGTGTGTGTGTGTGTGTGTGTGTGTGTGTGTGTGTGAGAGAGAGAGAGAGAGAGAGAGAGAGAGAGAGAGAGAGAGAGAGAGAGAGACAGACAGACAGACAGACAGACAGACAGACAGAGAGTGTGTGCGGGTGTGTGTGTATGTGTGTGTGTACGTCTGTGTGTGTACGTCCGTGTGCGTGTGCGTGCGTATGTGTTGTGTGTGTGTGTGTGTGTGTGTGTGTGTGTGTGTGTGCACACACAGGCGCAGGCGCACGCGCGCGCGCGTTTTATGTGTATGTTTGTGTGCAGGAATTAATGCAATGTGTGTGTGTGTGTGTGTGTGTGTGTGTGTGTGTGTATAGATGTATTGCATGTATCCTCTCATCTATCTATCTATCTGTTTGTCTGTCTATCTATCTATCCATCTATCGATCTATCTGGCTATCTATCTATCTATCTGTCTATCTATGTGTCTAGATCGGTCTATCTATCTAGATGATGAATCCAAATCAACGGATGAAAAGTGTGTGGATAGATATATTGCACGTATGTATGTATGTATGTATGTATGTATGTATACTGACTTCCATAAAAAACGCGAAAACAAAACAAGCTGAAGGTTGGGGGTGAATTTTATTGGTCACAATTGTACAGAGTGGAAGCGAGAATTCAACGTGATTTGATTCATTACACGGTAATGTGTGAAAATGTCATCAGCAATATGTCTTTTGTGTGGAAAATCCAAGGTCACGTGACAAACCAGCTTGAAGTCCTAATACCGTGTGTGGCCACCATTTGCGTTGACAACTGCTTGACACCTGCGGTTCATTGAGTGGACCAGATGGTTGATGCGTCCCCTTGGCACACCAGCCCACACATGGACGATGGCCTGGTGAAGTTGAGCCGCTGTTGCTAGTCGTGGACGCAGGAGGTCCAACCGTCTGCCAAGTTCATCCCAAAAATGTTCTATTGGGTTTAAATCGGGACTGAGGGCTGGCCAGGCAGCACATTGACGTTGTTATGCTGAAGAAATTGCTGGGTGGCCCTGGCGGTGTGTGGTCTTGCATTGTCCTGTTGGAATGTCCAGTTTGGGTGTTGCGCAAAAAAAGGATCGACATGGGGTCTGAGCACCTGGTTGATGTAGCGCTGTGCATTGACACCCTGTCCGCGACCAGAACCAATGTTCCGAAAGATGACTGGTCCTATGGCGTGGTTAATGCCAATTGCACCACATATCATAACGTTCGGGCCTCCCCAGGGGTTCCGCTCTACCACACAGGAGTCAGCATAGCGTTCACCAGGTCGACGCCATATTCTGACACGACCGTCAGCCATGTCAATACAAAAACGGCTCTCATCTGAGAACAGTATGCGTCCCCACTGCTGCCTGCGCCAGTTGATTCGGGCTTGTGCCCACTGCAGCCTGTCCTGCCGGTGTCTTGGTGTCAGTACCGGACCTCTGTGAGGACGCCTACATGCCAGCCCATTCTCCTGAAGATGCCGCCGCATAGTGTTGAGGCTGATTCGTTGCTGGAGATTCCCAGGCACCTGTCGAGCAGTGTTAGCGGCTGTTTGCCGCCTGTCCCGCAGATGGGTTCGAACAAGATGGCGATCCTCTCTTTGTGTGGTGACCCAAGGACGGCCTGGCCGGGACGATCATCAGTTGTACCAGTGACTCGCATGCGGTGCTGCAGACGATAGATGGTTGAGATGTGGACGTTAAAGATGTTGGCGACCTGCCTGGCATCCACACCAGCCTCCAGATGGCCTAGGGCACGATTGCGTTCCTCTGCTCGTAGTCTTGGCATCTCTGTAGCGCTCAGAGGGCAAGTCGTTATCTGAACCTTGTTGCGCGGCTTTATAAAGGCTGCATGCCTGCGTACTTGTCGCTGGTTAACTTTGCTCTGCATGGTGTGCACGTGCCTCACATGCAGCAACCAGTTTGCCATTTTTGTTGACCCTCCAATGCCGGGAATGATGCGTTGCTCACACAATTTTTTTCACTGCACGTGAGTCTTGGACCCAAACAACTTGCCACAATGGTTCAATATTGTATATTCACCCCTTTTCACCCGAAAAATAGCCTTTCAAATTTCGCGTTTTTTTTATGGAAGTCAGTATATGCGTGTATGTATGTATGTATGTATGTATGTATGTATGTATGTATGTATGTACTTATGTATGTATGTATGTATGTATGTATGTATGTATGTATGTATGCATGAATGTATGCATGTATGCATGTATGTATGTATCTATGTATGTATGTATGTATGTATGTATGTATGTATGTATGTATGCATGCATGCATGTATGCATGCATGTATGCATGCATGCATGCATGCATGTATGTATGTACGTATGTATGTATGTATGTATGTATGTATGTATGTATGTATGTATGTATGTATGTATGTATGTATCTATCTATGTATCTATCTAGATAATGAGTCCAAATCAGCGGACGACAGACCTCTGAACAGGCAATACGACCGTTTCTGGGTTGCAAAACGGACGATGGTGGTCGCCATGATATTTATGCTGCCAATGAAGGATGCTGTATGTATGATCAAATGCTCCTTTTGTCATTCCCGTTTTAATTATCTTTGAATCATTGCAAAGCCATCGTTGTTATAGCGATCGAATTGCTGCAAACACACACACACACACACACACACACACACACACACACACACACACACACACACATACACACACACACACTGGTCTAATATCACGAATAGTGGATAGACGTTAAATGAAGGACACACACACACACACACACACACACACACACACACACACACACACACACCACTCACGCACGCACGCACGCACATACACACACACACTCACACACACACACACACACACACACACACACACACACACACACACACACACACACATACGCGCACACGCACGCGCGCGCGCACACACACACACACACACACACACATACACACACACACACACACACACACACACATACACACACACTCACGCGCGCGCGCACACACACACACACACACACACACACACACACACACACACACACACAGAGATAGATAGATAGATAGATAGATAGATAGATAGATAGATAGATAGATAGATAGATATACACATGCGTACATGCATACCTAAGTCTATACATACATCCATCCAAACATACAAACACACACACAGAGAGAGAGAGAGAGAGAGAGAGAGAGAGAGAGAGAGAGAGAGAGAGAGAGAGAGAGAGTTATAACCTCAACATTTACAAGTACATTTGTTCCTACCTGCGCCGATCATTTCTATTTGGAAAAACAGCAACTACACCAAGATAAGCGAATGATATTGCATTGCCATTAATTCTGGCATGTTTGCTTTTCTTCTCAAGATCAAGGAAGTTCCATTTTCTCTTAGAAGGCCATCTTGTTTCTTCACTTCCGTTTGCATTATATTCCTTTCTGTTGAACACACACACACACACACACACACACACACACACACACACACACACACACACACACACATTGCATTAATTCCTGCACACAAACATACACATACTACGCGCGCGTGCGCCAGCGCCTGCGCGTGCACACCACACACACACCACACACACACACACACACACACACACACACACACACACACACACACACGTACGCACGCACGGACGGACGCACACACACACACACACAAACACGCACGCACACACAGACACACACTCTCTTCTCTCTCTCTCTCTCTCTCTCTCTCTGTCCCTCTCGCTCACACACACACACAAGATTCAAGATCTGTTTTACTGTCGCTAACTTCAACTAAGCTAAAGGAAAGAAGCTGACATTATAATTGAAATAAGGCATCTGATGCAAAAAGGTTCTGATGTAACTTTTTGTTGGGTCCCTTCTCATTGTGGTGTCCAGGCAAATGATTGGGCAGATAGAATGGCAAGGAAAGGTGCAAGGAATGCAAATGGCTGCAAACTGTAAAGATTCCATTATCTGTAAAAGAGGGATATCATCTTCTGGAGGCAGTCTATAAAAAAGCCAGCCACAATGTCACAACTTTTGACAGTAAAGACTCCTTATTGCAAAAAGGTATTAATAATGAGTCACGAGAAGTTAGCTCTTTATGTTACAGACTAAAACTCAATGCGTTAAAATGCAAACATATAAACGACATTAGGTGTCCCTGTGGAGAGAGAATGTTAACGTTCCATATTTATTCTATTGTCCGTTCACAAAGCAATATTTGCCCGATTATCCGGCAGTCAAAAACAATACTAAAGATGACGATCTCAAAGCCATTATTGATGATAAATCACTTCTTGTCACTGCAGCTAAATCTCTTCTTCGGAGTCCTATAGGGACAGCTCTGTAGTTTGCTCGTTTTGAAATTTTAAAAAAATTAAATTATAGGTATTGTTTATTGATTTTTTTCTCTCTGTCAAACATGGTATTACGTTGATGGGGGATATGAAATGACGGGGTATTCCTATTTGTGATAAAATACTAATGTCATTCAGGATGATTTCAAGGTCCGTCTAAAAACACTATTTTGTGAAAAGACGCTAAATCAAACAAAACAAAAAACAAAAACACACGCACGCACGCACGAACGCGCACACGCACGCACGGACGCACGCACACACACACACACACACACACACACACACACAAGCTCGACAGTACCGATTCCTAGCAGGAGAACATATCCCTAGCCTGCAGAGCGCACTACATTCAATAAAACAGAAATGAGTGAAAGTGGACTGCAGATTGAAACGCCACTGGCTGCCATGAAAAGTCCTTTTCACTCCACGTGTTTTCGTTCTGGTGGGACAGGTGTTCGTAATGATAGACCCCCCAACACTTTCTTCCCTGGCGTGATTATCCCCGTCTACCATAGTATCTTTGGAGGGTGCGAACTTCGGAGGGGAATGCAATGAATAAGTGAGTGGGACATTTTTCGTCAAGAACTATCGATCACAAAGTTAATTGAGCAGAAAGATCAGTCACTGATTAAGCATTGACGGTTCTATCAATGGCATCAAATTACCGTTCAGTGAGCCATAACGGGTAATGTGTGTGTGTGTGTGTGTGTGTGTGTGTGTGTGTGTGTGTGTGTGTGTGTGTGTGTGTGTGTGAGCGAGAGGGACAGAGAGAGAGAGAGAGAGAGGGGGGGGGGGAGTGTGTGTGTGTGTGTGTGTGTGTGTGTGTGTGTGTGTGTGTGTGTGTGTGTGTGTGGTGTGTGAGTGAGTGAGTGTGTGTGTGTGTGTGTGTGTGTGTGTGTGTGTGTGCGTGCGTGCGTGCGTGCGTGTGTGTGTGTGTGTGTGTGTGTGTGTGTGTGTGTGTGTGTGTGAGGGAGATCTTCCACGCCCCGTCACGCTTCCTTCCCAGGCAACCACCATTCCCAGTGTTATTACTCTAGTTGCCCTCCATACACAATCACACCCCGGCGTGTTCTGTCGCACCTCAAGCACCGTCTTCCACTGGGAGCAATCAATGTGAAATCGGCTTGAGGCAACCCACCAACGGAGACACTTGAATCACCGCCGAATCACTTCCCGTGGTTTTCATGTGGTCCCTGTTCTCAACCAACACACGCTGCACACTATCTACTGTCGACAAAAGTCGCTGAGCCGACAAGAATGAGCGTCTGCCACCGGAGGGGGTCACCACGTCCATCCAGTGACAGTTCTCATGAATTTTGCCGATCCAGACTGCTTTGACACGAACAAGGCCTACATTGATTCAGACGTACAAGAAGTGACAAAAACCACGGTTCCTCGATTCTCGTCGGACAATGTCACAAACCACAATAATTGTATTGTCGCAGACCCAGCTTGAATGAGCGCCTCACCTCCCTCCCATCCCACCCTCATAACACACCACAACCACGATCGTTCAACGACACTCCTGGTAAACGCGCCATATCAATGATTTGGACACGAACTCAATACTGGCACGGGCGTGAACGATTCTCTCCCTTCGTCACCAGAGCGATTCCCTCCCCTGACCAGCAGAAGGGTTCCCTCCCTTCACCAGCAGAGAGAGAGGGTTGATGCGTGCGTGCGTGCGTGTGTGCGTGTGTGTGTGTGTGACCAGCGGATGATGAGTTAGTTAGCCATGACGAAACATTGTTTGAAAACTAATGCCACTCGAAACATGATTCTTGCTGGTGTGTGTTTTAGTTAAACAATAAAATAGTTTGCTGGTGTGTGTTTTAGTTGAACAATAAAATAGGTACTAACATGTCTCTTGGCAATTCAAATCGGGGACGCAAGTCGACTTGCGGACTGACGACACAAATGGTTGTTTTCAAAACCGACTTCGCTAATTCATCCATGCGGCTCGTGAAGCATCAATATCTCTGTTCTAACGCCCTCTTCCTCATTCCTACTTTCTTTCTCCCTCATCGAGACCTCGGCGTTTGTTTGTTTGTTGTTGTTTTTCTTTCGTTCTGTTTGTTTTTCTTGTAGGTTAAATTTTACTACGTCATTGTTCTAATGATGTATTGTTCGTTTACATTTGTTTTCCTTTGTTATTTATTTGTTCACCAGTAATTCCCCCCCCCCCCCCCCCTCTGTCTGTGTGTGTGCGTGTGTGTGTGTGTGTGTGCGTGTGTGTGCGCGCGCGCGCGTGCGAGCGCGCTTGAGTCGATACTTGTGCGTATGTGAATGCGTGTCTGTAAACAAATGCATCGTTCACATTTTTTGACACGAGTAAATGTTCTGTCCACTGCAACCCGAAATTCGGGATGTATACTGCATTTCCATTTTGCTGCCAAAGATGGAGGAGTCGCTTGTCGTGCAAAGGATGCCTAGTTTCATTTCGGTACTTTTGACGGAGTTGTCGAGATCAACAGATCAAAAGATGTTGCGAGATGAACTACCACGATACGATGAGATTCATTCCTTGCGAACGTGATCGATTTGTAGAATTTGAAAACACTGAAATATACATTCATTTCCTGAAAAGATACTCCAATTCCCTCCCCTTAGCATAAAAGCAATAGTCTCCACTAGCCTTTAGGAAGAGCACTAGGATCAAAACGGAATATTTGATACAATTTACTACACGTGTGCGCGTGCTCGCGCGAGTATGCGCTCGTACGAGCTTGCGAGTGTGTGCACAGTTGCGTTACTACACTCAAACAAGTTCTCTCTCCCTCTGTGTGCTACTACAGTATTTAGTATTACACAACACCTTTCTTCTTCCGGGTTTCTAGAACTCCAAAGTTCACCTCCAATGAGTTTTTACGCGCAAGAGAGTTTTTAATGCCACCATTAAAGGTAGCCACATTACGTCTTCGTGGATGACGCCTTAATCTTTTCGACCTTTCAATGTTTAGATTAGCTAGTTATTTGTTATGTAGTCGTATTGCACGTTTCTGTAACTCTCTCTCTCTCTCTCTCTCTGTCTCTCCCCCCCCCCCCCCCCCCCCCCCCCCCCCGCCCTTTTTTAAAAATTGATGAGATGTATAAAAAAATTTCACACAGTTTTGCTGTTTTTGATGCTAGAGTCTAAAAATCATCGACACGATGAAAAGACTTCAAAATAAAAGAACTAACTGGTTCATGCCTAAACTCAACGTGTGCATAATTATGTTTTATTCCCATGTCGTCCCTCCCACCGGTACAACAGGTTGTTAGCCTTCTCTTCTTCGAAGGCAATTCGGGGCTCAATGAGCGTGTATGATTTCTTGTGCATGCACAGGCACTGGGCCACGGTTTTAAGTCTCATCTGTACTGGCAGGAATGCACAGGCACTGGGCCACGGTTTTAAGTCTCATCTGTACTGGCAGGAATGCACAGGCACTGGGCCACGGTTTTAAGTCTCATCTGTACTGGCAGGAATGCACAGGCACTGGGCCACGGTTTTAAGTCTCATCTGTACTGGCAGGAGCTCGGTCTGTAAGATTTCAACTCCGAAGGGAAAATATCTTCCAACCTGCTGTTTTGAGTGGGGCTCGACCCTCAGACCTAGTAATAAGTGTCTGAAGCCTTATCCACATGTCCAGCCAGGCTGGACAATGTAATGATCCACAGTAGTTGTTGAAGACAGTATAAACTGGTTGCATGGAACACACAAGAAAGTACTGGAATACTGTAGTAAAGACAGTATAAAATGGTTGCATGGAACACACAAGAAAGTACTGGAATACTGTAACAAAGAAGCGGTCACTTGTTTT
>CM031603.1:51946417-51976417 GCA_018398815.1 Conus ventricosus | reverse complement strand
GTTCCAACTCTGTACCCATTACAAT
This sequence comes from Conus ventricosus, assembly GCA_018398815.1. Classification (NCBI taxonomy): domain Eukaryota; kingdom Metazoa; phylum Mollusca; class Gastropoda; order Neogastropoda; family Conidae; genus Conus; species Conus ventricosus. Next base: position 51,976,392 of record CM031603.1, on the reverse strand, counting down.
ACATACACAATCGGTGAATACGGATGGCGATATCGATTACTGACTGTTATGCGAATAAATATCTTCTTTTTTTTTCTTTTCTTTTTCTTTTTTTAATGTAATATACATAGAGAGAAGCACTTTGCGATACTGATACGACAGAGTTCAACAAAAAGTAAAACAAAACTCACACTTCTGCTATGGAACAATTTTTTAAAAAAACCAAAAAAAAACTTTTATCCTCAGGGATAAAACAAAAGGGATGGAAAAAAAATCACAATACACTAAAGCACTATTCTTTCTATTCAAAAGACGAATTAAAGATCAACACACTCGTCGCAATATTTGCGTCATCGTAATATTGGGAAGACCGATTTGATTCCGAAGTGTTAGTCATCTTGCAGGGTAAAAGAGAACCACTGTAGAGCAAGGACAAGGAAATCACCTGCACGATGGGAAACTGGAAACTACGTTGGGCTGGGGAAGGGTGGGGGTAGGTGGGGAAACAGACAACGAGCGAGACAGACAGACAGAGAGAGAGAGAGAGAGACTGAGACATGGAGAGACGGACAAGAGAGAGAGAGAGAGAGAGAGAGAGAGAGAGAGAGAGGTACGTGCAAAAAGAAAGCGGACGGAAAAGTGTGAAGATCGGGTGGGGGGGGGGGGGGGGGGGGGGGGGGGAGATGCCGTTTCGCCGCTTCCTGTTTTGCCGCTTGGCGGCGAAATGGGAATAAAGGGGACACTTTCTAATTGGTTTCGTTTCACCGCCGCGCTGAGTTAATACACCCGTACATCCGACGTCTCGTCGCCTTGGCATTCGTACCGACAGGCAGACTGGACGAAGCTTGGATCCTGATCGCCAGCGAAGCACCAAACCATGAAGGAGCAGAGCGCCTAGCAGACTACTTTATTCGCACATGGTTTGACGACATTGCTCCATGTTTTCCAGGCATGTCTGGAACCAGCACAGAAACATGGTGCCGGGTGTTCGAGGACAAACAACGCTGTGGAGAGCTTCCATTCAGCACTCAACAAGAAAACCAGTGGTGCCCACCCAAATGTGTTCCGCCTCATCCAACTCTTGAGAGACGAACAAGAGAAGACTGAAGGACTACTTCGCTTGCGACAGGCTGGTCAGCCCCTACCCGGAAAAAAAGAGCCGTTATCGGAACTACGCGAAAACTTGCAGAACTTAAGTCTGAGTTTGACAACGGCACTCGGGATATTCTGAACTTTATTGATGCTTCTTCCATGGCAATCAATCTTGGTTGACATTGAGAAAGGGATGGGGTGAGTTTTTAATCTGTGTTTATTTTCAAATAAAATTAATTGGTTTTCAATAAAATTAATTTGTATTCCAGTAGATCTAGCTTTGAGATGTAGCATTGAATGGTTGGCTTACGTGCAGTGAGAATTCCTTAAATCATGTCAAAGTTCGGACCCAATTGATTAAGCGGCGAAACAAGAAGCGGCAAATTGGGAAGCGGCGAAACGAGAAACGGCAAAAACGGGAAGCGGCGAAACGGGATGCCCCGGTGGGGGGTGGGAAGGGAAATAGGGGAGGTGGAGGTGGGGGGGGGGGGGGGGGGGGGGGTTTACACGTGAAGTATGGTCTGCTTAGAATTTACCCCATTATAGCCAACCGATCGGGGGAAAAAAAAAACCGCAGCAGTTACTTTTATCTTGTTTATTTGTTGTGTTCCCTCTTTTAACACTTCAAAATTTGAAATACAAAAATGGTCAGTGTGCTATCATCCCTAAATGCAGAAGAAGAAAAAAAAATGCGAAAAACACAGTGATAAACAAGGTCACTCATGAAGCATGCATACGGTAATAACATTATACTTTTTTTAAAAAAATCTAAAATGCAGGCCAAGCACCATATGAAATCAAGTAACTGAAAACATCTTTAAAAAACAAAACAAAAACAAAAGAAGCCCCAAACGCCGACAAAAAAAAAAAAAAAAAAAAAAAGCACAGAAATATCTTTTAAAATACTGAATCAAAAAAGCATCTGACAATTTTATGTCGTTCGTGCCTTTCAGGTTCATTTTACCGATTGGTTGATCCGTTTGGTTGTTTCTGAATTATTCATTTATTTGGCTGCTGTCTGATATTTGGCTTTATACTAAATCTCCTTTCACTTCCTGAGCGCGCGCTGTGTGTGTATGTTTTATATGTGTGTATGTGTGTGTGTGTGTGTGTGTGTGTGTGTGTGTGTGTGTGTGTGTGTGTGTGTGTGTGCGTGCGTGCGTGCGTGTGTGTGTGCGTGTGTGTGTGTGTGTGTGCGTGCGTGCGTGTGTGTGTGTGTGTGTGTGTTGCATGCAAGCGTGTGAGCGTGCAAACGCGCGCATAACATTTAGAACATGTGTATAGATATTGTACTGCATGGCACGAATTGAGATTTTTTTTTTTAATCGATAACATACAAGTCTAAATGCATTAAACAGCTTTCAGGAAAATTCTAGCGAGTAACATATATTATATCCATTCCTTCCTTCCAACACAAAAGTTACATCGCAGTTTATTGCCATCTATTCTTTCTTCTTCTCTCGTTCCTCTAGTACCTCTTATCTAAAGATAGAAAAAAAAAACATACAGACACAACTTGATGCCAAAGCATCTAAGAAATCCGACAAGGAATATTATTAAGCAACAACAAACATCGGCAATAATAAGAAAACAAGACCAAATACGGCAACAAAACAAACTTAAAAAACAACCAAGCGCAAACCGTCGACAGTTTAACTTGACTTGCGGCAGGAGATCATATGTATGATACCCCTCCGCCACTCCACAATTTAACAAATTCAACGATGATCGAACAACCGTGAATAGTAGCTCTATCTTTTTCTTCTGATTCATCCACTGATCAATACCATCCAAATTCAGCAGCAAAAAAAGAAAAGAGAGAAAAAGTTATGGAAAAAAAAGAAAGAAATGAAATAAAATGATGATGCCGAAAAAACAAAAAGTAGCAAAAATAAACAAGAGAGAGGAGAGGAGAGAGAGAGAGAGAGAGAGAGAGAGAGAGAGAGAGAGGAGTATGCGATTGTTTTCAGCAGCTGGCTTCCGCATTATAAAAGCGTGACCATACTGATCCACGAATGAATTCATTAGCCATGCAATGTTTGCCAAATATAAGAGCAATTTAATAATAAGCTCCACCACAACCTCGCGGAAGATAAAAGCAATGAACCTACCTATAAGCGATTTAACATTCTTAAAGAAAGAACAGACCAGAAAATAGGACCGAAGTAGCAAGATCTCGAATATATCTTCCTTATACCTATAATCTGTTTCCCATCACTATAGATATACTTGCTATACGTAAACAGCATTCTGTTCGTGGTGACGTTTCTTTATTTTTCTTTTCTTTTCTTTCTTTTTTTTTTTTTTTTTTTGGGGGGGGGGGGGGGTGTTAGAGAGAAGGGAGGTGGGGGATGCAGTAAGTTGTCAAGTTTTATAAACCTCTAAAACAGAACTACTATCAAACCAGGATGTAATTAAATAAGCAGTACACACGTCAGCAACTCAGCAAATAGTTTTATTATCATCAAAGTTAGTTGTCACACCTATTTAAAGTTTTTCTTCCTATAATTATACCTGTGCGTAACGAGAGAACAAACAAAAAATTTCTCATTGTATCAGAAATTCATTTATGGAAAGGATCAGACCGAGGTGGGAGAGCGAACAATGGCGCTTGTATCCATTCTCTGCTTTGTAGAATGTGAAAATACTTACACAATTCTGTTGCCAATGTAGTTCTTCTCTTTCAAGAACTGATTTACTTCACTGACAAAGTATTACGATGAGCTTCTTACTGTGAAACATCTGCAATTCTTTTCATTTCGTCTTGTTAATAACCTAAAAAGATCCTAAGAATCATCTAAAGAAAGAAAAAGAATCGAGTATTTTCTTACTTGAAAAAAAAAAAAAACCGACTTAATGTTAATACCTGATATACTACGAATGCTTTTATTCAAATAAAAACACAAAGAAAATCACTTTCTCTTCATTTTCCTCTGCCATACACGCACACATATACCCAGCACTCAATTTCTTCAAATGGCGATTTCATCTGAGCGCATTCAGCTATACCTTTATTACATCGACAAGATACAGAACCAATGGCACCATGTTTTGGGAAGTGAAAAAAAAAAAAAATCAGGCGGGGGTTGTAAGGAATTGAACTCAGCAACAACAACAACAAAAATTCCCGACAAAACGCACCTTCATATTCAAAAACAATACTCGTCAGTTCATCGGAACACACAAGCCAGTCTGATGCAAAATGAAGAATCGTACAATGGAAGGGAGTAACAAATGATACCTTGCAATCGTCATTCATATAAACCGACAAGCCATGTGAAAATGCAGACAAGAGAATAGGTTCATTTGGCGTCAAGATACCAGTCCAAAAATCATAATACGTTATAGTATGCTGCTTTCCAACAAGGGAACAGTCCAAACAAACAGAAAAAAAAAAAAAATCGATACATTTGTGAAGGGAAAAAAGCTGCCATTCACCTGTTCGTGATGTCATTCTCATTCATTAAGAATGTACGTGAACCTTCCGCCCACAATCCACTACAAGCCGTACGTCACTTCCGTCACTGGTGACGCTCTACACTATTAACATACATCATGTTTGTTGCTCGGGACATAGTAGGGGGGGGGGGGGGGGGGGGGGAGAAGAAGAGCAACAGAATTCAAATGGCACGAAATATTATTTGTAATATATTGTATGAGATTTTTGTGCGTGCATGTGCGTTCGTTTGTGTGCATGTGCGTGTGCGTGTGCGTGTGTGTGTGTGTGTGTGTGTGTGTGAGAGACAGAGAGAGAGAGAGAGAGAGAGGAGAGAGAGAGAGGAGAGAGAGAGATTTTGATTTCCGGGTCTCCCGCACAGCATTTCTGAAATGTCATTTTATCAAATGAAACTTTTCTTTAAATCAATAGGGCTACTTAAAATAGTCAACATGGAAAAAAAAAAAAACAACATTCCCATAAACTCAGCAATACATTTTGAAGACCATTCACCAGTAATGCTAAAAACCTAAACCAAACCAACATGAACGATGATTTGTCAGTACAGACCTTGCTTTATTAGATCAAATTATAAATATTTCTTATGATTATTTGTAAAACACCCCACCCCAAAAAAAAAAAAAAAAAAAAAAAAAAAAAAAAAAAAAAAACCTTCATGGGAACTATTTTTTCCTCTTCCGAATTATAATTAAATCATACTGAATCACCCCTAGTTTACACCTAGTCTGGCTCATCAAAGAAAGAAAAGGGAAAAAAGGACTCATTTCCATCAATACTGTTATAATGAAAACAAAGTACATAAATGAAAAACACAAACAAAAAATGTAAACAAGTATTGTATAGGCAAAGGCCGGGATTCATAAATTAATATTCAAAGTTGCTTTATACATGCAAGTGTGTATACTGGTGTGTACATTTGTAATAAAAAAATTCATCACATCTTTCTCAAACACCCGGCCACCACGCACCCATCCACCCACCCACACATACACCACACACCTGTTGTAATGATGCCCCGAGAGGGGGTAAAAAAAAAAAAAAAAAAAAACCCAAAAGAAGAAACCAGGGCGTGATGATGGCTCTAATCTACCGGATCATTTCATGCAATGATGCTTTCCGCCTTCAAATTTGACAACGATCAGCTCTACAAGACCTTTGACTCTTGTCATGTCTTTTTACAACTCCTGTCTTCTGTTACAAACTAACTTCCACGCGAGATCTTCAGAGAGACTGACAAAATGAATGGTAGGTAGGGAACAGCGGACATGACGCAATCACTTCATCACCAAACCACGACACGAAAGAAAGAACAGAATAGAGGGCATGACTAATGTAATCATGGCGTACTGGGCTAATATAATACCATAGATCTGAACACTCACAACTGCAGTGGTAGTAGTAGTAGTAGTAGTAGTAGTAGAAGTAATAGTACGCATTGGGGCAAGTATGTCATCGAAAGTTATCATCAAACCGCAATTATATACACACAATCTGCTTACTGTTCTGGGCTATGTACAGTGGGCATACGGTTTCTTCCTCTCTTGCTCGCTCTCTCCTGTAGTGAGGGGCAAGGGTGTACAGTTGAGAAAAAACGCTGCAGAGTGCATCTCCACAGTGGAATCAACTCACGTCTAAGAGATAATAGAGATACCTTTGACCACAACCGCCTCTTCTCTTCTTCAATCGCGGTATATAAATATATACTTCCGGCTGCACCTGACCTTGATCCGTGATTATCATCCTGCCAATAACCCTGCTCAATCTCAGGACTGTGGCCCAACTCCCAGAAGTCCAGGAAATCAAGTCCGACAACTACCAGACTTCCTTCCGATCACGTAGTAGTAGTATACGTGATAGTGTCACAGCAATATTCAGTATGGTGCTCTCATTTGCGCCGTGGGGCGACGAAATATGGTAATCAAATATTTTTCATGGGGGGAGATGGCAGAAAGATGTTTAAGAACACAAGCACATGGTTGTTAAGCACGGCTAGTCCTCCGTGGAATCAACTGTGGAGTTATATGCCATACATGAGCCTTTCTCGTTTCTTTTGTTTTTTTTCTCCCTCCTCAACGCTGCCTGTTCATTGTGGGAACTGGTAAATATTCAGGTACAGATGCGCCCAAGCGAGCGGGTCATCGATCATCAGCCTGTCTGTACATCTTTTTCTCCCTGTGTCCGGACCCTCTGAGCACCAAAACGCCAGGCAGACCAAGAGATCTCAAACTGCCTCGCCCCCTCTCTCTCTCCTCTACGATGTTGTGCACAACCCTTTTGTCGGAAAGTCTCTCCGTTAGTAGCGACCTATTTCAGAGAAAGCGCCACTCTTATGACAATCTCAGTCCCACTTGATGTGCTCCACATTGGCAGTGTCAAGCAGTGATCAGGTTTGGCCGATAGCTGGGTGTGGAACAGACTGTAACCACGACAATGATCTTCCACCTCGCTCTATTCAGTCTCGTTGGGCCACAAGCATCTCATAACCTTTGGCCTTGGTGAGCTGTTACGGTTTTAAGATCTCGCTTTTATTTCCCCAGGTCTACATTAAAATGCAGGATTCAGCAGAAAGAGCTCATGATCCTCTAATAACCAGCGTCTAGATTCTTCACACGGCAGCTTTTGCGCATCCAAAACTGGACAGTCGTCAGTATGGCTGCCGATCGGCCACTTTGATCTACAGCTACAGAGGTCATGAAAAAGACTTGGGCAGTTCTCAGCATGCAGCAGCTCGTCTGTGACCAGAATCTTCTTCGGGAGACGTCTTTATTCAGCAGTTGTGGTCAACGTACACAAAACAAAAAAAAAAAAAAAAAAAAAAAACATCTCGTCCAGAACCAGCAGATACATTAAGATCAATCCAGCGATGCACAGTCTGCACTGCGATTCTGCTTTTTCAAGACAAGGGTGAAGCCATTCAAAGGTCTCTGGATTCGGACGCACAAACAACGCTCTTCGAAAAGACGGGTGAAATCAAGACTCGTCCCCAGGATCTCTGGTCCAGCAAGTTCCCCCAAAACCAGCTTTCCATCAGAACACCCTCTGTCCCAGCAGAGTCCTCTCTCTCAGGGCGGCCGGCCAGACAGCGGAGGGGACGGTAGAGCAGCCGTTGACGGGCGCCATGACCTGGGAGGAGGCTGCGGCCGCCACCATGGGCGCCGAGAAGGAGGCGAAGGGCCCACCGGCCGCCGCGTGCGTCGAGTGACCGTGGGCGTGGGAGTAGTAGCCGGCGGCAGTGGTCGAGGAGGCGGCGGTGACCCAGGGCCCGTGAAGGAGGAGGCGGGAGACGAGGAGGACGACGAAGAGGAAGAAGCGGGCGAGTTTATGGAGGCTGCCAAGGCCGCCTCTTTCACCCCTGTTGCTGCCGCCGCCGTACTGGCGGAGGAGGAGGAGGAGGAGGAGGAAGAGGAAACGGACCCCACCCCTGAAGAGGAGGGGGTCAGGGCGTAGGGGTGATGACGAGGGTGGTGGGTGTAGTAGTGGGAGTGGGGATGGTGATGGTGGTGGTGGTGGTGGTGACGGGAGCCTGCGGCCAGAGCGACAGCAGCAGCAGCAGAGACGGAAGGGGTGGCGGGTGGCAGCGGGGGCCTGTCATTGGATGGCCATGTAGGGCCAGTTGAAGGACCCGCCGCTCAGCAGCATGTCCCGGATCAGGGTCTCGATGGGCGTCTTGCCCACCAGGCGCACGAAGAAGAGCTGCTCGATCACCTGGGCCGACACGGAGCGCAGGGAGGGCAGGGGAGCAGCAGCTTGCCGAAGCGCGTGGGCTGGTTGGGGTACTGGCTGCGGACGTACTCCTCCAGGGCGCACTGCGACTTCTCCTGGATGCTCTCGATGTGCGCCATGTCCGACAGTCCGCAAGCGTCTGCAACACAACGGTCGAGGTCAATAGCTTTAAGCAGAGTTTGATAAAAGACAGCCAATAGTAAGACTCCCCCCCTACACACACACACACACACACACACACACACACACACAGATAGAGCGAGAGAGAGAGAGAGAGAGAGAGAGAGAGAGAGAGGAGAGAGAGAGAGAGAGAGAGAGAGAGAGAGAGAGAGACAGACAGACAGACAGACAGACAGACTGACAAAACAAACAGACAGAGACAGACTGAAACAGAGATGGAGAAAGCAACAGTAAGCTCAAGGTATGCTTTTCAGAATTCTTTTACTGCCTCAGAAATAACCTATCGAAGTGAACATAAAAATCACTACCATTTTATGTCTTCGGTCACACTGGTCGATCCTGTTTGTCCATATGCCTGTCGATTATCACTGCCACCCACTGCCGCCAACAACAAGGCGGATATTTAAGGGCAATGAAGCCTAGCCCACGGAAAGTCTTATATCATGATACTAGTACAAGTACATACCCGTAAACATGTGACCATATTGTACTCTTACGAATACGTACTTCTGCCGTGGAGAATTTCATAACATAAAAAGCAACCGGTTAGATCAAATTCCTCTAAGTCACCAGCATACTTTTTTTGTACGGGAATGGTCTTTATGTCCGAGTGCAAAGTTTTGGATAGAAACACACACACACACACACACACACACACACACACGAGAGAGAGAGAGAGAGGGAGTAGAGAGAGAGAGAGAGAGAGAGAGGAGAGGAGAGAGAGAGGGGAGAGAAGAGAGGAGAGAGAGAGAATAACACTCTGAGCAGCTAATTTCCATTCATGACACAATAATGGTCGTTCCACTTGCGGTGTTCTATCTCGGTTGCAGAGCAGTCAGAGATGGGGCAAACCAAGAGAAACTGGGCCTGTGTTATTGTGCTATGCCAGTAATTAGGACATGATTGTTCCATTACGACACAATTATACACCTCTCTATTCCAAGTTCTTCCAAATGGCACGAACCACAAATTTTCATCATTATTATACGCTTTGTCCCCCTCCCTTTCCCAAACTATGAATAGAGAAAAATAGTTTGATTGGTAGAAATTCAGAGCACAATTTTTGTATTTCGGTAGCAATCCCCTAAAGCTTTGAACAGACAGGCTGGCGTTTCAACCGTTCAGAAAAAAAAAAACACCTGCTTCCGTCTATGAAGATACCCAAAGAAAACAACGCTTCGACTCGAATGAGAAGTCATAATATCACAATGCTCTGACCTTCTGGTGATGTCATGGCCTACACGATATCAAGCAGGAGGTAACGCTTCATTTCAAGTGGTGCCAATACGTAGGGTACACCATCCAATTATGGGATAACACATCTCATTGCATGTGTCCTGTGCCGTGGGAAGATCATGGCGCTACATCGTCCCACATGGAACAACACACCTCGTTTCAAGTGTTCCAAATGTTGAGGGTATAATATGGCGCTACATCTTCCAACATGCAATAACACACTTCATTTCAAGTGTTCCAATGTTGAGGGTATGATAATGACGCTACATCTTCCAACATGCAATAACACACTTCATTTCAAGTGTTCCAATGTTGAGGGTACGATATGGCGCTACATCTTCCAACATGCAATAACACACTTCCTTTCAAGTGTTCCGATGTTGAGGGTACACTATGGCGCTACATCTTCCAACATGAGATACCACACTTCATTTCATGTGTTCCAGTGTTGAGGGTTATGGCGGCGCTACATCTTCCAACATGCCATAACACACCTCGTTTCAGGTGTTCAATGCTGAGGGCACATTTTGGCGCTACATCTTCCAACATGCCATAACACACCTCGTTTCAGGTGTTCCAATGCTGAGGGCACATTTTGGCGCTACATCTTCCAACATGCCATAACACACCTCGTTTCAGGCGTTCCAATGCTGAGGGCACATTTTGGCGCTACATCTTCCAACATGCCATAACACACCTCGTTTCAGGTGTTCCAATGCTGAGGGCACATTTTGGCGCTACATCTTCCAACACGGGATATCACACCTCATTTCAAGAGTCTAAATACTGAGGGTAGAATTACGGCGCTACATCTCCCCCCCCCCCCCCCCCCCCCCCCCCCCCCCCCCCCCCCCCCCCCCCCCCCCCCCCCCCCCCCCCCCCCCCCAAAAAAAAGGCGGGATAACACACACCTCCTTTCAAATACTCCAGTACCTGATCGTAGGTTAAGGCGTACGTCATTCCAACTGTGATAACATGACGTTTCAAGTGTCAACAGTGCCCCCTTCCGTCTCTTGTCTAGGAGCAAGTAGGTAACGGGTACATGGTCAGCGCGGCGAGCTCTGCTGTCACCAGCGTACCGAGGCACTAGTGGAGCACAAGGCGCGTGGGAGAGGACGACAGGACCGAGGTGGGGGATGGGGGTGGGGGCGCGGAGGAAGAAGGGGGGGGGGGGGGGGATGGGGGGATGGGGAGGATGGCGAGAGTAGAGACTGTCTCTCTGCCTTATACCGCCACGATCTGGACGTGGTGAGGGGAGCTTGGCGATGATGGAAAGCGAGAGGCCGGCATCGAGGAGCTAAGTGACAAACGGATTGGCAAGGGACATTTCCGCGCCAGTATCGATCCCCCTTCATCCCCTCCCTCCTTTCCTCCTTGCCCCCTCCCGTTCCTCCTACCGCCCCGCCCCCCCCCCCCCCCCCCTCCCGCCCTCCCCACCCACACACGCCTCCGCTGTGGCGACGATAGCCTGTTGAGAGGCCGGCCGTCACAGCGTGGTGCTCAGGGAGGCTCTTGTTGCTGCTGCTGCTGCTGATGATGATGTGGATTGTGGTGGTGGTTGTGGTGGTGGTGGTGGTGGCGGTGATGCTGTTTGAGATCTGTCTTGTTAGGGAGGCGGCTTGTGTGTGTGTGTGTGTGTGTGTGTGTGTGTGTGTGTGTGTGTGTGTGTGTGTGTAGTGTGTGTGTGTGTGTGTGTGTGTGTGTGTGTGTGTGTGTGTGTTTGTAGAGTGTGTGTGTGTGTGTGTGTGTGTGTGTGTGTGTGTTGTGTGAACTAGCTTGCCTCCGAGAGAGAGAGAGAGAGAGAGAGAGAGAGAGAGAGAGAGAGAGAATAACAAGACAACGGTTACATCAGCTTTGTTGACGTAGCAGCTTTTCCCTTTCTTAATCATGTGTCAGGGCAAGTATCTGTTTACCACAACCGTGCACGCGCAACACTTCTTCACTATTTTGAAAGCAAACAACAAAATGGAAACACCTTCACTTTTTCTTTTTCTAATTCAGACAACAGTCCCAGCCACTGGTATCGATCAACGGACCTGCACACGACTTGATGACGGTAATCAAAGCCCTCCTCCCCCGCGCTTGTTTAAAGAGCCAGGACGTCACGAACGTTCGAACACTTGTTCAAACAAGCCGTGAAGTGTGTCCTCCTGCGCAGATGGACCGATAACCTGCCACCACCTCTCCCGGCTTAATGACCACGTCCTCGGGCTTAAAGCCCGCCAATTACCACCTCTCGGCCACGAGTTGTGCCGCCGCGAACAACCGGGATAATCGCCGATAATCGTAGGCGAAGCGCTGAATATTCATACGAGGCGAGCCATGCGACGGAGGGCGTATGGCCACTGCCACCGTCACAGCGAACGATGTAACAACGCAGAAATCTTCACAAAAAACAAAAACAAACAAACCACCATCACCACCAGGGCAGCAGCCTGCACAGAACATACAACACATGACACACACACATCTCTCTCTCTATATACATATATATAAAGAGAATAGTAATAAGAATCAACGTTATTTTAAAAGAAGTACTCAACCACAGTGGGAGCGACAATTGTCACATTAGCTTGCTTTTAATGTGACAAATTTATATATATATATATATATATATATTGTATATATATAAGAGATTATAACATATAGTTGTCTTAGTTATGAGATTATAAAAAGCTGGACTAAGCTTCATAATTGAGTGGTGGGGGAGATATGCTAACTAACCAGTATGTGGTCTTCAATGCTGATGGAAGAATCAAAGTGGCTCTGAATGAAACTTCACAAGATTATTCTCCAATGAGAGCAAGCTATAAGTCTCTGTCCACAGACCGCACAGACTATTTGGCCAAAAATACATAGGTGCGATACCAGTCTCACAGGTTGATTTCTCAGTTTCGCGAGATGGGTGAATTGATCCGCCATTTTTTCTCCGAGAATGCTATCCAAAGAAACTTAGACCAACGACGTTTTGGAGTGCACCTATTTTGTAAAGTTCGGAGAAGCACGCAAATCGACCTTATGACGCGATACAGACATGAAAATGTTGCAGCTGACAGCACGATTGTGCGTACAGTAAAAGTCTGGCCTAGCGAAAACTACTGGAAAGACTAGTAGTACTATTAAGTCAAACTGCAACGCCATTTTTGAGTACGATCTGTGCGGGGTCTGTGACAACAACGTAAACATAACTTCCTGGATATACCGACACCATTTTCTCACTCAGACGCAAGTGTATTGCTCTCTGCATCTGTAAGAAGAATGCTATCCAGAAAATGGCTTGTGTCAACGTAGAATGGGGTAAGTTTTCAAAAACCAAGCTATATGCCACCTAAGAAGCAAAGGAATGATGAAGAAAAAAAAACAATTTCATGTTTATGAAAAAAATATTAAATAGATTACTCTTAACACAATGCGAGGGCATTTCTATGTTGATTCCGGCAATAATTACGAAAAGATTAAATTCAATGGTTATGACGTGCACCATTCACATTACTGAGCAGTTGATTGTGCTGACTGCAAGAATATTGAATTATAAACAAAGTTGTCTATGTCTTAGATTGAAGAAATGGGTGATAGCTTCATTTGCAGGGTATTTATACTGCTAACTAAGATTTAAGTGGGTGGATGGGGAAAATAAAATTATTGTCAGGAAAGGATTGATTGAGAAAACATTATTTACTAATCCAGTTGTTTTGTTACAGGCAAAATTTGGAGATAGGGATTTCTTATGTTGTTGTTTGCGTGTTTATATTATTTTGGGTGCTGAGTTAAGTTTGCATATTGTTCATGCAGTGTTTCTTAGATTCTTTTGCTTGTGCATGTAGAGTTGTGCTGAGTGCAAGTCGATGTATATTTCACATGTATTGGTCAGTTGGGTGTGTCACCCGTAGATAAGATGTATCTTCGGGTTTGACTTATGGCCTTTTGGCAAGCAGTAATATCTATGTTCGGGTTTCATGCCTTTAGATATTAGGAGTCCGTGTATCCTTGTCTAGGCTAGGCTGTTTCAGCCTCCATCTGGAAGTGATTGTGAGGTGCCTAGTGTATGGCTGAATTGTTCCTGACATGCAGAGCAGTGTTCGTCCCTATGTCATCGTCTGGCATCAGTGTTTGATGCTGTCTGTGGTAGGTTGGTAGCAAGCGAGTTTTTCTTGTGCGAACTGTAATTTCTGGTACTGTTTTGATGGATGATTTCTGAGTTTGTGTATCCTGCTGTTTGTTTGCTTAAACTATCATTTTATTTTGGATGAAGAATATTGTGACGTCAACGTAAACCAATACTTATTATGACGTCAAAGTAAAAAAATTAGGTAGGACATTACGTAAATGAAAAATGAAAAAAAAAAAACGGGGAAGGAGAGAGAAAGAGGAAACGGACGGGCCTTGTGTCCAGCCTGGAATGGTATTTGTTTTGGGTCTGTTAGTTATTCATTCGTTGCAGTTTTCATCGGGTGATTTTGTCAGTGTTGCGTCGTGGCTGCCGTATCAGCAGGAATTCAGCTCGGCTGTATTCTTTTGTGGTTCTATGTAGATTACTGGGCTTTATGAATCTGCGGTTGTTGTTTTTTCTACGGATTGCTGTGTTTTGTGAATCTGCGGTTATTCTGCTATGGTTTACTGTGCTTTGCGAATCTGCGGTGTTCTTCTGGGGTTCGACATTGTTTAATATGCCGTGTGATTCCGTTCTTCAGTGGTGTTCTTCAAGGGTTCGACATTGTTTAATGTGCGTGTGATTCTTTGTGCTTCAGTGGTGTTCTTCTGGGGTTCGACATTGTTTAATATGCCGTGTGATTCCGTCCTTCAGTGGTGTTCTTCAAGGTTCGACATTGTTTAATGTGCGTGTGACTCTCTGTGCTTCAGTGGTGTTCTTCTGGGGTTCGACATTGTTCAATGTGCCGTGTGAATCTGTCCTCCAGTGGTGTTCTTCTGGGGTTCGACATTGTTTAATATGCCGTGTGATTCCGTCCTTCAGTGGTGTTCTTCAAGGGTTCGACATTGTTTAATGTGCGTGTGATTCTGTCCTTCAGTGGTGTTCTTCAAGGGTTCGACATTGTTTAATGTGCGTGTGATTCTGTCCTTCAGTGGTGTTCTTCGGGGTTCGACATTGTTTAATGTGCCGTGTGATTCTGTCCTTCAGGGGTTCGACATTGTTTAATGTGCGGGTGATTCTGTCCTTCAGCTGTGCTTGTGGGCGGCTCGGTTCGCCATGTGGGTTCCCGGTTGGTGATATATATATATGCTGTAACGTAGGCTCGATGCAGCCAAGTATATGGACCGTTTCTTTGATTGATAAGATTGTGTCAATTGTGATGATTTATTGAGTTATTGCCTTGGTCATTTGTAATGTTGTGGTGTGTAGTCTCCTTGTCGGGTGCAGGAGTGTGTGGTTGTGAGTATGAAAACTTTTATGCGTGTGGAGTGAAAGAAATAAAACCTTGTATAAACGTATTACCTTTGTATTGATGCTGCCATTGTGTGTCGGGAAGACAGTTTAGCTAGGTCTGTCATTTCTGTCTATCCCTCTATAGTGGTTCAGGTCTTAGCGAGCCTGACATATATGCTTCTCAAAATGAGCCTTCAGCAAACTTATAATCTCCAATAGGGAGAAAACGCACTAACACATAACTCCTGGTCATATACCGATATTTCGAAACCTGGTTGTTTCTCCTCAGTGACCGCGGAAAGTGGTAATTTGACTCCTGTGCTTTTCGGTTTTAAGAAGAATGCTATCCCAGAAAAGGCTGGTGTGCAATACCGTGGTATGTTTGTTGAGTTTTCAAAAACCAACCAAAGGTGCCACCTAAGAAATTCATGAAGGAGCAAAACAAGCTACATTTTCTTGTGAAAAATAGAAAATATAAAAAGATAACCTCTTAAGACACAAGTGCTGAGGGCCAGTTCTTGGAATGAATCCGCAAGGGACTAAATTACAAAAAAAAACTAATAAATTCCAAGGATAAGTACTGAGCACCATTCCAGCAACTTACAAAGCAGCTTGATGTTGCAATGACTGCAAGAAATATTGAATTATAAAAAAAGCTTGCTCTAATGTCTTAGATTGAATAAATAGGGGGAGAAAGCTTTCATATCTGCAGTGGTGCTTTATACTGCCTAACTAACAGTATGTCCCTCAAGTGGTGGATGGGGAAAAATAAAATAAATGTTTTCTCAAAATGAGCTTTCAGCAAGCTTATAATCTCCAATAGCGAGAAAACTCACTATCACATAACCCGGGTCATATACCGATATTTCGAAACCGGGTTGTTTCTCCTCATGGACCGCGGAAAGTGGTAATTTGACTCCTGTGCTTTTCGGTTTTAAGAAGAATGCTACCCAGAAAAGGCTGGTGTGCAATACCGTAGTAGTTTGCCCAAGTTTCAAAAACCAACCAAAGGTGCCACCAAAGAAGCAAAAGAAAATCATGAAAGAGCAAAACAAGCTACATTTTCTGTGAAAAATAGAAAATATAAAAAGATAACTGTCAGGGCCCACTGACATTGCTACTTGAGCCCGTACATGTATGTATTATTTTACCAGAAGATCTAGTGGAGGCGATTCATGTTTGAACTTGTGCATGTGCGGACTGATCATTTTCCATGTCAGGTATCTTGCGCGGTTCGCATCAGAGTAAATATTTCTTCTATATGTGCTAGGGTGAGCCGGCGAAACATTTCCGCTCACTTCGCATGCGTGTGTGTGCGTCAGTGGATATCTGTGTGACAGCACAGTTTGGGGAAAGAGGGTAGGGAGGTTATCTTGAACTTTTTAGTGTTTTGTCCGTGGAAGTGGGGAAATTGGGTCATGCATCATCCTCACTGTGAGTTGCCCAGTCGTATTTTGACCTTACGTTGAATTGTCCAATCACAGCCAAGTTGACTGTAAAGCAGGCTGGGGATTAGGTGAACTGTCGCTCAGTGTTTTTTTGCAGCTGTTTCAGAGTGGAGTCTCGGGACGTTGTGTGTGTTTCTAGTTGGAAGTCCTGTTGAATCCTTTAGGAACCTTGTGTTCAGGGTTCGGGCTTGAGGATTAGCGGAGCTGCCTTGAGTCTGGAGAGGACTGATTCTGTGTTTCTGTGTAATTGCATTCTTCTCGCTTTTTGGAATACAGTAGAAGGACTGTCGCTACTGAAATTTGTGAAGACGGGGTTTTGCGTGTTTTGTATTAAAACTGTAACCGGTGTTCCTGAGACCCGGGTGGGTGAAGACTTGGTTTCTGCGTTTGTGTTGAACTGTAACCGGTGTTCCTGAGACCCTGGTGGGGTGAAGACTTGGTTGCTGTTTTGTGTCGAACTGTAACCTGTGTTCCGAAACCTTGGTGGGTGAAGACTTGGTTGCTGTGGTTGGGTGCTGTAGACGTGCTGGTCTGGGGGTGGCCTTGGGCGCTGGACAACCCATCTCGGAGTTGGGCCGGACACGTGTTGGTTCAAGATATTTTCCCTGCAATCCTGCCTTAGCTGGTGCCTGTATCCTCCCTTTAGCTGGTGATGGGATCCCTGTGCTAGGAGTGACAGAGCGTGGGCTACTCTTCCTGTTGCTGTGACAGGCCGAGTGGTGCATGTGAATGTTGACGAAAAACAGGGCTGTGTTGAGGTAACAGTGTTGAACATTATTTCCAGGATCAAGGAAATGAGCCGTCATTCATCAGTCGTGCAGTGGACTACCCATGTGTGAAAGGACACTAGCAAAAATTTTTAGTGACTTTAAATTTATTTAGTAATATTATTGTATAGCTGGTTTAGTTGTGGCAAATTTAGTCATTACTTGTGTGTGTTGCAGGCTGGCACAGGTTTTCGAGACAAATTTTTCTTTTTGGGTGGCAAAAAACATTTATATCAACTTTTTATATGTGGACAATTTTGTTGGGGCCATTCTCTGGCGAGTAGTTCATAGCAACCCAGTTACTAGGTTATTAATTGGTCATGCGTGCTTTAAGTGCCCAGTTGTTGGAATGTGACCCTTTTAAAATTAATCTTGAAAGTGTGTGAACATTGCAGAATTGTTGTAGTTTTGTGCATTCTATATCAGTGATTGGTCTGTCACTGTGTTACAAAATTGTAGTTTTGGGCATTCTATATTGGTGGGGTTGGGCTGTCATTGTGTTGGAGTTCATTCCCTGGTTGCTGCTTGTGTATGAGCCGGGAAGTGAATTTGTTGAGCCCAAATCTCGGGTTCACAGTGTCCTGTTGGGCCAATAGCCAAGGTGTTTTCGGTCGTGTGAGTTGTATTGCATGTAGCGATGCATCGCACCAGGCTGGGCACATTGGGATTTGAGCCGAATTAAGGTTAGTTTTTTAATTAATTTCATGACCTTGTGTTAGTTTTGTTGTGCAGGGGGGTTTTTGTGTGACTAGAAATTTGTGTGCGAATGGGGTTAAGGGTTGAATGTTTGAGTTTGAAGAGAAAGTGATTGTGTGGGTAGTAAGTGGAATATTCAGTGTTATGACCCCCCGGGGTCGTGGTTTTTAATGAAATTATACATGTGTGAACTGTTCATCCCGGTTTTGGACTGCTTATTTGAGTTGGGGGTTAGTATTGTAGGTCTGTAAGTCTGTCTGTCCCTCCTAGTTTGTTCAGGTCTTTGCGAGCCTGACAATAACCTCTTAAGACACAAGTGCTGAGGGCCAGTTCTTGGAATGAATCCGCAAGGGACTAAATTACAACAAAACTTATAATTCCAAGGATAATACCAGCACCATTCCAGCAACTTACAGAGCAGCTTGGTGTTGCAATGACTGCTAGAAAAATGAATTATAAACAAAGCTTGCTCTTATGTCTTGGATTGAAGAAATAGGGGAGATAAGCATTCATAATCTCCAGTGGTAGTTATACGCCTAACTAACAGTATGTGCTCAAGTGGGTGGATGGGGAAAAAAAAAAAATGCTTCTCAAAATGAGCCTTCAGCAAGCTTATAGCTCCAATAGGAGAAAACGCACTAACACATAACTCCTGGTCATATACCGATATTTCGAAACCTGGTTGTTTCTCCTCAGTGACCGCGGAAAGTGGTAATTTGACTCCTCCGCCTTTTCGGTTTAAAAGAATGGGTATCCCAGAAAAGGCTGGTGTGCAATAACCGTAGTATGTTTGTTGAGTTTTCAAAAAACCAACCAAAGGTAGATATGAATGCTTATCTCCCCCTATTTCTTCAATTTAGACATAAGAGCAAGTTTGTTTATAATTCAATATTTCTTTCAGTCATTGCAACACCAAGCTGCTCTGTAAGTTGCTGGAATGGTGCTCGGTACTTATCCTTGGAATTTATTTTTTTTTGTGTTTTATATATATATATAAAATATAATGCTGAACAATCAAGTATGGGTGAAAACCAGTGTGGGTTAACAATTCTTCCATCATATACATATATATATATATATATTATATAAAAATATATATACAGAGGCAGCTTGGTGTTGCAATGACTGCAAGAAATAATTTAATTATAACCCAAAACTGGCTCTTATGTCTTAGATTGAAGAAATAGGGGAGATACGCATTCAATCTGCAGTGGTAGATGATTCTGCCTAACTAACAGTATGTGCTTGAGTGGTTTAATGGGGAAAAATAAAATAAATGCTTCTCAAAACGAGCCCTTTAGCAAGCTTATATTCCCAAGGGGAGACATCCTCCAATATGGGGAGAAAACGCACTAACACATAACTCCTGGTCATATACCGATATTTCGAAACCTGGTTGTTTCTCCTCAGTGACCGCGGAAAGTGGTAATTTGACTCCTGTGCTTTTCGGTTTTAAGAAAATGCTATCCCAGAAAAGGCTGGTGTGCAATTACCGTGGTATGTTTGTGAGTTTTCAAAAACCAACCAAAGGTGCCACCTAAGAAATTCATGAAGGAGCAAACAAGCTACATTTTCTTGTGAAAAATAGAAAAATATAAAAAGATAACCTCTTAAGACACAAGTGCTGAGGGCCAGTTCTTGGAATGAATCCGCAAGGGACTAAATTACAAAAAAAAACTAATAAATTCCAAGGATAAGTACTGAGCACCATTCCAGCAACTTACAAAGCAGCTTGATGTTGCAATGACTGCAAGAAATATTGAATTATAAACAAAGCTTGCTCTAATGTCTTAGATGAATAAATAGGGGGAGATAAGCATCATATCTGCAGTGGTGCTTTATACTGCCTAACTAACAGTATGGCTCAAGTGGGTGGATGGGAAAAATAAAATAATGCTTCTCAAAATAGCTTTCAGCAAGCTTATAATCTCCAATAGCGAGAAAACTCACTATCACATAACTCCTGTCATATACCGATATTTCGAAACCTGGTTGTTTCTCCTCAGTGACCGCGGAAAGTGGTAATTTGACTCCTGTGCTTTTCGTTTTAAGAAGAATGCTATCCCAGAAAAGGCTGGTGTGCAATACCGTAGTATGTTTGTCAGTTTTCAAAAACCAACCAAGGTGCCACCTAAGAAGCAAAAGAAAATCATGAAAGAGCAAAACAACTACATTTCTTGTGAAAATAGAAAAATATAAAAAGATAACTGTCAGGTCACTGACATTGCTACTTGAGCCCGTACAGTATGTATTATGTTACAGATAGAATCTAGTGGAGGCGATTCATGTTTGAACTTGTGCATGTGCGGACTGATCATGTTCCATGTCAGTGTATCTTGCGCGGTTCGCATCAGAGTCATATATTTCTTCTATATGTGCTAGGTGAGCCGGCGAACATTTCCGCTCACGCGCATGCGTGTGTGTGCGTCAGTGGATATCTGTGTGGACAGCACAGCTTGGGAGAGGGTAGGAGGTATCTTGAACTTTTTAGTGTTTTGTCCGTGAAGTGGGGAAATTGGTCATGCCATCATCCTCACTGTGATTGCCCAGTCGTAGTTGACCTTAACGTTGAATTGTCCAATCACAGCCAAGTTGACTGTAAAGCAGGCTGGGATTAGGTGAACTGTCGCTCAGTGTTATTTTGCAGCTGCTTCAGAGTGGAAGTCTCTGACGTTGTGTGTGTTTCTATGTTGGAAGTCCTGGTGAATCCTTTAGGAACCTTGTGTTCAGGGTTCGGGCTTGAGGATTAGCGAGCTGCTTGAGTCTGGAGAGGACTGATTCTGTGTTTCTGTGTAATTGCATTCTTCTCGCTGTTGGAAGTACAGTAGAAGGACTGTCGCTACTGTAATTTGTGAAGACGTGTTTGCTGTGTTTGTATTGAACTGTAACCGGTGTTCCTGAGACCTGGTGGGGTGAAGACTTGGTTGCTGCGTTTGTGTTGAACTGTAACCGGTGTTCCTGAGACCCTGGTGGGGTGAAGATTGGTTGCTGTGTTTGTGTCGAACTGTAACCTGTGTTCCTGAAACCTTGGTGGGTGAAGACTTGTTGCTGTGGTTGGGTGCTGTAGACGTGCTGGTCTGGGGGTGGCCTTGGTGGCGCTGGACAAACCCATCTCGGAGTTGGGCCGGACACGTGTTGGTTCAAGATACTCCTGCATCCTGCCTTAGCTGGTGCCTGTAATCCTGCCTTAGCTGGTGATGGGATCCTGTGCTAGGAGTGACAGAGCGTGGGCTACTCTTCCTGTTGCTGTGACAGGCCGAGTGGTGCATGTGAATGTTGACGACAAACAGGGGCTGTGTTGAGGTAACAGTGTTGAACATTATTTCCAGGATCAAGAAATGAGCCGTCATTCATCAGTCGTGCAGTGGACTACCCAGTGTGTGAAAGACACTAGCAAAAATCTTTAGTGACTTTAAATTATTTAGTAATATTATTGTATAGCTGGTTAGGTAGTTGGCTAAATTAGTCATTACTTGTGTGTGTTGCAGGCTGCACAGGTTTTCGAGACAAATTTTCTTTTGTGGTGGCAAAAAACATTTATATCAACATTTTATATGTTGGACAACTGTTGGGCCATTCTCTGCGAGTAGTTCATAGCAACCCAGTTACTAGGTTATTAATTGGTCATGCGTGCTTTAAGTGCCCAGTTGTTGGAATGTGACCCGTTTAATTAATCTTGAAATGTGTGAACATTGCGAATTGTTGTAGTTTGTGCATTCTATATCAGTGATTGGTCTGTCACTGTGTTACAAAATTTAGTTTTGGGCATTCTATATTGGTGTTTGGTCTGTCATTGTGTTGGAGTTCATTCCCTGGTTGCTGGCTTGTGTATGAGCCGGTAAGTGAATTTGTTGAGCAAGTCTCGGATTCACAGTGTCCTGTTGGGCCAATAGCCAAGGTGTTATCGGTCGTGTGAGTTGTATTGCATGTAGCGATGCATCGCACCAGGCTGGGCACATTGGATTTGAGCCGAATTAAGGTTAGTTGTTAATTAATTCATGACCTTGTGTTAGTTTTGTTGTGCAGGGGTGTGTGTGACTAAAATGTTGTGTGCGAATGGGTAAGTGGTTGAATGTTTGAGTTTGAGAGAAAGTGATTGTGTGGTAGTAAGTGGAATATTCATGTTATGGACCCCGGTGACGTGGTTTGAATGAAATTATACATGTGTGAACTGTTCATCTGGTTTTGGACTGCTTATTTGAGTTGGGGCGTTAGGTATTGTAGGTCTGTAAGTCTGTCTGTCCTCCCTAGTTAGTTTCAGTCTTAGCAGCCTGACAATAACCTCTTAAGACACAAGTGCTGAGGCCAGTTCTTGGAATGAATCCGCAAGGGACTAAATTACAAAAACTTATAAATTCCAAGGATAAGTACCAAGCACCATTCCAGCAACTTACAGAGCAGCTTGGTGTTGCAATGACTGCTAGAAATATTGAATTATAAACAAAGCTGCTCTTAGTCTTGGATGAAGAAATAGGGGGAGATAAGCATTCATATCTCCAGTGGTAGTTTATACTGCCTAACTAACAGTATGTGCTCAAGTGGGTGGATGGGGAAAAATAAAATAAATGCTTCTCAAAATGAGCCTTCAGCAAGCTTATAGTCTCCAATAGGAGAAAACGCACTAACACATAAACTCCTGGTCATATACCGATATTTCGAAACCTGTTGTTTTCTCCTCAGTGACCGCGAAAGTGTAATTTGACTCCTCCGCCTTTTCGGTTTTAAGAAGAATGCTATCCAGAAAGGCTGGTGTGCAATACCGTAGTATGTTTGTTGAGTTTTCAAAAAACCAACCAAAGGTAGATATGAATGCTATCTCCCCTATTTCTTCAAATTTAAGACATAAGAGCAAGCTTTGTTTATAATCAATATTTCTTGCAGTCATTGCAACACCAAGCTGCTCTGTAAGTTGCTGTAATGGTGCTCGGTACTTATCCTTGGAATTTATTTTTTTTTGTGTATATATATATATATATATATATATAATGCTGAACAATCAAGTAGTGGTGAAAACCATGTGGGTAACAATTCTTCCATCATATACATATATAATATATATATATATATATATATACAGAGCAGCTTGGTGTTGCAATGACTGCAAGAAATATTGAATTATAAACAAAGCTGGCTCTTATGTCTTAGATTGAAGAAATAGGGGAGATACGCATTCATATCTGCAGTGGTAGATGATTCTGCCTAACTAACAGTATGTGCTTGAGTGGGTGAAGGGAAAAATAAAATAAAATGCTTCTCAAAACGAGCCTTCAGCAAGCTTATATTCTCCAAGGGGAGACATCCTCCAAATAGGAGGGAAACTCACTAACATATAAACTCCTGGTCATATACCGAATTTCGAAACTTGGTTGTTTCTCCTCAGTGACCGCGGAAAGTGGTAATTTGACTCCTCTGCCTTTTCAGTTTTAAGAAGAATGCAATCCCAGAAAAGGCCTGGTGTGCAATATGTAGTATGTTTGTTGAGTTTTCAAAAAACTAACCAAAGGTGCCATCTAAGAAGCAAAAGAAAATCATGAAAGAGCAAAACACTACATTTTCTTGTGAAAAGTAGAAAATATAAACGATATCCTCTAAGACACAAGTGCTGAGGGCCAGTTCTTGAATAATCCGCAAGGGACAAATACAACAACTAATAAATCCAAGGATAAGTACCGAGCACCGTTCCAGCAACTTACAGAGCAGCTTGATGTTGCAATGACTGCAAGAAATATTCAATTATAAAGAAAGCTTGCTCTTATGTCTAGATGAAAAATAGGGGAGATACGCATTCATATCTGCAGTGTAGATGATTCTGCCTACCAGTATGTGCTGGCACTCAGGAGGATTCATGTGCTGACGAAGCAAATAAAGCCGAAATTTCATTTATAACCACGACAGCTTGTTGTTCTTGTGTCTTTTTCTTTTGGATGTAGTTGCAGTTAGTTAGTGTTTATAGTCCAGCGGACTACTAAGAGGGCCTCAGCTATCATATATAATATAATAATATAAATATATATAAATATATAATATATATGCGTGTGTGTGCGTGTGTGAGAGAGAGAGACAGACAGACAGACTGACAGAGAGACACATAGACAGACACACACAAAGAGACAGAGAGACTGTGCTGCTCCCAAATGCCGACTTTTACAGTTCAAACCTACCTAAAGAATGCTGAAGCAACATTCTCCGCGAGAAAAACAACAACAACATGCAACACAGTTTGT
The DNA here is from genome assembly GCA_018398815.1 of Conus ventricosus. Lineage (NCBI taxonomy): Eukaryota > Metazoa > Mollusca > Gastropoda > Neogastropoda > Conidae > Conus > Conus ventricosus. Next base: position 51,952,207 of record CM031603.1, on the reverse strand, counting down.
AATTTCATTTTTCAGTGGGTAACGCAGCACCGAACACTGTTAACAGTATTGACAGTTGTTTTTGTGTGTGTGTGTGGGGGGGGGGGGGGGGGGGGGGGGGGGGGGGGGGGGGGATTGTTGCCTTGTTACCTTTGTCGCCGTATCTCCACAGCACACGACTGTAAGCGTGTGTTCACCGCGGATGGCATTTAGCGAGGGGGGCTGATTAAGTCAGCATTTGTCAGCTGCATGATTACGTATCCATTTGTCTAGCGGCGACAGCTCGGGCCTCATTGATTGATGACCGGCGTGTGTGTGTGTGTGTGTGTGTGTGTGTGTGTGTGTGTGTGTGTGTGTGCGTGTGTGTGCGTGTGTGTGTGTGTGGTGGGGGTGGGGAAGGAGGGGTGGGGGTGGGGATGGGGCCTCTATGGCCCGGGGGTGACTAACGATCAAGTAATAGGTCAGATTTCCTGAGCAATGTGTCTGTGCCCCAGGAACACGGCTTGTTTGTGCACTGTCCGAGAGCCACTCGAACTATCGTTGTTTGAGTATGTCCATACCGTATTATTTCTTCTTCTTCTTCTCCGTCTGTCTATCTCTTTAACTGAACTGATTATCGCAGCTTTCGCGTTTAAATGCACGCGTGATCGAGACGGTATGTGTAAGTAAAACGCATCAGACGTCCTGACGCCGAGTTCTACAAATTGATCAACACAATGTGTGTGTTGTGTGTGTGTGTGTGTGTGTGTGTATGTGTATGCGTGCACGCGTGCGCGTGTGTGCGTGCGTGCGTGAGAGTGAGTGAGTGAGAGAGAGAGTGAGAGAGAGAGAGAGAGAGAGAGAGAGAGAGAGAGAGTGAGTGTGTGTGTGTGTGTGTGTGTGTGTGTGTGTGTGCGCGCGAAAAGAATCAACCAAATAAAACATTTTCAATTTTGGAGAGGCAAGTTGGTGCCTCCCCACCCCCTTCACCTCCACCAAATCCATTCTTTCCCACCCCCTTCCTCTCCCAACCGCGCGCTTTTGCCGTTCCCAACATCTTCTGACCGTCTACTACCAAACTCTGTTGACTAAGAGCGCGCGGTGCAACCCTCTTCCAGTCGTAGTCGGTCACACAACTTTGATCCCCTCTTCCAGCCAGGCTCCCTCCCAGTCTGCCTCACTTCCCCCCCCCCCCCTCCCTCCACTATCGTCATCATCACAGCCCATCCCAATCTTCCTCTCTGATGCTCTATCTAGAGCATTAGTTGTTCTCTCCCCTTCTGGCGAAAGGGACGGTGGCCTATATCCGAACAAAATCATTTTATTCGTACCGACAGTGCTCTCTCGCTCTCTCTCTCCCTGTGTTTCTCTCTGTGTGTGTCTCTCTCTCTCTCTCTCTCTCTCTCTCTCCATCTTTGTCTGTCTGTCTGTCTCTCTCTCTCTCTGTCTCTCTCTCTGTCTTCCGTTCCCGCTCCATCTCTCTCTCTCTCTCTTTCTCTCTGCGCGGGCTGTCCCGTGCCCGTGGTGTGTTTTATGGTAGGGTTATCAAAGCGACAGTTAACATTCCAGGCCAGTGCCTGCGGCCGTTATCAGCGGCCTAACTCCCCCAATACCACGTTCCGCGCTCCCAGCCCCGACCTTCAGCACGCAGGGAACAAAAGCCTGCCTGACCTTCTGTGACCTCCTCGTGCCAATTACTGCCTGCTTTACTAACCGTCCCCTCCTGCCTTCCCCCCTACCCCCACCCCTTTCTCACCACCCCTCCCCTTCTCCCCCCTCCCCCCTTCTTAATTGTCATCAACCCGTTGCCTGGTCATTATGGTTGCATACAGAGAGAGAGAGAGAGAGAGAGAGAGAGAAACGAACTTCATCATAATCTTTCCGCTGGTGTTCAGTCCGAAGAAACCTCATGGCACATAACTGAACATTCGGTATAAATTTTTCCTGCCTGCGTAGCCGACCGCTTGGGATCAAATCAAAGTTGTCACCTCGTCAAAATCAATTCTGTACACAGATCTCTCTCTCTCTCTCTCTCTCTCTCTCTCTCTCTCTCTCACACACACACACACACACCTTCAACGATTTTTTTTTTCTAAAATGCACAAAATTACCTAAAAATCCGACTTCCATAAAATCTTGATCAGATGGAAAAAAAAGAAAAAAAAAGAAAAAGAATACATAATATCTTACAGAAACTCAAAATCACATCCAGTGGAACATTTCTAAACAACAAAGTGTTCATGGAGCGTGCTGAAAAGTGGTTAAGTCTGGCATCAAGCACGCACGCCACAGCACTCCATTAGAACATGCTTTATAGCGAGTGGTACCTCACATGGAACACACCACGGAGCTTCTCCATCTTTTAATTAGTTCCTACGAGTGGGGGGTGGCTCGCGTGCGATCGGCACAAAACTGTTTCTTCTTTTTGGCGGGTCGTAAAAACTCTTCCAAGGCTTGAACGGATCTGAACGAGTTCTTACAAAAAACGCTCTGCATCGTGTTCAGAAGGCTGACATGCATCGACTCGCCAGAAAAATCATTTCTCACTGATGTCGCAGCTTTCGGTTAGTCTATTCTTCTTTCACACTGCCTGACAATTTCTTCCGCTGCGTGAGATCGGGATGTGACTTGGGAAATTATGAGACCCCCAACTGCTGTTGCGTGGAAATTCTCGCGAAACAGACTAGACTGCCTCTACACTAACAAAAACAACAACAACATCCAAACAAACAAACAAACAAAAACCACAACAACCGTCTAACGTTATAACGTTCAAATCTTGGAAAAATATAGGGAAAGGATTTCCCCCCGTATCCCTGTCCCGGGCTATGCCTCCTGCGCCTCCGAATCTAGAACAAGGCTATGATAAACTGTGCACAAATAGTAACGGATCATTAGTTAGACATGGCGCTGTTCAGTTAAAGTACACTGTGCACAAATAGTAACAGATCATTAGTTAGACATGGCGCTGTTCAGTTAAAGTACACTGTGCACAAATAGTAACAGATCATTAGTTAGACATGGCGCTGTTCAGTTAAAGTACACTGTGCACAAATAGTAACAGATCATTAGTTAGACATGGCGCTGTTCAGTTAAAGTACACTGTGCACAAATAGTAACGATCATTAGTTAGACATGGCGCTGTTCAGTTAAAGTACACTGTGCACAAATAGTAACAGATCATTAGTTAGACATGGCGCGTGTTCAGTTAAAGTACACTGTGCACAAATAGTAACAGATCATTAGTTAGACATGGCGCTGTTCAGTTAAAGTAGTTGCAACTGCCATCACTTCCTAAGGGGGAAAAAGATAGTAAAAAAAAACACAACTAATTAATTAATATCCACTTCCCCGCATCTGTACTGATGTAACAACAAAAAAACCTCTCTTCCGCTGCCTTTTTCTTTCAACAAAACACGTTGCTACGGTGTTAATGCAGGAAATAAAAAAGAAGATTAAAAAAAAATAAAAAGACAAAATTCAGAGAGATAGTAACCCGTGGTAAGAATAGGAAAAGTGAGGAGAGAGAGAGAGAGAGAGAGACGGAGGGAGGGAGGTTGGTTGTTCTCAGAAAGAGCCACTTTTCCCGACTATGCACTGGGTCTAATTTGAGAGAGAGAGAGAGAGAGAGAGAGAGAGAAGAGAGAGAGAGAGAGAGGGGGGAGGGGGGAGTGCACGTCCTCAAAATGGCAACGGGAGAGCCTTTATGAAAGCAGCAAGACAGATTGGGTTGCTGGAATTTGTGAAACAGAACCGAGAGAGACGGGCAAGGGGGAAAGGGGCAGGGGCAGAAAAAAAAAAGTTAGTGGCAGAAAAGATGACGACGCCACCTCTTCCCCCCCCCCCCCCCCCCTCCACCCACACCCCCCCCCCTCCCCCACCTTTCATCTCTCTCTGTAGCGCAGGCTCTGCGACGGAAGAAGTGCGAAGGACCTCATCCGGATAATTGCCGGATGAATATTTCATGTTCGTATTGCCGTGGCCGTACATGCGGCGTCTCTTTTCCGCTCCTCTCTCGAACTCTCGCCGCACACATGAGACGGTTTCTTTGGTCCAGACAAGCCAGAGACTCAGACTCTCTCTCTCTCTCTCTCTCTCTCTCTCTCTCTCTCTCAGCTCCAACTTTTCCTGTGTTTTCACGGTGGTTGAAATTTTGTTTTTGCTTGCATTTCTGTCCTGATCGGTTAAAAAAAAACCAAAGCCATCGCAGTGACAATCTCTCTATGATGACTGCTCGTTGTGTTTGACACACACGCACACACACAATGGAGACACAGACCCCCAGCTGCTACGTTTTCGTACGGTACCAAGCCAACATTCTTCATCACAGTGCATTAGTCACCTGTATCGACCTTACGGTGCTTTCCTACAGGTTCACGTTGCTTTTCTGTGTTCAGTTTTTAAATTAACATTACTTCATTTTTTTTACTGGACGAGTTTGTTAGAAAGCATTCATACATCCGTTGTGTGTGCGTGTGTGTATACGTGCGCGCGCGCACTTGTGTGTGTGTTCGGAAAATGGTCAACGGAGAGAGAGAAAGAGAGAGAGAGAGAGAGACAGAGAGAGACAGACAGACAGAGAAAGAGAGATGGTGGGTAACTTCGTCCCTACCCCCCTCCCCCCCCCCCCCCACCCCACCCCCCCCCTCCCGCCGCCGCCGATCCCAGTCTAACCCAGTCAGACAAGTTTTTGATTTCCGGTTTTTCAACTCATCCCCCACGTCTCCTTTTAATTAGTTCAATCACTCTTCCTCCGGCGACCCCCGTCACCCCGTCCATTCTCTACCCGGGTCCCCCACACCCCCATCCTCTCCCCTCCAGTCTCCACCCGTGTCCCCCACACCCCATCCTCCCCTTCATTCTCCACCCGTCTCCCCATCCCTCACCCCACTCCTCCATCACTGTCAGCAGACGACCAGCACCCCCTCCCATCCTCCCTGCTCCGGTTGTCTCCCCCCCCCCCCCTCCTCCTTTTTTTAATAACTTTTTTTTGTCCGTATCATTTTAAAGGGAAACGAGACACTAAAACATGACGCTCTGTGCATGTGTGCGTGTGAGTGTGTGCGTGCGTGTGTTCGCGAGGAAGGGGTTTGGGATCCGCGCGCGCTAAAGTCTCGTGCATCGAGTGCTAAGTGTGTGTGTGTTTGTTTTTTGTCTCTTAGTTTTCTTTCCCCCCATGATCACATATATTTCACAACAACGATCGATATGAAAGGGATGGCGAGGCGGTACATGCAACGGTCCCTTTTTACGACTACCATCCCACAACCGTAACACCGGCACCGTCCTCAGACACCAAGCGAGGGCCAAAAACTTACTGAGGGAATTCCGGTAAGGACATTTTTCAACCTGACGGCTTTGTTTTCACAGCGTACACGTGTACGTTATCCCCCATCTTTCCCTTCCCTCCTCACAACTCCCAAACTCCAGTGCCTGGGCTTCCTGCTCCACGCTCATTCTATTCCATGCATGCAGCCTAGCACCCGCCACCAACAGTGTCAGCATCATATGAAAAGGTCCCAAGTGTTAGTCGATAATATGCCTCATCCCTCATCATCACCCACGTTTTCTCGACAGCCAAGTGGTTAGCACCGTTATTCTAAGGCGATCTGTCGGCGTCAATACGAGAGAAACTGAAAAACAACACGAAGGTCACCGCTCCCCCCTCCCACCTCCCATTTATACGCACAAGTTCCTGGGAACTTAAGAGCAGAGTTCCAATGAACGAATACTGCTGTAAAAAGAATTTTGAAGAGCATCACGTCTTTCCTTCAGTGACCAAATAAAAAATAAAAAATAACATACTGAATTTACGAACGCATCCCCGATTCT
>CM031603.1:51931417-51936417 GCA_018398815.1 Conus ventricosus | reverse complement strand
CCTCCTATCAGATCATACCCATGGGCCGGAAAGAGCGCGTGAAGCGGAGCTTGTCGGGGTAGCTACCCGTCTGGAGCCGAGGTATACCGATGGGCGACAACCCAACACCCCGAACAGGCGGCCCCACAAGTTAATTGCTCTCCGATGAACCGCCCGGCTCCACGCTCCCATTGTTCTCACCTTGTCGCCCTCTAATGAAAAGGGCTTCGCTGGGCTGGGCTGGGCTGAGGGAGGGTGGTGGTGGTGGGGGGGGGGAAGGGTTCAAAACCCTGACGCTTTGTTGGCAGGGGGTGCATTGTTGTCGGCAAGCCAGCGTTAGGACAATACGGCACGGTGAGCCGCGCTCCGCAGCAGAGGGCCATGCAATAGTCATCAGGGTGTCGGAGTGCCACAACGCGGGGGTAAATTGTCCCCTCACCCCCCCTCTCCTCCCCCGACAATGTGCACATCGATCGCCTGTCCGTTACGGTACGAAGGGCATGGGTGAAACAAGGGGTGGGGGGGGGGGGGGGGGGAGAGAGCGTGGGACGGGGGAGGGGGGGGGGGGGATTGCATTTGTCGATGTATTCTGCTCCAGCAACTAAAAGCTGGGGACAGGATCGCTATTTCACATCACACCCACCTCTCTCCCCCTGCCTCCCATCCACCCCACCACCACCCCCCCACCTCCTCCCCATCTCCATATCACCTTCAATCTCTCCACAATAGAGCCGAAACACAAAACCATGCGACACAAAAGAACACAAATTTCATGGTTATCGTCATCCTCGTTATCAACGTTTTATGACGTACGCAGGGGGTCAGTAGTACGCACGATGGACGCTACGGTAATCGGAGAGATGCAAAAAAAAAAAAAAAATTTAAAATAACCACAGAGAAAGGATGAAGCTAAAAAAAAAAATGTAACAACAAAAAAAATTCTGGTGAACTGGAACAGCCCAAACCAATTTAAAGACCTTTTGTTTTCGGTTAAAGAGGAGATCCGATCCAGACACACTGCAGATCAGGCAGTCTGTCCGGTGGATGGTCCCGGCTGGGAGGGTGTGGCCCCCATCCACCACACATCCCTGACGAAAGGACTATCCGTATCGGTTGTGCAATTGGGAGGAAACGGAACAGAAACGACCGACCACAACCGCTACCGGCTGCGGAAAGGTGGGTGGGAAACTCACCAAGTTCCCCCCCCCCCCCATTCCCCCCCCCCCCCCCCCCCCCCCCGCCCCCTCCTTCCGAAAAAGGTGGGTGGAAACTCTACAAGTTCTCCTCTCTCCTATTCTTTCATCTCCGCCCCCTCGCCTACCCCTCCTCCATCTGTGTGTGTGTGTGTTGTGTGTGTGTGGTGTGTGTGCGAGTGTGAGTGTGAGTGTGAGTGTGTGTGTGTGTGTGTGTGTGTGTGTGTGCGAGTGTGAGTGTGTGTGTGTGTGTGTGTGGTGAGAATCATTGGCGCGGAGTGTGGAACCATTACACTTTTTCGCCAGTTTGGTGCGTGAAAATGGGAATGCTGAGTGAAGAGGTGGGGGGGGGGGGGGGGGAGGGGGGGGGGGGCTGGAAGAAGTAGGATAGAGATGAATGGAGGACGGCTGGGCTGCTCTCTGCACAAGAAGGTGCGAACGTCTACAAGTGGGTCAGGGCTGTCACCTTGCGAGGTCAGTGGCCTTCAGGGCCGGGCTAGCCATCTACCCACAGCACAGAACCTGTTCTCCGCGATGAAGGCTGTCGGCTGCGCACACCGAGATACGGGCTCAGATCTCAAAACCATTCGCATGAGCTACCTCCCATTACATGTTCCTGTTCGCATGCCTCTCAGTACGTTTCGCGTCTGAACTTCCCGACCCCAAACCCTCGTTCATCCCCTCGCTATTCTTGATGGTAACATTGATGATGTCGAGATCGCGGACGTCGTCAGCTCACTGGCTTGCTGCTGCTGCTCTTCTCTATGTCCTTTTTCGTCCGTATGTTGTGATGAGGGGAAAAAAAAAAATCAAGAATGAAATCTTTCAACGCAATTAAGATGGTGCTCAGGTTTTGAAATGAATTTTAGGTCATCTTGATCCTGCGTCGGTTTTCTCCATGACTCTCTCTCTCTCTCAACAGTAAGTTCAGCTGGGCCAAGTGTCTTAAACTGCAGACCAAAAACGGAGCAAACCGCAACATCGTCCAAGCCGAAATACTTAACTTTAAAGACAGACTTGAGTTTACAGGGAATTGTGCATGACCCTCTCTAGAAGTGAGAGCTCTGTTCGTCTTGCTGTTCCTCCCCAGCAAAGGTCAGCAGGGACCAGCAAGTGACGGCGTTTTCGCTCTGTGAACAGCTCATCAGTCTTACTACTCGACCGTGGTTACCTGCTGATGAGACGCTTCCAAATACGCGATAAGAAAACTTTCAAAAAAATCGAGCACATCCTCCGATGTAACATCCTCAAAAAGAAGAAGGAGAAGGAGAAGAAGAAAAGAAAAGAAAAAAAAAGCATCAAGTGAAGGAAAAACTAAGAAGGAGGAGGAGAAGAAGAAGGAGAAGAGGAAGAAGAAAAGAAAAGAAAAAGAAAAAAAAGCATCCAGTGAAGGAAAAACTAAAATTGTAAATGGAAATGGTATACGACAGCTTGTCTAAATATCAAAGGGTGAAAATGTAAAAGACGCAACCTAGTTTACACGCAACCTAGAACAGGGTAGCGCGTGCGTGCGTGCGTGCGTGCGTGCGTGGTGTGCGTGCGTGCGCGCGCGTGTGTGCGTGCGCGCGCGCGTGTTGTGTGTGTGTGTGTGTGTGTTGAGAAGGATATTAGACAGGCAGCCTAAGTCAAAGAGTACATTTCACCAATCGGTCAACAGCGAATTATGGAGTCTGCTTTTCCTGTGCAAACAAGACATCCCCGTCAAACTGGCTGCAACCCTCACTGCCAATTCCTCTTCCCCCCCCCCCCCCCCCCCCCCCCCCCCCTTCTCTCCCTCTCAAACATCTACCACCACCACCCCTCCTAAAACACACACACACACGCGCGCGCGCGCTCGCACTCACTTTACCCACCCAAAACAGAGGCCAAGAGGTATGAAAGCCGACTATGCGAGGTGTCTTGAGAGGACTCGCAGGGTGGTCGATCACCTGAATCTCCTCTCACATCTTCGCAGTCAAGGCCTCCGATCTCAACTCAACGCATATTGTCTATATAGCCATGGCGACTGCGAAGAACACTATCTGGGCTGCCATCTCGTCGAAAATATGTCCACGCACAAATACACACAGAAGAATCACTCGTTCCCTATTATCAGACTCGAAAATCAAGCACTGCTATCATTCATTTAAAACAAACTTGACAAAACTAAACCACTCGCTCTCACGCCCGCGTGAACTAGAATGATTACTGGATTCTCTCCTCCTCCTTCCCCGCCCCCTCCCCTTCCGTGTCCTCCCTACAATACACACACACGCACGCGCACACACACACACACACACACACAAAACACACAGGGGGGGGGGGGGGGGGTTAAAAAAACCCTGATATTTTGAAACGGGGAAAAAAAGTCAATAATAACAAACACAAGCGACGGAAGATCCAAGGGAACTTGACTGAGCGCGGGTAGTGTAGTGTGAGGAAAAATGAAAGCGAGAGATAAGATGAAAAGAAAGAGGAAGGAGGAGGAGGAGGAGGAAGCTGGAGGGGAAAAGGATGAAGGTGGGGGTTGTGAGTGAGTGAGGGTAGGGAGTGGAGGGAGGATGGGAAGGAAGTTGAAAAAAGAAGAGAAAAAAAAAAAAAAACTTAAAGAGTGGGGGCGGAGAGTTGTTGAAGAGGCGGGTTGAAAGAGGAAAGGTGAAAGGGTTGTAGAGGTGTAAACATCCCCTCCGCTTGCTAGCGAGCACAAGTCGACCCACTGACGGCATGCCAGCCGGAGGAAAGAGAGAGAGAGGGTGGGGGGTGTGGGGGCGAAGGGGGGTGGTGGTGGTGGTGGTGGGGGGGGGGGGGGGCAAGAAGGGAGAGGAGGGAGAGACCAAGAGCATTCTGACACTTCAGTTTTCATGTCGTAAGACTCCCTTCCCTTATCGTTGCTACAGTTTCAATTCCGTGATCAAGGACATCAAGGTAAAGGGGATGATTGCTGTGTGTGTGGAGGGGGGGGGGGGGGGGGGGGGGGAGAGAGAGGAGAGAGAGACTCTCTGAAACTATTCCATTCTTCCCGTACATGAAAATTATAGTACTAGGATACCATTTCATATCTGCGCGGCTGGGGGGGGGGGGGGGGGGGGGGGGAGAGAGAGAGAGAGAGAGAGAGAGAGAGAGTTTTGACACTTTGATATTTTATTGTCATTACCAAAGAGGTCTTTTGACAAGGGGGGAGGGGGTAACAGAACAATAACATCTTCCTTTCCTGCCCAACAAAAAATTACACATTCATTCTTAGTGTGTATTAGGCTAAAGGTTAACAACAAAAAAACAAATAAATTCGTAACATTTCCTTCTGTCCTCACGCACATCTGAAACATCTCACGAGAAAAGAGAGAGAGAGAGAGGGGAGAGAGAGAGAGAGGGGGAGAGAGAGGGAGAGAGGGGAGAGAGAGAGAGAGAGAGAGAGAGAGAGAGAGAGAGAGGGGAAAAGAGGGGAGAGAGAGAGAGTAACAGACAAAGAAAGAGACAAACAGAGAGAAGAAGAAGAAAAGAAAGTAAAAAAAAAAAAAAAAAAGTGACAACAAAAGCACAATTCCGACAATGTTCAAGGCAATATTCCTGAGGGAGGGGAGGGCGGGGGATAGGGGGGAGGTGGAGGGTGGGAGGAGGGAAGGGATGGGAGGGCTGTCCCCCTTTTACACAAATCCAACCGACACCAGCGACGATAATCCCGATCCTCCGTGTCACGTGACGGTTGTCGTGTTGTGATGCCGCGTGCTTGGCCAATCAGAGTCGATGCAGATTACTTCGGTTGTGCGCAAAAACGCGAGCAGAGTGTTACGAAGCCCTTAAAAACAACCCACACCCCCCTCCCGCGCCTCGCCTTCCAACAACGAAACT
>CM031603.1:51907994-51910494 GCA_018398815.1 Conus ventricosus | reverse complement strand
TACTGTGTTCGATGTTGCTGTAAGTCGATGCTTAAGTCAGGAAACAGAATTATTTTATGTCTTGTAGAATACCCGCCTCCATTAGGTTGAAATGATCTAATCAGATAACTCTTCCAGCGGGATTTCTGTAAAACAACAATCGCTAATGGTTTAACATGTTTCAGTTTTAGATCTACCCACCGTGATCCAACATGATATTGTTTAACTCTGCAAGATTGTTTCAACATAACTGACTGTGAATAATGCAATAGCCAAACCTGTTTCCTTTGAGGTCGCGAGGTCACGATGAATAACCTCATCCAGAGTCAAAACGTCGGAAGCAGGAATTTGTTCTCGCAGTCGTGATTCAGATAAAAAGAACGCTATGAAAATTGTGAACACGATTGTCTAAAATTTTTGGCTATATCATATAGAGTCCAGTTTGTTGTATGAACGACTGATACTGAAATAAACAATACGCAGTCTGTCTTTTGAAGGCCATATATTTAAGTTTGAAACATAAGTGATCACATCTGCAAATACTATCAAGAGAGGACAAAGACATTGAAATGACTACCTTCAAAAACAACAACAACAACAACATCACCAACAGCAACAACAGAAAAAAAATACAAAAGAAAAGAAAAGAAAAGAAAAGAGTCTGAAAAGGCCAATGACATCCAGAAAACAATCGTGGTACAAAACACAAATATGAAACAATGTATTCACTGAATAATGCACACAACAATTACATAACTCCAAAACACGTGCAATTTACAACTATTACAATGCAGGTGGCATCAGCTTCATCACACATCAGTGTCCAGTCATACAGAAGCCACACCCAGGTTCGTCCTCCTCACCAGCGGTCCACAGGGAGCGAGCAAATCATGAGGCAACCCACCAGAAGAGACACTGCACTGTGTTTGAGCCTCTGCGTTTCCTTGAATGCTCTCTAATAATATTGGCATTAATTAATCGGAAGAAAAAAAAACATGCTCTGCATTATTTTCCTCTGCCTTAATATGCTATCCAATAAAGAAAACATCGAAAAACACGAGTTAATGTTGTTGTTTTTTTCAAATAGAACGAAAAAAGACTTCAGAGTTGCATTTTTTTGATTCGCCTTATACTTCCCTTCAATTTTTGAATATGATCCATTGATTGCAGAAAAAAAGTCAAGATAAAATCCCAAATAGCCTACATACCATTAATAAAATAAATAAGCAAAGAATTAAATATAAATACATAAATGTCAAAAGCATTTTCTCCGTAAATAATCTGATACAAAGAGCTTTTTGTTTTTATTGATAAATGAAAAGATTGATAAATACATAAAATTTAATACATAAGTAGATGAATAAATAAATAAATGAATAATAAATAAGTAAATTGATAAACCAGACACAAAAGGACAGACATATAATTGCCTTTAAAGAAAAAGAAAAAAAAAAGATTTTATGCACGGCATATCCGTTTTTAGCTCAGAACTCGTAAGCTGGAATTTGGTCCGAAACATTAAAAACGGCAAAAATGTGTACCACAATACCATGTGCGTGCCTGCGTGCGTGCGTGCGTGCGTGCGTGCGTGCGTGCGTGTGTGCGTGTGTGTGTGTGTGTGTGTGTGTGTGTGTGTGTGACAGAGTGAGAGAGAGAGAGAGAGAGAGAGAGAGAGAGAGAGAGAGGGAGAGAGAGAGAGAGAGAGAGAGCACAAATTAAGATTTTTCTTATCTTCTGTCTTCCTCTTTCCCTCCTGTCGTTTCCCCTTTTCCCCTTTATCCTTCACTTTTTTCTTTTTTTCTTTTTCTTTTTTTTTTTTTTTAATGATGGGATAGAGGACAGACATCTGACAGCAGCAAGTCTCTTGGGTGCATGTATTTATGAAATGTCAGTCGAGAGTCTCGATGGAGCAACGTTGCTGCTCTGGCATTGAAAGGGTCAAAACACCACAGGCTGAAGTCTGATTTGCTTCATAAATAAGCGTAGCTAGATTCAAGTTTGTTTGTTTTTTTTCTGTATATTTTACCCTAAACTTCCTGTCCATAGTGAGAGAATTATCCTGAAGTTATATGGTTCGCTGTAAATCGAAACGTTCCATTCAGAGATCGCTTACGGCTAGATAACGGAACGACAGCCCAAAAAAAAAATAATGGAGAGAGAGAGAGAGAGAGAGAGAGAGGAGAGAGAGAGAGAGGAGGAGAGAGAGAGAGAGAGAGAGAGAGAGTCTGCATGCACGTACGTGAGTCTGCTAGTCTGCGTGTTGGCGTTACTCTCTGTGAGGCGCGTATGTTTACCAACATCTGTGTTTATGCTGCTAACACTCGTGCTTGTCAACTTCCTCTAAACCCACCCTCCCTCTTTAGACCCTTCACCACTTCAGTCGTTTTTTCGTTGTTGTTGTTTTTTTTCTTGAAAAAAAAATCTAGTCCAGACGATGATGATGTTGTGTGTTTCCCCGCCCATCTGACGGGCGTACGCCAGGGCCGGACCTGTCTACAGCGCATAAATCACTGACGCGGGA
>CM031603.1:51872994-51902994 GCA_018398815.1 Conus ventricosus | reverse complement strand
ATAACGACTTGCCGTCTGAGCGCTACAGAGATGCAAGACTACGAGCAGAGGAACGCAATCGTGCCTAGGCCATCTGGAGGCTGGTGTGGATGCCAGGCAGGTCGCCAACATCTTTAACGTCCACGTCTCAACCATCTATCGTCTGCAGCACTGCATGCGAGTCACTGGTACCACTGATGATCGTCCCCGGCCAGGCCGTCCTTGGGTCACCACACCAAGAGAGGATCGCCATTTTGTTCGAACCCATCTGCGGGACAGGCGGCAAACAGCCGCTAACACTGCTCGACAGGTGCCTGGGAATCTCCAGCAACGAATCAGCCTCAACACTGTGCGGCGGGCGTCTTCAGGAGAACGGGCTGGCATGTAGGTATCCTCACAGAAGTCCGGTACTGACACCAAGACACCTGCAGGACAGGCTGCAGTGGGCACAAGCCCGAATCAACTGGCGCAGGCAGCAGTGGGGACGCATACTGTTCTCAGATGAGAGCCGTTTTTGCATTGACATGGCTGACGACCGTGTCAGAATATGGCGTCGACCAGGTGAACGCTATGCTGACTCCTGTGTGGTAGAGCGGAACCCCTGGGGAGGCCCGAACGTTTTGATATGGGGTGCAATTGGCATTAACCACGCCATAGGACCAGTCATCTTTCAGAACATTGGTCCTGGTCGCGGACAGGATGTCAGTGCACAGCACTACATCCACCAGGTGCTCAGACCCCATGTCGTTCCTTTTTTTGCGCAACACCCAAACTGGACATTCCAACAGGACAATGCAAGACCACACACAGCCAGGGCCACCCAGCAATTTCTTCAGCATAACAACGTCAATGTGCTGCCCTGGCCAGCCCTCAGTCCCGATTTAAACCCAATAGAACATTTTTGGGATGAACTTGGCAGACGGTTGGACCTCCTGCGTCCACGACCAGCAACAGCGGCTCAACTTCACCAGGCCATCGTCCATGTGTGGGCTGGTGTGCCAAGGGGAAGCATCAACCACCTGGTCCACTCAATGAGCCGCAGGTGTCAAGCAGTTGTCCATGCAAATGGTGGCCACACACGGTATTAGGACTTCAAGCTGGTTTGTCACGTGACCTTGGATTTTCCACACAAAGACATATTGCTGATGACATTTTCACACATTACCGGTGTAATGAATCAAATCACGTTGAATTCTCGCTTCCACTCTGTACAATTGTGACCAATAAATTTGCCCCTAACCTTCAGCTTGTTTTGCTTTCGCGTTTTTTTATGGAAGTCAGTATACTTGTCTCTCTTCTTCTCTGTCTGTCTGTTCCAGTATCTTGTCATTATTCATTTATCTATCTATTTTACTGTCCGTCTTATGTCTGTTCCTCTATTTTTTATGTCTCCGTTGTCTCTGTTTTCCGTTGTCTGTCATGTCTTCTTCTGTTTATTTCTGCGCTTTTTCGTCTTTGTCGGTCCTCCTTGTATGTCTCCGTGTCTCTTTGTTTCAGTGCCTTTGTTGTTTGTTTTCTGTCTGCATCCCTTTGTTTGCTTTTCCTCGTTGATTTGTGAGGGTCGTTCTCTGTATTCTTCACTGTCTTGTCTTCGCTTGTCTGTATCAGTGTCTCTTTATTTTAGTTTTTTTTTATTTTTATCAGCTGTCTATCTGTTTGTGGTTGTATTCGCCTGTATGTAGTAGCAGATCAATGCTAATCTTCGTTTTCAGCTGTCTGTCTCCGTTTGGCTTGTCCTGTCTGTCTCAGGGTCACTGTTGTCCGTCATTGGTTTCCGCTGTCTATCTATGTCTCCCCATGTCATTATCGGTGTCTGTCTATCTTTATTTGTTTTTGTTTTTTCGCTGTCTGTCTTCCTCTCTCTCTCTCTCTCTCTCTCTCTCTCTCTCTCTCTCTCTCTCTCTCTCTCTCTCTCTCCCCCTCTCTCTCTCCCTCTCTCTCTCTCTCTCTCTCTTTCTCTCTCTCTGTCTCGGTGTAATGTCTTTTGTTCATCTTTGTTTTGTCCATCTTTGCCTATATGCACTACGCATTACTGTCTCTTTGTTTCACAGTGACTGGTTTTGGCTGTCTTTTCCTGTCTGTCACTAGGTCTCTTAGCCTCATACTATTTTCCGCCGTCTATCTGGTTTCTGTAGGGGGTGCCTTCTGGAAACTCTGTGCTTGCATTATAATTAGTACTAGTAACATTATCTTTTCCGTTACACTCTTTTTGATTTCTTTCTTTCTTTACTGTAATCTACTGAAGGAAATCTTAACTGAAGCAGAGAACAGTAAAAAGTAAATAACGAACAAATAGGATAACTCTTGCTCCCATGATGAAAGAAACACACGCCCATTACTCCAAACGAATGTCGCTTACGACACCGAATCGCTTAGGAGAAATGACAACACAGAGCACACAGAACAGACAAAGAGACCCCCTCCCCATTCAAATGCACACACACACACACACACACACGCACACACACACACACACACACACACACACACACACACACCACACACACACACACACACCTTCTGATTTTCTCCCTTTGTGAACTACTCTGTTGTCTGTTGTCTTTGTTCCAGAAACTGTTTTCCATATTTTTCTTTGGTCACAATGTATGACGTGGCAGTTTTTTCGTTGTACTCTGGAGATAGATGGTGAAAGTGTACACAACTAATGGTCAGCACTGGACATTAGGTGTCCATTCTGCAGAGGCCATTTGCCATACAGCTTTTGTGTGTGTGTGTTTTGTGCTTCATCTCAATATTTTTCATCATTTTCCTACTTTCTTATTTCTTCACATATGCGAATGATGAACTGACCGGATGGCCTGGTGCTTTGAGCATGACGTTATCTTATTTACCTTAAGGATGTCGATAACGTAGCCCCATGTCATTAATCGTAAAGTTGTGTGTGTGTGTGTGTGTGTGTGTGTGTGTGTGTGTGTGTGTGCGTGCGTGCGTGCGTGCGTGCGTGCGTGCGTGCGTGCGTGCGTGCGTGCGTGTGTGCGTGCGTGTGTGCGTGCGTGCCTGTGTATGCGTGTGTGACCTGTCTTTCAGGATGGTACCTCCTCTCTCTCTCTCTCTCTCTCTCTCTCTCTCTCTCTCTCTCTCTCTCTCTCTCTCTCTTGGAATTGACTCTCTTTCTTTCCTACGAGTTTACAGCCTCGATAGGGCCCTGGGTGGACCACTGGGCAATAATGACAATACATTATTGTAAACCACAGTTGTCTCTGGCTGTCTTCTTCTGTCTGTATCCGTGTCACTTTGTGTATCTCTGTTTTGGGCTCTCTGACTGTCTGCCTGTCTTCCTGTTCCCTCACCACACACTAACCCCCCTTCCCTACCCTTATTTTTTCAGTCTATTTTTCTTTTCCTCCTCCCCCCCCCCCCCCCCCCCCATCCAATTTCATCTCCCCTCCCACCCACCTTCTGTCTCTCTCCCTCCCTCCCTTCCTCCTTATTTTGAAATAATTGTGTACATATTATTCACCTTGCCTAATGTCAAAATAGTGCTGCAATCACTATGAGGTTTGCCTTCAATCATTATTAAGTTTGATTTAAACAATGAGACACTGATACAGACAACAAAGAGACACTGATACAGACAAACAATGAGACACTGATACAGACAACAAAGAGACACTGATACAGACAAACAATGATTGTGATCAGTATCAAGTTTGCCTGTTTTGAAAACCATATTGTTATCATTGATTAAATTTGCTGTAGTTAAAAATTATCATTCACTAATTTTTAAATTTGCAGTATTTCATGATTGTGCTGTCATCATTGTCAAGTTTGCCGTGTGTAAAAATAACGCTGTAACAGTTATGATGCTGGCCTAATTTCAAAACAATGCTGCATTCATTGTCAAGTCTGCTTAACGACGAAATAATGCTCTCGTCATCATACAGTTTTCGTAACGTCAGCACAATGTTTTGGTCATGAACAAGTTAGCCTTTTCTCTTCACAAATGTTGTCTATTTTACCGGCAATCATCACCACCAATGTCCCCGCTTTGTTTGACAACGTTTTCGTCATGATCTCGACCTGACAAAACTGAACAAAATCCTGGTAGATTGAAAAGTTCCGGAATACTGCACCGACTTTTATATCGCCCCTGTCCTTTGTCACGCATTCAAAAACTTCTTCCTCCCTTCCCCCTCTCCCCCTTCCACCCACCCACATCTTCTCCCCCGCACTGCACTCCCTTCATCTCTTTTCCCTTCCCCCTCTCCCCACCTCTCCACTTCCCTAACATCCCCCGCCCACTCTTCCTCCCCGTACTCTTGAAGCGCCTACCGTGAAGAATCGAACAAGAGCGACAATCATATTAGCAGAAAAGAAATTGCCTTTTTGCCAATCTTGTCATCGGGGAAATTTTGGCCGAATTTCGGCCCAGCACGTCTCGCGGCTTTATTGGCTCTGTGGATGCAAGGTCTCGTCAAATCTCGCCCCTGTCACGTGGTGAAGTTTGATCTCATGACCCTCCTACCCCGTTCTAATTGGCTGTCAGAGGGGGCTGGGATGTGAGCAGGGAAAAGAGGGTGGTGGGTGGTAGGAGACTCGACTAGGCACATGGGGTTTGGATGCTGCTGCAAAACTCAGACCTCTCTTTTTTCCGATTTTTGTCCAAAACTAGAGTGAGGGACAGTGGAGAGAGAAGAAATAAGAAGCATTAGGATGAGTTAATCAGAGAGAGAGAGAGAGAGAGAGAGAGAGAGAGAGAGAGAGAGAGGAGGAGAGAGAGAGAGAGAGAGAGAGAGAGAGAGAGAGAGAGAGAGAGAGAGAGAGAGAGAGAGAGAGAGGAGGTGGAGGGTGGAGGTGGAGACGGGTGGGAATGGGGCACAGAGACACAGAGACAGATGGACAGGCAGAAATCTTTTTTTTTATAAACTGATTTAATGAAAGATGTTTAAAATGTTTTATATGTTTGAAGCAGTAATTAATTGTATATTTTCCTCACGAGAGAGAGAGAGAGAGAGAGAGAGAGAGAGAGAGGAAGAGAGAGGAGAGAAGGGAGAGAGAGAGAGAGAGAGAGAGAGAGAGAGAGAGAGAGAGAGAGAGAGGGAGAGAGAGAGAGAATTGTAGAATGAGTCCCATGAACATTAAAAACAGAGAGACAGAGACATCAGAAAAAAAAATAGATACTTCTAATCATGATAATGTTCATAGACAAAACCAAAATGTTTTTAGAGAGCTATTTCATACTACAGTTAACAAAGCTGTGTGTCATTTAATCACATCAGTATGACATTCTCTCAAGGCTAGAGCTTTATTATCGAACATTGCTGGCATTTCAGGTATGTTGTCACTGGACAATAACAGACTGAATCAAAACATTGATGGTTACCGTAGAATTTGCTGGGAATTACCCTTCTTGGATACTTTTATTTGTGTGTGTGGACAATTCAAGGCAACGGTGGTCTCAGTTTTAACAGAATATGCACAAATTAGGCAACTGCAATTCCATTCGTACTTTGTGGCCATTTAAGGCCTGAACCTGGTCATCACTTCCTTACTCGTGTGCTTTGGATTTGACAGAGATTGATAACTGCTGATTGAAATGGGGAGAGATTTTGTAGATATTGTAATTTCTGAGAGCTGTGTGCTAGTTTGGCATGAAACAAACGAGAAATATATCCTTGTTTGTGCTGTTAACTTCCTGGTCTTCAAAGCAGAGTTTCTTTCTTTCTTTCTTTTGTTCTTTCTTTCTTTGTTTCTTTGTTTTATGTCAGTTATACCGAAAGATTACGATGTAAGTTCATAACAACGAATTCAATTACGTTTAAAGGCCAGTATTGATGTCTGAAAATGACTAGACACAACGGAACAAAAAAGGTATGAACAGTGCAGTAACTTCCACCAGCCGCTAGATGCCTTGATTGTCTTTGAAAGTGATTTCTTTGGTCAGGTCGTCAATCTGAAATAAAATCATACAAACAGACCAAACTTCGACTGGGTTAAGTCTCGAGGGAAGGGGATGGGAGACGAAGGGGGGGGGTGGGGGGGGGGGGGGGCATTTGAAAGAGGCGTGGTGGGAGGGAGGGGTAGGGCAAAGCAATGGCTCTGTGAAGTCGACTTTTTGTACAATGGACTACCTACTCTTGAAAGCATGTTGTTATTTTCCTCCGTTATAGTCCGTTCTTTAGTAACATTTGCTTCAGCTTGTCTTTACATGCAAAGTCAAAGGTTTTCGAAAAATCAATAATATATCACACACATAGGTGTTTTGTTTGTTTATCTTTAAGTTTTTGTTTGTTTGTGACTCGTTGGTTTTGCTTTTGTCCGCTTTTTTTCCCCTTTTTTCTTTAATCATAGACATGAATGTAAGCAGATGAACAATCATAGCATTATCTACGCAAAAGGTTTATAACAAAATTTCGGGTAGGTTTTTAGAAGATGTATTTTAAAGACTTGTGTGAATGAAGGATTTGTGAGTTGACTTTAACGTGGTAACAGCCTGATATGACCCTTTGGAATCGGCTGGGCTATAAGTAACATTACCTTACCTTACCTTACGCAGCACAAATTAGATTCTCGCCTTCTGAAAATTCTGTTCAAGTCATTTCCTCTTACTTGTCATTTTTCTTTTTAACTTTGCCTTTCTTTCATTTTCGTCTTTCTTTGCTGTCGTACGTAGTATTTTATTTCTGCCTTTGCTGCTCGTTCTTCTGTCTTTGTACCGAGAAGTCCTCACACCTTTCTCTGTTATAATTTATAGCATGCCAGCATTTTTTTTTTTTTTTGTGGTCTGGCGAGTAGGTATCGAAACTATACACCCTTTCGGAGATGGACGCTGGCCTTCTCTTCTGCAGTACTTATTTATCCATTCTGCCATTTTTGCCTATTTCGGTTTTTCTTAGTTTATTTATTTTTTATTTACTTACTTATTTTATCTATTTATTTATTCATCTATTTATTTATTTGTGTGTTTATTTATTTGTATTACTCATTTAAGCGTAGATTTATTTCATTTATTTATATATTTATTTATTTTCTTAGTTAGTTATTTTTACAAACTGCATTTAGGGAGAGGGTGGTTGCAATTTCGTATTTAAAAAAAAAAAATCCATTTGTTTTATTAATGCATGTAGACGGAAGAGGATGGAGAGGGGGGGGGGGGGGAGGAGAGGGAGGGGGGAGATAAGGAGAATGCCATGCATCCTCAGTACGATCCTTATCTACCTCAATTATGTCGATAGATGAGGTATCTTTTTACATTGTGTTTAATGCTGTTATCAACAGCAGGACAAAACCTTTTTGCGTGTGTGGTAAAAACACCATTGTCTACCAGTCAGTGATTCTTTTGCTAAGAGAGAGAGAGAGAGAGAGAGAGAGAGAGAGAGAGAGAAAGAGAGAGAGAGATAGAGACAGAGACAGAGAGACAGACAGACAGAGTGTTATAATGAAAATTACCGTCAAAAATTACATCAAAAGAACTTTTACTACATTCCCTAAAACGTCCCTTTTTCCCCAGAAAAAACTATTGAACCTGTTTCATAAAAGTGTTTGGAAAGGTTAAAAAAATTAAGGGAACTGACCCCCAGACCCCCACCTGCGCATTCACCCAAAATTAAATTGGGTTATCAATCAAAAAAACGACCCGTCAACCCAATTGTCGTCAAGGCCCCGGGCTTGTTTTCTTTGTTTGGGTTTCAATGAATGTAGGGTGGAAGGCATGGGTATATGATGAGACCCGGGTTTGTTATCTCTTGCGAGATCACAAGCAGTGAATCAGAAGCATCCTACTGTACACCTTCTTTGGGTTTGGGGCTTTACTTACTATGGGGTGATCACTGACAGACAGAGCGAAGAGAAGGAAAAGAGGAGAGGGGAGGACAGCGGGCAGACGACAGACAGGGCAGGAGACAGACACGGGCAGAGAGAGTCATAGTTTGGGAAAAAAAAAACCCCACACAAAACACACCACACACCAAACACACCACCACACAAACCTCTTCTCTTCCCCTCTTTTCTTTTCCCCTCTTTTTCTCTCTCTTTTCTCTCTTTCTTTTTATAGAAAGAAAAAATCTCATTCCTCCCGCTTCCTTTAACCCTTTCCCCATATTTCTATGGGGCTATGCTCTCTCTATCCCTTTTCCCCTCCCTTTTTCTCTCTCTCACACACACACCAAACACACACACACCCAAACCCCACACACAAAACACCACACCGACTACTACAGAATGCACACACATACCAAGAGGAGAGGGGGCCTTGGGGGTGAGAGAGAGGAGAGAGAGACAGAGGGGGAGAGAGAGGGGGGAGGGTTGAGAGAGGAGAGAGGAGAGCGGGGGGGGGGTTAAGGAGAAGACAGGGCATCGACAGGAAAAAACTCATTACCAAAACCCCCCCTTTTTTAAAAAAAAACTACTCCTTTCCCTGCCCCCTCCCCCCCCCCCCCCCCCCCCCCACCCCCCCCCAAAACATAAAAAACTTTCCCCCCCTCCCCGTCCCTTTTCCCCCTCCCCAATCCCCCCGATCAAAACCCCCCAAAATCCCAATAGCAAAGCCCAAACCCGGGAGGGCCTTTTTTTTGATTTTTTCCCGGGAAAGGGAGCGAGGAGCAGCCCCAAAAAAGTGATTGTCTGATAAATCAAGACCCCTTTCGCCCCCAACAAAAACACCCCCCCACCCCCCGCCCCACGCCCCCTTTCCCCCCCCACACAAGCGATCTGAAGTGTGATTTATTTTTTCTTGGGTTTTGCCTTTTACGTTTGGGGCGGAGGGAAGGGGCAGCCCCCATTGTTTTCCAAAAAGGGAAGGGGGTCTGCGGACTTATGGGCCCGGGGGGAAAAAATTGGAAATCCAATGAAGTCAAAACGCGGGGGGTCACGGACTCCCTCATCTTATGTTTGGGTACCTTTTTCCCGTGGAAAAGGGGCCCCCTTTTTTCCCGGGAAATAAATTGGGTGAGGATAAAAAAACGGAAGGAGAAACAAAAAAAAAAGAAAGGTGACGAAAAAGGTTTTAAGGATGGGGTTTTTGAAAAACCCGGAAAAATTAAAGTTTAATTTTTTTCTTAAAAAAATATTGAAATTGTGCGTTAAAGCCTGTAATTAAAAATTTTTAAAAAATTTAATGTGAAAGAAAGGGGGTTTCTTTTAAAAAAGCCGCTTCCCTTGTTTTTAACTCATTCACAAACATTTTGGCATTACGTTCAAGTCCCCCCCCCCCCTTCCCACCCTCACCTGCAACTGCCCCCTCCTGCTCTCTCTCTCTCTCTCTCTCTCTCTCTCTCTCTCTCTCTCTCTCTCTCTCTCTCTCTCTCTCTGTGTCTGTCTTTCTGTCTGTCTGTCTGTCTGTCTATCTCTCTGTCTCTCTCGGGTCTACGATTGAGTTTGATCAGTATTATTATCTGCATACATGTAAATGTTTCAAGTCTGTTTTTCAATTATTCTCTAGCATCAGTCAATCAGTCTCTTTCTTTATCATCACTTTCTCTCATTTTTTTTTCACCGGTTCCGTCTTCTTTGTCTTCTTCTTTCTTAATGTTTGTTTATGATTTTGTTTGCAGGAGCAGCAGCAGCAGCATTGATAAGAATTACAACGACAATAACAGTAACAACAAAGAAATACAACTACTTCTACTGCTGCTGCTATAGCTACTGCTGCTGCTGCTTCTCCTCTTCTCTGCTACCACTGCCGTTGTCGGATGCTGCGGTCGCTTTTTTACTACAGCTGCTACTCCTTCCTTGCCTTCCTTGCTTTCTTGCCCTTCGCTTGTGTTACTTTGTTTAACAATGCGAGTCAAGACAAACGAAGAACTATATCCACTAAAACACACACTCTGAATGGTTTTTATTTGTTCCTTTCAACGAATCTTTTCGTTCAGCAATCTTTCTTTTATTGTTCAAGACTGAGTTTGCTGCTTTCTACGCTACCCGAGAAGTCACCGATTTGGTTACATTCAGGTGTGACGTCTACACTGACCAAGGTGATATGACACAGAAACATGACCATCCCCGGAGACCTGGGGTGAGGAGTGGGGGAAGGTGTGGGGGCGGGGGGGGGGGGCGATCTGACACGACTTTGATACCACCAGAATGACAATACGTCAAGAGGTGGCAGCGAAAAAAGATGGGATTCAAAAATCGCAATCTGTGATTGTAAAATATGTTGTGCTGCTGAGCTAATCTGTCACTACCGACCAGGCAATTTGGGATACTCATTTTACAGAACACTTGATCCCTCCCACCACCTCCCCCACCCCCTTCAGTGTCCTTTCCTCTCTCTTTCCACCCCTTCCCCTATCAACCATTCCCATCGAGTCTATTCACTCTATGGAAACAACTGTTGAAGTATTAGCCGCCGAATGAACGCAACATACACTGAAGTAACGTGCCTCGACCTATTGGTCTTCTTCAGGCGCGATTCAGGTTGTTTCCTCCCACCAAACATTGGTTTTCTTGTTGTTTTTTTTTATCGGCATGAAGAAGAAAGAGAAACACCGAAGGTGACAGTGTTTCTGTGGATCCCATGGCACATTCGTATGTATCTCTTTCTTCTTCATGCAGGAAAATACCCACGGAAATAAATGTATAGTGGAGGACACCAGGTCTTCAACTCTTCAGTCACTATAGAAATAAATAAATGGGAATTCAGTTTGGAGGACGGGAACGGGAGAAATGGGATCAAAAGGACAGCGTTGAAATGTAAGTATCAACTCCTTCACTGACACCAGAGGATCATTGAGTTCGGCGTTTTTGAATATGATCTTTTGCATATGGCCGACCACAGTCGACTTTCGTCCTCTGGATGAGAACTCTTCCGTGGTCACGGTGCTCAGCGGCTGTCCAACCGTACAGCACCACCCATGATTTTGTGGTGTAATACCTCGAGGGAAATATCATAATCCAACAGACTACCAGAGGGGTCAGTGAAGCATACATAAAGGAAACGGAGGAAAGCGATGGAAATAAATAAATAAGTTACCAAATATACATTATGACTAACCAAAATAAAGGCTCATGTGTAAGCCTACGTTTGAAGATCCCAAAGGAATCATGTTTTAACATCTGTTCACACTAGGTTAGTCTGTCAAGTGTTTGCTGTTGAAGTTGACATCTGACATAAACGAGGTGTAACCAGCCGGTTTAGAAAGCGCGAAAGCAACTGTCGCCCAGTTTTGACGAGTCTGATGCGAGACATTTCGACAGCTTGGTGACCGTCCGGTTGGAACAAAGGCGAAAGATCATGTGATCTGAGGTGAAAGAGGTAGAAGGTGACAGTTTTCGTCGTTTCAGGATTGAGGCTGTTTCTATTTAGTTGTATCAGGGACATTGACGTTCAAACTGTGTTGCAGCCAGGACTATGAATTCATCCTCACTTTCTGACTGTATAAAAATGAACGGGGGACATCTTGCCCTCTGACCTATCGACCCGGACATTTTGGCCTGTTAAGACATGTGAGGTTGACATTTAGGCCCGGTTTCAGCGTATGTATATGTCACGTGACATATTGATCTGCATACTACTTTCCTGGGAACTTGCAGGGGAGAACCGATCCCAACATGGAGAAGAGAGCGAAAGAACAAGAACAAAAACAAAGCCTTGTTCTTCCGTCTGCTGGGGGCACACGCCTCATGTGAAAAAGACTTTACCATCAACATTCCACCTCATCTCCCCTACCCTCCCCCCTCCCTCCAAATAACCTCGCCAACACCACCGTGTCAGTTCCATACGTCCCCTCCCCTTAAGCCCCCCCCCCCCCCCACCTCCCCCTTCCTCATCTCTCCTTCTTTTGTCTCCCCACTCCCTCCCGTTTTTCTCCTCCCTCCGTCCGTCACCCGAGTAAAACCACAGACTGAAAGGACCGGAGCTGTGTGAAGTCACTGGATGACAGTCCTTTCCGGCTGATCGCCAGTTCCAGAACAAAGTGGCGCCTTCCGATCAGGGCGGGCTTGTGTGTGGTTCCCCGCAACCCCCTTAGCACTCCATCTTCACCTTCCCCCTCCACTTTACCGCAGGCTGCAGCAAGAGGGAAACTGCCCCACAACCAAATGTTACGCACGGTAGGAAATTTGGCGGCTCTGTCGCATACGCTATGTGACGGGCAAATGGTTCGAATACGGTATTCTCAATCTCATGGTTGTGGTTTTGAGTCATGGTCGTGCCAGATTTTTCTAATATCCCAGATCACTATATGTGCAGGGATTGCCAGTGCCTGAATCCCTTTCGTGTCTATGCGGAGGCAGAGGATAAGATATGCACGTTAGATACCCCCCAAATCCTTATCAATGTATACTGGGTTTTAAAACGAGTAGAAAATCCAACTAGAATCGAACAGAAAATGTAAATCGCCAAACATTCCTGACTGCCCATAGAACTGCTGGCATTTTAACCGAAGAAGAAACTGTTCGTCCACCCTGTTAAAGGACAGTCGGTACAACATACTTTGTCTGACAATGCCTGGTTACCTAACTAATTGAAGACACTGTCGTGACACTCCTACAATCAGCTAATCATGGAAGGAGGCAGGATGGTATTGGCACAAGAAAGAGTAGTCGGGTAGATTCCAGCAGAGCTGGTGAAGCAGAAGAGGAGGGAGTCACGTTGCACGCTGCCAGAGGGGTCACGGCGGATAGCAGAGTATAGGTCATCACTCTAGGCGAGGCAGAAACCAATTACAAGGCATTGATGCAGGAGGTTTGTCCGCTCTTCTCATCCACTTCCATAAGGCTTCAGGATAACACCTGGTTTTATTTTAGAGCTTGCTCCTCCATGGGGAATGTTGTGGACAGCCTCTTGACCATTTCACGTTCCTTTCTTTTAAAATTTGGATTGAGCATCGCAAGGCTCTTTCGTGCCACTCTCTAGGCTTGTTATCCGCTTTTTCGATCTTGTGGGAGGTTTTGCCCATGGAGGAGGACAAGTTTTCCCCATCCAGTAAACTGATCAACACACAGCTGAGAGTTTGGGTCTTGGAGACCAGGTTATGCACACACGCCAATAGATTTGCAAATGACACGTCCAAGGCCACGATATCCTCCAAGTCCCTATTTATAACTCATCCTATGACCCACTGCTTAAATGAAGATGCACATAACACTACGAGCAGGCACTGATGATTGCTGGTAGGCGGAGGACGTGTTGCAAGAAATCAGACTTACAAGTGATGCTCCTTCTCGCGGTGCTGCAAACGAGTGCTGTGTAGAAGAAATCTACATAGCGATTTTCTTTCAGGGACCCATAGTCAGTGGATCAGAGCGTTCGTCAGCAGAGCTGGCAGATCGTGGCTTTCGAATCCCTCGTGGAGTAGAATTTGTCACGGCTTGAAGATCCTCACTTTTTACCCAGCTGTAAATGGGTGTTTGATTCAGTTCAGGGAAGATTAAAGCGACGGTGGGTGGTGTGATAGGCTCCGCCTCCCAAAATGCTATGCTCTGAATGCGACGAACTTCCAAAGTTTCACTACTGCTATGGCCATTACGCTTTGGGATTTTTTTTCTTTCTTTTTTTTGGTAAGGATCTCGCATCATAGATATAACTATCTTCATTGTTTTTTTTCACCCTATTCATTTCTTTCTTTTTTTTTAATCCTGCTGCTGCAAAATTGTGGCCTAGCTAATACTTTTCGACATGTATCTGAGTCCTCACTAAAAAGAATTGTCATGATTTTGAAAAATGTCATACATTCGCAGAGTGTTATTAATCCCATTGTCAGCCGTACAAACTAATTGTAAATAAGATTAACAATGCCAAAGCTGTAGTTTGTTCAAGATGACACGCTCTCTGGTAACATTTTTTTGGGGAAAAAAATCATGCGTCATTGTTTATTTTCTGTAAAATCTGTCAACGGAAACTCATGAAAATGTACCTTAAGACACAGTTTCTCCAGACTGTATCTCAAGATAATTTTTCATGATAATTTTTAGGGGCACTTTGAATCTTACTCAGACTAGAAATGTGTCAGTGAACCATCCATGTATGTATGGCAAGAATCAGATTAGGACTTGGAATACAAGTACTGAAATAAACCCCACTGAACATTTTGGATGTCTTTTCACTTGTGATAATGTGCATGGCACATATGTTAATCGCTGAATGTGTCTTCCTTTGAATATGTCTTTTCACTTGGGATAATGTGCATGGGACATATGTCAATCGCTGAATGTGTCTTCCTTTGAATAAAGTTGGATCTGCCTGTTTTGTTACGGTGCTTATCTGTGGACATGCATGTGCTCGGCTGATTTCAGTGAAACTGGTCAGGCATCATATAACTTGAACGGACATACGTAACAACAAGAGACCTTTCTTTGTAATCATTTGTAATGACTAAAATTTGAAAAAAATAGACACAAAATCTTAACTAGCACTTTGATCACTGTATAGAAAAAAAGGTATCTCGTCTTCTACTGTCCTTGCTTTTTATATCTGTCTGCTTTTCTCTCCAGACAGATGACTCGACACCCCCCCCCCCCCCCCCTTTTTTTTTTTTTTTTTTTTAAGACATCGTTGAAGTTATATTCAGGAATATGTCGACAACGTAATTTCTTTGGGGGGAAAAAGGGGGAAAAAAAAAGAAAAAAGAAAATGGACTACATATGCGAATATGTCCACCGCGGCTGAAAAAGGCAACACTTTCCTTGACTGCATCTTCTCTCAAATCAAAACAAATCGGGAGCTGCATGCAAATTCATACCGCACAGCCAGCTACCACGTGCGTTGTGATGTATGGTTACAACTACTATTGACGTGGGTGTCTGGCTGGGTGGCTGGCTGGTAACTCGCGGTATCAGAAACTTTTTATCTGATAACAGAACTTTCCGACTTCGTCGCCCACTTTTATTTTTGTATAGCGAACGCACTCGCCGCACTTTAAAAGAGTGATCAAAAGCGTAAAAAAAAAACAGTGATTTAAAGGGTGAATCTCATGCGTACATTGAATGTGAAGGTGTGAATTTGAGCTACAGTGCGCGAAAGACCCACAAAGTGTGCGTCATTGGAAGCCCTGACTAGACCGCAAGCTATGACGATTCATTGAGGATCCTCAACCTCTCTCTTGATGATAACTAGACAAAAAGTCCGTAGTGATAATTCAGGAGCATTGCACGTGCACCAGGGGATCCGATGTCTTAGAGGAGATGATTGTTGTCATATTTCTCGCTCACTGTGTCGTTCTGGACGAAAAGTGTCTCGTGTATTGTTTTTTTTTTTTTTTTTTTTTTTTTTTCACCCTCTGATGGGCGAACAGTGTAAGAGCCGTCACGGTTAACATTTTGACGTCAACGTTTTTGTGCCCCTTACAACAACAATTATTAGTATTAGTATCATCATGATCATCATCAACGTCATCTCATCATCACCATCTTCTTCATTAGTAGTAGTAGTAACCGAAGTAGTAGCAGCAGCAGCAGCAGCAGCAGTAGTAGTAGTAGTAGTAGTAGTAGTAGTAGTAGTGTCATCATCTTCATAGTCTTAATGATATATTTGTCGAATGTAATTTCTCTCTTTGTGTTGACAGCTATCTAGTTAATGCATAAAATTACAGCGTGCATTTTATGACACTTTAAAACCTGACAACAGTGCCAGACAGAGAGAGAGAGCGATAACGCAGTGATGGCAACCACACCAACCAGTGTAGTTCGCTTGTTTCATATTCCATGCGGCGAGCTAACTCACAGATTTCAACGAACTGCTTATCCCCACACACATTTCAGTGCATGGCAATAGAAGAAAGAGAGACCAAAAAAACACAAAGTTGAAACAACCCGGTCCTTGATTCAGCTTCTTTCGGTGCCAAACCAGCATCGTATCAATGGCATCGGAACAGAGAGAGGGGTTGGGGGACACGTCCCCCGCCCCCCCCCCCCCCCCCCAAAAAAAAAAAAGAGGGGGAGGGGGCATGCTACCTTGTACCCACCCCCCACCCCCCACACGCACACGTTTTTGAAGCAAAAAAACGTATGGACGGCTTGTTATGATGCGTTTTCTTTTCGCCCACTACCCCCGCCCCCCCCCCCTCTCTCTCTCTCTCTCTCTCTCTCTCTCTCTCTCTCTCTCTCTCTCTCTCTCTCTCTCTCTCTCTCCGCCCCTTCCCCGTCCCCACTGTTATAGGAATTCGGAGGATGAGAGGACATCCCTCCTAAAAAAATTGGAAAATTAGTGTCCCGCCCGGGTCCCCCCTTCCCCCCTACCCCCCACCCCTCCATCCTCACTTTCACAAGGATTTGAACACCCGCCCTACTCTCTGCTTTCATGAACACTCGGAAAATGAGTCTTCCTCTCCTCACCACCCATCCCAGTTTATATGAAAGACATTTGGAAGATTGCAGTGATATTTTGATCAATTTAGGCTGCCTGCTCCTTTCCTCCTCCCCCCCCCCCCCCCCCCCCCACGCCTCCTCCCATCTCCCTGTGTAAAATATGTTCCCACGCCACTAATCTCTATACAAACAAATCAATTCTTATCTGCAAGGGCCAGAGTAGAGGTAGGAATTCTTTTCCAATGATGAAGAGCCCGTACGTTTTTTGTTGTTGCTTTTTTCCCACGAGCGCCATGTGATGCCGTCCTCTGATTGGTCCACAAAACGACCGGCATTCTCCCACTCTACTCCCCACCAACTCCCACACTTCACATCCATCAACCCTTAGCCACATCATCCAACGAACAGGAATCGTAGATTATCCTTCATAAATTCCTTGCTGATCCGATTTCAGGAAGAAAAATAAAAGCTCTGGCTTCATGTGGACTCCAAAAGGAAAATGTAAAGGATTAAGGAAATTTTTCTCCGCCGTCTAATCCAAAATTCTCCCCAGCCATCATCAGGTCCAAAGCAGAGTTTCTTCACCCTGCTTAAAGGAAAGGGAAAACAGGCAACAACAAAAAAGAAGAAAGAAATCCATCTTGATTTTGAACTTGAATTTAAATTTTGAGAACTGCTGCTGAGAAAATATGTATCAGAATTTGCAAATGAACATTTTCTCAATTTTTTAATTCTGTCAGATTGTGCTTCTTCGTTTTCTTTGAAACAAATGTTTTCTTTGGACGCTACTTTTTTTTCTTTTTGCTTTTTTGTTGTTGTTGTTCTAAAGAGTAATTTTCTGTTCGCCTGGTATGTTGAAAAAAGTAATAAAACAATACCGTTGGAATTAAACGTAAACTGGCACAGAACACGAGCGTTCATCCCTAAACTCAAATATCTATAAGTAACTGTGATTATAGTGCACATCTTTGTTCTGGCGTGTATTTCTTCGCTCGTTAATTGTTGTAGTTGTCATTGTTGTTGTTGTTGTCAATGTCTCATCTTCCATGTGCCTTCTTTAGCATTATTCCCACGACGCCAATTCCGACTCCCCCACAAACAGCCTCACTCACTCGAGGTCATCATGAGGCAACCCACCAGCGGAGACACTGCATTGCTGCCGAGTTACTTCGGCGGCGTTAAATGATGCCTGACGATTCATTTTTGAAAAGAACATATTGATTTGAGCGACTCTAATATATTTTTCGCAAGAATCATAATTTACACAGGCTAGTGTAACTTTTTCCATTAGAAACAGCTTTTATGTTTACATTGTCCGCGCATAGGAATCTTAAATTTCTCCAATATGAAACAAATGAAAAATGTTTCTTAATTAAATAAGTTTCAAAGCATAATGACTGCAGTCGGAAATCAAAACATGAAAACAAATGTTCCAGTACTAAACCGCCCAATGAACGCAACAAAAAATTGAGTAACGAGCCATAACTTATTGGTCATCTTCAGTAACGAGCCATGACTTATTGGTCATCTTCAGTAACGAGCCATGACTTTTTGGTCATCTTCAGTAACGAGCCATGACTTATTGGTCATCTTCAGTAACGAGCCATGACTTATTGGTCATCTTCAGTAACGAGCCATGACTTATTGGTCATCTTCAGTAACGAGCCATGACTTATTGGTCATCTTCAGTAACGAGCCATGACTTATTGGTCATCTTCAGTAACGAGCCATGACTTATTGGTCATCTTCAGTAACGAGCCATGACTTATTGGTCATCTTCAGTAACGAGCCATGACTTATTGGTCATCTTCAGTAACGAGCCATGACTTATTGGTCATCTTCAGTAACGAGCCATGACTTATTGGTCATCTTCAGACGAAACAAGAACAAGCAAGGAAACAAACAAACCAAGAACATTTATTTCCGTTATTTGATAAGAACATTTATTTCCGTTATTTGATAAGAACATTTATTTCCGTTATTTGATAAGAACATTTATTTCCGTTATTTGATGTTTGTTCTTTCCTGTCTGAAGAAGACCAATAGGTCGAGTCATACCACTTCTGTGTTCGCTGCGTTGCGTTCGTTTGACGGCTCATCATTTGAACATTTATTTCCTGTTTTGAATTTATTGTATGAACCAAATACCTCTCTCTCTCTCTCTCTCTCTCTCTCTCTCTCTCTCTCTCTCTCTCTCTCTCTCTCTCTCTCTCTCTCTCTTCTTTCGATGCGAAGCTTACGCATTACTTAGAGATGAATATATATCAAAGCATTTAAAGGTTAACTGGTTAACCGAGGTAAAGTGCCGACATTTATTGTGTAGTGAGGAAATCAGAGTCATTCGTGATGTAGCTGTGTATATTTTTTTTTTATGCACTGAGGCACAGGGAAGAACATATCATTGCTACAAATTTAAGTTGATTCCTATCATCCGTCTGTTTGGATAGCCACTACATCGTTTACGTGTACCTATGTTTACAGGCTGGAGGCCTAACATTCAAACATTGTCATTGTCATGCTCTCTCTCTCTCTCTCTCTCTCTCTGTCAAAATTAACTCGGGTTTAACCTTCATTACGTGCACATTTCAGCTCACATATCCTATTACCACCACCACCCCACCCCCCACCCCCTTCCACACTCCATCCACGTGCCTTCCATCCCATCCGTTTCATCCCAGCCCTGCCCCACCCCTCCTACCTTACCCCCATCCTCTCCAGTGCCACCACTCACCCCCATAGCCCATAGCCTAGACTCGTGAAAAATGAATGGACACGACCACTTACCCACTACTGCTGCTGACTAATCGGTGGAAATGACAAAATGGGACAAAAGTAGACGGACGTTTTGGACCATCGAGTTTCTCACTTTGGAATCCTGTACCCGCTCTTACTAACGTGTGGTCATTGAAGTGAAATATGCAGAAAGATGAAGAGATCGTGTTCTTCGCTCGGGGAAACAAAGTATTCTGGAAGAGAAAGTTCGACCAAAATACGAGTCGTTCAAAGTTGGAGGCGAAAGCATGGTTCATGGATTATTCAAGGGAAGTAACTACTCGTGTATGATATGGTGCGTATGTGGTGAGTGTGGTGATACTTTTGGCCTTCTCTCTCTGTCTCTCTCTCTCTCTCTCTCTCTCTCTCTGTCTCTCTCTCTATGTCTCTCTCTCTCTCTGTCTCTGTCTCTCCCCCCCCCTCTCTCTCTCTCTCTCTCTCTCTCTCTCTCTCTCTCTCTCTCTCTCTCTCTCTCTCTCTGTCTTTCCCAGAACTGGATCCGTTATATGGAAGAAGAGAAATAGTAGAAAACGCAGCGGGGGGACACCCCGGTACACTCCCTCCCCTCTTCTGGCCCTGCTCTCTATCTCACCTTACTATTCCAATGAGGAATCTCTCTCTCTCTCTCTCTCTCACACACACACACACACACACACACACACACACACACACACACACACACACACACACACACACGCACACACATTTATATTTGTATGTGTCTGTCGATGCAAAATACTGAGTATTATGAATATTCGTGCCTTCTTCGGTAAATGCTTTCCATGGCACTTACCGATAGGAACCTTCGCCATGGGCCTGACCCTAAATGAAGTGCATTAGAAAAGGAAAAACGAAAGAAAGAATGAAAGAAAGAAAGAAAAAAAGGAAGAAAGAAAAACAGAAACAACGAATGAAAGAAAGAAAGAAAGAGAGAAAAGAAAGAAAGAAAAAAGAAAGAAAGAAAGAGAGAGAGAGAGAGAGAAAGAAGAAGAAAAGAAGAAGAAAAGAAGAAGAGAAGAAAACAGATTTAAATGAGAGACACGAGATCTCTGGGGGGAGGGGTGGGGATTCCTGATAGTCGCTTTCTACACATTTCTGCCGTTGGGCCAATCATCTTCCCATTCTAGACGGTAAAGTGAAAGGATGAACATTCCGAGTGGAGCCAAAATGGACCATATGAACTGGTGCAATGCCTGTATCTGTTGCAGCCGAATTATGACAGAGGTATTTGGAGATTCCCGACGGCCAAATCATCCGCACTGACTCCTTCACGATCTTACTGCAGGTAACTCACTTATAAGCTCCCACGTCGTCCGATGCATGAGGCGATCATCACTCTCTAGCGAGAACGGTCAGCGGTCACAGTTCGTTCGGACGTCACTGCAGTAGCTCCTGTGCTTGATTTAGAGGTCACGTTGTATGGTCTGTTGTCAGTTCCACTTAGGCCATCCTCTTCGTCTTCTTGTTATGGATGTCCACCAAATGCTGTATGGTCGGTTGCTGGTTCAGACTTGGCCATCCTATACATCTTCTTCCTATGGATGTCCACCAAATGCTGTGTGGTCGGTTGCTGGTTCAACCTTGGCCGTCCTCTTCGTCTTCTTCCTTTGGGTGTCCACCAAATGCTGTATGGTCGGTTGCCAGTTCAACTTAGGCCGTCCTCTTCATCTTCTTCCCACGGCGTTCACCAAAGTACTTTGTTTGCCAGACGTGCATGGGGAAGATGGGCTACATCGTCCAGTCAGTTTAAGTGCTTTTTGCAGGAACCGTCAAGGAGACAATAATAGCATCGAGGCGTTTTAAACAGTTGTTGGGGAGTGAGATGTTTGCGATCTCCCTCGGAGCAGCATTATAAGGGTGATGCTTGTCTTCTTTCCTTTGTTGCATTTCCATCTCTGTCCTTGGATAATACCAGGTACCCGTTTCCAACTGGGTGGACTAAGAATGGGTGTGTTTTTAAAAAAAAAACTCCAATCATCATCGTCTTCATCATCATCATTGTTGTCATCATCATCATCATCATCATCATCATCATCATCAACAACAACAACAACAACAACAACAACAACAACAACACTAGCAGCAGTGGTAACAGTAGGGGCAGCAGAAGTGTTAATATAATCAGCTCCATCATTCTCTTTTTCTTTCTTTCTTTCTTTCCCTCCTTCCTTCTCCTCTTCCTCATTTTTTTTTGTCCTGTTCTTCTTTCTTTCTTTCCTTCCTTCTTTCTTTCTTCCTTCCTTCCCTCCTTCCTTCTCCTCTTCCTCATTTTGTTCCTGTTCTCGTTCTGATTTCTCCGACCCCTCCTCCTCTCTTTCCTCCTCAGATCCTTCATATCCACTATAATAGAAATAATAGCGTTTTTAATAGTACCACCACCATCACCACCACTATCACCACCACCACCACCATTAATAATAATAATGATAATGATGATGACAATCATAATGATAATGATAATTATGCTGCTGGTAATGGTAATGACGATAATCATAATGATAACCATAATGACAATAATGGTGATAAAATAGTGATGATGATGATGATGATGATGATGATGATGATGATGATGATGATAACAATAACAACAACAACAACAAGAACAACAACAATAACAGTAATAACACTAATACTACTACTGCTACTACGACTACTACTAGCGACAAGAACAATGAGCTCCAATATTGTGACTTTAACAACCACCACCACCATAACAACAATAACAACAACCACAACAACAACAACTTCTACCACTACTACGACTGCTCCTCCTCCTCCTCCTACTACTACCACTACTATTACTACCACTACTACTACTACTACTGCTTCTACTACTACCACCAGCAACAACATAACAATAATAGCAATACCCCCCCCCCCCCTCTCTCTCTCTCTCTCTCTCTCTCTCTCTCTCCTCAAAGGCCAAGAGCCAGACGGCACAGGGCAAGTCTTCACCGCGGCAGCCACTCAAGGAAGTCGGTTCAACGTCTGGGCGATCGAAGAAGAGCACTGGCATTGCAGACCGATCGTTCCGTGCAGTTCCGTGGCAGCACAGAGGGCGAGAGGTTGCCACCTTTCTGCCCATTGGCTGACCTCTGGACTAGCCAGCCAACCAGGGTTGCGCAGTCGCAGGGAAATGCACGCGCATCTTGAACTGCATTGCTCCAATGATCGAGGTCTGTGCGCTGGACTGCTTTGAGCTGTTGGCGTCGGGAGTGAGTTCGTCTCTCTCTCTCTCTCTCTCTCTCTCTCTCTCGCACACGCACACACACACTCACACACAAATGCGCGCGCGCGGGCGTGCGCGCTCGCACACAAACACACAGGCACGCGCGCACATACACACACACAAACTCTCTCTCTCTCTCTCTCTCTCCTCTCTCTCTCTCTCTCTCTCTCTCTCACACACACACACACACACACACACACACACACACCATGCACAGACTTCTGCGCACGCGTGTGTATGTGCACGCACGCACGCACGCCACGCACGCCACGCACGCACGCGCACGCACGCACGCACGCACACACACACACACACACACACACACACACACACACAAACTCACTCTCACACACACACACACACACACACACACAAACTCACTCTCACGCAATTAGTCTGATTCACATTGCTATTTGCAAATATCTCAGAAAATCAGTCACATTACTAGTTTGCAGCCCATCCTACAAAATCAATCACACTGACAACGCAAACGATGGAAAATCAATCATATTGCACACACGTAATGTTTTCATCCCCAGCTGATGCATTTTTACCATAGTATTCAAGTACTTCAGTGTTTGGATGGTCCCTGGAGTCTTTTAGCCAGGGTAAGACAACAATATATTGCTATTTGAACATGACATTAGAAAGTCAGTCATACTGCTAGTTGCAGACGATAATTACAGTGTGATACTGTTATCGGACTTGAAATAAATGTGATCAGTTTGTGCAAAGATTACATACGTCATTCTTCTTTTAACATAGTTCCCGAACAAAGAGACGTGTCGCTCGTTTAAGTAATATATTAAAACGACACAAAGTTGTTTGACGTGATTACACATAAGTTAAGCAGCACCAACTCAAGTGTTGTAGTGTTATGCTTGACGGACGAAATGTTTCTCTCTGCATTGCACGTTGTCAATGATGCTTTGCGTCTGTAGCACATCTGCTACAGTGCAATACTTATATGAACTGATTATCTGCGTTGTACAATGGTATAATGTTTATAGCTGTTCCCTATTTCGATAGGCTTAAACATTAGTGTTTTAAGAAGTGTTCTCGGCTCTGGAACATGGTAAAAACGACGGTCTTGTGCCGTTTGTACACTTGATTTTGTATTACCCATTTTTTTTTTTTAAGCTGAAGAAGCTCCACGTCATATAAACCACTCACAGTGATACATCTTTTAGAATGTTGGGATTTCCACGATGTGAAACTTAAACACTTTACAGCAGTCTTCATGAAAACCTTGTTCAGTGGTGGGGATATGACGTGACCTTTGAATTTCTGAAAGAAATTAACAATGTTTATCTGATCAGAGATTTTACGAGGGAAAGGTTAACAAAATTCCTGGCGCATTTTTAGATGTATTTTAAACAGATATGTGAATGGTGTGTGTGCGCGGTTTTCATTTTGTGTGTGTGTGTGTGTGTGTGACCTGTGTTTTGATTTTTTCGTGATGGCGGTACTGATACGCCTTTCGTGGTTGGATTGGTGGTTTAAACGTTTTCGGGAAAGTTTTCCTTCAGGTTATCCCTCTGTATTTGATGTTTTCAAGACCATATTTTCAAACTATTCTTAAAGTTTTTTGTTTCTTACATCCTTTTATTCTCTATCGTCTAATAGACAGTTTGTTAATACTACATTTCTGCTTCTCAATCGTATACCTTTCCCTCCTCTTATTGTTCATATCATTCGTATTTTTCTTTGGCACCATCTGAACACATTTTCGTATTACTAGTCCCAAAAAATACAATGTGAGGTAGGAACTTAAAGCAGATAAATCCAGTTTGTACTCGACCGCGCTGAAATATATTCGTAGAATACAAATTTTGTGTCTTTTGGTATAAACGTTCATATTTCACATTTTTTCAGTTTTTTAAAGACACAAGTGCAGGGGAATAACTCTTTCAGTCCTACATACTGTTGCTTTCCCTGGCAATTTAAAAAAAAATTATTCATGAATAGCTTCAAAAGGCTGATTCAGGAATCGATCGACCTTAGCAGAGGTCGGCACTCACTCGAATGTTGTTGTTTTAATGGAAAGTACACGTTTGTACACACACACACACACACACACACACACACACACACACACACACACACACACACACAGCCTACCACCAGAACGACAACTGACTTATGTGGGCCGCGAAAAATGCTTATTTGTTTGTTGAGTGCCGGCGGAACTGGAACTCACAATAATTTCTAAAGAGTGCGATCACATTCGGTGTAAGTGATTCATTGTCTGCCGGAATATCTTTATTGTTATAAGTCTGTGATTTTTTTTTTTTTTTTTTAAGAAGAAGAAGAAGAAATACGAACATGTTTTAATGTTCAGAACTGTCAGTATCTTTCAAAAATTGGTAAGTGGTATTCGTCTACTTATTTTGTATCAATTCACAGTGGAAGGCAGAAAGACGGCAATGCTAAGGGAGTTTCAAGAACCGTTGGCTTGACAAAACCACCATATAAGGGCACGATACCTATGAGACAGAGAAGAGGCAGACTGACGAAGAGATGGGAGGAGAGCAAACAAACAAGAGAGAGAGAGAGAGAGAGAGAGAGAGAGAGAGAGAGAGAGAGAGAGAGAGAGAGAAGAGAGAGAGAGAGAGAGAGAGAGAGAGGAGAGAGAGAGAGAGAGAGGAGAGAGGAGAGACAGAGACAGAGAGGCAGAGAGACAGAGAGAGAGAG
This sequence comes from Conus ventricosus, assembly GCA_018398815.1. Lineage (NCBI taxonomy): Eukaryota > Metazoa > Mollusca > Gastropoda > Neogastropoda > Conidae > Conus > Conus ventricosus. The sequence goes on along the minus strand of CM031603.1, from coordinate 51,878,117 downwards.
CAAAAAGATGGAAAAGAAAGAAAAAGAAAAAGCCGCCATGGAATGAACAGGCCAGTCTTTCACCCGCTTTTAGCGGACTGCCGGAAACCAGGATGCAGATGGAGAGAGACCCGTCACCAGTGACGTCAGCAATGATGGCTCAGTCATCGAGATCACAAGGAAGATGTTAAAGATGACAACAGAGAACCTGTCATCTTTTAACTGCCCACGTGTCTGACATCCGATGGTTACATCATAGATTTTGCTTGGGTTCGTTCCCTGTCATGCTAGTACAATCGAGGTAAAAAAAAAAAATAAAAAAAAAAATAAAAAAAAAAAAAAGATGCAAAGCATGTAAACGTACATCCAGTTTATCTTGAATACGCGTGAGGTATTACATAAAGAAGAAAAACCGTTTTGGGCCGTTATAGCCGTTAGTAACGGCTGTTCTGGTAAGATAAAACATCGGGCATCATCCGTGGGCCCTTAATGAACATACCTACAAATTTTCAGAAAGATCGACCAAGTACTTTCTGAGATTTTCATAGAGACGAAAAACCGTTATAGCCGTTAGGAACGGCTATTCTGGTAAAATAAAACATCGGGCATCATCCGTGACCCATAACGACAACACATTTTCAGAAAGATCGGCCAAGTACTTTCTGAGATAGCCCATAAAGAAGAAAAACCATTATGGGCCGTTATAGCTGTTAGTAACGGAAGGAAAACCGTTTTGGGCCGTTATAGCCGTTAGTAACGGCTATTCTGGTAAGATAAAACATCGGGCATCATCCGTGACCCATAATGAACATACCCACACATTTTCAGAAAGATCGGCTCGGTAGTTTTGTCTGAAGCGAGTGGAACACATTTTGACCACGGACGGACACACAGACAGGCAGACACACACACACACACACACACACACACACACACACACACACACCACACACACACACACACACGCACACACAGAGCATTTCTTCGTTCCTATTGTAAAATACTCCCTGTTCTATAAGAACTTGGAGTACAAAGTGGAGAGGGGGGAGAGGGGGGGGGGGGGGGGGGGGGGGGGAGGGGAGCTGACCACCTTGGCAAGAACTCCACGAATTAAGTATTGTGCACGTTCTCTCTCCCAAAGTTCAGATTACAGCATAGATTTTGCTTGGGTTTTCTGTCCTGTTTGCATTCGAGGCAAACGAGGTGGCTGGTCAACCTGGCAAGAATTGCATGAATAAAAGAACTGGACAGATTCTCTTTCCCTCACATCGTTGTGAACCCAAAGTTCAGACGTTTGTCAGAGACATCTGGTTAAAGGACTGAAACACGCAGACGGGTAACAAACGTTTTTTTTTTTTTTTTTTTTTTTTTTTTTTTCAAATCTGTCTAAACCTTGAAAGACTTCCGTTCATATCAATCAAACAGAGGTTATCTGTATTTGTAACTGTTCGTCTATGTGTTTGTTTGACACTATATTCAAGGCTGTGCCAGTTTTGAAGAAATGTTAATTTAGTTTCGTTCCTTTCTTCATTTGTTGTTGCTTTGTAGATGTGTCCAACACAGGGTACATGGGCAAGTTCGGAGCATCCTTTTTTTTTTTTTTTTTTTTTTGGGGGGGGGGGGGGGGTTGCCTTATTTGTTCTGTGTGCTCTGTGTTGTCATTTCTGCCCGGTGATGTGCTGTCGTAAGCAGCGTTCGTTTGAGGTGATGGGCGTGTACTTCCATACTTGTTTGTTACAAGCGTTGAAAGTGAAAACCTTAAAACTCTTAGCATCTGCCACCGGTGGATGTCAAGAAGAAACAGTTTGGTGCCAACTACTACACACAGATCACTCTTGTTATCCATAGCTTTTAAAACGTGATATACCGCTCAATATAAAACATGTCCGTACAGAATGTTGGGACTTACGTGAAGTCAGTCAATACACTTTTAGACTCATTTAAAACCCTGCCCAGAGATAACCACCGGACTGGATGTTTTTTTCAGCTCCCGTAAAAAATAAACGATGTTCACCGGGCTATGCATTTCTGTTCCGCAGCCCTAGCATCAACTGGTGGCGTTCGGCGGTGCCTGTTTTGTTCTATAACAGATACGACACCACTTACTTTCCCCCTCCCTCACCCCTTCCTACTGACGACAGTAATAATTACAAGATGCAAAGCATATAAACGCACTCCCAGTTTATCCTGAATACGCGTGAGATATTCCATTAAAGAGGAAAAATCGTCTTGGGATGGTGTAACCGTTAGTAATAGCTATTCTGGTAAACATCGGCTATCGTCTGTGACCTAAAATGAACACACTTACAAGTTTTCAGAAAAATCGGCCAGTGACTTTCTGAGCTTTTCCGTGCAGAAGAAAACCATTATGGGCCGTTAGTAACGGCTATAATGGTAAACTTAAACATCGGGCATCATCCGTGACCATAATGAACATATCTACAAATTTTCAGAAATATCGGCCACGTACTGAGATATTCCATAAAGAAGAAAACCCGTTACAGGCCGTTACAGCCATTAGTAACGGCTATAACGGTAAACTAAACATCGAGCATCATCCGTAATCCATAATGAAGATACCTGCTAATTTTCACAAAGATCGGCCAAGCACTTTCGGAGATATTCCATAAAGAAGAAAAGCGTTACGGGCCGTTACAGCCGTTAGTAACGGCTGTAACGGTAAACTAAAACATCGGGCATCATCCGTAACCCATAGTGAACATACTGTTAATGTTCACAAAGATCGGCCAAGTAATTTCTCAGATATTCCATAAAGAAAAGAAAAAAAACCGTTACAGGCTGTTACAGCCGTTAGTAACGGCTATAACGGGGTAAACTAAACCATTGGGCATCATCCGTGACCCATAATAATGAACATACCTGCTAATTTTCACAAAGATCGGCCGAGTACTTTCGGAGATATTCCATAAAGAAGAAAAAGCGTTACAGGCCGTTACAGCCGTTAGCAACGGCTTGTAACGGTAAACTAAAACGTCGGGCATCATCCTTGACCCATAATAAAACATACCTACAAATTTTCAGAAAGATCGACCCGTAGTTTTGTCTGGAGCGAGTGGAACACATTTTGACACGGACACACAGACAGACAGACACACAGACACACAGACACACACACAGACAGCATTTCTTCGTTCCTATTCTAAAGTACTCCCTGTTCTTTAAGAATTGGGAGTACAAAAATCGCGGAGCCACCTCTGGATGGAAACCGCCAGACGACATCAACGACAGACCCCATGAACTTGCCGCCAGACAACGATCACTTGGACACGAGCTAACTATGGGAACGGACGTGAACGGGAAATCACCATGACTGCAGGGTGTAAAATGGTATTTTTTTTCGTTGTTTGTTGTTGTTGTTGTTTTGTTATTGGTGTTGTTGTTGTTTTGGTTGTTGTTGATTTTTTTTTCCTCACATAAAGTCAAGATGAGAATAATGAAGATTACGTTATGTGGTTCAATTCTGACTTGATCGAGTCGTACTTCACGCGTCGTTTTCACAATACGCCCAGTGTGAACCAGGCCTCGGGGATACGGACAACTATAGTGTTGGTCAGAAAATTTAAGTGTCACTCTCAGAAAAGCATCCATGAAGTGAACTGAATTCCACTGTGTGGTGCCAGTCTTCCTAACGTGGCCACCAACACGCTCACCAATGCTGGGTCTCAGCAGCCTGACGCTGCAAATCCAACAAAATTGTGATGTATTTCTTCGGATTTGAACCCACGACCTTCACAGTCAGTGGCTGGGGCTCTGTGTTTGTTTTTATATTTATCTGAATATCTGTCAGTCGGATCCAGCAGAATGGACCTCATTGTCATCCATCATTTCACAATCCACTTTCACGGCCTCTTTTAGGTCATTGAAGAACAGTTCGCACAAAACTGAACTGGTTTCCTGTGACCTATCAAGGATAGAAAAAATGAGAAAACATTTTGTGCGTGTATATGTGTGTATGGATGGATGGATGGATGTGTGTGTGTGTGTGTGTGTGTGTGTGTGTGTGTGTGTGTGTGTGTGTGTGTGTGTGTGTGTGTGTGTGTGTGTGTGAGCGGGTGAGCAATCGTGCATACGTGTGTGCGTGTACGAGCATGCGTGCGCATGCGCATGTATGTGTATGTGCGTGCGTGCGTGCGTGTGTCTGTGTGTCTGTGTGTACGTGCATACGTGCGTGTGCGCGCGCGCGCGCGCGCGCGTGTGTGTGTGTGTGTGTGTGTGTGTGTGTGTGTGTGTGTGTGTGTGTGTGTGTGTGTAAAGTCCAAATGACCGTCTTTGTATCTGAGAGGATGAGAAAGTGGGGAAGCTTTCTTATGTAAACTGCTTTGTTTAATTTTCATGGATGTGTAGCAGTTGGAGCTCATGTATAGTAAATGTGCTCAATGCCATTTCATCTCTCTCTCTCTCTCTCTCTCTCTCTCTCTCTCTCTCTCTCTCTCTCTCTCTCTCTCTCTCTCTTCCCCCCCCCTCTCTCTCTCTCTCTCTCTCTCTCTCTCTCTCTCTCTCTCTCTCTCTCTCTCTCTCTCAAGACAGCGTATGATTGCATTTGTCGTATATTCCTGCACTGTAACGCATTACATTACTATGGTCTATAATATGAATAAACCCACCATTACCACCACCCTCTCTCTTCTTCTTCTTCTTTCCTTCTTTCTTTCTTTCTTTCTTTCTTTCTTTCTTTCTTTTTTTTTCTTTCTTTCTTTCTTTTCTATTTCTTTACCCACTCCGTCGCCAGTTCCCCCCCCTCTTCAAAACTTCATCAGTCCGCTCAAAGATCTGACATCTCCCCCCCCCCCCCCCCCAACCGTCCTCTCCCGCCACCACCACCACCACCAACCCCGACCTCTTTTCTCCCCTGAAACTCTCTAGAGCCAAAACCTTCCAGCCTTTCACCCCGCCCCCGACCCCTTCCCTCCCTCCCTCTACCCCCTTTCCTCCCCCCACTCCCCCCCCCCACCACACACACAAAAGGGCAGGGCCGAGGGTAGTGCCAGAAGGCCCGCAGTCTGGGACCCTCCCAGAAGATGTGTCGGCACGACAGCGGCCAATCTGGGACCACGACCCGTGGCACTGGGGCGAAAAGGGCGGGGACGAGGAACCTGGGGGGCGGGGGTGGGGGGTGGGGGAAG
>CM031603.1:51850388-51865388 GCA_018398815.1 Conus ventricosus | reverse complement strand
AGACGGCAGGGACTGAACATGTCTGCAACAAAAAGTTTGTTAACTAGCCGCCGTGGCGAAGGTTGGGAGGTTGTTGTGAGTTCAATTCCCATCAGAACCATTTATTTGTGTGTTGTTTTTTTTCTTCCCCGACCGGCCCCTACCCAGAGTTGAGTTTTCCAGGGCTTAGTCGGGAAGACCGGGACCACGCAATCGAGTTCCATCCAGTTAATGGACGAGTCTCTATGAGTGTTGTTCAACTTTCCTGACCAACACTGCAGATGTCTGCATCTCTAGGACCTGATTGACGACGGGATATATTATGAAAGTAAGCGTATGTACAGCCCTGTCATGTAGTCTTGGACCTGAACGGGAATCCATAGCATTATCTTCATTATCCTCAATCTCATCAATCAGCACAATGAAAGTCTCAACTTCTGTGGCCCTTCGTGCCCCCTGGTTTCATTATGACCTCAGTTTCAATGACCTTTGCACGTTCATGCCCTCGATTTGGTTCTATCGGAGTCACCGGTATCTACAAGCTCATTAAGACTCGCTGGACGGACGTGATGACGCTCTAAGGAGGGAGAACTCACTCACGCTGGCTTTACGATTTAATGTGAAAACAGGCATCACTCGACAGCACCACAATGACTGGGCAGGACTGCAGTGTCTCCTCGGATAAATGCTTCATGGCTGTTTGACACTGGCTGCTCCATGTGGATTGTCGGTGCCAGGTTGACATTGCCTGCTCCATATGGATTGTCGGTGCCAGGGCTGTTTGACAATGGCTGCTCCATGTGGATTGTCGGTGCCAGGGCTGTTTGACATTGGCTGCTCCATATGGATTGTCGGTGCCAGGCTGTTTGACATTGGCTGCTCCATGTGGATTGTCGGTGCCAGGGCTGTTTGACATTGGCTGCTCCATGTGGATTGTCGGTGCCAGGGCTGTTTGACATTGGCTGCCCCATGTGGATTGTCGGTGCCAGGGCTGTTTGACATTGGCTGCTCCATGTGGATTGTCGGTGCCAGGCTGTTTGACATTGGCTGCTCCATGTGGATTGTCGGTGCCAGGGCTGTTTGACATTGGCTGCTCCATGTGGATTGTCGGTGCCAGGGCTGTAGCGGGACGAACCAGGCTGTGGCTGTGGACGGGGGTACGGCGTTAGCGGCGTAGGTGAACCAGGCTGTGGCTGTGGACGGGGTACGGCGTTAGCGGCGTAGGTGAACCAGGCTGTGGCTGTGGACGGGGTACGGCGTTAGCGGCGTAGGTGAACCAGGCTGTGGCTGTGGACGGGGGTACGGAGTGAGCGGCGTAGGTGCACTGCCACAGAAGTGGCATGGAGGATGAGGCAGAAAGAAAGCATGTTACCAAGGTGTAAACATAATGATCTGTCATCTTACATAGTGACCTATCGTTTGATCAAATAATCCGCGCCCGTCCTCCAATTAAAGACCTAGCCATCCATGCAACCAACAAAACAACCAGTCATCTATGTTACCAACCGGCCAGCCGACTAGCCAACTAGCCAGCTAAATGACGAACTTATTCTGAAGTTGTCCTTTCTTCTGTTCGTATACATTTTACTTTACATGTAACACTAAAAGAAAGAGAACAAGAAGAAGAAAAAAAAAGAAGAAGAAACAGGCTTTGCACACGTTCCTTTCAGGCCAAAGTTCCAAAGTTACACTCCGCACGCACAGGTCAACCTCCCCCCCCCCCCCCCCCTCGGTAACCACCCTCCCCCTCTCTGGTACGTTCAATCCACTATCATGGCCAAGAGACTTGCAACTCCGCCCCTCCCCCCACCCCCACCCCCATTCTTCCTTTCCTCCAAGCACCACCCGACCCCTCCCATTGTACCCCTACTCCATCTTCACCGCCCTCTCCGTTCACATTGACAACTCGGAAAGAGAAGCTTAACACCGCACACCCTAACCGCATCCCGCCCTCCCCCTTTTACCCCCACCACAAAGAAAAAAAAAAAAGACAAAGAAAAAAAAAAAGAGAAGAAAAGTCCCAGGGGGAAGGGAGGGAAAGGGGGTAGGAAGGGCCGCGGTCTGTCACAACCCCTGGGTCGGTCTGGAGGGAGGGCAGGTCGGGGGTGGGAGGCGGGTGGTCATTATATGAGGGGTCCCCCGTGGACTAGTCTGCCTTCTCGATATTGCTTCGCTTAGAAACTCCCGATTTGATTAGTGTCGCCATCGATAAAAAGAGGGAGAGGTGAAGGGTGGGGGGTGGGGGGGGGGGAGAAATAAAATAGTGGGGAGACAAAAAGAAAAGCCAGCATGAAAGAATATGGGTGGGACTGTGCGAGAAGGGGATGAGGTGGGGGATGGCAGAAAGGAGAGACGCGTGGACAGACAAATGAGAAGAGAGAGAGAGAGAGAGAGAGAGAGAGAGAGAGAGAGACAGACAGACAGACAGACAGACAGGCAGACAGACAGACAGACAGACAGACAGATAGACATTAGACAGATAGACAGATAAACAGACAGACAGATAGACAGAGATGTTCAAAAAGAGAGAGATGTTCAAGAAGAGAGAGAGAGTAAGAGAGACAGACAGACAGACAGACAGACAGACAGACAAGACAAAGACAGAGACAGAGAGATGTTAAAAGAAGAAGAGAAAAAAAGCCAAACAGACTGAGACAGATGGAAGAAAAACCAATCTGCCCTCCGGAGTTCCCACCCCTGCCACCTCTTCTCCTGGCTATTATGGCCTTCCACATCCACCCCGTTCCCCACCCCTCTTGATCCACCCCCCTCCCCTCACCCCACACCCCTCACCCCTCACCCAGCCTAGTCTCTAACTCCAGAGTCCAGTGACTGTGTCAGCACCCGAAGTCAGGTTAGATTATTAAGGCTCAGGTTAAAGTGCCATAACCTGATCGCCCGTTGGAGCAGTGAACTGTCAGAGGTTCACTGTCTCAGGGCATGGCATGAGGGAACGCAGGAGCCCACCCTTCCCCTTCCGCTGCCTTTAACCTTCCCTTGACTGAATCAGGTTCCTGTTCACTAAAGGTTTTTTTTACTAGTGGTTCGAACTCACGACCGACACCTTCGCTGGCAAACGTACTTACCGACTGACTACGGGTCTGGTAACAAGACTAAGATAATGATAGTAATATTATTAATAATATGAACAAAATTTATAATAATAATAATAATAGTAACAACATAAACGATAATAATAATAATGATGAGAAGAAGAAGAAGAAGAAGAAGAAGAAGAAGGGAATTTTAACAGAACAGAGGAGAAAACAACAAAGGCTACGGGCCATGAATGTTAGAAACGCATTGTCCGAGAGGTCGAAATCCCCAACGCGCAAACTGTCCTAGACTTACCCAGCTCACTCTCTCTCTCTCTCTCTCTCTCCTCTCTCTCCTCTCCTCTCCTCTCTCTCTCCTCTCTCTCTCTCTCTCTCTCTCTCCTCTCCTGGTCTGTCTGGTTGCCTCCCCCTCTCTCTCTGTCTGGTCTGTCTGTCTGTCTGTCTGTCGGTCTGTCTGGTTGTCTCTATCTGTCTCTCTGTCTGTCTGTCTCTCTCTGTCGGCCTGGTCTGTCTGGTTCTCTCTCTCTCTCTCTCTCTCTCTCTCTCTCTCTCTCTCTCTCCTCTCTCTCTCTCCTCTCTCTCTCTCTCTCCTCTCTCTCTCTCTCTCCTTTCCTCTCTCTCTCTGTCTGTCGGTCTGGTCTGTCTGGTTCTCTCTCTCTCTCTCTCTCTCTCTCTCCTCTCTCTCTCTCTCTCTCTCTCTCTCTCCTCTCTCTCTGTCGGTCTGGTCTGTCTGGTTCTCTCTCTCTCTCCCCTCTCTCCTCTCTCTCCTCTCTCTCCTCTCTCTCTCTCTCTCTCTCTCTGTCAGTCTCTATCTCTGTCTGTCTGTCTGTCTGCCTCTGTCTGTCTGTCTGCCTCTCTCTCTCCTCTCTCCTCTCTCTCTCTCTCCTCTCTCTCTCTCCTCTTCTCCTCTCTCTCTCTCTCTCTCTCTCTCCTCAGGAGGCACATTTGTGGTCCACGGAAATGGACTGTGACAGAATAGTATATGGAGTGCACTAGCCACTAAATGAATTGAGTTCGGGGTCCACAGAACGCCAATGGGAAGAAGCAGCCATAAATAAGACAGCGTTCACTTCATTCCTCCGATCGTTTGAAAACACAACGATGCTCTGAAAGCTTGGGACTGGGAACGTAAAGTAACTGTATGGTAGATTTTAAGTTGAAGAACGTCATAACAAACTGTTTTATATATAAAAAAAAAAAATTCGCTCATGAAAAGTCTTAGACACTTTTACACGTGTAAACCGAAGTAAGTAACCGAAGTAAGTGGTGATTATGACTAAAATGATTATTTTTTTCAAACCAGGAAACACTTTTCACTGTTGTTTACACTGTACTGTTGAACACATATCCAAAGAAACAAAATATGAACAATCAATCCTACAACGAATGAACAGTGGCTTTACCTATGGAGTGTTTTTGACACATACTAATCGCACGCACGCACACACGCACACACGCGCACGCACACACACACACACACACACACACACACACACACACACACACACACACACACACACACACATACACACACACACACACGCGCGCGCGCATGAACATGTTCCGCGTTCCATTTAGCCACACAGGCTGTTTCTGTCCATTCAAGATGAAGGACAGTTCAGTATCTGAGAGTGGAGAACGCTTGAGATATAGTAGAGCAGGACTCAAAGAGATTTTCACTTACAAATTTATCAACAGTTACATTTTAGGAATAGAGGAGGGAAGTTGGGGAGGAACGGGGGCAGAAAGAAAATCTTGTCTGAATAAACAGTTACATCTTAACGTCGGCTGGTCGAGCAATGATATAGGCTGCTCCAGTACCGACACATGCAGTATCACACGGTATAGCGAGGTAGGCTGGTTCCATACGGACTGAGTCTGGTACCTCACTAATGTAGTGTGTTGCTGCCGTGACGCCGACTGATCCGGTATCCACGAAGATTGATCATGTCTTGGAGTTCGCCCTGGATCGATAATGGACTGTGTTATAGCAACCTAACAGTATCCTATAATCACGCGGTCTTGCCGTGTAGTGGCGTGGCTCGGGGTATTATATATTATTGTAATGAATACTTATATAGCGCCTATTCTCGGCTGGAGACCAAGTCCTAGGCGCTTTACAATCCGCACTCGTTTACACAACGCGCTTCATTCAGTCGTTTCCCGTGTCGTCCAGTCCATATCATTCAAATATCGTTCACTCAGTTTCCTTACTTCCTTCATTCTTTCCATTTCTTACGCAGGGTGGATGCTACGTGCAACGTGTCATCCATACCAACGGCCAAACTGGCCTTCTCTTCTGAAAGTTGGTGATGGGACTTTACGTGTGTGCAAGATGTTATGCGTGCGTTCACACACGGAACCTCGGTTTATAGTCTCATTCGAAGGACTGTATGGGAAATGGAGTCATAACCAATGTTAACTCCGAGGGAAAAATCCCCCTGTACCGCAACGGCCCGGCGGAGGTTCGAACCCGCAACTCCAGGATCACCAAGATTACGAGTCCGTTGCTTAACCAACTGAGCTATTCCGGTGCAATACATGAGTAAAACTAATGCTGGAGCAGAGCTGGTAGTTCATGAATCAACAGCATCAACCCCCCTCTCAGGCCCACACCAAACACCCCAGCAAGGTCTACAAGACAGCCACATGGGAGACGTATCTCCTTCCTGCCTGTAAAACAAACTACAGGAAGTATTCCTTCTTCCCGAGAACTGTCAGGGACTGGAACAGTCTGCCTCCCGAGGTTATCTCCTTAGCATCGGTAGAGTGCTTCAAGTCCCGAATCTGACCAGCCAGTCTCCGCCCCCCTCCCCCCCCCCCTCCACTACCTCCACCACCACCATCCCACCCCACAAGTCCTCCCCCCCCCCCCCCCCCCACTGCCAGTTTTGCATAACCAACATTCCAGATTGTGGAAACCCCCAGTTTTATACACATCAGAACCATGAAAAGGATGATGGCGGATGTTCATAGAAAGAAGAAACATGGTTTGGTCTTGCTCTGAAACAGGTTCTTCACCTACAACAGTATCTGCCTAACGTTCATTGTTGAGTATCCTTCCTCTGCATTCATTTCCAGTCAGCACAGGTTCCATAGTGCCTGTTCAAACTCGAGCTCGTTCGGTTTCCCAATGGTTTCCTATACTGAAGTATTCATAGAGGTAATTGTAAAGCTGATACCCGAGTTTTAACTTACCCTACTTTTTTTTTTTTTTTTTACAGTTAATGCACTCTGAATCCACGACAAAGTATGACGGAGTCAAGATGTTGATCATTTTCACTCAGGCAGAGCAAAATACGGAGACCAAGACGAGTGAATGTAGTACAGCGGGCATTTTCCTTTGTCAAATCATCACGGATGTCACGGACAAAAAAATGAAACAACCTAATTTGGGGGGAAACAACCTAACTTGGGGGAACAACCTAACTTGGGGAGTCGCCAGTCAATTTGTTCGGACCTAAGTCCAAACTACAAACATTCTGGGCGTCAGAGAGACGGGCCCATAGGTCGGGTCCGGCCCAATTAAGCTTAGTGGAGAGGCTTCAGAAGACGGTCTGTCCGGCTATACGGGCTAAGCAGCTTTGACCGACGCCTCGATGTCTAGCGAGACGAGTCGCAGAGCCGAGCTCAAGCTCATCTAGCCACTTTGTGGAACCAACGTCATTGTTACTCGGACGTCGTGGTGCCTACCCAGACTCAGCTGGCCAATTTAGATTGACCAGTGTCCACCACTTAAGCCACACCGCGCCAGTGAAGTAGGGAAGGGGGAAGGTAGTGTGTGGTGGGGGTGAAAATCTGGCTAATCAATTAAATGACCAATTAAACCACCACAGAGAGTAAGGCGTGTAGACGGGACTGTCATGATTTGAACATCCAATGGAATTAGAGGAGAACAACCTCGGGTGTCAGGGTAAAAATACTGACCAATGGTACTCGCCCGTTTTTGGACAGATCGGAACGAATAAAGGAATGCGTGAGTGAGAGAACGGCAGAACGAGGGGAAGAGAGACGAACAGACAGAGAGAGAGAGAGAGAGGAGTTCGGGAGAGTAGGCTCTCGCCTACAGGAAGGCAGGGAGATGAGAACGAACAGAGACAGAGAGATGAGGAGGTTTTAGGTGTAGTCTCTGCACGAGGGAAAAGGAGAGAGATGAAGAGAGAAGAGAACGAGGGGGAGAACGAACAGAGAGATGAGGAGGTTTTGGGTGTAGTCTCTGCATAGGGAAAAGGCAGAGAGATGAAGAGAGAAGAGAACGAGGGAAGAACGAATAGAGAGACAGAGAGAGGGAGAGGTTCTAGGTCTGCTGAGAGAAAAGCAGAGAGATGAGGGGAGGAGAGAAGAGAACCAAGTTGAGAGATTAGCATGAGATAGTCTGCAGAGGAAGGACTGAGGAGAGATGTGGAGAGAGAGGAGAGTTGCTAATTTATGAAGAAGAAAAGAAAGAAAAGAAAAAAAGAAAAGAAAAGCAACCATGTCCATTTGATAAGAGCAGACTAGAAGAGAGAGAGAGAGAGAGAGTGCAATGCGTTAATGCAGGAAGAAAGAAAGGAGAACAGATCGATGTTGATAGTCACTGTTCTACCCTAACCGGGGTTCGAACCTCATACCTGGCAGCGTCACTTCGCCAAGCAGAACCACAGACCAACGCCAACAGTCTAAACCTGACCCAGGCGCCATCAGACCAACACCAGTGCCGGCAGTTGTGTCGTGTTGTGAAAGTGACAGTGAAAAGAAAAGGAAAAGAAAAGAAAAGACAGTGATTCGTGAATAGTTAAGATCACCTGGCCAGGTAAAGTAGAAATCTGTTTATACCCGGTTAGTTAATGATGTTTTAGATAAATGATTTTGTGAAGTTCAGGAAAGAGAGAATGTTTTATTTTGTTTGATTCTATATGCATTGATGTTCTTTCTATGATCATGTATAGTAAAGTTATAGACTTTACTAGTGGTTTGATGTGACGAATGCATGATATATGAATGAGATTGTAAGCAAGCTGTGAGTGTGTTTGGGCTGTGCGCTAGTCCTTCCTCCACTGACATTACACCGAGGTTGACAATTTATTGGCGAGCCTGCCAGGATATTCTGGCCCATTTATTATAATTGTTCAACTTCTCAGAGAGGAAGCTGGGTGGATTCAAGTATTGTAATCCTAAGACAAGGGGTTGTCTTACTGTAATGTTCCCAAGATAGTTAAATACTAGGCTTGGCATTGCTTCCAAGATAGTTAATACTAGGCTTGGCATTTCAGCCCCAGAGTACTCATTTCGCACAGATTTCCTATAATTCGCTCTCATAGTTGGGTCAGGCGCTGGGCGTCTTATAAAAACTAACTACGTTGTCCCAAGCTAATATTATCATTCATAGGATTGTGCTATTACGTCACTCGTGTCGGTAACCACCAGTTTGGCTGTCGTAGTAGTAAAATCTTGTTCAAAAAAAAAAAAAGAGATATAATGGTGGAAGAAAAGAACACCCCTATTGAACAACAATTAGAGTTGAGTGGTACGAAGAAGGAGTTCGCCGAGTTGAAAGAGCTAGTTATGAAAGAACAGATTTTGTCAGGTTGCGGCCCTGAGTTAACTATACATTTGAAAGAGAGACAGCCAGAGACAGCAGGGAGTTGTTGAAGTTCGCAGAGGTGTATAGAGAGGCACGTTTGGGCACTAAGGTGCAGGAGAAACAGGTGCTAGGCACAGGTGAGAAGAGTGCAAGGAGACTAGGGAGTTTTCTGCAAAGTCTGCAAACCCAGTGGTGGGGCAGAAGGAAGGGCAAAGGGACATTAGGTGTTTCATTTGTCACAAGAAGGGACATGTGGCGAGGGATTGTCGCATGAGGTTCCAGAAGGCAGCAGCCTTGCAAGAGGTGGATAAGGTCGTCAAGGAAACGACCTGCAGTGGAACCAAAAGGGATTCAGTCTGAAGAGGGTAAGTGCAGCCTATGGCTAGCACTGGACAGCAGTCAGTGTCAGGGATGGAGGGCACTGGGCTGAGTGGTTCGTTACCAGTGGAAGAAGGTGGATTGGCCAGCAGAGGTGAAAGTGTTACGAGACACTGGTTGTTCATGCGGGGTAGTACGAACAACGCTGGTCGATAAAGGGGATTTGACAGGGCAAATCCAGACCTGTACTCTAATCGATGGCACTGGGGGGAGTTTCCAGTTGCTAAGATAGAAGTACGTACCCTTACTTCTCAGGCGAGTTGTCTGCGTTGGTGATGGAGAAACCCCTTCACGATCTGATCATTGGAAATATTCCAGGTGCAAGGGATCCAGGGATCCTGAGTTGTTGACTGCTACAGGGGCAGCAGTTCAAACACGGAGCAAGAAGAGGAAAAGGTTGTTAAACCGTTAGTTGTTCCAGGAAGGAAGTCGGGCATAGACGTGTCGCCTGATGAGTTTAGGACAGCGCAGGAACAAGACCCTTCGCTCGTGAAGTCTTGGGGGTTGGCAAAGGTGGAGAGAACAGGAGTTAGAGGAGGTGAGACAGAATTTCTTGTGAAAGGCGGGCTGTTGTACCGAGTGTTCACCAAGGGGAAGACAGGTAAGGTGACCACTCAGTTAGAGGTACCAGCAGGTTATCGTGACACTGTCATGTCAGTGGGTCACGAGTCGCTCATGGCGGGTCATCTCGGCACCAGCAAAACAGCTGACCGAATCTTCGATGACTTTCATTGGCCAGGAGCAATGGCAGACATCAAGCGTTTCTGCATGTCATGTGACGTGTGTCAAAGGTCAGCCACAAGAGGGGTGAAGAGGAAGGCACCTCTTAAACAGCCCCCTTTAATTGACACACCATTCAGGAGGGTGGCTATTGATCTGACTGGCCCAATCTCGCCCTGTTCCAAAGGTGGGCACAGGTATGAGACATGTAAGGTTGCAAGGGAAAGTTTGCAGGAGGCTAGGGTCGTTCAGAAGAAGCAATATGACAGGAAGGTGAGGAAGCAATCCCTCAAGGTGGGAGATCAAGTCCTGGTACTGCTTCCCACGGGTCACAACAAGCTGCTGAGGCATTGGAAAGGACCATTCACCATCACTGAAAAGGTCGGGCGGGATTACCGAATTGATGTGAATGGGAAACTAAAACTTTTCCATGCGAATTTTCTCCGCAGATATATTCAGCGTAGACTCAGCACATAGGCGCAGCAGCAATCATTGATGAGGTGAAAGAGACCCAGCAGAAGAAGGGGAGATTTTGTTGCCTAAGGTTCCAGAAGAGTCATACAGGGATGTGTCACTGTATGAAGGGCTAGACAGTAGGAGTTCCTAGGTTTTGTTGTCGGAGGCGACACAAAGCAGCCGAAAGAGGAAAGGTGGAGAAGATGATGAATTCAGAGAGACCAAAGACCAAAACAGAAGTCAGGAGTCTGCTAGGTTTTATTGGGTTCTATAGGGAGTTTGTCCCAAATTTTGCTGCAATCACGATCCTCTCAGTGATTTGGTCAAGGCAGGGAAACCGGCAGTGGTCGAATGGTCAGACGCTGCAGAGCAAGCACTGCAGACGGTGTTGGAAAGACTAGGTTCCCGCCCCATCTTGAAGCTACCAGATATGTCCAAACCATTTTTGTTGCGGACAGATGCATCAGGTGGTGGGGTAGGTGCAGTATTGTTGCAGGAGCATGAAGAGGTCGAGTTTCCTGTGAGATATGCTAGCAGGAAGTTGACAAAGTGTGAAGAAGGTACGCAACGGTGGAGAAGGAGTGTTTAGCTGTCGTGTGGGCCGTGCAGAAGTTCCACAAATACTTGTATGGGAAAGAGTTCGTGATAGAGACAGATCACCAACCACTCAAATTCCTGCAGGAGGCACAGCTGAAAAACAGCAGAGTTCTGCGTTGGGCAATGGCACTGCAGCCCTACAGGTATCGAGTGCAGTACATCCCAGGTCGACAGAATGTCGGAGCTGACTATTTAAGCCGTGTAGTCTAGCAAGCTGCAACTCAGAGGAAGTCAGTCATATCCGGGTGCTTTGTTGATAATATGTGTTGATGACAGTTATGTTGATTGGATATGGGTCCATTCCCAGTTGGCTATGGTTCATGTTATTTTTTGTGTGAGACTTGTTCATATTTTCTTTGTGAGACTTGTTCATGTGAATGTAGTTATGCTTGGAGCATACAGTCGCTTGTGTAGTGATGCATTATTTGCAATAAGCGAGGATGGAGATTCCTCAGTGAAGTGTCATGGATCGTGATCATATTATATTGTGCTTTTCATAAGAATTGTGAAAAGAAGATGTGGCAAATCCGCAGGTAGGGGAATTGCATAAGTGTGCACAGAGGTCGTTATAAAATGAGTGAAATAACGCAAGAGCGCACGTCAATGATAACTCGTTGGAGTGGTATTCACTAATTGTATATTTTATAACTTATAAACCGTTGGTTGTAAAGTATTTTCCAAACTTTGCGCGTGTAGCTGTGTGTCAGCAAATTCGGTTGTTGTCCTTTTTTTACCGTTGTTTTGAGACAATGCGGAGCATGGTCTTTTGCAAGGGGAAATTGTCACGGACAAAAAAATGAAACAACCTAACTTGGGGGAAACAACCTAACTTGGGGGAACAACCTAACTTGGGAGTCGCCAGTCAATTTGTTCGGACCTAAGTCCAAACTCAAACATTCTAGGCGTCAGAGAGACGGGGCCCCTAGGTCGGGTCCGGCCAATTAAGCTTAGTGGAGAGGCTTCAGGAAGACGGTCTGTCCGGCTATACGGGCTAAGCAGCTTTGACCGACGCCTCGATTCTAGCGAGACGAGTCGCAGAGCCGAGCTCAAGCTCATCTAGCCACTTTGTGGAACCAACGTCATTGTTACTCGGACGTCGTGGTGCCTACCCAGACTCAGCTGGCCAATTTAGATTGACCATGTCCACCACTTAAGCCACACCGCGCCAGTGAAGTAGGGAAGGGGGGAAGGTAGTGTGTGGTGGGGGTGAAATCTGGCTAATCAATTAAATGACCAATTGACCACCACAGAGAGTAAGGCGTGTAGACGGGGCTGTCATGATTTGAACATCCAATGGAATTAGAGGGAGACAACCCGGGTGTCAGGGGTAAAAATACTGACCAATGGTACTCGCCCGTTTTTGGACAGATCGGAACGAATAAAGGAATGCGTGAGTGAGAGAACGCAGAACGAGGGGAAGAGAGACGAACAGACAGAGAGAGAGAGAGAGAGGAGTTCGGGAGAGTAGGCTCTCGCCTACAGGAAGGCAGGGAGATGAGAACGAACAGAGACAGAGAGATGAGGAGGTTTTAGGTGTAGTCTCTGCACGAGGGAAAAGGAGAGAGATGAAGAGAGAAGAGAACGAGGGGGAGAACGAACAGAGAGATGAGGAGGTTTTGGGTGTAGTCTCTGCATGAGGGAAAAGGCAGAGAGATGAAGAGAGAAGAGAACGAGGGAAGAACGAATAGAGAGACAGAGAGAGGGAGAGGTTCTAGGTCTGCTTGAGAGAAAAGCAGAGAGATGAGGGAGGAGAGAAGAGAACCAAGTTGAGAGATTAGCATGAGATAGTCTGCAGAGGAAGGACTGAGGAGAGATGTGGAGAGAGAGGGAGAGTTGCTAATTTATGAAGAAGAAAAGAAAGAAAAGAAAAAAAGAAAAGAAAAGCAACCATGTCCATTTGATAAGAGCAGACTAGAAGAGAGAGAGAGAGAGAGAGTGCAATGCGTTAATGCAGGAAGAAAGAAAGGAGAACAGATCGATGTTGATAGTCACTGTTCTACCCTAACCGGGGGTTCGACCTCATACCTGGCAGCGTCACTTCGCCAAGCAGAACCACAGACCAACGCCAACAGTCTCACCTGACCAGGCGCCATCAGACCAACACCAGTGCCGGCAGTTGTGTCGTGTTGTGAAAGTGACAGTGAAAAGAAAAGGAAAAGAAAAGAAAAGACAGTGATTCGTGAATAGTTAAGATCACCTGGCCAGGTAAAGTAGAAATCTGTTTATACCCGGGTTAGTTAATGATGTTTTAGATAAATGATTTTGTGAAGTTCAGGAAAGAGAGAATGTTTTATTTTGTTTGATTCTATATGCATTGATGTTCTTTCTATGATCATGTATAGTAAAGTTATAGACTTTACTAGTGGTTTGATGTGACGAATGCATGATATATGAATGAGATTGTAAGCAAGCTGTGAGTGTGTTTGGGCTGTGCGCTAGTCCTTCCTCCACTGACATTACACCGAGGTTGACAACGGATAATAGCAAACAAGTGCGAAAGCACATGAGTGACTAATTCGTTTTAAAATCGTCGGGGTTAGCTGGCAGTTGTAGTAACAAGTAACAGAATAATGAATAAAAGTTCTAAAGTTCTTTTACACTCTCTCACACACACACACACACACACACACACACACACACACACACACACACACACACACACACACACACACACCACACACATACATACATGCGGACGGACACGTAAGTGTCTTCTTTTATGTAAAGTCTTCGGGGCGATTGGCATTTTTTCCACGCATATACTAGTCAGAACAAGTTAAGGGTCATCTCACAAAAGCACCACCAAAGATAGAAAAGGCACAGACGAGGCAATTTTCAAATACGACATTGTTCATTTCATCATTAACCAACCATTTCATAGAGTTTGCGATCAAATTCATTCAAAAACAGAGCAACAGTACAAGTTCAAATCACCACATCCCTCTTTTCAAAAGTCAGTCATCAGGTAAGCACATTTCAACAAAGTAAGTATTGGGTATGACCCCCGCTAGCCGCCAGACATTCAAGGCAGCGCCGGCTCATGGAATGCACATGATTCCTGAGTGTTCTGGGGGATGTCTGCCACTCCTGTTGCAGAAATTGTGCCAGCTGGTTGACATCCGCTGTAGGGGGTGATTGCTGGCCCAGAACATGTCACAGGTGTTCAGTTGGTGCCAAGTCAGGTGAACGAGCAGGCCAGTCCATCCTTGGGATCAATTGCTGATGCATGAAGTCAGTGACGACTCGTGCTCGATGAGGAGGAGGTTATTGTCCTGCAAGGTTGTCCTCGGTCCCATGGCTTGCAGAGCTGGCTGGATGAGAGGCTGAACAATCTCATTTCTGTAGGGCAGTCTGGTCATAGAACCCTGGATGACGTACAAAGGTGTTCTGCCGTTGACATGGAAGCCACCCCACACCATCACTGAGCCTCCTCCATAGCGGTCAATCTCACGAACAGCGCAGTCTGCAAACCACGCTCCTTGCCTGCGCCAGACCCGTCTTCTGCCGTCATTGAAGGCAACAGTGAAGCGGAACTCGTCGGTGAACAAGACCTGGGACCATTGCTGCCTGGCCCAGTGCTGATGTTGCTGACACCAGGCCACACGGGCCTGACGATGAGCCGGTGTCAGGGGGATCCTGATGGCTGTACGTCTTGAGTGGAGGCCAAACTCGTGTAGCCGGTTGCGGATGGTGCTGGTGCTGACGTTCCTGTTGACAGCTGTCCTCAGTTCATGTCTCAGAGTGCTGGTAGTCGCAGCACGATTGCTCAGCGTGGGCAGCCGGAGAAACGATCGTCCTGTCTGTTGGTGTTTCGTGGACATCCGGAGCGAGGATGTTCTTCTGTTGTGCCTGTGGCCTGGAAACGTTCCTGCAGCCTCTGGATTACAGAGTGGCTCACTCCCAGTCGTCTTCCAACTTCTCGTGATGACAGGCTTTGTTCAGCCATGCCAAGGCGCGTCCGCGGTCCAGGGTGCAAAGTTTTGTTCGCGGAGGCATGCTTGTAGGAGCCCAGTTTTCGGGATTTTTATACCCATCCCTGGCTAGCTTATGCTGACAAGTGTTTGTATTAACCTGAACGTTCATGTGTGTCATGCAGTTTTTGTCCTCTAATCCTGCTTTCGCAGCTAATGCAGCCGAAAGTTAACCCCAAAATTCAAGAATATCAGTGATTACTGATGTTCACAAGGCTTTCACTCAATGCATAAAGTGACTGCGAGTGAAAGCGTGATGCACGTGCTTTCAGAGGTGGAT
>CM031603.1:51842888-51845388 GCA_018398815.1 Conus ventricosus | reverse complement strand
ACTTATCCTTGGAATTTATTAGTTTGTTGTATATATATATATATATATATATATATATATATATATATATATATAATATATATATATATAATATGATATAATTGTTTACTCGCTTATGATCATTGTGAAGGTTGATGACGATCCAGGAATCCCTGTTTCTTTCTGTATTTCGCTCTGTCTCTGTCTCCCTGTCCCTCTCTCTCTCTCTCTCTCTCCTCTCTTTTCTCTCTCCTCACTCTCTCTCTCTCTCTCTCTCTCTCTCCTCTCTCAGTCGATCTGTCTGCGTTTGTCCGTCTCAGTATCTGCCTGTCAGTCTGTCTGTCCGTCTCTCTCTCTCTCTCTCTCTCTCTCTCTCTGTATGATTTTGGATCCGTTTGAATATTGTGTGCAGTGCCGGATAAGCACATACTAGTACAGTTTCTGTGCTGGTTCCTCCCTCCACCCCCCACCCCCAGTCAATCCATCTTTCTCGCTATCTCTGTCACGCTATCTCTCTATCTATCGATCTATCTATCCATATAACTATCTATGTATTTCTCACTCTCTATCTATCTATCTATTAATATACATAGATATATAAAGATATAGATATGTACCCTCTCTCTGTCTATCTATTAATATACATAGGTAGATAAAGATATAGATATGTACCTTATCTATGAATGAATGTAGATATGCACTTTATTCATGAATACATTTCTATGTATCTATGTATCGATCTAGTTTTCTATTTATCTACCGATCCATCTACATCTATGTATGTGTATATGAATGTGTGTGTGCGTGTGCGTGTGCGTGTGTGTCTGTGTGTGTGTGTGCGTGTGCGTGTGCGTGTGTGTGTGTGTGAGTGAGTGAATTTGTATCCGTGTGTCTGCCTGTGTTTGTGTCTATGTCATTGTGTGCGTCTGTGAGTATCTTACTAGACCCACGCGATAGTTCATAGCAAAAAAAAAAAAAAAAAAAAAAAAGAGAGAAAAAGAAAAAAAGGAGAAAAGAGAAAAAAGAAAGAAAAAAAAAAAGGCTCAACAAAATGTTCTGAACCTAATTCGCCACAACACTACAAACTCATTATTTTCGCCATCACTTTCTAAACCAATTCAGCGCTAACACTTTTACTTCAATACTACCACTACTACCACTACAACTACCACTATCACTACCACTACCACCACAACCACCTTCCACCACCACCACCACCACCACCACCCGTACCGCCGTCTCTACACTACTAAGCAACGTACCAATGGCCCCCGCCGCCCCCCACATCAGCAGCACTCGCCAACTACCACGGCCAGCCAGCAGTCCTCCTCGGCCCCGGCCCGACATTAGCACCGAAGCGGCCCCCTCTAATCCAATCAAGGCGTGTGTGCGAGAGCTCTCCACCAAGATCCACTTGGCAATGAGGTGTCATCTTCATGTTCTCGCGAGACAGAGGTGGTAGGGGTAGCAGGCCTTCTCTCCCCCCTCCCCCCCCCCCCCCCCCCCCCCCCGCCCCCTTTACCTCTCCCGCCCCGGGGAAAATAATATAGAATAATATTCCACCTTGCGTAAAGTGGCGGCCAATTTGGGGGCCAAAGCCCTCGGCAGGCTGGGCCGAGTTCCTCCCCCTTGGTAATGTCTTTTGGTGAGTCCCCTTTGGGCAGGCAAGTGGCTGAACTGGTCGCGTCCAGTTTTATTGGATCTGACCCCTCGCGCGCCTTCAAAGCGAGGAACCCGGATCACCCCTCTCCCCTTCACCCACCCACCCAAAAAAATATGAAAGGGGTATGGTGGGAGGGGGGGGGGGGTGAGGAGGGGAAACATCATCGACCCTTTCTGACTAATCCTTTTTAATCAAACTCAGGGGGTTGAAGAACAAAGAGCGCTGTGGTGTTGTGGTCTGCCATCCCCCTTCCCCTTCCCCCCTTCCCCCCCCCCCCCCCCCCTTTCTGCCCTTCGGTCCATTCTCCACCTTCCCTCTCCCACACTCCTGCCCCCACTCCCAACCCCCAGCCCTGTGTCCTCCACCCCACCCCCCACCCTCCCTCTTCCATCCTTCCCTATAGTCTGGGGATGTGGATCAGGGTTGCTGTTTCCGCGATGTACAACCACTGGTGTACAATTTCCAGTAAACTTATCATTTCTGGGGCACACAAAACGACAGCACAAAAAAAAAAAAAAAAAAAAAAACACTGCTTGGTTTTCCCACAGAGCTGACACTGCAAACATGACCTTGCCGGTTGGGTAACGCTGGGTTATTACCGTAGTAACATTCCAGATATCGCCTTTCTGGTTGGGTTCATTTGGGTTATTCCAGCTCCGATGCTGCCAATATCGCGATGTGGTTGGGCTGCTTGGGTTCTTTCAGTTCCGTTATCGCAGATATTGTCTTTTGGGTGGGTTAACTCGCATGATTTCACCTCTGAAGTCGTAGGTAATGCTTTTCCAGCTAGGTAATTTGGTGTTGTCTTTCCAGCTAGATCGCTTGGGTTGTACCAGCCTTGATTTCGCAGAGACTGTG
>CM031603.1:51795388-51797888 GCA_018398815.1 Conus ventricosus | reverse complement strand
TCCAGCCTCCGATGATCTTGATGTTTCAAAACAGTTCGGAATAGAACGGCAAAAATGGGTTTTAAAACATCCAAGCTTTGATGTCACACTGTGATGCCTTGAAAGGAAAAATGAAACGAATGGTCGACTGTAAATGGTATTTTATAAAGCATATCCTGATACCTTGCTCTTTCGAAACAAAGAGGAACAGAGTGGTCTTCTGAAAGTTAACACAACTCCAAGTTCTGATGCCTCTATTTCTCCGAACAAAAAGAAACGAAATGGTTGGCATCACACGGTTGTAAATCAAATCTCCAATGCTCAGGATCTCTCAAAACAAAGTGGAAAAGACTTTTCACTTGAAACTGAATCAAAGACCTTATTCATTCATCTTTCAAAACAAAGAAAGAGAGAACGGTACACTGGAAACAGTTAAAACCCCACGCTCTACCGTCTTCGCCTTTCAAGACACGGAATAGTATTGTACACTAGAAAAAGTTGTAAATACAAGTTTCATTGCATTCATCTTTCGAAACGGTAGAAAACAATGGTTCAATAAACATGGACATAAATCCAACTTCTTATAGCCTTCATCTCTCAAAACACAGTGGAACAGAATGCTTACAAAAACTGGGTAGAAACCCGGTTTCTGAAGGCCCAGTCTGATCGGGAAACAACATGTCCTTAAAAGCCCCGGCTAACGGGACGTTTTCATCTCTCAACACACAGTTTTAATAAATTTCCTTTTAAATATTAGAGTTCCACAACCCAGTGACCACAGGAGCAGTGACGTGTTCGTGGTTCACCATGTCCGGGGTACGTGATCATTGAAAGCTGGTCCCATCACGCTCGCTCTTCTGCCACCTTTAACCTTCACTGACCTGGCCAGCTACTCATTTGTCGCTCTGTGGACAGAGACTGACGTGAAATCCAACTCCACTTTGACTACTGGTAAAAATGGTCATAAACACTATCGCCTTCATCTCTCAACATGGTTATAAACGCTATAGCCTTCATCTCTCAACATGGTTATAAACGCTGTCGCCTTCATCTCTCAAATAATAGTCCACCGAGTCTCAGAAGAGGGACGCACATCCTGCGCGTAGGGACACATGACATTGCTGCCGTCCTCTGTCACACCGCTGTCTCTCATCCCTTTAACTGATTAACTTATTTCTGAAGCAGCCAGTCCCCCCGGCTCGGGGCTATGTGGACAGGTTTCAACGCAGTCTCTCTCTCTCCGGGCCTGAGACCTCTTTGTCACCACAGCCCACAGACCTAAGTGCATGGTTCGGTGTTGAATCCATGGATCAGGTTAGTTTTAGAGTCTCTTTGCGAACGGCTTTTCCACGGCGTCGTGCCACTGTTCGATCTACACTCGTATTTGTTAATATTGACCATAAACAAACACATATATATACACACACACACTTGAACGCACACACACGCATACATTTACGCGCACACGCACGAACACACACACACACGCACAGACACACACATGCGTGCGCGCGCCCGCACACGCACAACGTGTGCCTGTATACACACACACACACACACACACACACACACACACAGAGTACGCTATCACACACACACACACACACACACACACACACACACACACACACACACACACACACACACACACACACACGCACGCACGCACACATACACACACACGCACGCACCCACACGTGCGTGTGCACGTACATGCACACCCCTAAAACACTCGGGAACGAGTCATCACATAATTATAAATCTCAACTTGCTTCCCAGATCTTCCTACAATGTTATGTTATTACGTTATTTCTCCTCAACTTGCTCAGCTAATTGGTCGATCAAAAACAACGGTTTTCAGGGCGCGTGAGCACACGCGTGATCCCCGCAGGGGGGTGGCAAAGTAGCCTTTGTTGATCCACCCAACAGCATGTTGTGTGCGTGCGCTGGGCAAACACCCTCATTAAGACTAATTAGTCAAGTGCGTTTAGGCCGTGTCCTCTTCTCTGCAAGGCATGCAGAGTTGCAGATGCTGTTTGCCGGAAGCGAATTTTTGCCTCCTCCAAGGAGGTTTGTTCACATCCGCATGTTATCATTTGTTTGTTTGTTTTGTTTGTTTGTCTCTCTGTCTGTCAGCAAGATAACGCAAAAATTATCGAAGCGATTTTAACGAAACTGGGAGAAAAGGTGGAATGTGGACCAACGACGAAAGTTGACATTCTGGTGCGGATCAAGATCAAGGAGCGGTTCCAAGATTCGTTCACCCTTGACAGTGCTTTCCTGCATATCCTTTCAGTTTCAATTTTACCGTCCCTTGTGCAGCTTTCTTTTTGGGTGACAAAGGCGACGCTAACTCTAGCAGACATAATTGGAAATGACATGAGGCAGGGAACAGTAAACAATAAACAGTAAACAAGTGGGGTAACTTTTGCTCCCATAAGAAAACCTAACACAGAGTAACTTTTATTCAAGACTGGCACAGCCTTTTAAACTTGAATTTGTCTGACTTTATTCAAGTTTA
>CM031603.1:51772888-51780388 GCA_018398815.1 Conus ventricosus | reverse complement strand
GGTAAATCCTCTTTGGAAAGTGTATAACAAAAATTACGCAGGCATGGAAAGAAACTTTAATTTGAAAGAGAGAAACCATTGGTGGAGATGCGTTATGACGACACACAATCCTTGGGGAGAAGAGCCCACATTTCATACAGAGAGATCCGTTGTGACAAAGAAGTTATATGACACAGTACAACATAATATACTATAATGCAAAGTAATGATGAACAGTATGATGCAGAATACAGCACAATGCAATTGGCGGAAGTTACAGACAGACAGATAGACAAACAGATAGACAAACAGACAGACAGACAGATACATACATGCATACATACATGCGTACATACATTCATACATGCATACATACATACATACATACATACATACATACATACATACATACATACATACGTACGTACGTACTTACATATATGCATATTTGCACACATACATACATGCATACATGCATATATGCATACATGCATACATGCATACATACATACATACATACATACATACATACATACATACATACGCACATACATACGCACATACATACACATATACACACACACATACACACATACATACATACATACATACATACATACATACATACATACAAAACACTGCAATGAAAGACAAGGTATTGCGATGCAGAGCATTGTTGTAAAATGTAATACAATGCAATCTATAACAAAGTGACACAATATAGAACGCTGCAGTGTAGTGCAACACAATACAATACAACACAATACAATACAAAACTGCAATGCCGTACAATACAGCAAGTTTTTCTCTATGGTTTTTCTGGAGGGGGGGGGGGGGGGGGGGGTTTGTTTGTTTTTTTCTTTTTTCTTTTTTTTTGGGGGGAGGGGGGGTGTTCTGTGCAGTCAGGAGACCTCAATTTGCATTTTCCCATCTCTTCCCTACCCCCCTCCCCCCTCGCCCCACCACCCATCACTCCGTTCTCGCTGCTTTCCAATCCCCTCCCAATGACTAATTAGCACGAGTTTCAAGCCCAACAGACGGCAGGTAGCTCTATACAGCAGAACGGCTTCCTTCTGTCAATTAACCCTGTTTCACCTTGTGGAGTGGAAGAAGAACGAGACCTCCTCGTTCTTCGGGTGACTTTACTGGCCCTGTGAATGTCCTCCCCTGATGCTGACAGATGGCGCACAGACAGGGGAGAGAACTGCCAAGAGCCATGAACGCCTCGGCGCCTTTCCTGCGTTGCCTCTTCAAACTCGTTTCCCGTCCCCACGAACCGTGAGGGCGCGCGCAACACCGCGCTACAGAAACAGGAACGGATTTTTCAACATGTCACTGTGTTCTTGAAACATGCTTTTCTCTCTCTCTCTCTCTCTCTCTCTCTCTCTCTCTCTCTCTCTCTCTCTCTCTCTCTCTCTCTCTCTCTCTCTCTCTCCAAACCCTCAGAGCAAAAGATGAGGGTGGACTAGGAAAGCGAGACAACGCCCAAGAGTTTGTTGTTATTGTTTTCTTGTTGTTTGTTGTTGTTGTTGTTGTTGTTCATTCTGTCTCCGTTTTTGTTCGTTGTGTAACAAGCTAAGCTAAACGACAATAACATGCATCCACATGGGCGGAAGTAGCGAAAGCAGCATAAAGATAAAAAGAACGACATTAACAACAGCAAGATGTATTCAACAATGTTTGGGGTTCGCTTTTTGGAGGAACAAATTTCGTCAGCAGCTGAAGCTCTAGTAGCAAAACGGCTTCGACTTCTGAAAAAAGAAATTGTCTTTTCTCTTTTATTTTCACTCCCCCCCCCCCTTCCTCTCTCTCTCTCTCTCTCTCTCTCTCTCTCTCTCTCTCTCTCTCTCTCTCTCTCTCTCTCTCTCTCTCTCTCTCTCTGTCCCCTTCCTCCCTTTCCCAAAAGCGAACTTGAGATCCCTCCACCGCTCTCTTCCTGCATCCATCCTGCACTGCCCATTTTTTTCCCATGGGGATGCTGGAGACTATGTCAGTGTGCCACAACCCCGTCTTGTGGAAAGTCAGTGCTGATAATTTCCTCTTTTCTGTCGCCGTGCTTAGCGTCTGATAGTTACTCTTTATCTGCTTCCACTGTCGTCCAGTGACTTTCTTCTGGTTTTGTGGCCTTTTCACTTGCCTTTGTGGGGGCCGGAATAGCTCAGTTGGTAGAGCGCCGGACTCGTGATCCTGGGGTTGCGGGTTCGAATTTCAGTATAGGGGGATTTTTCCCTCGGAGTTAACATTGGTTCTGACTCCATTCCCCACACAGTCCTTCGAACGAGACTAAAACCGAGGTTCCATGTGTGAACGCACGCACAAAATCTTGCACACACGTAAAATCCCATCACCAACTTTCGGAAGAGAAGGCCAGTTTGGCCGTTGGTATGGATGACACGTTACACATAGCATGCACCTTCCCCGAAGATGGAGTATGGCTGCCTTAATGGCGGGATAAAAAAGGGTCATACACACAAAACTCCACTGCCTGGCTATACAGGGAGTGTCTGCAGGAGTTATCAGCCTGCGTACGCAGAAAGAAAGAAAAAGAACTTGCCTTTGTTCTGGAAAGGTTTAATTCTGTCTGTTTGTTTGTTCTTTTATATGACATCACACAAACACACACACACACACACACACACACACACACACACACACACACTTTAAGCGAGAGAAAAACGTAGCAATGTACATGGAAGGTGCATGATATAGAGCAAATATTGTACTAGAAAGAAACCCTAGGATAACTGGGCAGCAGGTCTTTATAATATACTGCTGCATATTCTGGCCCCTTCTTTGAAATATCTATTTCACATGGAGGTGTTTTACATCGAACCAATGATGTGACACATAAACCTAAGATGGCCAGGCAGCATCCAAGTCATGACTCCTAGAAGCCAGTCTCATGTCAAACATGTTTGACGCCGCGGTGACTCGAACCTGCACTTCCTTAGATAGCCGTGAGCCTCAAGGCCAAGTTGCCTTAAGACGGATGTCTTACCCACACAGCTACTGGACACCTGTTCACCGGGTTGATCCTCCTTATTAACCACACCTCTTCCTCTTCTCATCAGAAATCGGGAACTGTTTCATGAAATCATAGGCTGATGAGCCTACAAACCCCCCTTGCCCCCAAACTCAGTGGCGAGGACTTTGGCTTAAAGGTCAGATTCTGACAAGCTACTGGCCAGACTGGTGTACTTCTCAGTGTCTTAATGTGGGTCTCCTCCATTCTGCTGTCATATGACACAACGAGGTCAGTTAGAATCATGTGTGTGTGTGTGTGTGTGTGTGTGTGTGCGTGCGTGCGTGCGTGCGTGCGTGCGTGCGCGTGCGTGCGTGCGTGCGTGCGTGCGTGCGTGCGTGCGTGCGTGCGTGCGTGCGTGCGTGCGTGCGTGTGTGTGTGTGTGTGTGTGTGTGTTAACCATGGAATTGCTGTTCCATGAGCAGAACTATGCAAAACGAACAAAAGCTTTTAAAGGCAACAAAGACAGCAAACTTTGTTTTACATTTTCACAATACACACACTGAACATGAACTATAGTTCCTGATATTCTGTGATATGTCTCTAGCAATGCCTGGATTTCATGCAGACCTGCGTGTATAGGCTACTTCAAAACTAGATATCAATAATTCGTTGCACTTAACTTTGTGCAGTTATCTGTCAAACTTTTCAAACCTTTTGTATTGATAGCCGCGTCTATTTAAAACGACGAACATTTCATTAAAACACCGGCCTTATCATTCAGTGGACTGCCTTTCCACTCTGTCCTTGAAAAATGGCGTCCATTTTCATTAAAGTAAGTCCCAATTTCGTGTGTAATTGTTGTCAATATCTTTCAGTGTTGCCGATGATTCTCTCAAGATGACAAGATACCACTGAGAAGTGGGTTTTTGGGTGTTGTTGTTGTTTTTTTACATTGTATTAAATGTTTATTCAATGTTTATATGTATTTGTCTGACTTTATTCAAGTTTAAAAGGCTGTGCCAGTCTTGAATAAAAGTTACTCTGTGTTAGGTTTCCTTATGGGAGCAAAACATACCCCACTTGTTTACTGTTTATTCAAAGACACAAATTGTTTTAAATTTTAGACACATCCTTTTGAACGACAAATCAGATTTTTATCTGTCCTTCATAGCCATTCTCCACTTAGTATGTCTAAGCAGGGTACTATAGCTGGCTTCTACACCAGGTGAAAGGTGGGGGCAGGGAGAGGGTGGGGAAGGCGACAGGGGCAGGTGGGAAGGAAACGTCAAAAGGAGCAGGCGGAGAGGGGGGGGGGGGGGGGAGGGGAGGGAGTCTATACAGAGGATATCTTTTTTTTGTACCATCGTATTCGCACAATTTCATCAAGCAAATAAAAGGTCGCCTACCCTCTAATTCCTTATTGCAGTTGAGTCTCGAATGGAATTTATCAGGAAAAAAAAGCACCGGAATTGTTATTACCTGCAGAAAATAGGAATTCCTGTAAATTTCTCAATATGGGATCACTGTTCCATACCTCAGCCTTCCCTGTTCCCAAAGTGGTTTGCTTATGCAGATTTCTTGATTGTCGTTGTTCGCTCGGATTGGATGGTTTTTAACCAAAATATTCCTGATCATGTGTTACGGCGTAAGGTAATATACAGTAACTAACGATCCTGTAATACTAAAATCTGATACGTTAAATTGGCTCTCTGTTTTTGAATAACATAACTCGAAAATCTGCATATTTTGAATATGTGAAAAAATGTGCTGTCGTTGAAGCTAGATCACTGTATCTTGCATTGCAACAGGAATGTACACGAAGAGCTATGGAATCGGATGAGTCTTTCATATCTCGCACGATGTGAATCACTATATGTCGTAAGCGCATGACTTCGCTATGAATTCACTCGGTGCTAGGGTAAATCTGTAACCCTGCTAATAATGTACCCGGTTGGATGTATCCGGTGCTTGGCTGAATCTGTAGATCTGCCAGTAGTGCATTAATAATAGATAGCTCAACATTGGAAGATGTGCAGTATTGTCACCCTTTCGTTTAAGCCATTCAATATTTATTTTAAACATCTGTGCATCTACTTTAAAGTGTATATTATTTTTTTTAAAGTAATATGACCGCATGTTTCTCACAACCTACTTTCCACACAACCCTTTGTACACAACCCTTTGTTCTATTTTTGTTTCTGTTGTCTTTGTTCGTTTGCCTATTTGTTTGTTTGTGCTGCTGCTGTTCATGAGTCTCTAAACTGCAAAACACACTTCTCAAAGTTCAAAATGTCTCTTTTAAACTAATGCACATATCCTTTAAACAGCAGCGTCGGACCTTTAAACTATCGTGGTTAACTCTTTTGGAGTACTATACCTGTCTTGCTGTGCGTCTGTTTTCAAACCTGCCATTTGTCTTTGTAACTACTTCGTTCATCTTGAAAACGAAGGAAAGAAAGAAACGCGGAAGGGGGAAAAAAAGGAGACGCACCCATCTGTTCAACTGACAAGTCTATGTTTTCCACAACGGCACCTGTCTTTGAAATTACTGTAAATATCCGTTGCATCTGCCCTGGCCTCTTTCCTGTTCTGTTCATCTTCACACACATCCTCTCTCTCTCTCTCTCTCTCTCTCTCTCTCTCTCTCTCTCTCTCTCTCTCTCTCTCTCTCTCTCTCTCTGCACGCCTGTCTTTCTGTCTGTATGCCTCTCTCTCTGTTTGCCTGCCTCTCTTTCTCTCTCTCTCTCTCTCTCTCTCTCTCTCTCTCTCTCTCTCTCTCTCTCTCTCTCTCCCCCCCCCCTCTCTCTCTCTCTCTCCTCCTCCTCCTCCCTACTTGTCTCTCTCTCTCTCTCTCTCTCTCTCTCTCTCTCTCTCTCTCTCTCTCTCTCTCCTTTTAGACACACACGCGCGCGCGCACGCACGCACGCACACACACATCACCACCACCACCACCACCACCACCAAGAAAAATAAGCAAGAAAAACGGCAGCAAACGTTTGCATTGAGAAACGGAAAGAAAAGTCCCATCACACGTCCACTCAGAAATCACAGCATCAGGACCAGCCTGACAGTCCGCAATCACGCGTGAAACCTGCCAGAATGTAACGGCAACAGACGCGCAGTCAACTTGAACGGGAGGCTTACCGCCAGCTTATCGTACGGGCAGAATGACCGATAGTTTAATGGGTCAATTAATCCTGACATGAATCCCGATAAAGGATGATGGTCGAAAACGACTGGGCAGAAGCGAGGTGCACACGCACACACACACACACACACACACACACACACACACACACACACACACACACACACACACACACACACATTGTGTTTAGGTGGAGGTGGATATACAAACTTGCTATATCTTCTTTAATCATTGATAGTTGGCAGTTACATCGAGTCGTGAGTACACCTGAATGAAAACATGGTACCTAAACTGGGTGGGGCTATACAGTGTGTCAGAAGAAGCCTCATGGAAGTAAGGCTAGAATGGATCATGAAAGATGATGCAGTGAAAACAAAACAAAAACAAAGAAAAGCAAACAAACAAAAAAATGACCTTGGAAAGTGTATGGGGAGATTGTCGTAGTGCCTTAAAGAGCATTTTTCTTTTTCTTTCTTTCTTGCCTTTTTTCCTTTAGTATTTACGTATATATGTACATACGTTTGTATGTAAGTTTGTATGTATGTATGTATGTATGTATGTATGTATGTATGTATGTATGTAATGTATGTAATGTATGTATGTGTGTATGTATGTATGTATGTATGTATGTATGTATGTATGTATGTATGTATGTATGTATGTATGTATGCATGTATGTATGTGTCTGTGTATGTATGTACGTATGTATGTATGTATGAATGTATGTATGTATGTATGTATGTATGTATGTATGTATGTATGTATGTATGTATGCCTATGTATGCCTATGTATGCCTATGTATGTATGCATGTATGTATTTATTCATTCATTTATTTGGCTGCTTATTTAGTCCGTTAGTTAGTTGTCTACGTGCTTATCTATATTCATTTCTTCATATAGTTATTTATCTATTCATGTACTATACCTGAAATCCATATGACTGATGGCAAAGATATTTGAAGTATGTCTCACGACAACTTTAGCGAAAATGTCAGACGATCTTTCCTCATCTTCACCTCAGCCAATGGAAGCCTCTGCCCTTCGCCGGAAATAGTCAGCATGCCAGACTCAGGGACGAAGAGAGTGGGACAGTGTCGATGTCATTCGTGACCTACTCTCTGCTTTTTCTCATTGTTTTCTCTCTGTGGCCGACTTTTTCATAATAAGAGGTTCTCATTGGGTTCAAGTGATCTTAAAGTGTGTGTGTGTGTGTGTGTGTGTGTGTGTGTGTGTGTGGTGTGTGTGTGTGTGTGTGTGTGTGTGTGTGAGAGAGAGAGAGAGAGAGAGAGAGAGAGAGAGAGGAGAGAGAGAGAGAGAGTACGCCTTACTGACGTCCTAATGGTTAAGCTTGGAACGGCAAAGATATTAATTTGTCTGACTCCACATCCCAATCCACCGCTTTCATAC
>CM031603.1:51735388-51765388 GCA_018398815.1 Conus ventricosus | reverse complement strand
ACAACGAATCAGACAAAATGATATTCTTGACTTTCCATCCCATGAGCATTGATTTAATCAGTTAGATACGCTTGCGCCTCTCTCTCTCTCTGTCTGCATTTCTTTTCTTCACTTTCTTTGTATCTCTCCACGCTCCCCGATTCTTCTACTCTTTATCTGTCTGACCTGCAATCAATCTCAACGTTTTGTTCATCTGGACATAACATCAAACTAAGTAGAAGAGTTCGCACTACATGTATCATCCTCGATTAGCCTGATTGTGGCATCTTCAAAAATTCTCTCTCTCTCTCTCTCTCTCTCTCTCTCTCTCTCTCTCTCTCTCTCTCTCTCTCACACACACACACACACACACACACACACACACACACACACACACACACACACACACAAAACACACACGCGCACACAACACACACACACACACACACGCGCGCGCGCGCACACAACACACACACACACACACACACACACACACACACACACACGCACGCACGCACACACACACACACACACACACACACACACACACACACACACACACACACACACACACACACACACACACACACACACACCTCAGATCGCGGCACAGTAACTCTAGGTATGTTCTGAAAACACTCACAGGGATTTTTTTTTTCTTAATTACTTTTAACAGAAGAAAACCAAGCAGCAAAGGACAAAGAACTAGCATTGCGAGGTCACGAACACTTTGAGAAACATCGTCCGTCTCTCTGCATGTGCACCTGGAGTGTACATCCGGTGAAGAACGAGGCTTCCATTGCTGTTGTCACACCTTTGTTGAAGAAAAATGGTCTTGACGCAAATGATATGAAGAATTTTAGACCAGTATCGAATCTTCCATTTCTTTCTAAAATCCTTGAACGTGTTGTCTTGAAGCAGCACCAATCCCATTTGTCAGATAATGGTCTCCTGGAAGTGTGTCAGTCCGCTTATAGGAAAAACCACAGCACAGAGACTGCAGTTCTGAGTGTCTTAGACTGCCTGCTTTGTAAATCAGACAATAAACTGGTCTCCCTTCTAGCATTGCTTGACCTCAGTGCTGCTTTTGATACTCTTGACCACTCAATCCTACTCAAGAGACTCAAGGTTACTTTTGGATTTGACTATATGGTTCTCAAATGGTTCACATCATACCTTTCTGACAGGACACAGACGGTAATCGTTAATGGTGCTGAATCATCCCCTTTTCCTCTTCTGTATGGTGTTCCCCAGGGCTCTGTCCTTGGACCAGTTCTTTTTACCCTTTATTCTCAGCCCTTATCTGACGTTATTTCTGCCCATGGCTGTGACTTCCACAAATTCGCAGATGACACTGAACTCTCTAAGAGCGCAACCACCAGCGATTTTCAAGGTGCTCAATCAGATATTACCGCATGTTTTAGGGACGTAAAAGTCTGGATGACCAGCAACAAACTCAAGCTGAATAGTGACAAAACCGAGATCATGGCTGTTGGTACCTCCTCTCGTGTCAAGATGGTTAAAGCTGAGTCGGCAGAAATTGATGGTGTTGTTTTACCATTCAAAGAGTCAGTGAAATATTTAGGTGTCAGCATTGATCAAACGCTCTCTATGCAGAACCAAATATCGAATGTTTGTCGTGCATGCTTCTTGGAACTGCGACGTATTGCTTCTATCCGGTCTTACCTCTCCACACAGGCAACAATCAGACTCATCACCGCCATGGTAATGTCCCGAGTAGACTACTGTAACTCTGTGTTAGCAGGACTTCCTTCAGAACAGCTTGCACGATTACAAAGGGTGCAGAACTGTGCAGCTCGGCTTGTGCTCAAAAAGCGTAAAAACGAGCATATTACACCTTTGTTGCGTGAACTCCACTGGCTTCCCATCAAATATCGATGGCAGTTCAAAATTGCAGTCTTTGCCTATCGTTATTTTGATGGGACACTCCCACAGTATCTTTCTGCTTCTCTGTCCACCTATCAAACGTCTCGGTCTCTTCGATCATCTTCTCAAAAACTTCTGAAAATTCCTAGGCGCTCGTTGAAGACAGTCGGTGAGAGAGCATTTAGCTTTAGTGCGCCCACTCTTTGGAATTCTCTTCCTGACAGCTTACGTGATCTGCCTACATTATCTAAATTCAAGTCAGAGTTAAAAACATACTTCTTTAGGAAAGCCTTCTTCAACCATTAATGCTGTGTCTATTATTCTGACCTGACTTTATATGTACTGCATGCAAAACTGTATTGTTTACGCTTGAACCGTTGAACTTGATAAGTGCGCCTGTGTCGGTAGGTGTGTGTGTGTGTGTGTGTGTGTGTGTGTGTGTGTGTGTGTGTGTGTGTGTGTGTGTGTGTGTGTGAACACATGTTAGTGCGAGTGTTTGAGTGTGTGTTGAGCGCAATGAGTTGATCCCAAGAATTGCGCTATATAAAATCTATACATTATTATTATTATTATTATGATGGAGACAGACGGAGATTGCCGGCAGAATAGGGGACAGTTATCAAATGCAAATTGTTGGCGTCAGATTGTAACAGTGACCACCGCAATCAGTCCTTGTATCAGTGTTCTGAAAACTGCGGGACTGCGTGCGTGGGTGAATGCGAAACTCAAACATTTATTATCTCTGGGGGGAGGGGGGGGGGGGGGGGGGAGCGGAATAGCTTAGTGGTAGAGCGCCGGACTCGTAATCTTGGGATTGCGGGTTCGAATCTCCGCCGGGCCGTTTCGGTACAGGGGGATTTTTTCCCTCGGAGTTAACATTGGTTCTGACTCCGTTTCCCATACAGTCCTTCGAATGAGACTCTAAACCGAGGTTCCGTGTGTGAACGTACGCATACCATCTTGCACACACGTAAAATCCCATCACATACTTTCGGAAGAGGACAGTTTGGCCGTTGGTATGGATGACACGTTACACATAGCATGCACGTTCCCCGAAGCTGGAGTATGGCTGCCTTAATGGCGGGATAAAAAAATAGTCATACACACGAAACTTCACTCCCTTTGTTGGGTAGATGGGATTATTCCTTGTCTGTCTATACAGGGAGTGTCTGCAGGAGTATCAGCCTGCGAACGCGAAAAAAAAATTATCTCTAGAGATGGAAGGGAGCGGAGATGGCAGTCCTTTTTCGAAGTCTAATTTTCTAATTGTAACATTGGATTCAGAGTTAGCTGTGCTCCGTTGCACTGGACAGAAAACGTTTGCTATTTCATGCATGTTAAACGTGGAGATGCTCATTGCTATTAAGCAACTTCTCAAGGATTTCATTTCTACGCCAATCAGTTCCAGTTTCCAACACGGATGAATACAGTTATTTGGGGCCTTTCATTGTGTTGTTTGAGTTTGTTTTTAAGTGTGTGGATTGGTAGTGAATGTTGCAATGGTAGTTTGAAACTGGGAAAAGAAAATTCATGGTCAAGGGGCTGTAGTTTGGACTGTACTGTCAATTCAGTGTGATGTGTGTTAGTCTGGCTGGCTGCTATGAACATTGCTTATTTCGCATTTCATGTGAACTCTGTCTTTCTGTACAGAATGCCTTATTCACTACGCCACAGACACATTCACACAAACTGCTCGTCACACAACACACACACACCACACACACACACACACACACACAACACACACACACATCACACACAACATACGCGCGCGCGCATGCACGCACGTACGCACGCACGCACGCACGTGCCACACACACAACACACACACACACACACACACCACACACACACATACATACGCGCGGCGCATGCACGCACGTACGCACGCACGCACGCACGTGCCACACACACACACCACACACACACACAACACACACCACACACCACACAACACACACACACACACACACACACACACACACACACACACAACCACACACACACACACACACACACACCACCACCACACCACACACACACACCACACCACACACACACACACACAACACACACACACACACATCAGGTCAACAGCTTGGTAAAGTGAATGGAGGTTACTGGACCGTTTGTGTTTATTTGTGTATCTGCTTACTTTTGAACAAAAAAGGGAGACAAACCAGGGAACGATGAAGAAAATAGCGCAGCATGTTCATTTTGCAAAAATCAAACGCGTCTCCATTTGCACATGGGACTGGCGTGTACATCCTGTGAAGGACGAGGCTTTCCATTGGCTGAAGTAACGACGAAGACAGATGGGTTTACAGGCACAATTGAGGTGGTTATTAAATGCAAATGATGGCGTCTGATTTCGGCTGTAGCGATCACATCCAGTCCTTCTTCCAGACTTCTGAATGCACTACTCAAGGGAAAAGGAGCTGGAGCGAAATATAACAGTAGACAGCCTCGTGTCTGTGGTTGACAATTTCTCAAAATGTGTCTGGCTGTAAAATCGTCGCTTAGCTCTTTCTCTCTTTTTGTCAAGGCTTCATCTACAAGGATCAGGACACAAAATACTCATTCCATGATATTCCAAAGTTTCTTTGTAACAGGGGCAACCCCAGCGTATGTTAAAGCAAACAAATAAACACATGAGTTGTCAATTAAACAGAACATGATATATTCCTGTCTAAGCCAAAATTCAATAAAATAGTCTCAGTTTCACGGACGAGTAAATTTCACATGAAAAGTAGAGGCTCTGAGAGAAATCAATACAATGAGGAAAGCTAATGGCACAGCATTTGGTTGGCATTTACTTCGCTGCTGACCAGTTTTGTGATAAAAAAAAAACAGTCCCCTAGAGAGCATAAATTGGCAATATCCTCTTCCTTCCCTTCCCGCGGGATCCAAATGGCGATGCTAGGAGTGGCACACATCTCAGACAGAATAGAAAAAAAAGAATTAAGAGAAAAGGACTGGAGACAGGAAGCCAGACAAATTAATATTCTCGCCTTTCATCCTCCCACCACTAAATCATTTAATTAGCCACGACTCTCTCTCTCTCTCTCTCTCTCTCTCTCTCTCTCTCTCTCTCTCTCTCTCTCTCTCTCTCTCTCTCTCTCACGCACGCACACACACACACACACACACACACACATTGTCTGAATCACTTATAGTGGAAGGACGTTAAACTGAAGAACAACACACACACACACACACACACACACGCACGCACGCACACATGCATGCACACAACACATGTACATGTGCGTGCAACACTTACACACTCTCTCTCTCTCTCTCTCTCTCTCTCTCTCTCTCTCTCTCTCTCTCTCTCACACACACACACACACACACATCTCAGGTCATGGCACGTTAATTGGGGGTGCATTCTGTTTTCAGTGAAAACTGTGAACTGCATGCCTGCATGCTGAATTTAAATTCTATTGGGAGATGGGAGAGAGGGACAAGAGCAGTCTTTGTTTTTTAGGTACGTTTTGTTCTCTTACCATGATGTTGGATTTGGTGTTTCACCAAGGCTCTGTTGTTGGACTAAAGACTTTTTGCCAGTGAACACTTGCTTGACATGGAGGTGTTTATTGCCATTAAGCTTTATGATACCTATCAACTGCGATTTCCAAAACGGCTGAACGAAATTATTTTGGGCCCGTCATTGTATTTTGTGAGCGTGTTTTTAGTATGTGGAGAAGCAATGAATACAGCAATTGTAGTTTGAAACTTGACAAACTAAATTATACTCGTTGGTTGTACTGCAAATTCGGTGTGACGTCTGTCGGTTTGGCTGGATGCTAAGAATATTGCTTGCTCACATATTTCTTTCGAACTATGTCTTTCTTTCAGAATGCTTTATTCACAATAGACAGAGAGAGAGAGAGAGAGAGAGAGAGAGAGACACACACACACACACACACACACACACACATATATATATATATATATATATATATATATATATATATATATATATATAGTTTATATGTTAGTGAGTTTCCTCCCTACTGGAAATTGTCTCCCCCTTGGAGACTATAAGCTTGCTGAAGGCTCATTTTGAGAAGCATGTATTATTTCCCCATCCACCCACTCAAGCACATACTGTTAGTTAGGCAGAACTATCTACCACTGCAGCTATGAATGCTTATCTCCCCTTATTTCTTCAATCTAAGACATAATAGCAAGCTTTGTTTTTATATATATATATATATATATATATATATATAATGCTGAACAATTAAGTAGTGGGGAAAAACAAGTGCAGGCTAACAATTCTTCAGTCATTATATAGTAGCAGCCCTTTGGAGAAATGGTCGTCAAGAAGGGAACTACAGAAAATACATTGAAAGCCAGTTAATACAGCGCCTTGGCACCTTGAGCCCACATGGGCTCAATGTCAGGAAATGAACCATCAGCCCTCCTCTTTCTCCTCTCCCCCTCCTTTCTTCTTCCCCCCCCCCCCCCCCACCCCCACCCGCCCTCTCCCCCCCTTCCGCCCCCTCCCTTCTTCTTCCCCCCTTCCCCCCCCCCCTCCCTTCCTTTGCTTTCCATTAACACTCCCCATTTCTATTGTGAATTATGATCACCCCTACACTCAATATTGCCCACCACTCCCACCTCTGCCCTTTCCACCCCTTCAACCCATGAACTGTGTTCAGTGACCGAAGACAACCATCATCAGCTGTCATTCCCTGTTGAAGTGTCTACGACACGAAACGTTGGACATCCCCTCTCCAGGCACTCCTTTTGCCACCTTTTCCTTTATTTATTTGAATACGAGTACAGCAGTCACTACTTTACTTTTCTGCATTATAGTAATGACTTGGCAAAGATTTAAACTTTTAGAGAAAAAAAATTGAAGATGAAGAAAAATGGAGGGAATATATTATAAATATGAGAAACCCTTCACTAGCTGTATGAGAAAACCATCGTAATCCCTCTCGAAGGCACATCTATTTGTATTGCCTGCTCCTAAGCCTTTCGTCCGCTGGATCGGACTCATCAGGGAGACACGGCTGATTGTGTCTGTGCTCTTGGTGTCAAATAGAGACACACCACAGTCCATAATTCTGTGGTGTTCTCACCACCAAGGGTTCAAAAAAGAATCCAACAGCACCGCCGAAGCAGCCAGCGAAGGTTAGTAAATGGAACAAAACGAAAGTGTGGGGAGGAAAAAAGTTGCTGAAAAACTAAAAGCATTATGCAAACAGTTATAAGATGTAGGAGACAATCTGAAAGGGAATGTAGGGAGCCTATATATATATATATATATATAGAGAGAGAGAGAGAGAGAGAGAGAGAGAGAGAGACAATTGAAGTAAAAAGGCAAACAAGCAATGTAAACAAATATAATCCAATATTTCGAGCGGCTGCTCTTTTTCAAGGACGACAGACTGTGTAGTCACGTCAAAAGTGGAGTGACATCATCAGGTCGATGCTAAAAGAAAACTTGCGTCATGACAGTAATGTCATCACCAAGTGATGCAAAGTCTAACACACCATCCTGTTATTATTTTGTCACTCCCCACCCCCACCAATATACTAACAGCCCCCACCCCCTCTCTCTTTCTCTTTCTCTCTCATTCTCTCTCTCTCTCTCTCTCTCTCTCTCTCTCTCTCTCAGGTTTTCACTTTGCTAGTTGTACCAGAGGGAACAACTGAGTCACTATCAAATGCAAGGGAACTCGGTGCGTGTCACTAATAGTTAGTCATGTGTGTTCAGGCCTTGTGGGTGCTTTGTTTGTAGTTTACGAATCCAGAATTTTTCCCTGAGGTCTCTATGAATGTCACTGTCTATGTACTGTTTTTCAATTGGCATACAACGCATGTCTTGAAGTGAGTGGTTGTGCATGTTGAAATGATGTGTGACGTGGGTGCCTGTATTGTTCTGGATGTGTGACCTATGTAAGTAAAAGCGTTGTTTGAGCGAGTTGCGTGTTTCTCCTACGTATTGAGCTCCCTTGCATTTGGTGTGTAGAGCAGGTACACGATGTTTCTTGTGCTGCAGGACATCTCATGGCGAATGGTGAATGTCTCGCCACTAACATCACTGGTGAACTGACGTGTCTCTACTACATGCTCCTTACAGATGACACAGCGTTTTCGAATACATCTGTGGCTTCCAGGGTTGTCAGTGGATGGTTCTTGTGGAGGAAGCATGGAAGGCATCAGGATGTTTTGCAGACTATTTGAATTTCTTTCTCCTACTATGGGGAGCTCTGGCATGGCTTGTTTCATCTTGTTGCTTTCATGTAAAGCTGGTTGCTGTTGTTGCAGCCACTGACGTAGAGGAGGGTTGGCAGGGTTGTGAGTTATGATGAATGGGACCCTCTTCTTGGGAGTTTGGGGCCTGTATTCGAGGGTCGCATTACGTGGATGCTGCTGACTCTTTCCATGGCTTTCTGGATGGTGTAGGTACTGTACCCTCTACGTTGAAAATGCTTGGCGATCTCTTGGCAGCGAAGGGTGAAGGCTTCGTCTGTCGAGCATAACCTGCGAGCGCGTAGCATCTGGCTGAATGGTATGTTGTTTTTGCATACCTTGGGATGACAAGAGGAAGCATGTAGGTATGCATGGGCGTCTGTTGGTTTTGAGAAAAGATCTGTATGGAGGAAGCCTTCCTTGAGGATGATGTTGATGTCCAGGAAGGGGATGGAGACAGGTGATGACTGATAGGTGAACTTGACAGTGGGATGGAAAGTGTTGATGAATTCAATGAACTGATCAAGTTCCTCCTGAGTTTTGGTCCACAATAGAAAAATGTCATCTATGAACCGTTTCCAGAAGCAGCTGTCGACGATGATGGGGCTCTGAGTGAGCAGGCTGTCCTCTAACCATCCCATGAAGATGTTTGCCACGGTGGGGGCCATAGGGGTTCCCATTGCTGTCCCGAATTCTTGTTTATAGATGATGTCCTCAAAGTGGAACACGTTGTTTTGTAAAATGTGTCTCACCACTTCAAGGACTCTCTCAATTGGGGGTGTCTTTGTCTGCAGATGGGACTGCTATATATATCAGCTCATGGCACCTTAATTGGAGATGCATCCTGTTATCACTCATTAGATTATTCTTTTTTTATGTTCAACAGAAGAGGAAGACCACCAAGCAGAGAAGGACGAAGGAACAGCATCGCCAGTTCATGAACAAAATGAGAACCGTCTCAGTCTCTCTGCACGTGCACCTGGAGAGAAACGACCGGAAAAGGACGAGGCTTCCATTGGCTGAGGTGATGATGGAGACAAATTCAGATTTCCGGCACAATAGGGGACGATTATTAAATGCAAATGTTGGCGTCAGATTATGGCCGTGGTAACCGCAACCAATCCTTGTTCTTGGAATCTGAAAACTTTGAACTGCGTGTCTGAATGAAGAACTCAAATATTTGTTGCTGTTTTTTAGGAGAAGGAGGGAGGGAGAATGGCAGCCTTTCTTTTCTAATTGCATTTGCCTTACTTTTTGTAACATTGGATTCGGTATTTTATCACGGCTCCACTGCTTTAGACAGAACGATGTGCTAAAGAACACTTGTTCGACATGGAGATGAGTGTAGCCATTGAGCAACATTAGAAAGATTTCTTTAGAACATTCCCTTTCAGACATTTATCTGTTGCAATTTCCAAGACAGTTGAAAACAATTACTTTGGGCCCTTTATTGTCTTATAAGTTTAAGTGTGCAGACTGGTAGTTCATTAGATTGGTAGTGCATGTCGTAATTGTAGTTCAAAACCTTAAACAATAAAATTATACTTACTGGTTGTATTACCAGTTCAGTGTGATTTCTGTCAGTATGGCTGACTGTAAAGTATGTTTTCTTTTCGTATTTCTTTTGAATTGAACTCTGTCTATCTGAAACGAATATCTGTTTCATTACAAACACAGACATTCAGACAAACTGTTTATCACACACACACACACACACACACACACACACACACACACACACACACACACACACACACACACACACACACTTGGCTCTTTTTTGTCTAATATCACTTAAAGTGAAAAGACATTAAATTAAAGAACGAACGCACGCATGCAATCACGCATGCACGCACGCACGCACACACACGTACACACATACACAGACACACACACACACTCTCTCTCTCTCTCTCTCTCTCTCTCTCTCTCTCTCTCTCTCTCTCTCTCTCATTCACACCTGGTTGTCAGCATCTTAAAAATAAAACAAGGTTGTCAGCATCTTAACTGGAGCTATGTCGTGTAACTACTCCCAAGACTGCTCACGTTTATCTATTTAGCTACTTACTTTTTAACAGAAGAGAGAGAGAGAGAGAGAGAGAGAGAGAGAGAGAGAGAGAGAGAGAGAGAGAGAGAGAGAGAGAGAGAGAGAGAGAGAAAAACAGGTAAGGATGAAAAAATAGCGCAGCCAGTTCATTAATAAAGATGAAAATCAAACGCGTTCCGTTCTCTCTGCAAGCGGGCCTTGCGGGTACAAAAGGCGAAGGATGAGGCTTTCCATTGACTGAAGTAATGAGTTTACCAGGACAACCGAGGGTCGTTATTAAATGCAAATGATGGCGTCTGATTGCAGTCGTTGGCATCACGTCCAATCCTTCTTCCAGATTTCTGAATACAGTAGTCAAAGGAAAAGGGGATGGGGTGAAATATAGTAGTAGACAGCCAGGCATCCATGGTTGACCTTACCTCAAAATGTGTCTGGCAGTACAAGCAACACTTGCACCCTTTTTGTTTCTTTTTGTTTGTCAAGACCTCATGTACACGGACGACGACATGAAATAGTCATTCCCATATACCAAAGCTTCTTTGTAACAGAGGTAGAGCAAGCACTTTGCCCTAGCATGTACAAAAACAAAAGATAGACGCATAAGTTGGCAATCACATAGAAAATGAAATATTCTTTACTATTCCAAAATCAATACATAGTCTCTGTTTCACTGACGTGTAAATTGTACGTTCAAAAGTTTGGGCTCTGAAAGAAATTAATGCAGCGAGGAAAGCTAATGATGCAGCGTTTGCCTGGCGTTGACTT
Organism: Conus ventricosus; assembly: GCA_018398815.1. NCBI lineage: Eukaryota > Metazoa > Mollusca > Gastropoda > Neogastropoda > Conidae > Conus > Conus ventricosus. The sequence continues at coordinate 51,754,497 of CM031603.1, read as the reverse complement.
TGCTGCTGAACAGTTTTGTGGTAAAGAATCTGGTGGAGAGCATAAATTGGCAATATCCTTTTCCTTCCCTTCCGATTGCATCCAAATGGTAGTGCTTGGATTTGCACACGTCTCGGTCAGAAGTGAATTTTTAAAAAGACTTGAGACAGGAAGCCAGACAAAGTAATATTCTCGCCTTTCATCCTCCACCACTAAATCATTTAATTAGATACGACTCTCTCTCTCTCTCTCTCTCTCTCTCTCTCTCTCTCTCTCTCTCTCTCTCTCTCAATCGCTCGCTCGCTCGCGCACACACACACACATGCACGCATGCACGCATACACACACGCACGCACACACACACACACAAACACACACACAAACACACATACATACATACATACACAAACAAAGACACATGCACACTTGGTTGTGCATTCCTTCCAACTCATCTCCTCCACCCCCCGAAACAAAACAAAAATACATATGCACAAAATCTGACCACCTCAACCGCTGTTCTGACCTTCATTTACTTTTAGACTTTTTTTTCCAAAATTTTCAATGGAAGAGGGTTTAACTAGGGAAGCAAAAACAAAATCAGCTCTGTCAGTTCATGAACGCAACTGGAAGTGTCTCGACTGCTTTACGTATGGGCTTGGCATATACTGTCCACCCGGTGAAGGGCCAGTTTCTTACGCTGCCCGAGGGAATGAGGGAGACAGATTGAATTGACCAGCACATGAAGAACAGTTACTAAACGCTAATGATGGTGTCAGACTGCCAACGTTGGCTTCCCATTCAGTGCGTCCTCCGAGATCATGAACACTCCAGTGATGAAGCAGAGGGAGCCGGAAGGGTAAAAGGAGCACGAGGGAAAGAAAGATGCTGGTAGACAACCATGTGAGAAAATCCACATCCATCGCATCTATTGTTCTTTTTCCAGGATTCTAAGGACTGTCAAGTAGGGAAAACAGTGGACAAGAGGTACTGAGTACAAACCGTCAAGTCCAGGGAAAAACTATACGTAAAAGTAGAGATTATTAGCTGATTATTATTATTAGCAGATGAGACTGCCGATGTGTGAAAATGTTAACAAAGCCGTGTAAAACTAGGATAATAAAAAAATACTGATAGAAAATCAAATATGGATTCCTCTGGCGATTCTAAATGAGTGGGAAAATATTGTTTCAAAGACGTGTAAATGCCATGAAAAGTCGTTTTCAGAACCAAGTCAAAGCAGTGAAGAATGCCAACTGCAGGGCATTTCGTTAGCCTTCATTTGCTGCTGAGGACTGTTGTGGTAAAAAGTCTCCTAGAGAGCACAAAGTGGCAACGTCCTTGTCGATTAGATTCATTGTCCCTTTCCTGTCAGGCTACAGAATCCAGTGTGGCGGTGTTAGGAGTGGCGCACATTATGGTCAGATGGAGAAAAAGGATTAGAGACAGGAATCCAGCCAAATCAATATCCTCGCCTTTCATCTTCCCACAGCTAAATCACTTAATTAGGCCTGACTCTCTCTCTCTCTCTCTCTCTCTCTCTCTCTCTCTCTCTCTCTCTCTGTCTGTCTGTCGATCTGTCTGTCTGTCTGCCCCACACCCTCTCTCTCACATACACGCACACGCACACACACACACACACACACACACACACACACACACACACACACACACACTCACACACACACACACACTCACACACACACACACACACACACACACACACACACACACACACACACACACACACACACACACACACACGCACACACACACACAGCCCAACTCCCACACGTACTCGCTTACACATAAAGTTGTGGTGCCTAAACTGCTTACTACCAAAAACTTACAAACGGTTTTTGTTCGATCAATATTTCTAACACAGGCTTTATCTAAGACAAATAAACAGCACTGTCAGTTCATGAACACCGTTTAACGAATATCGATCACTTTACACGTGAACATAGCATGATGGCATGCACATCTATAGAACAGCAACGATTCCCATTATTTGGGGGGGGGGGGGGGGGGAATGGAGGCAGATGGAGTTTATCCGCACAATGAATGGTAGTTACTAAATGCAAGTGATGGCGTCAGATTGTCTACTTTACCTTCACACCCAATCCTTCCTCCAGAATTTTGAGCACTCATGTGAAGGACAGTGGGGGGGGGGGGGGGGGGGGGGGGGGGGGGAGGGGGGGGGGGGGCAGCAGCCACTTGATAAAGGAAACCTCCAGCATCCATTCCTTCTTTCAGCATTCTGAAGCCTGCAAGGAAGGGAGAGGGGAAAGAAATATAACAGTAGACAACAATGTTTCCAAAGCCATGAACATGACTAGATACATTCTTTCTTTCAAAAATTTGAAGATTTCAGCACAGAAGCAAACAGTTAGCAAAAAAACACATGGAAGCACTGCAAACGTTTAGGGGGCAAATAATGCGCAAATAGAGTTTCCCACTCACTTACTAATGAGCAGGACTGTGTGACCATGAGGTACAAAATCACCATACACCACCACTCTACAAAAAGGAACATCAAATATTATTTCGACATTCCCTACTCAGTAAATAAATCTCAGTTTCACAAAAGTGTAAATTTCAGAAAAAGAAATCAGGCTCTGAAAGAAATCAAAGCGATGAGAAATGCGAATGACAGAGCTTTTTCTTTCTTTATCTCTTTCCTCTTTTTGCCTTAATGCTTTTTGTGATTCTTTAGTGGCATTACTCTGATGATACTTATTCGACTGCCATATCCAGAGCCGCACATAGATCGTTCTGTGGCAGCCACAACATTGCATCCACAGGGAACAGTACATGTCAAGCCGTCACAAGGTCATCGACCAGAGGAGACACTGCACTTCCACTGGGTCACTTCTGTGGTGTACAATGGCGCACGTTTTAATCTAACATACGCAGAACACCAGCCACTAGGCTCCCTACTCATGACAATATTTGCATAGATTGGGAACCAGTTCATGAGAGCGTCCCCTTAGCAAAGCACTCGGTTGGCCGTCAATTTGCTGCCGAACAGTGTTCTGGTTAAACGTTTCGCATTGCATGGCATCCATGTGAACTTTCTGGTCTCTGAATAATACAGCGAAGGGGGAGGAAGCGGAACCAGTATAACAGTAGCTGGACACTTATCCATGATTGACAATTGTCTCTAAATTTGTGTAGCAATGACTTGGCTTTCCCCCTTTATTGCAAGTCCTACTCTGCACAGGAAACAACAGCATCAATGTTGTGAATTTTCAGATGAAAGTATAAAGGATCTTAGTACAAGAGGCAGACAGTTTACTGTAGCCCAGTACTGGCCTAGAGACCCGGAGAGAATTCAAAGCAATGAGGAACACTAATGTCCGCGCACTTGACTGGCCTTTGCCTCTAAGCAGTGTTGCGATCAAGAACAAGTCTCCCAGGGAACACGAAGTGGCAATATCCGTTTTGATCAACCACGTTTTGTCCCCTTCCCGTCAAGCGACGGGATCAAAAACGACAGTGTGAGGAGTGGCACACATCACGGTCTCAAGAAAAACGGTGTGAAGACAGGAAATCAGACAAATTAATACCCCTGCTTCCATCGTCGCAAAATCAAATCGCTTAATTACGCACAACTCTCTCTCTCTCTCTCTCTCTCTCTCTCTCTCTCTCTCTCTCTCTCCTGTGTCTCACACACACACACACACACACACACACACACACACGCACACGCACGCACACACGCACGCACGTACTCACGCACACACGCGCACGCACGCACGCATACACACACACACACACACACACACACACACACACACACACATTTGTACGATCTTAGTATCTCCATGGCATCTTCGGCCCAAAATTGCTTTTAGACTTGTTAGTTTCCTATTTTGATAGGGATTTAAAAAAATAAAATAAAAATAAAGAAAGAAAGGACGAAAGAAATTAAAAAAGAATTTAAGAAAGAAAGAATGGAAGGAAGGAAGGAAGGAAGGAAGAAAAACCGATAGAAAGAATGAAAGAAAGAATAATGGATAACAATCAGGAAACAAATACACTGCATGGCTAGTTCATGGACAAAACTCAGGTCGTTTGGTTGTCTGCGTGCATGGCCTGACGTGTACTTTTGCTGAAAGACGAGACATCTTTCTGGCCGAGGTGAAGATGGAAACAGACCAAGTTTACTGGCACAATGGAGGTTGGTTATTACATGCAAATGACGGGCTTCGGATGTAATATAACAGTACAGAGCAAATCACTTTGTGTTACTATATCTCAAATGTGTCTGGCTGTGAAATTGACCATTGCTCTTTTTTTTTTTTCTTTTCTTTTTTTTTCTTTCTTTTTTCAGCAGTATCTCTTCTACACAAAGCACTAAAGAAAGTGGTGTCAATTTTCATTCCAAGCACTAGAATTCTTTTACAAGTGGCAGAAATTTCACTGAATGTAAGTAAAGACCAGAAACAAGGAAAGTATAAATTTCAATATCGTACAGAAAAGGACACACTGGTTTACCAATCCAAAATCACTGAAAACTGTCAGTTTAACGGAGGTGTGAATTTCATATGATTATACATGTGTAAGTACTGAGACAATTTAATACAAAGAAGGTTGCTAATTGACATTATTTGATCCTTGTTTTTCTACTGTACAGTTTTGTGGTAAAATAAACCTCAATGAGCGTGTGCTCCTTGACGCTTCTGTGGTAAAAAAAAAAGCCTTCTACAGAACATGAAGTGGCAATATCCTCTTTGTTCCCCTCTGATCAGGCCATAGGTTTCAAATAGTGGTGTTAGGAGTGAAACACGTCGAGGTCAAAGGAAAATTTTAAAAAATAAAATAAAAAGACTGAAGACAGAAAGTCAGACGACTTGATATTTTCGCCTTTCACTCTCCCACCATATAATCCTTTAATAAAACACAGTTCTCTCTCTCTCTCTCTCTCTCTCTCTCTCTCTCTCTGTGTGTGTGTGTGTGTGTGTGTGTGTGTTGGGGGTGGGGGGTGGAGAAGAGAGAGAGAGAGAGAGAGAGAGAGAGAGAGAGATAGAGAGAGAGAGAAGCACCAGCAAGTGGCTAAGGTCCATGCCCACCCATCTGTCCATCTCTCGTTCAAATCCATATACATGTACGATCTAATCCTTTGAGCTACAACCAAAACTTGCTTTTGAACTGCTTTGGTTCAATATTTTCAATAGGGAAAGGTTTAACTGAAGAAGAAAAAAAAAACTGCCAGTTAATGAATACAATTGAAATTGTCTCACCATATGGAAATGACCTGTACAATAATTAGTCAAGGGCCAGGCTTTCCATTGGCTGGGGGAATGATGAAGACAGAATGGCTTACTGGGTTTACTAGCACAATGAAGGGCATTCACTAAATGCAAATGATAGCGTCAGATTGTTCACTCTGCCGTGTATTCAGTCCTTATAGCATTCTGAACACGCCTTTGAAAGGGGCTGGAGTGGAAACCAACAGCAGGCGACCACATGTTCAAGGCAATGCCCAACATTTTATCCTTCTGGAATGAAACAAAAACAAACTGCAAAGCATGGGGAAGGGGAATGAAATATGTCAGTAGACAACTGCATAATCTAGGCAACGTCCATCAAATCCATTATTTCTAAGCTTTCGAATACTCAAGTGAAGAGGGGGGAGGGGGGGGGGGGGAAGAAATGCACTGGTAGACAACCATGTGAGAAAAGTCATGTCCATGGCATCTATTTTTTTTTCTTCCAAGAAACCTGATACTCCTGTGACGGAGAAACAGTGGCTGAAAGTGGCAGACTGCAACTTTGAGGGCAAAGAAACAAGATGTCTGTGTAAAAGAATCGTTTAGTTTACGCAAGATCAAATGGACACTGTGAAAATAACAAATAGTTAGGAACTGCCATATCAAAAATGTGATAATGAAAATCAAATACTGCTCGCTTTGCTGATTCATAAATAAGTGACAAAAAAGTTTGTTTCAAAGACGTTTAAATGTCATAAGGAAGTCTGTTTCAGAAACAATCCAAAACAGTGAAGAATGCCAACGGCAAAGCATTTGATTGATCTTTAATTTTCAACGGAGAATTGTTGTGGTTGTGGTAAAAAGTGTCCTGGAGAGCACAAAGTGGCAATTTCCTCTCTGACCAAGCACATCGTTCCCTTCCGGTCAGGTCACAGGATTCAGTGTGGCGGCGGTAGGAGTGGCACACTTCATGGTGAGGGAGGAGAGAAACAAAAAAGGATTAGAGACAGGAATCCAGCCAAATCAATATTCTCGCCTTTCATCTTCCCACAGCTAAATCACTTAATTAGACGTGACTCTCTCTCTCTCTCTCTCTCTCTCTCTCTCTCTCTCTCTCTCTCTCTCTCTTGCCATTTGTCAAGTACACTCACATACACACACACACGCACGCGCGCGAGTACGTACACACACCCACACCCACACACCCACACCCACACCCACCCACTCACCCACTCACCCCACCTCCCACCCCCACCCCACCCCCACACACACACACATACTCTTACTTGGTGAGAGAGAGAGAGAGAGAGAGAGAGAGAGAGAGTTTGGTCCTACTTGCAATATATATATATTATATATATATATATATATATATATATATATATATATATATATATATATATATATGTATATATAAACAGTCAAAGTAGATAAAAATCCAAACAAACAAGATTAAAATATCCCAAATTTTCGGCTTTATTTGCCTTCGTCAGGGGGTACAGACTGTGACAGTAAAAAGCTCGCATTCTCCACCCTCAGATCCTGAACACGAATCACGAATGTATACAGTAGGGAAAAGGCACCTGAATTAAAATGTTTTAACTTTAAAATAAAACGTTGAGTATAAAACATTTCATCAATGGGAAACATAAAATTTGGATGGGAGTGAAGGGTGGGGGCCAAAGGGTGCGGATTGACAATAGGTTGACCATAGTTTTGATTGCCACCACAGACCACGATCTTGACATATGCAAACGTGAGAGAGCGAGAGAGAGAGAAAGAGAGAGAGAGCGCGCGTGCAGGGGGGGGGGGGGAGGGGGGGGGGGGGGGGGGGGGGGGGATTCCACGTTTGGAAAAGCAGCAAAAGAAAAACTTGCACCAGGTGCCCGTTTTCATGGCGGAATGAAGAAAAGGAGACCACGCACGAGAACCATTATTGTTCTGAGCTCTCTCTATATATATAGAATGATAAACAAAGCTTGCTCTTATGCCTTAGATTGTAGAAATAGGGGAGATAAGCATTCATATCTGCAGTGGTAGATAATTCTGCCTAACCAACGGTATGTGCTTGAGTGGGTGAATGGGGACAAATAAAATAAATGCTTCTCAAAATGAGCCTTCAGCAAGCTTATAGTCTCCAAGGGGGAGACAACCTCCAATAGGGAGGGAAAACTCACTAACATATAACTCCTGGTCAGATACCGATAGTGTTCGGTTACTTGTCCTTGGAATTTATTAGTTTGTTGTAAATTTAGTCCCTTGCAGATTCATTCCAAGAACTGACCCTCAGCACTTGTGTCTTAAGAGTTTATCTTTTTATATTTTCTACTTTTCACAAGAAAATGTAGGTTGTTTTGCTCTTTCCTGATTTTCTTTTGCTTCTTAGGTGGCACCTTGGTTGGTTTTTTGAAAAACTCAACAAACATACTACGGTATTGCACACCAGCCTTTTCTGGGATAGCATTCTTCTTAAAACCGAAAAGGCAGAGGAGTCAAATTACCACTTTCCGCGGTCACTGAGGAGAAATAAAACGATCAAGTTCCGAAATATCGGTATCTGACCAGTAGTTATATGTTAGTGAGTTTCCCTCCCTATTGGAGGTTGTCTCCCCTTGGAGACTATAAGCTTGCTGAAGGCTCATTTTGAGAAGCATTTATTTTATTTTTCCCCACTCAAGCACATACTGTTTAGTTAGGCAGAATTATATACCACTGCAGATATGAATGTTTATCTCCCCTCGTTTCTACAGTCTAAGACATAAGAGCAAGCTTTGTTTATAATTCAATATTTCTTGCAGTCATTGCAACACCAAGCTGTTCTGTAAGTTGCTGGAATGGTGCTTGGTACTTATCCTTGAATTTATTAGTTTGTTATTAATATATATATGGTTTTCTAGGAAACCCTATTATGTTATCATAGGCACGGGCATGTGGACTTCTTTACTTGTTTTATATGTGTGTATATATATATATATATATATATATGTTACGCCTAAATCGTGTTAATGCCGATTTCATGTAATAGGCAAAGTTTTGCCGATTTCATGAACTAGGCAAGCGAAATGCCTAGTTCATGAAATCGGCAAAACACCTGCCTATTTCATGAACTAGGCAAAACGTATCTGCCGATTACATGAAATCGGCAAAATGCAAATTCTCAGTTAAACTCTCATGATGCATTTCGCCGATTTCATGAAATAGGCAAGGAAGGACACCAATGAAGTATAGAGTGTACAGACTAGTGGTTGTCCGCTGTGGTGACGCAAGCACACACACACAGAGTTATTTCTTCTTTTTTTTTTTGCTCTCCCCATCGTCAAGGGGCAAAAATATTGAAAAATCTCAGTTGTTATTCTGCTACGGCGTGTACTCTCTCTCTCTCTCTCTCTCTCTCTCTCAAACACACACACTTTCCACTCTCACTATATAAGCAAGGAAGTATAGAGTGTATAGAGACGGTGACACGTCATTTCAACCGCCATCATTTCAGTGCCACCAATTTAGCGCCACTATTTCAGCGCGGCGTCTTATCAGCGTCGTACATTTCAGCGCGGGAACACTTCAGCGCGGAACACTTCAGCGCGTAACATTTCAAATATACGGCGCTTAAATGTCTGGCGCTGAAAACGGGAAATCGTTCTCTCATGGACACGATGGAGGGACTTGCATTTGCCTTCATGTTTTAGGCCAACTAGGCAATGTTTTACAATGGAGAAACACCAAACGACGCATAATGATTTTAGTGATTTCAATGGACACCATGGGTTTTAGATGATTTATCATTAAATTTCAAGTTTAAATGTGATCAGCTAGTTTACGTGTTTAGCTAGTTCTCTCTCTATCTCTCTATCTTATTTGGCGCTGAAATGGCACTGAAATGTCATGGAACCTATAGAGACACCAAGGAAGTATAGAGTGTACAGACTACACACATACATCATAGTACACACATGCACGCACGCACACACAGTGCCAAAACAATGATGAAGAAAATTCTAAATTTGAAGGAATTTGCAAAGGAAAAATCAAACTGTCAAAAATTCAAACTTTCAAACCGTTCTTCGTCTGAACAGTTTTTGCATGCTTGTGTGGGTTGCATGCGCTATTGCACAGGAATCCGTTCTTTAGACAGGAACACCTTTTGTGAGGCAACTTGAAGTGCAGTTGCATCGCCTGTACCCCTGTCCATGACCAACTGACAGGGCCCTCACAGCCGATCTGACTGTGATGTCGTTGTCGGGGATCATTTCGGATGAAATTCCTTTGAACTTGGTCAGTTCAAATTTGATTCCTTGAAAACCTGCCGGCTAGAATACCGCCTTTGTACCCACCCGAAAGCCAGAGTCCCCTTTTCAAGTACAAGACCGATCAAGTTTGCAGGATCTCCCCTCCCACGGTCGAACTCAGAGACAGGTATAAGTACGTTGTCTCCAACTTCTATTGTCTTCAGTTTTGCCACTGATCTACTAACCATGCGCTTGGCTTGTTTTCTTAGGTTTTTAGCTGCTTCAGCTCGTAAACAGCTAGCCATGTCACTGGCGTCTGAGACTGCACCCTGGCTCTCTTCGTCGACACTCTTCCCCTCCTCGACACTGTATATGACTCACCTCACTCTGACCTTCTCCGAACTCACTCTGACTCAGCTCAATCACAAACTCATCATCTTCGACACTGTCACACTGAATCACCCTCACTCACACATGAACTCATCTCACTTACACACTGATTTACCTCACTAACACTCTGGCTCATCTCAGTAGCACTCTGGCTCACCTCACTCAAACTCATGCTTATGATGCTCTCCTCACCCTGACCCTCTTCACCAGTGCCCCCCTGACTCTCCTCACCAGTGCCGCCCTGACCCTCTTCACCCTGACCAACTATTTCTAAGAACTCTTCTTCGAGAATTCCGTTGCCAATTTTCTCCAGGAACTCCACGGGGATTTCTGTTGAGAGCCCCAAGGAGGTTTTTTGCTTCACTCACACAGACATTCATTTTGCCATTGCACGAACTGATTCCCAATGTCCAGTTTGGGCAACTGTTATCTCTCATCCACGCAGTGAGTTTGTCTTTCATACACCCCATTTGCCCGTTCCACAGATCCCTGTGACTGAGGGTAACGTGGTCTTCCGTTCACGAGGACAAGCTCGGGGAACATAGAAGCCAGTTCTGTGATGATTTTCGCCGTAAATTCTCTGCCATTGTCCGATTGCAGAATCTTTGGTGCCCCGAAATCAAGGAAAATCATTAACAGTTCTCTAGCAACTTCCACAGCGCATTTCGACGTCAGAGGACGGAGAATGTGAAATTTGGATAGGTGTTCTTGGTAATGAAGGATCCATTTAACGCACGTCCTTCATGCTCTGCATGTCAACGAGGTCTATCTGACCTCGCTGATTCAATTCGACACAAGCACAGGACGAACCACAGTTCCCTTAGCAGTCTCTTTTCTTTTCCTTTTTTCCAGGCATCTCTCGCATTTCTCGATGTGCTTTTTTACAGCCGCCATGGGAATGTTATCATAAGTGTCTTGATTCGTTGGACAGTTTTCTTCTCACCGGCGTGCCTGAAAAGAAGATAACTCCGTGTGAATAAAACACATAGGACATCGTAATGAAATGAGAGAGAAAGAGAGAGAGAGAGAGAGAGAGAGAGAGAGAGAGAGAGAGAGAGAGAGAGAAGAGAGAGAGAGAGAGAAACAGACTGACAGACAGACAGTCAGACAGACAGACAGACAGACAGACAGACAGACAACAGACTCTGACATACAAAGACAGGTAAGATGATAACTCTGTGTAAAGAAAACAGAAAAAACACGGACAGACAGACGACAGATAGAAAGACAGACAGAGAGAGAGAGAGAGAGAGAGAGAGAGAGAGAGGGGGGGGGGGGGGGAGGGAGTAGAGTAGGGGGTGGAAGGGGGGTGTCTGACATAGTGGCAATGAAAGATTGTACTTACCCAACGACAGGTGGACAGCGCCGATGATTTCTTTTGCTTTCTGCTCTGTCACCATGTACTTTCCGTTTTTTTTCTTTCTGGTAACTTTCTCGACCCTCAGCCAGAGTGGCTATTTCAAACGTGGAGAGAACATGGTATTCCTCTCTTGTCTTTGGTGTTTTAGAGTGGTCATTTTTCAAAATGTCTATCATTTTTTCCGTTCATATTGTTCCGTCCACAACGTAGACGCAGCCATTTCTGTCTTTGCAACAGCAAATCCCAAATGAAAGGGAAGTGTCACAACTGAGCTAGCAGGTCTACGGCTACCTGAAGCAAACTCAGAGTGAAAAACAAACACATTTACTTGTGAGCAGTAAAATGAAGCAAAACTCAGGAAAGGCTGTTCTCTCTATACCAGTAACGCAATAAACGGATCACACAGCCACAGTGATTTCATTGATTGATTTAATTTAGAGTCTCTTCACAACAATGGTGATATTAGACTAAAAAATAAATAAATAAATAAAAAAAATAAATAAAAAGGTGTATGTGTGTAAGTGCTTATATGAGTGAGTGAGTGTGTGTTGTGTGTGTGTGTGTGTGGTGTGTGTGTGTGTGTGTGTGTGTGTGTGTTGCGTAGTGCGGTGTTCAGTGCGTGCATGCAGTGCGCGCGCGCCCGTGTGTGTGTGAGCGTGTGTGTGTGTGTGTGTGTGTTGTGTGTGTGTGTGTGTGTGTGTGTGTGTGTGTGTTTGTGTGTGTGCGCACGCGCGCACGGACACAAATGCATGAAAGTTTGTCTATAACGACCAAACAATAATTTTAAACTGACACAGTGAAGCAAATTCACCCCTTACAGTGCAGGAAACACTTTGACCGGTAGTCAGGCAGTCAATGCCGCGTGTGTGTGTGTGTGTGGGGGGGGGGGGGGGGGGGGGGGGGCGCGCGCGCGCGTGTTTTGGTGTGTGTGTGTGTGTGTGTGTGTGTGTGTGTGTGTGTGTGTGTGTGTGCTTGCGTCACCACAAGCGGACAACCACTAGTCTGTACACTCTATACTTCCTTGGTGTCTTCCTTGCCTATTTCATGAAATCGGCAAAATGCATCATGAGAGTTTAACTGAGAATTTGCATTTTGCCGATTTCATGTAATCGGCAGATACGTTTTGCCTAGTTCATGAAATAGGCAGGTGTTTTGCCGATTTTATGAACTAGACATTTCGCTTGCCTAGTTCATGAAATCGGCAAAACTTTGCCTATTAGGCTTACATGAAATCGGCAATTACACGATTAGGCGTAACATATATATATTCACAAAGCGTGGTACTAGAACTTACTTTTGGACTTTGTTCAATCAATATTTTCGATAGATGAAGGTTTAACTAAGACAAACAGTGCTGTCAGTTTATGTATACAGTTGAAAGGGTATCTTTTAATCTACATGTGCACATGGTGTGTACATTCATTGACATGCCACACATCCAACTGATTGAGGGGATGACAGGGATAGACTTAGTTTACTGGCACAGTGAAGGGCAATAACTAAATGCTAGTGATGGTGTCAGATTGTGTACTTCGCCTTTACGTCCAGTCTTTCTTCCAGGATTCTCAGTTCTCCTGTGAATGAGAAGGGTAGGAAATTACAGCAGACAGACACTAAATAAATGAAATATGCATTCGTTCTTTCCGGATTCTCAGTTCTCCTGTGAATGAGAAGGGTAGGAAATTACAGCAGACAGACACTAAATAAATGAAATATGCATCCGTTCTTTCAGGATTCTCAAGACTGCATTCAAGGGAGAGGGCATGACATATAACAGCAGACAACCACAATTCCGAAGCCACCATGACCTTCAGGCAGGTCCATTCTTTCTGTCAAGTGTCTGAAGGCCATCACAGAAGAAAGAGTCAACAAAAAACACACATGGAAGTACTTCAAACCTTCGGGGACAAAAACATGGAAATAGAGTTTGTTTCTCACAGTTTTGCTGACGAGCCAGACTGTAAAAATAAGTTAACAAATCATTACACAGCGCCACTCAAGAGGAAAGAGGAACATCAAATATTGTTTTGACAATCCATAGTCAGTGAAAGGTCTCAGACGTGTAAACTTCAAGGAAAAAGATCATGGTCTGAAATCTGAAAGAAAGCAAAGCATCGAGGAATGCCGACGGCAGGGTTTTTTTTCCCCCTTGTATCATCTTCAGTGACCCTACGGTGATATTTCTCTGATGCCACTTATTCCAGCTGCCCCATCCAGAATCCCACACAGTTCATTCTGTAACAGCCCCAACACGGCATCAACAGGGAACAGCCCGTATAAATCGTTATGAGGTAATCCACCAAAGAAGACACTGCACTTCTGCCGAGTTACTTTGGTGGTATCTGGTGGCGTATATTTCAATCTAATGTATGCAGGTCACCACCTGCTAAGCTTCCTATGAGTGACTATATTTGCTGAGTTTGGGCACTGGCTTGAGTGAGTGTCCTCCCTTTGATAGAGAACTTCGTTGGCATTTTACTTTGCTGCTGAGAAGTGTTGCGGTAAAAAGTCTCGCATGGTGTCTTCTCCATCTGCGTTTCCCGGATTCTAAATACTGCAGTGAAGGGGGAGGGAGAGGAAATATAACAGCAGAGGGACACTTGTCCATGGTTAACAATAACAGTGACATCAACACTTGGCTCAATTTTCCTTTTCTGCAAGACCTTATTAACACAGACAACAACACATGAAAACTGATTTTTTTTCAGTTCAGACTATAAGTAGCTTCTTTGTATAAAAGGCAAAGAGCTGTCTGTATCTCTTGGTCTGGCTTAAGATAAGGGACTGGGGGAAACAAACGATAAAAAAAACAAATCAGTCTCAGACAGATTTCAAAGCAAGAAGGAAAGCTGATATCACCGCACTTGGCTGGCCTTTACTTTGCCACTAAACAGCACTGTGATAAAAAAAAAAAAAGACTACAGGAAGCACAAACAGGCAATGTCCGTTTTGATCAAACGAGTTCTCCTCCTTCCCTTCAGGCCACGGAACCAAAAATGGCAGTGTGAGGAATGGAATACACCACAGTCAGAGGAACACTGGTCTGAAGAAAGGAAATCAGACAAAAGTCATATCCTTGCTTTCATCCTCCCACCATTAAATCACTTAATTGCACGCGACTCTCTCTCTCTCTCTCTCTCTCTCTCTCTCTCTCTCTCCTCTCTCTCTCTCTCTCTCCTCTCTCTCTCTCTGTCTCCCTCTGTCTCTCTGTCTCTGTCTCTCTCTTCTGTCTCTCTCTCTCTCTCTCTCTCTCTCTCTCTCTCCCCTCTCTTTTCTCTCTCTCTCTTTTCAGGTCTTAGTTGTTGCTGTTTTTTAAAAGCGAAAAAAAGAAAGATAGAAAGACAGATCTGAGCAAGACGAATAAATTAAACAGCTAGTTCATGGGTACAGACGTGTGTGCGTTTGCGCGCATTCGTGCATGCTCTCTCTCTCTCTTCTCTCTCTCTCTCTCTCTCTCTCTCTCTCTCTCTCTCTCTCTCTCTCTCTCTCTCTCTCTCTCTCACACACACACACACACACACACACACACATACACACACACACACTGTCTCTCTCTCTCTCTCTCTCTCTCTCCTCTCTCTCTCTCTCTCTCTCTCTCTCTCTCTCACACACACACACACACACCACACACAACACACAACACACACACACACACACACACACACACACACTCTCTCTCTCTCTCTCTCTCTCTCTCTCTCTCTCTCTCTCTCTCTCTCTCTCTCTCTCTCTGTGTGTGTCTCTCTCTCTCTCTATCTCTCGCTTTTAAGGTCTTAGTTGTTTTTTAAAGCAAAAAAAAAAAAAAAGACAAGAGAAAAAAACAGAAAAGAAAAAGACAGATCCGAGAAAGACGAACAAATCGTACAGCTTATTCATTTCGCCAACGGCCATGCCACGTTGAAAGCACCGGTTCTCGTCCTGTCATGAGCAAACTCAAGTCAAGAGGCTGTCTCCATGCATGTCTCTGATGTCTTGATCCGGCGAAGGACGAGATTTCTCATTGGCCAAGGTGTCGATGGAAACATACCGAGATTACCGCCACAACAGAGGTGGTTATTACATCAAATGATGGGCTTGGGTTGAAACATAACAGATAGACAGTGTTGTGACTGTGGGTGACGATACCTCAAAATGTGTCTGTCAATTCATAATCTACACGGAGTACCACAGAAAGTTCTGATAATCTTCATTCCAAACATTACAGCATATGCATATATATATAGATATATATAAATGGAGAATAAAAAAATAAGGAAAGGTTAATTTTGTATATCACACAGAAAAGAACATCAAAATATTGCTTAACTGATCCCAAATTTCAATGAAAGCAATCGGTGTAACGGACGTATGAGTTTCAAACAAACAAAACTATGCTGGGAAAAACTTCAATACAGTGAGGAATACCAAAGGACAACGTTTGGTCCTTTGATTTTCCACTGAACTGTTTTGTGGTTAAAAAGTCTTCCTGAGCGTGTGCTGCTGAATATGTTTGTGGCAAAAAGCCTCCTAGAGAGCATAAAATGGCAATTACCTTTTTGTTACCTTCCTATCAGGTTCACAGGATCCTAATGGCGGCGCTATGAGTGGAACACAATATCGTAAAAAAAAAAAAGACTGAAATCAGGAAACCAGACTCTCTCTCTCTCTCTCTCTCTCTCTCTCTCTCCTCTCTCTCTCTCTCTCTCTCTCTCTCTTCATCTGAGTTTTACATGATATATACTGGTAGACAACCATGTGAGAAACGTCAAGTCCATCACACCCATTCTTTCTTCCAGGATTCTGAATACTCCAGTAAAAGGGGAAACAGTGGGGTGGGGGGGGGGGGGGGGGGGAGCACAGACTGCAATCCTCCTAGGCGAAGAAACGAGGTGTCTGTAAAAGGAATTTCGTTGTTTTCACATGAAACGGCCAACCCACATGAGTAAGACAAAAAGTGTGTTTCGAAAACGTGAAAATCTAATAAAATGCAAAAAAAAAAAAAAAAAGAGTTTCAAAGGCAATTCAGAGCAGTGAAAAATGCCAACCGCAGGGCATTTGGTTGTTTGGTTGACCTTCAATTCACAGCTGAGTACTGTTGTGGTAAAAAGCCTCCTAGAGAACACAAAGTGGCAATGTCCGTTTCGACCGAACACATCGTTCCCTTCCGGCCAAGCCTCAGGAAACAGTGTGGAGGTGTTAAGAGTGGCACACATCATGGTCAGTGAGGGAAAAAAGGATTGGAGACAGGAAAGCAACCAAATCAATATCCCCGCCTTTCATCCTCCCACAGCAAACTCACTCAAGTAGGCACGACTCTCTCTCTCTCTCTCTCTCTCTCTCTCTCTCTGTCTCTCTCCTCCCTCTCTCTCTCTCTCCAAACACATGCACACACGCTCTCTCTCTCTCGCTCTCTCTCTCTCTCTCTCTCTCTCTCTCTCTCTCGTTCGCTCGCGAGCGCGCGCGCGCACACACACACACACACACACACACACACACACACACACACACACACACACACACACACACACACACACGTGCACACATGCACGCGAGCGTACATCTGTTCTTAGCATATCAAATGGAGCCACGACATAATATCACTTTTGGACTTCGGTTTTTACTTTCTTTAAGAGAAAAAGGCAGAATAAACAAAGATGAAGGAACCGAACAACCATTTCACGTTTAAAACTCAAGTTGTTTGTATCTCTGTGCACATGGACTTGCCGTGTATATCCGGTTTAGATCGAGACTTCCCATTGGCCGAAGTAATGACGGAAACAGATTGAGTTTACCGCCACACACAATGAAGAGTGGTTATTAAATGCAAATGACGGCGTCAGGTTGTGGCCGTGGTCATGACATCCAATCGTTCTTCCAGGATGGATTCTGAAAGATTCCAGTGAAAGACAGAGGGATAAAAAAAGCCAGTAGACAAGTCACGTGACCAAGGGTGACACTGTCCCCTCAAAGAAGGTGGCGGTGGAATTAATAAGAAACTCTTCCTTCTGTGGCAGGCACTGATTTATAGCACGATCAAAAGCACCACCAAAACTTCTTGATTAAAATGGTATCTTCGCAAAAGAGAACTAGTTCACTAAATTAATCGCTGACGGGGTGGTTGGGGGCAGAGTGTGAAGATAAGTTGACCGCTCACTAAATCCAACTGATGTAGATTTCTCTCTTTAAAAAAAATCATCTCATTACTATCATTTAAAAGAGACGACATAAAATTGATAACGCGTATTAGCATGTCGTTTTGTCACTTCCAAGTCAGAAAAAAAATGTCTGTTATTCAACGTACCGGTGTAAAACACACAATTATCTTCTCTTAGGTGTACCTGCAGCCTCACTCCAGCCACCTCAACATGTTCTAACTTCAGCCGCCTGCTTTGTCTATATAGCGCTAAAACAAACATCGTTCATGAGATCTTTTGAAGAAACTATATTGGCTCAACATTAAGCATAGGGTTACGTATAAATCTGGTAGTCTACGTAATAAATTCATAGCACGCGAAGCGCCAGTCTATCTCTCCGGTCTCTTTAAAACATGCGTTCCTGCCCGTACTCTCCGGTCTTCCCGGTGACCGAATGTTTGGAATTCCTGAAAGCAGCGCGATTCAAGGGCTTCTTCATTTTCTGCAGTAAAACGTGTCCTTCAGTGGGTCCTCGCCTATTGTGGGATCCATGGAAATGAGGAGGCGGACAGACTGGCCAAGGAAGGGGGACAGCTGGAACAAAGTGACACAGAGGTCTCCTACCTTGAAGAGAAGACTTTCATTGAAACACTCTTCAGGAGAAAATGGAAACAGCAACACCCCAAATTCCAACCAGGCTGACTGCTACTACCACCTAAGCAGAGAAGATCAAGTGCTACTGTTCAGACTAAGGACTGGACATAACAGACTGAATGCACACATGTACAAAAAGTACAAGATTGGCGGGTCGGCGATGTGCCCATGCAAAGAGGCCGAAATGAACACCGAGCACATACTACAGGACTGTCACCTCCATGCTACTGCCAGTGGCTCTCAGGGCCACGCTGTACGGGGACCTGGCGAACCTTCGGAGGACAGCCAACTTCGTGCGGGCAACTGCATCACCATCTGAGTGTTCTAGAGGAAGAAGAAGGAGAATTTTCTGCAGCGACGCTCTGAAACCCACTGCCTTTCAACTGCATCACCATCTGAGTGTTCTAGAGGAAGAGAAAGGAGAATTTTCTGCAGCGACGCTCTGAAACCCACTGCCTTTCCAACGATGTCATGCCCCTTCCTTCATGTGTTTTAAGTCAGCTCTTAAAGTGTATCGGTTTGAACGCAAACTGCAGAATACCACCTGCAAAATTGCAACATTACTGCCTGTCACTTTCACGCATTTACAAGTGTGCGAATGAACTGTACAACTGTATTATTCTCTTGTGCGCGCGCGAGTGTGTGTGACACTGTTTGATTCTCTGTGTGTGTGTGTGCGTGTGTGTGTGTGTGTGTGTGTGTGTGTGTGTGCGTGCGTGCGTGTGTGTGTGTGTGTACTTGAGTTTATATGTATATATATATATATATATATATATATATATATATATATATAAAATATATATATATATATATGTGTGTGTGTGTGTGTGTGTGTGTGTGTGTGTGTTCGTTCGTTCGTTCGTACTTCTGTTTAATGTCTGTTCACTTTATATGATATTAGACGTGTGTGTGTGTGTGTGTGTGTGTGTGTGTGTGTGTGTGTGTGTGTGTGTGTGTGTGTGTGTGAGAGAGAGAGAGAGAGAGAGAGAGAGAGAGAGAGAGAGAGAGAGAGAGAGAGAGGAGAGAGAGAGAGAGAGAGAAGGAGCACTGCATTTGTCAGTATTTGTTCGATAAAAGACGTAAAAGGTCCAGCAGCCTGCGTTTTTGAGATTGTCGCTACATACATTGTCTTCATATTTTCATTATTATTATTATTATTATTATTATTATTATT
>CM031603.1:51722888-51725388 GCA_018398815.1 Conus ventricosus | reverse complement strand
AGAATTCAGTCGACTGAAGCGCTTTGCATATCAGAGGGTTCAAAACGAAATAGACGAAAAGCAGATATACATCACTAATTAAAACAATATTTTAGAAAAAATGGTTTAGGTGATGGAATAGCTATACAAGAACAAATGAAGCAAAAGCACTTGAAATAGTGCTCCAGATCTGAAGTACGGGAGAAAGCACGCAGAAGAGAACTGTCAACACATGTCTTAGCGACTACATGGTTAAAGCCCAAAATCTTTCAGGATTATCTCCAGGATCTCCGATTTCTGTTTTGTAGATTGATTACGCAAAGAAATTAAAGGGAACCCCCGTGGTCTTTTCTTTCTTTCTGCGTACGCAGGCTGATACTCCTGGGAAAACTCCCTTTTACCCAAAGGCAGGGGGTTTTGTGTGTAGGCCCGTTTTTTACCCCCGCCTTTAAAGGCAGCCATATTTCCTTCTTGGGGGAAGGTGATGTTGTGTCACGTGTCATCCATACCAAGGGCCCAAAAACTGGCTTTCTCTTCGAAAGTTGGTGATGGGATTTTACGTGTATGCAAGAGGGTACGCGTGCGTTCCCCCAACGGAACCTGGGTTTTTTAAGTCTCATTCAAAGGGGCCCTATAGGGGGAAAATGGAGTCAGAAAAAATTTTTAAAACCTCCGGGGAAAAAACCCCCCATCCCAAAAATTCAAAAACCCGAAACCCCCAGGATCACGAGTCCGGGCTCTCCCAAACAAAGCTACCCGGGCCCCCCAAGCTCCGGGGGAAAAATTCCATGTATTTTCCCACTCAAATGGAACATATTATTTAGAGTTTTTGGGGAATTGATGATGTGAGACAAAACATTTTACACGGAACCCCAAAAAAAATTTTGTTCAGGATTTTTCCCACCGGGATTTTTTTGGGTTTTTTTTTTTTTTTTGAATTTCTGGGGGACACTAACATTTTTCATTGATCTGAGATTTGACAGAAAGAAAAAAAATTTTAAACAAAATTTTGGTGTGTTTTTAGGTGTTTTTTAAAGGGGTTTAGTAAATTTAAAATGATGGTGGTTTGTTTCAAGCAGTAACACCCCTGATATGGCCATTTGCGGTTTTTAAGCGACATTACTTTTACCCCCCTTTTCTTTGTACGTGTGTGGGGTGTGTGTGTGTGTGGGTGTGTGTGTGTGTGTTGGGGTGAGTTGTAGGTATGTGGGTGTGTGTCGGGGCGTGCTTTGCGTGCGTGGTGCGTGCGTGCGTGCGGGGCGTGTGTGTGGGGCTTTGTGCGGGGGTTTTTTGCGCCCCGTGCGTGCGTGGGGCTCATTAAAAGGGTTCATATTGGGTTCCCCCCCCCCTTCTCTCCTCTCTTTTTCTCCTCTCTCTCTCTCTCTCTCTCCTTACTGATTCGTTTCATGTTTTTTTGTTTCAAGCATTTCATACTATCGATAAAATTTCTTTTCCGAGTTCTAATTAGATGTTCTAAAAAAACTCATCTAAAAATCCCCTTTTCTCCCCAAAAGGTTGCGCCCAAAATGATTTCTCCTTTACCCTAAAATTGTCATTAAAACGAAAGCTGTTAGGATTTTAAAAAATTTTTCATGAAAAACCCTTGGCACTATTTTTTTCTCAGATTTTTCCCAGAAATCAATGCCCGTGGAAGGGTGCCATTTTACCCCCCTCCCAAAAGGACTTATCTCTTTGTGTCATATTTCATTAAAAACGGGGTTACATTATGGAAAAAAAAATGCGAAGGGCATTTTAAAAAAAATCCCGCTTAGTTTCTTTTTAAAAAATTTCCCACCGTGAGTGTTTAAAAGGAACAGTTAAAAACTCGGAAAAAGGGGTTAATGAGGTTGAGTGGGTTTATTTCGGGGGGGGGGGGGGGGGGTATTTTTAAATTTTCAACCAAAAACTTTGTGCTTGCACTCCGCAAAAAAATTTCCCGGGTGGGTGGGGGGGGTGGGTGGGGGGGGTGGGCCCAGTGTGGGGAGTGATAGGGGGTGAGTGTGCGTGGGGTGTGTGTTGTGTGTGTGTGTGTGTTGTGTGGGGTGTGTGTGGGGTGTGTTTTGTGTTGTGGGGTTTCGTAAACGCACGTGTGTGCATGGTGGGTGTGTGTGTGTGG
Source organism: Conus ventricosus (assembly GCA_018398815.1). Taxonomy (NCBI): domain Eukaryota; kingdom Metazoa; phylum Mollusca; class Gastropoda; order Neogastropoda; family Conidae; genus Conus; species Conus ventricosus. Next base: position 51,723,293 of record CM031603.1, on the reverse strand, counting down.
GGTGGGGTGCGTGTGTGTGGGGTGTGTGTGTGTGTGGTACGTTTGTGTGTGGTTTTGTGTGTGTGTGTGTGTGTGTGTGTGTGTGTGTGTGTGTGTACTCCATATTCCTTTTTGCACTTAGGACTTTATATTCATTCATCATTGATCGTGGTCCTTTCGATTGGCTGATCCGTTTTCTACTTGATTTGATACTTTCTTCTTTCTTTATACATTTCTCATAGTTGAGTGCATAGTGTAAAAAAAAAAAAAAAAGCTGTAAGATTATCAGTTTACGCTAATTAAATTGTTCATATTCATACCTCTCTCTCTCTCTCTCTCTCTCTTCTCTCTCCTCTCTCTCTGACTCTCTCTCTCTCTCTCTCTCTCTGTCTCTCTGTCTGTCTCTCTTCTCTCTCTCTCTCTCTC
>CM031603.1:51712888-51715388 GCA_018398815.1 Conus ventricosus | reverse complement strand
CGTCGTCGTCGTCGTCATCGTGGTCGTCGTCGTCGTCATTATCATCATCATCATTGGCAAAGCAGTCCTTAATGAAAACCAGAATGTCATGTTCAATATGATTTTCTTCGGATAAAGAGGACTTTTTTTTTTTTTTTTTTTTTTTTTTTTTTGCTGGTGGTGGCGATAGTGGCGTTCATCATTTGCTTCTACTTTACTTATCCCTCCCCACCCCCAACTTTACCCACCGCTTCCTATTCTAGCCGTTTGTTTCTCCTTCATAATCATTTTCCCACTTTACCAACTTTTCCTACTTTATCCATATTTTCTATTGTATCTATCTTTTCCCAATTGATCTACCTTTTCCTGCTATACTAACCTGTCCTACTTTACCACCCTTTTCCTAAGTCACCCCACTTTTACCACCCTTTTCCTAAGTCACCCCACTTTTCCTACTTTTACCACCCTATTCCTACTGTATCTATCTTTTCCCAGTTAACTTACCTTTTCCTACTTCATTAACTGTTCCTACTTCACTCCCCCTTTCCTATTTTACTTTCCTTTTCCAACTGTACATACATTTTCCTACTTACCAGCCGCCGTGGCGAGATGGTTAGCGTCGCGGACTACCGGCTGAGAGGCCGTGGGTTCGATTCTCATCAGAGTCATGTGGGATTTTTTTGCCCTGACTGGCTGCTTCCCAGAGTTGAGTTTGCTACGGGCTCCGTTGGGAGACTGGGACCACACGGTCGACTTTCATCAACTTAATGGATGCGTCTCTGGTTGCCCAAATTTCCTGACCAACACTGCAGCTGTCTGTATCTCTCGGGCCTGGTTGACGCCGGGATATATCATGAAAGGAAGCGTAGAGTACAGCCCTGTCATGCAGTCTCAGACCGGAATGGAAATCCGTGGCGTCATCTTCATCATCCTCATTCTTATCAATCAGCAAAAGAAGAAAGAAGAAAAAAACTTTTCCTACTTTACCGACATTTTCCTGTTTACCAACCTTTTCTCTCTTTAATGCCAGTTTCCTACTTTATCTATCTTTCCCAACTGTACGTACCTACATTTCCTACGTTCTCTGCCAATCCGTATTTTACCAATCTTTCCCTACTTAGACACGTTTTCGTTTGTTTGTTTGTTTGTTTGTTTGTTTGGTGTTTTTTTTTTTTTTTTTTACTTTATCAAACGTTTCCTGGTTTACCTACATTTTCCTATTTTACTAGCCTTGTCCTTACTTTTCCTTACTTATTTTACCTTCTTTTCGAATATCAGCATTTTTTTCTTTTCAAGTTACCTTTTTTTTAAAGACAGTACTTATATAGCGCCTATCCCCGGCCAAAGACCAAGCTCTAAGCGCTTTACAATCCGCATTCTCGTTTACACAACGGGCTGCCTACCTGGGTAGAGCGGTCTGAAGAGCTCCCTGCTGGCGCTTCATTCAGTCCTTTTCCGTCTCATTCAGTCAATATCGTTCATTCAATTTAACAACTCTTTCATTCTTTCGATTTTATACGCAGAGTGCATGTTATGTGTAACGTGTCATCCATACCAACGACCAAACTGGCCTTCACTTCCGAAAGTCAGTGATGTGATATTACGTGTGTGCAAGATGTTATGCGTGCGTTCACACACGGAACTTCGGTTTATAATATCATTCGAAAAACTGACTATTTGGGAAATGGAGTCTGAATCAGTGTTAACCCCGAGGGAAAAAGTTCCCCTGTACTGAAACGGCCCGGTGGAGATTCGAACCCGCAACCCCAGGATCACCAAGATGACGAATCCGGCACTCCACCAGTCACGCTATTCCGGCCCCCCTTTCCTACTTTACCTATCTTTTCTTCTTTGCCTACTTTATCTAACCTTAGCAAACCTTTCCTCTTTAACGTACTATTCCCTACTTTGACAGCCCTTTCTTACTTACCTTTTCCTACGATATCTGCCTATGAGTACTTTACTTCCCATTTAGCTTTTCTTTTCCTGCTTAATTAACCAACCCTTTCTAGCTTACCTACCTTTTCTTACAATATCTGCCTATTTGCACTTTACCTCCCTTTTTTTTTTAGCTTACCCTTTCCTACTCTACCAACCCTTTCTTATATAACTGCCTTATCCCATGTTATCTGTCTATTTGTACCTTACAACCTTTTTTTCTACTTTACCAGTCTTGTCCTACTCTACCATCATTTTCCTACATGATCTTTCTTACTTTACTTCCCTTTTCCCACTTTTCGTGTCAATTCTTACTTGACCTCCCTTTCTCCACCTTTCAAGTTTTTGTTCTGCACTTTCTAACCTTTTCTACACTACCAACATTTTCCTGCTTTACCAGCCTTTTCCACATAATCAACATTTCCTAACTACATTACCCATATTTTTTCTACCCAGTCTTTTTACTGCTTCACCAACGTATTCCTATTTTGCCAAATATTTCTTACCTTATCAATTTTTTTTTTACTTTACCAACTCTTTCAACTGTACCTATGTTTTCCTGCTTTACCAACCTTTTTCTGTT
>CM031603.1:51700388-51707888 GCA_018398815.1 Conus ventricosus | reverse complement strand
AGGGTCGGTGTGCACGTGGACGCCAGCACCTGGACGCGGATGGCCAGAGTACGCCAGGGCATTCATGTCGGTGTGTGGGGTTAGGGATGTGTCACACGGCAGGTGTGTGGACACCTGAGATTGGTGCACCTGCAGGGTTGCACGTCAGCTGTCTCTGATGAGGGCCAGAGTTTGTCTTTCCGGATCAGTTTCCTCATGAGTGAAAGAAAAAGGGGGGTGGGGGTGGAGAGGGAGGACGGGGTGGAAGGATAGGTGTTTCAGAGAGACAGACAGACGGACAGGTCGATACGGTTAATTTATCTAAAAAGGCCATAGCCCCTCATGAAGGGGATGGTATATACATACAATGCAAGAAATCGTGCATCCAATACAAACAAAATGAGAACGATATCGTCGTGATTCAGACAGATAGAGAGAGACACGCAGACAGAAGCAGAGACGGACAGAGACAGAGTTCAGACGCTTAAAAATCCTGTTTTTTGTTGTTGTTTTTGTTGGTTGGTTGGTTGGTTGGTTTTTTTTTGTGTTTTATTTTTTTTTGCTGGTGTTGGTTTTTTTGGGGGGTATGTCTGTGCAGTTCGTACTTTTAATAGCAGCACCGAAGAAAAGAACAGACATTCAACAAAAGAAATTAAACTAAGTTGCACACACGAATGTCAACAATCTAAACTATCTAAACATAAGAAAAAAAATATAACACTCTTATCAATCTCAAACTGATGATGGAAAAGTCATTTGCAGACTATAAAAGCATATGAACATGTACCTCACATGCATGCATCTGATGTTCATATTAATTGGCTGACAATATACACCTCTTATTTGTAACATACAGAAGTGTGTAATATATTTCAGACACACGTGTTCCCCTTTATAAATCTTCTCCACTCTACTACTTCAATCACCACCATCCTTTTTCAGTATTATTTTTCGACGGTGAACGGTAGAAAAGTATAATTGTTTTTCCTATGTTCATCATTAAGCTTTGCAACGGATAATAAATGCCTTGCAGACATTTTCAAAATCAACAATCATTGTCAAGCATTTTCTTTTTTCTTATATCACAAATCCCTGCGACATATCTGGCTTGTAAAGATATAATGCTACCATAATCAGAGGATAATCAACCTTTTTAGCAGTAACATTTACAAGTTGAGACTTCATTCTAACATCGTTCTAGGCTCTACCGTGAAATATAAAATGGTTCAATTTTTTCTTATATCATCTGTACAACATGACACATAAACTATATATACTTCTTCCAGAATTAAACCACATTCTGTTCGCTTTCACATTTAGTGTTCTGGGTCTAATTTAACAAACCGTATCCTTCTGTCATTTATTAGTAACAACAATCAAGTGTTTCTTTTTTTTTTTTTCTTTCTTTCTTTTTTTTCTGGCAGTAAAATGCTCTTAACTGAGAGAAACCATGAATGGTTTAGATCAACTTTCATCTTGAAATGCCAGTTTTGTTTGAAACAGGATATTAAGCCGGCCTCAAGTTGTTTTATGAATGGATTTTCTTCTCACCCCCACCCATCCCCCCCCCCCCCCCCCCCCCACCCCACCACACCCCCGAGCTCACCCATGCTATACCAAATCCGTTTACTGTCAAAGTAAAGCTTGACATTACCGACCCCATTTTGTTTGCCTAACTCATTTTGTTAAAATGAGAGAGAGAGAGAGAGAGAGAGAGAGAGAGAGAGGAGAGAGAGAGAGAGAGAGAGAGAGGCGATGGAATTTGTCATTTTTGCTTCTGTGCTTGGGATAATTTTGTTTGTTTCTTTCTTTCTTTCCTTCTGTCTTTTTACTGCGTCCCAGTTTTGTTTATTTGTTGTTGTTTTTGTTGTTGTTGTTGTTTTTGCTTTACATTTGTTTTGTTTTGTTTTGTTTTTCATCCTTGCATGTATCGACAATATCTGGGAGCTAAACTCTTACTCATTTCTTAACATGAATATTTCTAGAAAGCTTCATTTCTAATTTCGCAGTAGTCTACTTCATCCTGGATACTTTCCATCGGAGTTCACAGCTTAGACACGCATGACATCTTGCCTTTAAAAGAATTAAGGGGGTGACTTATCCATGGATACAAAATAACACAATTACGCGACACACAGAGAGAGAGAGAGAGAGAGAGAGAGAGAGAGAGAGAGAGACAGAGACAGACAGACAGACAGACAGGCAGACAGAATTTAACAGACATTGAGAACATATGATTAGGCAAGCTTTCTTCTTTAATCGATGTGCATAGAGTTTTCAGTTATCTAAAAATTAAGTGGATGGACAAAGGAACACAAATACATAACAATATAGTGCAAGAAAAAGGACTATGCTGAGACTTTTCAAGCAAAAGTAAATTAAGAGAGTACTCTCTCTCTCTCTCTCTCTCTCTCTTCTCTCTCTCTCTCTCTCTCTCTCTCTCTCGTAAGTACCTATAGCGGCGCAAATGCAGTTCTCTTCTTTTGTTTTTGATAATAGTTTCAACGTTATGTGAATAAACTGAAGAAAACAAAACAGACACTGAGCGCAGATGTTCCACTTTTTTACAATTACCCATGACGTCACTTCCGTTCCTCGCCCACACCCAACAAGTTATCACCATCAATTTTGAACGGGGACTGCTGTTACCAACATCATTCTGTCGTCTTGTCGGCATGTGCCTCACACCATATGCCTGTATTTCTGGTGTAATCCAGTTCTCTACATTTTCTTTCTTTCTTTTCCCCACTTCCGTAGTTGCGCCCTTTGCATGACCCTGCACCGCTAGAAGGGCAATAACTCGTGTCGTGCACCGCGCCCTGCTAAAACGACTCTCCAAAAAGCAGAGCAAAAAAGGTCACGAGTCATATGTTTAGAGTCCCCCCTTATGCGGCATCTGTGACCAAACTGCAGATACTACATCGTCTCTTGGACTTGTCAGCAGCATTTGACAGGCTGTTGGGTTAATGGGGCCGTTTATTTCTCCCCTGTGATGGAGACAGCAAGGCGGCATGCTGTGTCGGCCGAGCGTGAAGGTCGTTGCTCCCCTCGGTCTGACAGGAAGGCCGTCACACAGTGTGTCACCAGACTGACAGTATGCAGTCATTGTGTCAGCTCTGCCCGCCTGGAATTTTGACGGTGTGCTGAAAGAATGGTACCCCCCTCCCCCTCCTCCATCCGCCACCCTTTGCCTCCCTCTTCTCTCTCTCTCTCTCTCTCTCTCTCTCTCTCTCTCTCTCTCTCTCTCTCTCTCTCTCTCTCTCTCTCTCTCTCTCTCTCTCTCTCTCTCTCTCTCTCTTTCTCTCTCTCAAGCTATTTGACACTCAAGTGCAGCAAAGTTCAATGTAGTTCTGAGTTATGGGGCATGGATAAAGCTGCAATCAACTGCGAATCAGTGCATACACTTGCCTTCAAGAAATTCTTAGGTGTCGACAGACGAACTCCTAAAGATTTCATAGACATCCAACATATGTTGGTTCAAATAAATGGTTGAAATTGGTGCAACTGGATGACACCAGAATACCTCGCAAAGCGTATGATAGGTTGTTTGACTTAGATACGAGAGGTAAGGAAAATTGGGTAACCAAAACATACGGCTCTGTTTGTTTGAGATTGGATTTGGTTTTGTTTGTTTGAATCCAGGTGTTAGTAATGTTGCTGATTTTATCCCACATTTTCGTCAGAGATTAACTGATTGTAGCTGTCAAAAATAGTCTGATCACATTCAAAGAAGTGAACGGTTTACGTGTTCTGGAAATTTTTGCAATTATCCTGATCTCCAACCGTATTTAAAGCTTGATATGGATAAACATTTGAAATTTGTAACAACGACAATGACTGCAGCTTTTTCAGTAAGCCCTACTGCTCAAGTCCAGATACGCAGAAACGAGAGTAGTTCTTTTTTTCTTTCTGCTACGCAGGCTGATACTCCTGCGGACACTGCCTGTATAGACAGGCAGTGGAGTTTTGTGTGTATGACCGTTGTTTATCCCGCCATCAAGGCATCCATACTCCATCTTCGGGGAAGGTGCATGCTATGTGTCACGTGTCATCCATACCAACGACCAAACTGACCTTCTCTTGCGAAAGTTGGTGATGGGATTTTACGAGTGTGCGAGATGTTGTGCGTGCGTTCACACACCGAACCTCGGTTTATAGTCTCATTCGAAGGACTATATGGGGAATGGAGTCAGAATCAATGTTAACTCCGAGGGAAAAATCCCTTTGTACCGAAATTCGAAACCGCAACCCCAGGATCACCTGTCCGGCGCTCTACCAACTGAGCTATTCCGGCCCCCTAAACGAGAGTAGTCATTTGAATGTCCGTGGTTGGAGCAGATTTCGACGCTCATCCTGTGGAGTACTTCATGCCGTACCTTTTGTGGTGTAACAGACTATATCTTGCTGAAGAAAAAAAAAGTTATACGGTGGGGTTTTGAACAGGGGCTTCCTATTAAAAACCCTGTAGGTGACTCGCCTTTGAAAAAGGAAAAAAGAAACGAAAGCTTCGTTTTGTCGAACATGAAAGTCGCATTCGTTTAAACGATAAATCTGCCAACTTGCGCGTTGATTTGACCGTTTGTAAAACATAAGGTGTTTTCTAATTTAATTCGCTTTGATCCTTGACGAAAAGAGAACACAACGGAGAGAAATCAGGTTTGAAGGCGAGTTAGCGGTAGCTTTTCCCGCGAAGACAGATTCTAGCATGTAGCGCCGATATTTGCTCAACATAGAGCCCCCTCCTGAAAGGTCTACAGGGTTCTCATCCTGTGTGCTCAACAACTGCACTCTTCAGTTGTCTTGAAAGAATCTCGTGCGATCAACAGTCGTAGTCTTCAGTTGTCTTTGCAGGAGCTAACACAGTAGGCATTTACACTCTTCAGTTGTCTCAACACGACGTCAAGGTAAAGAGCCGTACTCTTCAGTTGGCTTTGCAGGAGCTAACACAGTAGGTATTCATATCCTTCAGTTGTCCTACCAAGATCTCATGCAGTAGGCATTCACACTCTTCAGTTGTCTCAACACGATGTCATGGTAAACAGCCGTACTCTTCAGATGTCTTGGCCGCCTTGGCTTAAGGCTGTGTCAGGCCAATTGACATAGGCTAGAACACCAAGGCTACATCAAAATGTTGTTATGCATTGCGTAGTTATGCCGGGATTGTCTTCAGTTATGACAAGCTCCTAGCATAACATTATCAGTCTCCAAAATCCCCCGAAGTCGGAGTGTGGCTGCCCACGTCATGTTCGCATCCCCAGCTGATGCATTTGTACCACAGTGTTTAAGTACTTTGGCTGTTCGGATGGTCCCTGGAGTCTTTTAGCCAGGGTACGACAATAACAACAGATGTCTTGGCAGAATCTCGTGCGGTAAAACAGCCGTACTCGTCAGGTGTCTCGGAAGAATATCTTGTGGTAAATCAGACATACACTTCAGCTGTCTCCGCAGGATGTCGTGCGCTGAACAGATGTACTTTTTTGTTGTTTCTATGGGATATCGTACGATAAACAACTGCACTTTTCAGTTGTCTTGGCAACATTTCGCGCGGTAAATAATCCAACTCTTCACTTTTCGTGATCTCCTACGCTAAAAAACCCTACCTTCAGCTGTCTCGACAGGAACTCGTGTGCTCAACAACCATACTCTCCAGCTGTCTCGACAGGAACTCGTGTGCTCAACAACCATACTCTCCAGTTGTCTTCGCAGGATGCCGGGCGTAAACTGCTGTTTATTGTTGTTGTTGTTGTTTTGTTGTTGTTTCTTGCTTTGTTGTTGTTGTTGTTGTTTTTTCAGCAGGATATCATGTTGTGAAAATCCGTACTCTTCAGTTGCCTCGGAAGGGTCTCGCGCGATCAGCAGCCATATTCTTCAGTTGTATTCTTAGGATCTTGTGCGGAGTACAGTGCTCTTCGGTCGTCTTAAAAGGATCTCGAGCGGTCAATAGCAGTGCTTTTCAGCTGTCTTCGCAGGATCTCGCGTAGAGCTGTAGTCTTCAGTTGTCTAGGCAGAATCTCTAACAATAAACAGCCGTACTTTTTTTTTTTTTTGAGTACGCAGGATCTCGTGCGCCGGACGGCTGTACTAGTTGTGTCCCAACAGTATCTTTTGCGGCATATAACCATACTCTTTAATGGTCTCTACGGGATCTCATGCGGTAAATACCCATACTCTTATATTATCTCCGAAGGATCTTGTGCGGTAAACAGCCATTCTTTTCAGTTTGCTCAAAAGTACCTCGTATAGTAAATAGCCCCAGCGTGATCTCGTGTAGCAAACAGTTCAACTTAATTTATCATGGCAGGATCTTGTTCAAGAAACAGCCATACTGTTCAGTTATTTCTGTGCAGTCAACAGTCACGCTCTTTAGTTTTCTCCACAGGATTTTGCATCTGTGCAAGTTGCATTTGAATCTGTCTTCATACCGTTTGTGGACGACCTTGGATTATCTTCTCATTTACCTGCTTCCCATGGAGAGCACCAAAGGGCGTTAGTCTGTGCTTTTTTCTCTCTCTTGATGAAAAGATAAGTTCAGCGCCGGTTGCGTGGGCTTGGTCCATCGTGATGAAATTCGGCACCCTACTCTAAGGTCGCGATCAGTGTGCTGCGCACAAATGGAGAGTCCTCATTTTAACCAAGCGAACAAATGTCTGTGATTTTTTCTCGACGATTGTGTTAAAAACCGACCGAAGTAATGTGTTAATCGATACACTGTCACAGTAACCATAAGTCTTAACAATTCTGAAAATATCTCTTGTGCTAAGTGATCACGTGTCGCTGTACTACCGCTCACGGGAACCAAGAAGGGGAAGAACTCTTCCTGTCAACAACAAAAAAATAAAAGGATATCTACGTTAAAAACAAATCTTAAAAAAATGTTAGCGAACCGCCCAGAGAACGTGGACAAACGAGTCACAAGACAAAACGCCTTCTTCCTTGCGCTGAACCCTAAACGATCTGAAGCGATCAAAGCTAAGTGAATTTTCGTTGTTTTATTCGTTTATGTCTCGCCTGAGGAAGACCTAAGAGGTCGAAACGCGTTGTGTTTTGTCTTGTGACTCGTTTGTCCACGTTCTCTGGGCGGTTCGCTAACATTTATTTAAGATTTGTTTAGATTTCCGCCTGCAGTCGTCTCTCTTTGCAACTAGATCTACGTTAAAAACGTCAAAGCGCCGTTCAGACTGATTCGACGGTTAAAATGTGCATCATTATTCACAGTCCTATGATACATCTAGTGGTGACTGGGTGTGTATGTGGGGATGGCGGGGAGGTGGGAGTGAGGGAGGCGTAGGGAAACGAGGCGGGGATAAGATTGAAAACTGCGCGATAATTCCACAAACGGATAATAATTGTATGTCACAAATGTCGTGACCTCATAGTTGCCAGCTGAATTTAACAGGTGTGCTCGGTCGAGGACTGGGAGACCGGTGACATGATGATGTATTGAGGAAGGTTCCCAGTTATTTTCCTTGCCAGCGGTACAATGTCCACTGCTGCACGCTTTCACGACAGGGCTGATAGTCG
>CM031603.1:51685388-51697888 GCA_018398815.1 Conus ventricosus | reverse complement strand
AAGTATTGTAATCCTAAGACAAGGGGTTTCTTACTGTATGTTCCCAAGATAGTTAAATACTAGGCTTGGCATTGCTTCCAAGATAAGTTAATACTAGGCTTGGCATTTCAGCCCCAGAGTACTCATTTCGCACAGATTGCCTATAATTCGCTCTCATAGTTGGGTCAGGCGCTGGGCGTCTTATAAAAACTAATTACGTTGTCCCAAGCTAATATTATCATTCATAGGATTGTGCTATTACGTCACTCGTGTCGTAACCGCCAGTTTGGCTGACGTAGTTATAAAATCTTGTTCAAAAAAAAAAAAAAGAAGATATAATGGCGGAAGAAAAGAACACCCCTATTGAACAACTTGTGAGCGTCGCTCGTGATTTAGGTTATTCGGGAGAAGAGTTGCGAGCATTTGTTGAAAACCAGCAAAAGATGGAAAGCGATGACGCGCGGAAAGACGACGTGTCGCGGGAGAAATAGCAGAGCAGGAAACAGAAAAATTAAGGATTCAGGCTAATGATAATCAGGCTAGGCAGGAAACAGAAAGGATTAAAGCTAGGGAAACGCAGGAAACAGAAAGAATAAGGGAAGCGCAGGAAACAGAAAGAATGAAGCAGAAACGGAAAGATTAAAGGTTCAATTAGAGTTGGAGAAGGTGAGAATACAAAGGGAGACCACCGAGGATGGGAGTTCAGTTTCCAGTGACTCTGTGCGCAGCTATGCCCCCCGACCCAAGTTGCCAAAATTCTCGGAAGGAACCGATTCGATTGATGCATACATCAGTCGTTTCGAAACGTTTGCGACCAGTCAGGGTTGGCCTCCAGAAGAGTGGGCAGTCATTTTGTCGGCGTCACTGACGGTAAGGCATTGCAGATTTTCACTGCGTTACCAGCGGAACAACAGTCTGATTTCGGCGCTGTGAAGAATCGTTGATGAAAGGGTTTGACCTCACAGAGGAAGGATTCAGGAAGAAATTTCGTTCAGCTAAATTACAAGCAGGTGAGACGTACACTCAGTTTGGTGCACGTCTAGATCACTATTTTGATAAATGGTTAGAGTTGAGTGGTACGAAGAAGAGTTTGCTGAATTGAAAGAGCTAGTTATGAAAGAACAGATTTTGTCAGGTTGCGGCCCTGAGTTAACTATACATTTGAAAGAGAGACAGCCAAGACAGCAGGGGAGTTGTTGAAGTTCGCAGAGGTGTATAGAGAGGCACGTTTGGGCACTAAGGTGCAGGAGAAACAGGTGCTAGGCACAGGTGAGAAGAGTGCAAGGAGACTAGGGAGTTTTCTGCAAAGTCTGCAAACCCAGTGGTGGGCAGAAGAAGGGCAAAGGGACATTAGGTGTTTCATTTGTCACAAGAAGGGACATGTGGCTAGGATTGTCGCATGAGGTTCCAGAAGGCAGCAGCCTTGCAAGAGGTGGATAAGGTCGTCAAGGGAAACGACCTGCAGTGGAACCAAAAGGGATTCAGTCTGAAGAGGTGGAGTGCAGCTTATGGCTAGCACTGGACAGCAGTCAGTGTCAGGGATGGAGGGCACTAGCTGAGTGGTTCGTTACCAGTGGAAGAAGGGTGGATTGGCCAGCAGAGGTGAAAGTGTTACGAGACACTGGTTGTTCATGCGGGTAGTACGAACAACGCTGGTCGATAAAGGGGATTTGACAGGGCAAATCCAGACCTGTACTCTAATCGATGGCACTGTGAGGGAGTTTCCAGTTGCTAAATAGAAGTACGTAACCCCTTACTTCTCAGGCGAGTTGTCTGCGTGGTAATGGAGAAACCCTTCATGATTTGATCATTGGAAATATTCCAGGGGCAAGGATCCAGGGGATCCTGAGTTGTTGACTGCTACAGGGCAGCAGTTCAAACACGGAGCAAGAAGGAGGAAAAGGTTGTTAAACCGTTCGTTGTTCCAGGAAGGAAGTCGGGCATAGACGTGTCGCCTGATGAGTTTAGGCAGCACAGGAACAAGACCCTTCGCTCGTGAAGTCTGGGAGTTGCAAGAGGTGGAGAGAAACAGGTGGTTAGAGGAGGTGAGACAGCATTTCTTGTGAAAGGCGGGCTGTTGTACCGAGTGTTCACCAAGGGGAAGACAGGTAAGGTGACCACTCAGTTAGAGGTACCAGCATGTTATCGTGACACTGTCATGTCAGTGGGTCACGAGTCGCTCATGGCGAGTCATCTCGGCACCGGTAAAACGGCTGACCGAGTCTTTGATGATTTTCATTGGCCAGGGGCAATGGCAGACATAAAGCGGTTCTGCATGTCATGTGATGTGTGTCAAAGGTCAGCCACAAGAGGGGTGAAGAGGAAGGCACCACTTAAACAGCCTCCTTTAATTGACACACCATTCAGGAGGGTGGCTATTGATCTGATCGGCCCAATCTCGCCCTGTTCCAAAGGTGGGCACAGGTATGAGACATGTAAGTTTGCAAGGGAAGGTTTGCAGGAGGCTAGGGTCGTTCAGAAGAAGCAATATGACAGGAAGGTGAGGAAGCAATCCCCCAAGGTGGGAGATCAAGTCCTGGTAACTGCTTCCCACGGGTCACAACAAGCTGCTGATGCATTGGAAAGGACCATTCACCATCACTGAAAAGGTCGGTCGAGATTACCGAATTGATGTGAATGGAAAACCAAAACTTTTCCATGCAAATTCCTCCGCAAATATATTCAGCGTGAGACGCAGAACATAGGCGCAGCAGCAATCATTGTTGAGCGAAAGAGACCCAGCAGAAGAAGGTGAGATTTTGTTGCCTAAGTTCCCAGAAGAGTCATACAGGGATGTGTCACTGTATGAAGGGCTAGACAGTAGGAGTTCCTAGGTTTTGTTGTCGGAGGCGACACAAAGCAGCCGGAAAGAGGAAAGGTGGAGAAGATGATGAATTCAGAGAGACCAAAGACCAAAACAGAAGTCAGGAGTCTGCTAGGTTTTATGGGTTCTATAGGGAGTTTGTTCCAAATTTCGCAGCAATCACGAGTCCTCTCAGTGATTTGATCAAGGCAGGAAACCGGCAGTGGTCGAGTGGTCAGACGCTGCAGAGCAAGCACTGCAGACGGTGTGGAAAGACTAGGTTCCCGTCCCATCTTGAAGCTACCAATATGTCCAAACCATTTTTGTTGCGGACAGATGCATCAGGTGGTGGATAGGTGCAGTATTGTTACAGGAGCATGAAGGGTCGAGTTTCCTGTGAGATATGCTAGCAGGAAGTTTGACAAAGTGTGAAGAAGGGTACGCAACGGTGGGAGAAGGAGTGTTTAGCTGTCGTGTGGGCCGTGCAGAAGTTCCACAAATACTTGTATGGGAAAGAGTTCGTGATAGAGACAGATCACCAACCACTCAAATTCCTGCAGGAGGCACAGCTGAAAAACAGCAGGTTCTGCGTTGGGCAATGGCATTGCAGCCCTACAGGTATCGAGTGCAGTACATTCCAGTCGACAGAATGTCGGGGCTGACTATTTAAGTCGTGTAGTCTAGCAAGCTGCAACTCAGAGGAAGTCAGTCATATCCGCGGTGCTTTGTTGATAATATGTGTTGATCACAGTTATGTTGATTGGATATGGGTTCATTCCCAGTTGGCTATGGTTCATATTTTTTTTTGTGTGAGACTTGTTCATATTTCTTTGTGAGACTTTGTTCATGTGAATGTAGTTATGCTTGGAGCATACAGTCGCTTGTGTAGTGATGCATTATTTGCAATAAGTGAGGACGGAGATTCCTCAGTGAAGTGTCATGGATCGTGATCATACTATATTGTGCTTTTCATAGGAATTGTGAAGAGAAGATGTGGCAAATCCGCAAGTAGGGGAATTGCATAGGTGCGCCACAGAGGTCGTTATAAAATGAGTCGAAATAACGCAAGAGCGCACGTCAATGATAACTCATTGGAGTGGTATTCACTAATGATATATTTTTATAACTTATAAACCGTTGTTGTAAAGTATTTTTTTTTAAACTTTGCGCGTGTAGCTGTGTGTCAGCAAATTCGGTTGTTGTCTTTTTTGTACCGTTGTTTTGAGACAATGCGGTGCATAGTCTTTTGCAAGGGGAAATTGTACACGGTCAAAATTCAACACAACCGAAGTGTGGTCAGTCGTCGGCCACTCCAACTGGACATAAGTCCAAACTCAAACATTCTAGGCGTCAGAAAGACGGGCCATAGGTCGGGTCCGCCAATTAAGCATAGGGGAGAGGCTCCACAGAGACGTTCTGTCCCGCCAGACGACTAAGCGGCTTTGACCGACGCCTCGATGTCTGCCCAGACGGACCTCAGTGCCTGGGCCAGCCTTATCCGGCCAATTTGTGGAACCAACGTCATTGTTAGTCGGACGTCGCAGGTTAAAGCAGGAAAGGGAGAGGGAGAAGGTAGTGTGTGGTGGGGTGAAATCTAGCTAATCAATTAAATGACCAATTGACCACCACAGAGAGTAAGGCGTGTAGACGGGACTGTCATGATTTGAACATCCAATGGAATTAGAGGGGATAACTTCGGGTGTCAGGGCGGTAAAAATACTGACCAATGGTACTGGCCCTTGGACACGGGGTTAGAGCATAAAGGAATGTGTGAGGGAGAGAGAAGGGAGGAGGAAAAAACGAACAGACAGAGAGAGAGAGAGGGAAGTTCGGGAGAGTAGGCTCTCGCCTACAGGAAGGCAGGGAGATGAGAACGAACAGAGACAGAGAGATGAGGAGGTTTTAGGTGTAGTCTCTGCACGAGGGAAAAGGCAGAGAGATGAAGAGAGGGGAGAACGAAGAGAGAAACAGAGAGAGGGAGAGGTTCTAGGTCTGCTTGAGAGAAAAGCAGAGAGATGAGGGGAGGAGAGAAGAGAACCAAGTTGAGAGATTAGCATGAGATAGTCTGCAGAGGAAGGACTGAGGAGAGATGTGGAGAGAGAGAGAGTTGCTAATTTTAGAAGAAGAAAAGAAAGAAAAGAAAAAAAAAGAAAAGAAAAGCAACCATGTCCATTTGATAAGAGCAGACTAGAAGAGAGAGAGAGAGAGAGGGTGCAATGCGTTAATGCAGGAAGAAAGAAGGAGAACAGATCGATGTTGATAGTCACTGTTCTACCCTAACCGGGGGTTCGACCTCATACCTGGCAGCGTCACTTCGCCAAGCAGAACCACAGACCAACGCCAACAGTCTCACCTGACCAGGCGCCATCAGACCAACACCAGTGCCGGCAGTTGTGTCGTGTTGTGAAAGTGACAGTGAAAAGAAAAAGAAAAGAAAAGAAAAGACAGTGATTCGTGAATAGTTAAGATCACCTGGCCAGGTAAAGTAGAAATCTGTTTATACCCGGGTTAGTTAATGATGTTTTAGATAAATGATTTTGTGAAGTTCAAGGAAAGAGAGAATGTTTTATTTTGTTTGATTCTATATGCATTGATGTTCTTTCTATGATCATGTATAGTAAAGTTATAGACTTTACTAGTGGTTTGATGTGACGAATGCATGATATATGAATGAGATCGTAAGCAAGCTGTGAGTGTGTTTGGGCTGTGCGCTAGTCCCTCCTCCACTGACATTACACCGAGGTTGACACATTGGGTTGTGCTTCTGTTGTTTCGCCTGCAAAGCATGCCCAACTCAGTGGTGAACACACACACACCATGGTCATAGTGCAGTATAAAAGCCGGGTCATTTTGGCAACCGGCAGGCACACCGTACCAAAAAACAGCATGCCACGTTTGAGCCCAGCAGAGAGAGAAAACGCCCTGGGTCGTTTGCAAGTTGGTCAGAGTGCAACTGATGTGGCCCATGCTTTGAATGTCTCCCCCAGTACCATATGCCGACTTTGGACTCGCTTCCAGAGGACAGGGTCATCAGCTGATGCCCCGAGGTCAGGCCGACCTCATATCACAACGCCAGCCCAAGACCGCTTTATACGGCTCAGACATCTCCGCAATCGCTTCCTGCCGGCCTCGTCCACTGTCCAGGCATGCGCTGGTGTCCGTCGCATCTCCGACCAGACTGTCCGGAACAGGCTGCATGCTGCTGGGCTGAGGGCTTACAGGCCCCTACGTGGCAACGTAATGACGTGGCGCCATCGACAGACCAGACTGCAATGGGCTACGCAACACAGACACTGGACACTGAGGAACCATTGGCGACACGTCTGGTTCTCGGATGAGTCACAGTTTCTGCTGCAGCGCCATGACAGGAGGCGAAGGGTTTACTGCCGGGTTAATGAACGCAACCAGCAGAACTGCGTCGACGAGGCACCTCCGCAGGGTGGCGGCAATGTCATGGTATGGGGGGCCATCAGCAACACAGGCAGGAGCCAGCTGGTGCGCGTGGAAGGTCACCTGACAGCCCAGCAGTACGTCCAGGTCATTGTTCAGCCACACGTCCTGCCTCTAATGGCCACTCCCAGGGCCGTGTTCCAGCAGGACAACGCCAGGCCCCACCACAGCACGCCTGACCACAGCCTTCTTTACCGCCAACAACATCAACACCCTGGCCTGGCCCTCTCTTTCCCCGGATTTGAATCCTATTGAGCACGTTTGGGACGTTTTGGACAGACGCCTGAGAGTGAGGGCCAACGCCCCAGCGACTCCAAATGAACTGTTCCGGGCATTGCAGGCCGAGTGGGCGGCCATCCCACAGCAGACAATCAGGAACATTATTGCTTCATTGCCCCGCAGATGCCAGGCTACCATTGCAGCCAGAGGGGGTCACACCCGTTACTGACTTTGGAAGCGGCCTGGCGATTTCCCTGAGGATCTGGGGCTGGTTCTTTACCACAGCATTACAGGGAGACTTCTGTCCTACTGATGACCTGTTTTTGTCATTTTCACATTAAACGTGTTGTCACACTGAGCTTCAATAAATTGTGTTTCAAATCGGCAGCTTGGCATTTTGCGTTTCTTTTTTTGAACAGTATAGTTGTTGTTGTAGCAGCAGCAGCAGCAGTAGTAGTACCATCATCATCACTATCATCATCATCATCATCATTGTTATCATACTTTTTACTCACAATGTCATTGCCTCGTTTCATGCCGCCTAAAAAGAAACAGACACGCGAACGATTTGCACGTGATTCGTGATCCGCGCGCGCGCGCGCGCGCGCGCCTGTGTGTGTGTGTGTGTGTGTGTGTGTGTGTGTGTGTGTGTGTGTGTGTGTGCGACCGTGCGTGCGTGCCTACGTGTGTGTGTGTGTGTGTGTGTGTGTGTGTGTGTGTGCGCGCGTACGTACGTACGTACATGCACGTGCACGTCATTGCGCCCATGCAGCGTCCTGTGTGTCTATACGCTGTATGAGTCACCAGACAAACCAGGTCTGGGTGGCCAAGCCGCGGCGTGGGAACAAGGCCCTGCTAACCCCAGTCCCCGAACCCTGGTTCCTCTTTGGGCCAAGCCCTTTTCAAATTAGCGACGGCAATAATTGCATCATTTGTTGCCCGTTAAACGCCGCTGGTGTTAAGTTGCTCCTATCAGCAAAAGTTCAATGGTGACGAATGAAAGGGTGTCGGGGAAGAGGTGTGAGAAAGCGGGGGGTGACGGCGGGGGTGGGGGTGGGGGGCTGGGAGTGCGAGGGTGGGGGTTGGTGGTGATGGGTGAGGGAGGGAGGGGATGGGGATAGGGGAAGGAGGTGGGTGGGGTTGGAGGATTATTGCAGAGGTTGAAGGTGTAGGGGAAATTGTGTGACCGAGTGCACGCTCTCTCTCTCTCTCTCTCTCTCTCTCTCTCTCTCTCTCTCTTGTTCCTCACAACCGATTGAAAAAGACCTGGAATAACTAATAGGTCCGCTTTATCCTTTATGATTGCCCCCCCCCCCCTACTCCATCTCTCTCTCTCTCTCTCTCTCTCTCTCTCTCTCTCTCTCTCTCCCTCCCTCCCCTCCCCTCCCCGCCTCCCACCCCCCGATCTTTTTGAAAGTGTGGAACGACCAGGCATTGACATTACCGACCTCAGCAAGGGAAGTTACTTCCCAGGTTCTGCACCCGATGCTCCAGAGTTAACACTCTTTGACGGTGCTGTGGAAGTGGTTGGACTGGCTCCTTTTTCAGGAGTGAACAAAAGGAGTTTGCTTTCTGTGTGCGAGTGCGCGTAGGAGAGTGCGTGCGAGTGTGCGTGCGTATGTGTGAGTGTGCGTGCGTGCGTACGTGCGTGCGTGCGTGCGTGCACGCATGTGTGTGTGTGTGTGTGTGTGTGTGTGTGTGTGTGTGTGTGTGTGGATCACTTTGTCCAGGGGTTTACAGCGGTCACGAAAGTCATGAGCGTTCAAGCGGAGAAAAACGGTCGATGTGGTAAAGAGAGACAGACAGACAGACAGACAGAGGGGGAAGAGGAGGAGGAGGAGGAGGAGGAGGCAGTGTAATTGACGAAAAAATTGTATTACAATATCCAAGGTGAAATTGCTGATGACGTCTTTCCAAGGTAATTCTTTTTCCGCTTTTTTTTTTCTGGAGCCCGCTTTTAGTAAGCATTCAGAAGATAGCATACTGATGGGACAGGGAGAGGGTGTGTGCGCGGAGTTGGACCTGTCGATGCTCACCCACTGCCCTACCCCCCCTCCCCCTCCCCGTGCGTCTGTGTGTGTGTGTGTGTGTGTGTGTGTGTGTGTGTGTGTGTGTGTGTGTCTGTGTGTGTCTGTGCGTGTGCGCGTGCGCGTGTGTGTGTGTGCGCATACGCGTGTGTGATAGACAAATAGACAGAAAGACAGATAGACAGACATTCAGATAGCCAGGCACATAGGCACACACACACACACACACACACACACACACACACACACACACACACACAGACACACACACACACACACACACACACACACACACACACACACACACACACAGAGAGAGAGAGAGAGAGAGAGAGAGAGAGAGAGAGAGAGAGAGAGAGAGAGAGAGAGCATTCTATGACTACTTTATCTGCAAGAACGAATCAAATTCTGTTCCACATCCGCCCCACCCCCATCTTTCAAGAACAACTTATACTCTATTCCACGACCCCCTCTCTCCATCAACGATTCACACTCTATTCCAAAACCCCGACTTCCATCAACACCTCACATTCCATTTCCCGACTCTCCTACCCCCAGCAACAATTTACACTCTATTCCAAAGCCTCCTACCTCCATCAACACCTCACATTCCAATTCCCGACTCTCCTACCCCCAACAACAATTTACACTCTATTCCAAAACCTCCTACCTCCATCAACATTTAACATTCCATTTCCCGACTCTCCTACCCCAACAACATTTCACACTCTATTCCAAAACCTCCTACCTCCATCAACATTTAACATTCCATTTCCCGACTCTCCTACCCCAACAACATTTCACACTCTATTCCGAAACCTCCTACCTCCTTCAACATTTAACATTCCATTTCCCGACTCTCCTACCCCCAACAACATTTCACACTCTATTCCAAAACCTCCTACCTCCATCAACATTTAACATTCCATTTCCCGACTCTCCTACCCCCAACAACATTTCACACTCTATTCCAAAACCTCCTACCTCCATCAACATTTAACATTCCATTTCCCGACTCTCCTACCCCCAACAACATTTCACACTCTATTCCAAAACCTCCTACCTCCATCAACATTTAACATTCCATTTCCCGACTCTCCTACCACCAACAACATTTCAAACTCTTTCCAAAACCTCCGACCTCCATCAACACCTCACGTTTCATTTCCCGACTCTCCTACCCCAACAACATTTCACACTCTATTCCAAAACCTCCCACCTCCATCAACACCTCACATTTCATTTCCCGATTCTCCTACCCCCAACATTTCACACTCTATTCCAAAACCTCCGACCTCCATCAACACCTCACATTTCATTTCCCGACTCTCCTACCCCCAACAACAATTCACACTCTATTCCAAAACCTCCTACCTCCATCAACACCTCACATTCCAGTTCCCGACTCTCCTACCCCAACAATAATTCACACTCTATTCCAAACCTCCTACCTCCATCAACACTTAACATTCCATTTCCCGACTCTCCTACCCCCAACAACAATTCACACTCTATTCCAAAACCTCCTACCTCCAACAACACCTCACATTCCATTTCCCGACTCTCCTACCCCCAACAACAATTCACACTCTATTCCAAAACCTCCTACCTCCACTAACACCTCACATTCCAGTTCCCGACTCTCCTACCCCCAACAACAATTCACACTCTATTGCGCGACTCCTTCACCTCCAACATCGTTTTACCCTCCATTCTGCGACTCCTGTACTTTCAGAACAACTCACATTCTATTACACGACTCTCTTTCTTCCAACAGCAATTCACACTTCATTCTACGATTCCCCTACTCCAAGCAAAGCTCACGTTCTATTCCCCGGCGTTCATGTATTTCCAAGAAAAGCTCACACACCATTGTACGACGCCCCTACGCTCCAGAACACCTTTCACACTCTATTCCACAACTCCATGCTCCCAAGAACAACTGACACTTTACTCCACGGCTTTCTTATCTTGTACTTTATTCCACGACCCGCTATGCCCAAGAACAACTGATACTCCATTCCACGAGTCCTCTACCTCCAAGAACAACAACACACTCTATTCCATGAACTCCCACACCAAAAAAAAAATCCAGTTCACATTCTATTCCACGACGCTCATACCTCGAAGAATAACTCACACTCTATTCCATTATCCCTAGCCTCCAAGAACAAGTCAAACTCAATTCCACGATCCGCCATCCCCTAGATCAACTCACACGCTTTTCCACGACCCACTACCCTCATCAACAGCCCATGCTCTATTCCACAACGACCACTCCCCTGCCTCCAACAATACCTCACACTCTGTTCTATGATTTCCCTATCTCCGAGAACAACGCACGCTATTCCACGATCCGCAACCAACAAGAACAACTCACATTCTATTCCGCGGCCTGCTACTCCCATGAAACAACTCACACTCTATTCCACACTTACCTCCAATAACAATTTTACACTCTATTTCACGACCCCTCTCCTCTCTTCTATCTCCGAAAACAACGTTACACTCTACTCCACGACCCACCTACCTCCAAAAACAACCCTGTGCTCTACTTCACGAGCCCATAACTCTTTAAAAAAAAATAAATAAATAAAAACTACATACACTACCCCATCACTTTCAATCTCCAAAAATAACATTTTTACCAAACAAATTCTTACAACCAAGAACAATCTTACACTCTACAACCCCTTACCGCAAAGAACAACTTTACTATTTCACGACCCCTTACCTCAAATAGCATCTTTACTCCACACCATGACCTCCTTACTTCCAAGAATAATTTTACACTCTACTGTTCGACCCCCTTGCCATCAAGAGCCAGTTAACAATCTACTCTATGATGCTCTCCCTCCGAGAGCAACTTAACACCATCTTTATGACTCATTGCCTCCAAGAACGATTTTACATTCTACTCTACGACCCCCTTACCTCATGAACATTTTAACACTATTCCTCGACGCTCTGCCTCAAAGAACAACTTAACACTCTATCTTGTGACCCCTCACCACCACGACCAACTTTACACTTTACTCTCCGACCTTCTGTCTCCAAGAAGAGCTTTTCTCTCTTACGTGTCAATGTTGATTATGCAATCCGCCGATGTGTTTTTTGTTTCCGTCACTGAGCACATAATAAGCATTTAGCTTGTTGTGCTTCAGTTCGATAAGTTGTTTATGTACACATCTGTTCAATAAAGAAATGTTAAAAAAAAAAAAACAGCTTTACATTCTACTCCATGACCCCTCACCTCCACGTGCAACTTTTAAATTTATTCTGCGACCTTCTATTCACAAGAACAACTTACATTCTGTTCCATGACTTCCTCACCTCCACGTCCAACTTTAAAATTTCATTCTGCGACCTTCTATCCCCAAGAACAACTTTACATTCTATTCCATGACCCCTCACCTCCACGGACAACTTTACACTTTGCTCTACGACCTTCTTTCGCCAAGATCAACTTTACGCTCTACTCCATGAACCTTACTTCCACGAACAACTTTCCACTTTATTCCACGACCTTCTATCTCAAAGAATAACCTTGCATTCTACTCCACGACCCTACACCTTCACTAAAAAAAAAGTTACACTTTACTCTAAGACCTTCTTTCCAAGAACATAGTTACTTAACATTCTACTTCATGCCCCCATACCTGCAAGATCAATTTTACGCTCTACTATTACACCCCCTATCTCCAAGCACAACTTTGCATTCTACTCCACGACTTTCTGTCTCTAACAAGAACGTAACATTGTTCCACGACTCAGCGTGAACATGTTCTTTAGAGGTTGAGGCTAAAAAGAGGTTAATCTCAGCTATCACCCTGTTCATTTGACGTGACATTGGCATGATTCTGTTGATTAATACGCAGTAGACTGCAATACCCACCCGCTACCCCAACGCTCGTATGCTTTTTTTTCCCCAACGCTCGTAAATAATCTACTCTAGTCAAATTCTGGCTCCGAAAATCCATAAAATCCATTGTTAAAAACGTCCTTCTTAATTAAACGGCAAA
>CM031603.1:51680388-51682888 GCA_018398815.1 Conus ventricosus | reverse complement strand
CGGAGGAGACACTGCACTGCTGCCGAGTCACTTCGGTGGTGTTCAGTGGCGCCTGTTCTGATCTAACATACGCAGGACACCACCTACTAAGCCCCCTACTGACGACAATAATTGCTTAGTCGCGGAGCCGGCGTGAGTGAGCTCTCCCTCCGGAGGGCACCACCACGTCCGTCCAACGACAACCACCATGGACTCGCCGATATCGGTGACCCCGACGGAACCAAACCAAGACCACAGACGCGGAGAGGACATCGAAACTGAGGTCACCATGAGAGCAGGCATGAAAGGCCACAGAATTTAAGGCTTTTTTTTTTTAAATGCTGATCGATGAGAATGAGGATGATTAAGACGATACTACGGATTTCCATTTCGGTCTGAGACTACATGATAGGGCTGTACTCTACGCTTCCTTTCATAATATATCCCGGCGTCAACCAGGCCCGAGAGATACATGCACCTGCAGTGTTGGTCAGGAAATTTGAGCAACACTCTCAGAAACGCATCCATTAAGTGGATGAAACTCGACTGTGTGGTCCCAGTCTTCCCAACTGAGTCCGCAGCAAACTTAACTCTGGGTAGGAGCCGGTCGGGGCAGAAAAACCCACGTGACTCTGATGGGATTTGAACCCACGACCTCCCAGCCGGGAGTCTGCGACGCTAACCACTTCGCCACGGCGGCTGGTAGTAAATCCTATTTAACATATATATATATATATAATATATATATATATATATATATATATATATATATATATATATATATATATATATATATATATATATATATATTACAAAATAAGCACAACTTTGTGTCCACACTGTCAGTGTCATCTCTCAGTGCCATTGTCCAAACCCCCTCGCCCCCCCCCCTCCCCTCCGCCTATCTCTCTCCAACCTTTCTCACTCTTTGTCTTTCTCTTTCCCTCATTCCTTCCCCTCTCCACCTCTGTCCCCCCTCTCGCACGTACAGAGAGAGAGAGAGAGAGAGAGAGAGAGAGAGAGAGAGAGAGAGAGAGAGAGAGAGAGGGAGGGAGAGAGAGAGAGAGAGCGTACATAATCCTCACACATACACATAAACACATTGCCGTGAATGGAGTCGTCCTCGTTTCCGTGGATACTTCAGTGTGAATGCCAGTACATTCAGTTGACTGCTAACGACTTATCCAGACAGCTGGAATGCTTCCATTATAGAGAGAGCATGGGAAAATATGACAACTCTACATGTTACAGGATTATCTCCATTCTTTTGAAGGTCTGGCAGCAGTGTGCTGTGCCCGCGCTTTAGCTTTGTTGTCTGCAGAGTACAAACAGCTGGCATAAACTGTCGCATATCTTCGTCTGCTAGTTTTATAAAGATCTCCCTATTTCCATTTCTGGTCGCCTCTTCTGCTGGACTGTTACTCTATGCGTGAGTCCACTCGGGAGATTAACCAGGCACGGTAAGCGCGCTTCATTGAGCCTCTTGCGGACCTGCGGACAGGGTCGTTTCGACAAATGTCAGGGAACTTTACTTCCGGTCATGACGTATGAACTATATATCGTCTTCTTAGGCCCGTCGATTATTTTCAAATTGCAAAAAGTAGTTTCAAAGTGAGGTGACTGCAAACGGAAATAGAAACACTTTTTTTTTCAAGAGAAATTATAATTAATTCGCTAGACAAAAGGGACAAATGACGAGACAAAACACGACGCGTTTCGACCTCTTTAGTCTTCTCTTCGACCTCTTCGACCAAGGAGGTCGACATGCGTCGTGTTTTGTCTTGTAATTTGTTTGTCCCTTTTGTCTAGCGAATTGATTTTATTTTTCTTTAGAAATAAAAACAAACAAACAAAAAACCATGTTTTCAAAACCTGCTTGCCTCTTCTGTGGGCACTCCAAAGCAATTTTAGTACCCCGTCCCCAGCCCCTAGCCCCCTCCTACGTTAGGTTAAGGTAAGGTCTCATATCGTAATAGCTGTTGAAGAAGTGAACTGTCAGAGATTGATCGTGTCTAGACAAGGGCATTAAGCCATACGAAGCTCATCCTTTTGTCCTTCCACCGCCTTAACCTTTCGTGAACTGAATCAGGTACCAATGTATGCTGGTTGAACTGAGTATGGTTTCAACCCGTAAAAATCGACCCAACCAACGATTCTAACTCACGATTAAGCTCCGTAGGCGTACGTTTGAGCAAAGGTCCCTTTAAAGACGCGTTCGTTAAGAAAATGACACGTGACTGTGGTTTAAGTGCTCTCATTTGATTCCATAGCATTTTCAAAGAGTCTGCATGAGCCAACCGATAAGGATTCTGATGCTGAAACCATCTCCAACAATCTCACCCTAGCCCGTGATTTTTACCATGGTGCCAGCATGCTGCTTCACGGTAACAGCCTGACCTCAGCTGTGACATTTCCATGCCACCTTGCTCCAGGACTAATGGCAGTGAACTGATGTGTGCATGAGTGCTAAAGTGACGATAATTCAATCCAATGGAAAATAATGAGGTGGTGAGACCCGCGT
>CM031603.1:51670388-51672888 GCA_018398815.1 Conus ventricosus | reverse complement strand
AAAATGCTGTTAAACCGCCACAAATCACATCCATAAAAGGATCCCCTATTTCAAAAACTGCTTGGCCAGCAGTCGAGAGCTGAACGCGAAGGGAAAAGGAGAGAAAAGATGCCCCAGAGAAAAAAAGAAAGGGGGGGGGGGGGGGGGGGGGGGGGGGGGGGGGGGGGTTGAAGGAAAGAAAGAAAAAAAAGAAAAGAAGGGAGAAGGCAAATTCGGAGAAGAGAGACAGACAGACAGAAGACAGAAGACAGGGAGGGAGGGAGGCAGCAGACGACGATGAGACAGAGACAGGAGAGACAAAAAGACAGGGGCCCCGAGAGGGGGGGGGGGGGATTATATGTGTGTTTTGCAGAGAGATGAGAGAGAGTGAGAGAGAGAGAGAGAAGAGGAGAGAGACTGAATGAGAGAGACGAGAGAGAGGAGAGAGAGAGAGGAGAGAGTTCATTTTAAAGAGGGAATGGGAATAAGTATAAAATAATGCTTTTTACATCCAGCCATTTTGGGTAAAAAATATTCATATATACTATACGAGAGAGAAAAAGTGACCGAAGACAGACAGACAGAGGGAGGGGAGGGAGGGGATGGGCAGAGAAGAGGGGGGAACGAGGCGGAGGGGAGGGAGGACGGGGTAGGGAAGAGTTGGGGGGGATGGCAACAGACAGGACAGACAGACGGTCTGTCAACAGCAGGAGAGAGAGAGAGAGAGGAGAGAGAGAGGAGGAGATGACGAGAGAGGATGAGAGAGAGACGGAGAGGTAGGAGCATTAGATCATCAGAGAGAGAAGAGAATTCTACAAAAGAGGAGCGGGGAGGGGAGTGGAGGGTGAGGAGGCAGCAGGAAGGTCGCAGTTGCTGGAAGTAGGGGTGGGGGTTGGGAGGAGGAGGGGAGGAGGAGGAAGAGAGGACGACGAGAGAGAGAGAGAGTGGAGAGAGGGATGACGTTGACGAGAGAGAGAGAGAGAGAGAGAGAGAGAGAGTGGGGGCAGGAAGCAGGCGGAGAGAGGAAAAGCTATGACACATTAAAGGAATTGCAGCCAGAAGTGGAAGACCCGGCGGGTCAGAAAAAAGGGGCGGGGTTTGTCACGGGCCAGCACAGTGCGCATTGCCCTGCACGTGAGGGGGGAGGTCATGAGATCAGGGGAGGAGCCAAGAGACTTCATGACGGGCTCGCTTCGGCGCGAGTCGCTCGGGCAACGTAGTAGGAGGCAGCACACAGCCTGTTGATGCGTTTTTTCTTTTTCTTTTTTTCTTCTTCTTCTTTTTTTCTTTTTCCCTTTTTCCTTCCCTCTCCGTCTTTTGACTGCCATGCGCGTTAGAAAGTAGTTGCTCTCTCTCTCTTTCTTCTTCTTGCTCTCTCTCTCTCTCTTCTCTCCTCTCTCTCTCTCTCTCTCTCTCTCTCTCGACGGGGGAAACGAGAGGAGAGAGAGAGAGAGGAAGAGAGGAGAGAGAGATAGAGAGAGAAGAGAGAGAGTCGGCAGCGAGGAAAGGAAGAGCATAGCGAAAGGAGAATAAACATGCGAGAACTGTCGTCGGTTAGGAGGGGGAAAGAAAACGAAGTGGTGGATATGCATGAATCGGACGGCTTGCTTTCTTGCACGCCGTGCATTCGCTTCTGGATGTGGGAAGTGCAGAACCTCACGTTTCCAGGCCTTCTTCGTTTCCTTCTTATCTTTGTCATCTCATCATCTCATCTTCATCATCTTCCTCATCATCTTCATTTTATCTTCTTCTTCTTCTTCTTCTTCTTCTTCTTCTTCTTCGTCGTCGTCTTCTTCTTTCCCTTCTTCTTCGTCTTTCGTCTTCGTTATTCTTCTTCTTCGGTTCTTCTTCTTTTCTTCTTCTTCTTTTCTTCTTCTTCTTCTTCTTCTTCTTCTTCTTCTTCTTCTTCTTCCTCTTTTCTTCTTCCTTCTCTGTGGTTATCTTTGTTGTGTGTGTGTGTGTGTCGTGTGTGTGTGTGTGTGTGTGGGTGTGTGTGTGCTGTGTGTGTGTGTGTCGGTCGATGGACGTTGTGATATTGCGGGGCTTGGTTGGAGTGAGTGTGTTGTGTATTTATCTTTTCGAATTCTGTCTTTCTAGTTTGAGCCGATTCATTCATCTTTCGAATTCAGTCTTTTTTGTCTGCTGTCTGTTGTTGTCTATCTGACTGTCTTTCTGCCTGCCTGTCTGTCTGTCTGTCTGTCTCTCTCTCTCTCTCTATCCTTCTCTCTCTCTCTCTCTCTCTCTCTCTCACACACACCACATCACTCACTCACACTCACACAACACACACCACACACACACCACACACACACATAAACAACACACATACTTCTCTCTCTCTCACTCTCACTCTTTCTCTCTTTTCTCTCCAGTGAATACGTTCTGCATTCACATCCTCTCTCTCCTCTTTGTTCTCTGAGTTTATGTGTAACCTTCTCACCACCACCACACCACCACCACCACCCCCTTTCCCTTGCAGTTCTCTGTATCTCTCCTGTCTGGTGTATGTATAGCCAGTTCT
>CM031603.1:51660388-51662888 GCA_018398815.1 Conus ventricosus | reverse complement strand
ACCCCCCCGGTTCCCCCAAGGGTCCAAGTCCGTTTAAAATTAAAAAACCCCGGTCGCCCTTTCTCTGTCTCCAGCCCACATTCTGGCATTGCCCCCCCCCCTTTCCCTCTTCCCCCCAAAGAAACTCTAAATTTTTAAAACTGCTAAAAACCCCTCGTTGCCCTTCTTTCCCCGGGAAAAGGCAAAAAATAAATTTTGTTAAATTTTTATTTTATGATAATTGGGGTGTTGTTGGGGTAATGTTGAGATTTTTTTTTTAATCCAAAACCAAAAAAAAATTTTTTGGGAATTTTCCACTTTTTTCCTTTTTCAACTTTGGGGGATTGCCCCTCCCTCCCCCCCCCCCCCCTTTTCCCCCCCCCCCCCCCCCCCCCCCCCCCCCCCCCCCCCCCCCCCCCCCCCCCCCCCCCCCCCCCCCCCCCCCCCCCCCCCCCCCCCCCCCCCCCCCCCCCCCCCCCCCCCCCCCCCCCCCCCCCCCCCCCCCCCCCCCCCCCCCCTCCCTTTTTTCCCCCTCCAATTTTTCCCCCCCCCCCCAACCCTCCCCCCCCCTTTAAAAAAAAAAAAAACCCCCCCGGGGCCCGGAAAAAAAGGGGGAAAAAAAAAAGAAGTGGACCCGCACGGGGGAAAAAATTTGGGTTTTGGGGCTCGCGATTAACAACCCTTTTGTTTTGGCCCCTAAAAACCCTCCCCACCGCCTAAATTTTCCTGATCCCCCCCCACGGAAACAGGGCCCCGGGGTTTTTTGACGGCGGTGCCCCGCCGCGTTTTCGTCTTTTTTGTTAACCTTGGAAGGGAAAAAAGGGTTAAATGGAAGGAAAGGATTTTTTTCTGGGTTTTTTTTTTTTTTGGTTTTTTGTTGTGTGTGTGTTTGTTTTCTTTTTGGAAAAAGGGGGGGGCCGGGTTCTTCTTCCCAAACATATCCAATTTTGGATTTTAAAAATTTTTATTTGGTGACTATTCAAGAAATAAAAAAATTAAAAATAGAGAGGGGAAAAAGGGGGAAAGACAGAAGACAAAAGGAGGGACTGTCAGCAGACGGGAATAGGCAGGGGGGAAAAAAAGGAGAGAGAGAGAGAGGAAGAGGAGGGAGGGAGAGAGACAGACAGAAAAAGCAGCAGTGGGATGAAGACAAAGACAGTTCGCGGGCAGGGGGGGGGACAGAAAAGACAGAAAAAAGAAAAATGGGATGGGGGAAATAGGATAAAAAACAGAGAGAGGAATAGTAATTTTGTATGGGTTAATTACAGAAGCTGTTTAAAGTTCTTTGTTAATATTAATTTTATCTCACTCCCCTTTACAAACACACTTCGTCCCCCACCCAACCCCCTATTCCCAACAAAATTTACTCTCCCCCGCCCTTCTCGTTCAAAATAGACGATCAAACCAAACAAAAATTGTACATATTACACCTGAAAATGTTATTTTCTTTAAATTTTTCTGAAAGTCTGCCCCCACCCCCACCACCCCACCCCTTTCTGCCCCTGCTGCTACTATTAGGGCTACTGTGTTACTGCTGCTCTGTTGTTTTCCCCTGTGTTGCTGAGATAATATATTTAGATGATGGTGATTCGTGGTGATCGTGATGATTGATGATGATAAATTTGAGGGTATCATTCCGTGTTTCCCTCCCCTTTAATCCTTCGCTTTTTCGTCTATCTTCCCGTGGTCCCCGTTTTTGTCAAAGAAAAAGAAAATTACGCGCGCGCGCAAGAAAATACAAGAAGAAAAAAGAGGAAGCGAAAAAGAAAAAGAAAAAGAAGAAAATAATGTATAATGAAAATAAAAACAATAAAAAAGTAACAACACTAAAGATAACACTAATAAAAATGATGAAAAAAATGTGATGTGATAATAATAAAATAATTAAAAATATAAAAATAAAAATAATAATGAGAATAAAAATTTAATTTAAAAAAAATAATAATAATAATAATAATATTTATAATAAAAATAATAATAAACAATAATGATTTTGTAATAGTAATAATGATGTAATGTAATTATAATAAAAATAATAATAATAATGGATGAAATAATATAATAATAATAATAAAATAATAATAATTTTAAAGATGATTGATAATAATAAGATAAAACATAAAGTAATGTAAAGTTATAATGTGATTTGTAACCAAAAAACAAAACTCGCAGGTATACATTTTGTTACAAGTAAGGGCCGCAATCCCAAGAGCATCATAGGGAGAAAATATAGCCATTGCTCCCACAGGGGTAGGGAAAAAGTCTGTCGTGATTTATTTGCATGGTTGACTTTCCCCGGAAGACTGAAGAGGGGGGGGTGGTTTTTGCCAGATGAGGGGTTGTAAATGAATGACAGGTCCCGTCGCACGGGTGGTTAGGGAAAGGGAAATTTCATGGACCGGGTGAGAGAAAAAGAGAGGGGAGGGTTGTTTCTTTTCTTTCGCCCCCCCCCCCTACCCCCACCCCATATTTTTTTCCCCTCCTCGTCCTTTCCCCTGTTTTGTATGCTTCTCTCTCTCTC
>CM031603.1:51645097-51655288 GCA_018398815.1 Conus ventricosus | reverse complement strand
GTTTGGTTGTCTTCCCCCTTTGTTTACATCCCTTTTGAAGTTATAAATGTATACCCGTCCTTATATATGTATGTAAACATGTTGTGAACATCTTTTTTTTTGTGACAGTAAAGTTTCAGTTTTTTGTGTACTCGTATTTCCGTGTTTGAATTTGATGTTTGTGTGGTTGGCGCGATTGAGTTGGGATTGAGCATAGCGTTTCCCTTGAACAATTACCACGTGACATCACCCACGTGACATCATGAGTCGGCCGAATGTTCCCGAGCATTTAGGCAAATTAAGGGTAGTTTTGCTGTTGTTGAGAGCAAGTTCCTTGGGTTCTTCAAGTGTGCGAACTCAGGCATCACCAGAGGGGAATACCCCGAGTCGTATACTGAAGGAGGGGGAGTTACTGGGAAGTGTTTCGCATGTCCGAGGGATAGTGACAAGGAGTTGCCGACCTGCCGGTCCTGGGTAGAGAAGAGTGTCCAGTCCGACCACTGGCTGGCTATTCACTGGGTTCTCCAGTGGGCCTGAAGGGAAGGCGATCGTGTCAGGTGACCGTCACGGGTAGGTGACCGTCAGCCTGCAGGCAGAGTACAGCGACCATTCAGTCGTCCTTGTTCTGAGGAATGAATGGAAGGCTGCGGCCTATTGAGTGGTTTGCACCTTGTTGTCTATAGAGATAGTAACTGCTTGAAGCATCAGTCCTGGCTGTTAGAGAAGTCCAGGCTGTTAGTACAATGGGTAGCTCTGGGGAATCGAACATGAGTTTGAATAGGAGGTTATGCATTAACCACTGGGTGCCCAAGTCTTTGTTGGCGCTAGCAGCTGTGGTGTGTGTGTGTATGTGTAGGTGACTTGTGATTCCATTGGTGGAATAAAAATAACTTGGGGATTTATTGGTACAAATCGTGTGATGTGTGTGTGCCAGTGATTCCATTGGTTGAGCCAGTTAAACTCGGGTTCTCTCTTGTTTGAGAATGAATATAAGGTGCTTGGAAAACCAGGAAGTGTGTGACTCACTTAAGGGAAAGTGAACTCGCTCGTCTTGCTGAGGGCTCAAGAAAATACAGCGTGAAGCAGAGGTTAGCTGTCGCCTCGTTGTCTCCTGGGTGGGGACGTATGACAGTGGAGGTTGCTGTAGCCTCGGAGCCGACGACGAGAAGAATTGTCTCCCGTGTGGGGACGGTCGACAGCAAGACGTGTCAGCCTGTTGGAGCCTAGACAGGGAGCTGACAGACAACGGTGGGGTGTTTGCAGCCAGAGAAAACCTGTGGGAGAGGCCGACAGGAGCCCTTTATCCGTGGAGAGGGCGAAGTGCAGTGGAGTCCGGGAGACTCGGTGTGAGGGTGCAACTCAAGCTACGTTGCCAGTGTCCCCCAGCTGGGATTTGGCCAATCGGGAGGACACAACGGTGTGGCAGCTTCAGCTCGTGGTCGCACAGTGGGATGAGAGAAACTGATGGTCAACCAAGGAATGCTGGCAAGTTATGGACGCTTTATTTGCTCTTAAGGTTGTAAGTGTGCAAACGGATTAGTGAAATATTGTCTTTCCTGCTAAGTAAGAATAACTGAAGAACAGGGATGCGATTTATGAAATTGTATGTATGCTGTTTACATTGTTGTATGATACAGATAGTTGTGTTGTGTAGTGACGGGTGGGGGCTCGGAGTCAAGTTAAATAAAGTGGATTATTTTCTATGAAATGTTATTGGTTTCCCGTCACCTTTGTGCGGGCCCGATGTGAGTGACAGAATGCGTGTGCCTATGCGAGAGTGCATTTTGGTTGTGAAAGCGTAAATACTTCTGTCTATAACCCCCTGCATCCCTGAATATGAAAGTCATATTTTTAATAACGAGGGGGAGCGTCGGAGACCCGTCACAATGGACAAAGTAGTTTTGTCATGTTTACTGTGCCGCACGCTTTAAAACCGTAATGGATATCTTAACCCCAAACGGACCCAGACGGAAAGGTGGAAATTCTGTTTCAGTGGCCCCTTGTGGAATAGTATGGACATACTTTATCTGTTAGCAGTACGAAGATTTATCTTGCAATGTTGAGTAATTCAGGAACATAAAAGAAATATAAGCGGCACAATTTAAAATGTGTTGAGTGTTCACTCTAATAGGAGAAAAAGGGAGGAGGTGGGGAAGGAGAAGTAAAAGATGAAGATAAACGAATGTGTGAGGCGCGGGTGGGGGGTGGGGGGGGGGGGGGGGGGTGGGGGCAGTAGAACAAGAAAAAAAGAGGAGATACTTTTTTTTTTCGCTGGAGACAAGCATGTATAACGCTGAAAGTCAAGTAAAAGGGTAGGCCACTCCATTATATGCGTAGAACTGAGACCCAGAAACAAAAAACAAACAAATCAAACAAATCAAACAAACCAATAGACAATGACCACCGCCGACAGCAAACAAACGAAAACTATTATACACAATAATGGTTCCAGTAAGGTTCTTCCGTTTCTTAAAGGAACATGGGTGTTCTGACGACACGTAACAATTTTTGCATCACCCGCAATATCAAAAATAGCATGCATCGACGGAAATAAGACTTTCACAAACACACATCAATGAAAATAAATATTCTGGATCTGAATGTGAAACTGTTGTGACGAGAAAAAAAAACAAGAAAAAAAAAACAAAAAAAAAAACGCACAGACAGAAATTCAAAAAGTGCTCTAACATCAGAAATTTGGGAAAGATGACACTCTGAGACGAGATAACGTGTACGAACATCAAAAAGTGTGTGTGTGTGGTGTGTGTGTGTGTGTGTGTGTGAGCGCGCGCGCGCCCTCGGCAGACGCGTAAATATCACATGCACTCACGACAGACGCACGCAGCCGTTGATCTGTGCGCTGCCCACGTGAACGCCACGCGCACACAATGATTCGCGCGCCGGCGCGTTTTCACGTCTGCCTTTGTCTGCACGAGTGTGGTAATCTTGAGGCTACAACCAGCTATTACAGCCAAGTGATGAAACAGGCTGTGGTTGCACCATTTCATTAAGCAACCTCCCGCGGTGAGCCGATTCCAGACCATTTCTTCACGAGCGATGATTCGGGGGCCTTCTGGTGAATCTGTAATCCCTTAAAGTGATACCTTGGAGTACGGTCCTTCAATTTTTAATGGCCTCCGCTTTAGGAATGCTGAAGCTTTTTGTGGGTAGGGGTGCGCCTGCTTTGGACCCGGGCACTGTGTTTACACTGATTAGATTGTAGTTTGAGCTTTCATTCCTGGAATTATCATTATGGTATCAAAACAACAAACAAACGAACAAAAAATGTGCTCTCTCTCTCTCTCTCTCTCTCTCTCTCCTCTCTCTCTCTCTCTCTCTCTCTCTCTCTCTCTCTCACTCACTCACTCTGTGTGTGTGTGTGTGTGTGTGTGTGTGTGTGTGTGTGTGTGTGTGTGTGACAGTTGCTAAGTGTCTAAAAGGGATGGACTCATATCCAAATTTTCCTTGTCTTATTTATTAGGTTTTAACGTCTGTGTATTGTGGCAAGTGTGGTGTTGCGCGTAATGGTCTAGTCCGCATGCAGTGAGGTCTCCTCAAGAATACTGAATCTGAAACTCTACAGCAAATGACATATTTTGCAATTTGAAATTACGCAAAGAGAATTCCTTACAAATACTGAATCTGAAACTCGACAGTAAATGAACTATTTAACAATTTAAAATGATCGATGCGCTACAACGTTTGTGTTGACGAAGATATTCGCTCGCGCGCGCATGCGCGCGCTCCACACACCACACACACACACACACACACACACACACACACACACACACACAAAAGAGAGAGAGATAGAGAGAGGGGGGGGGGGTCCCCAAGCGAGTGTCAAGATGATTTAGCGATGGGCGCGCTTACGGAAACATCCACCAACAAACATTCTTGCAGATTACTATCAAGCTAGCTTCAGCACTGAATACATGGATAAACATAAATCATCTGTAAAGAGAACATATTCGGGAGAGAGAGAGAGAGAGAGAGAGAGAGAGAGAGAGAGAGAGAGAGAGAGCAAACAATAACAGAAAGTCTTGTAGCTTTCTTAGTCATCAACATCCTCGTGATATGACAAAACAAGTGACGGCAGTTTCTTTTCAACGTACTGCTGGAGAATGAGAGGGTAGGGGGTTGGGGGGAGGGGGGAGGGACTGAGGGGTTAAGGGGAGGTCGGGGAAGTCGGAGTAGAATGGGGAATGGGGTTTAAGGATCATGCATATCACCGCAACCTTGACGGCGTCCACACGTGACGACACGTGACTGTTATACGTCACGGGGAACGATACCCGGTGAAAGATGGCGTCACTGGAGAGCTCTGGCACTGCTCCCAAAACCTCATCCATCAAGCGGTGGGGGTGGGGGGGGGGGGTAGACATGGAAGGGGGGGGGGGGGAGAGGGTTGTTGGGGAAAAGAGAAGGATAGGGTAAGGAGAGAGTTGCCTCGAGGAAGGAAGGAGAGGGGGATGGGATGGGAGCGTTTGGGTCAAAGCAAAATTTGGAAGAAATGTGTAAGGGAAAGGGAGAGTGGGTGTGAGGAGGGGGGGGGGAGTAAACTGGGAAAAGAAGAGAGTGTGTAGGGAAGATGAGAGAAACGGAGGGGGACGGAAGTTAGTGTTGTGCTGGAACAGAAAGGAGAGAAAGGGATGTTGTGGAGACAAAGGAAAAGAGAGAAAAGGGAGTGTTGAAAAGAAGTAGAGAAAGGGTGGGGACGGGAAGTAAGGGCAGGCATGGAGGGGGGGGGGGGGGGGGGAGAGATAAAGGGAACAAAACGAAAAAAGTAGGAGAACTACAGAAAGGTGGTGGTGAAGGAAATAGAGAGGCGAGAGAGGTGTTTGAGGGAGGCAGGCGAACTATTGTGTCTTTCTACCATGCCCGAGAGATACAGCCACCTACGGTGTTGGTCAATACAATCGAAGAGACTAAAAATAGCATCCGCAAATCGAACGAGATGAGTCCGTTCTTACTATTAGTCGGGTCCCAGGTAAAGCGCCAGCCGCCCTAACCATCGCAGCTGACCTCCACAAACCGTTCAGGCCGCCATCGCGTTTCCTCCTCAAAGTGGTCTACTTTGAGCACGTGGCTCTTCGGAAGACAGCCTGCTGGGGAATAGTGAGTAGTCCTTGACAAGGTACTCGCTGGTCATAAAGGCAGTATTACAAAGGCATTAAACCTGCCTGGCTAATTAATAATTCACTGAGCACGCAGGTTATTGTGACCTGTTGTCAGTCGGAACAAGAATCACCTGAGGTCTATAGTACGCCCCCCCCCCCCCCCCCCCCTCCCTTCCTGTCTTTTGGGCTCACGGCACACTTAACTCTTTAATTGAGCCAGTCAATTCCGGATAGTTCCCAGTAATGATAATGGTCTAGGGGCAGGAACTGTCCACTACAGAGTGGTCAGTTCAGGATGATGACCACTGTAGTACGGCGGCTAATTCTACCGCACACTTTCGGTTCTTCCTTCTCTTTGTTAGTTTGCTTCGAACAGACATTTGGGAACTCACAGCTCTGGTTCCAAAGTACGCTAACAACGCGTGTGAAGGCTGATGATGGTAAATTTATTTTGCGGAAGGTCAGCAACCTGTGTGTCGTCGTCGTCGTCGTTGTTATTGTGTGTTGTTGTTGTGTGCTGTTGTTGTGTTGTTGTTGTTATTGCTGCTGCTGCTGCTGCTGCTGCTGCTATTGTTCGCAAAATCTTTTCTTTGTAGTCGACAAATGGCCAGGGGTATCCATCCTTCTGTGAGCCAATGGACGTGAGAGCTGGACACTGCGGGGAGACTTAAGGCGAAAAACAATTCAAGCGTTCAAGAATGAAAGCGTTGGTTCCCACGGCTTCTTGACCTTCTCCTCTCGTAAAGTCCACGACAAAATGACCATGTCTGACTACTGCAAGCAGCAAACCAGGGCGCGTGCCAGCATGAAGAACCTCACTTCGTATGCTAACACAGTATCTTCAAAAGGTCATCGTTGCTGTTTTCATGAAAACAAATACCACTTATCAAAATATGTGGAAAATTATTTTTCTTAGATCAGAACGAAAATTATCGCTATCAGAAAACGCTAATTTTGACATACAAATAGTCCTTTTAGATTAGTCTTGATGTTAATAAGGGATCATGTCATGAGTCGTAATCAATAAGGAAAGTTCTTTCTCCGCTAAGCCGTGAGCAAAGAAAACAATTCATTATATCAGTTATGTCCAGCTTCGGATATTCAGAGTCCCTCTCACTTAAGGACCCCAATACGCACGAGAGAAGTACACAAAGACACGGATTAGAGCCGATCGTTTTCACGAGTGATAATTATCTGTTTGTTTGAGTCACATCCTCTCTTTTCGAGAGTCATAGTTACTGTTTTAATGAGTCATAATGATCTTTCTATGAGTGATGATCATGAGTCATAACTAATTTTCTCATGAGTCATAATTGTTTGTTTTCATGTCATAATCATCTGCTCTCATGGGTCATAACTACTGTGTTCATGCGTTATTATGATCAGCCTTCACGTGTTATCTATTCTCACAGTTCAAGACACATGGCCATTATTTTCATTAGCCACGATGACTGTTTCCATAAATTAGAATTCTTTATTTTCATGAGGCATACGTATCTTTTATGCAGTATGATTATCTGTTTTCATGATTCATGACAGCTATTTCCCGTGGTCATGGTTGATGTTTTGATAAGTCCTAATGACTGTTTTCATGAGTAGGTTAAATGTTTTCATGAAACATGATTATTACATTCATGAGTTACAATCGTCTGTTTTCACGTGTCATAATGACTATTTTCACGAGTCATCATTTCTGTTTTCATGTCTTATCATTTTTATCATAATTCATACGAAATCATTTTTCATTAGTCATAATTATTGTTTCATAAATCCTGATCACTATTTTTGTCCGTCATAATTTCTGTTGTCACAAGTCACAATCATCTGTTTCCATAAGTCATAATTATCTGTTTTCATGAGTTATGCTTACTGTTTACATAAGTCACAAATGCTCTGTTCATGAGTCCTTACTTTTAAGTGAGCAGTAATTACTTTTTTTCATGAGTCATAATTGCTGTTTACATGAGCCAAAATTATATGCTTTCTTAAGTCATATCTACTTTTTTTTTCATTAGTCATTTTTAGTGCTTCCATGGGTCATTTTCATCTCTCTTTTTTCACGAGCGATCATTTTTCTTTTCACGGTGACAACGTTTAGCCGCCATAATAGACCCAGAAGAACGAAAACGAAAAATTGCGAAGAAACAGCATCCATGTGAACGAATTTTATGGAGGTTACATGTTTACACAAGGAGCATTTTAGACTTTTGAATCCGATAAGTCTCTATGTCATCGCACTTTTCATATGGCATTAACTTGGCTGAAGGAGAGAGAGAGAGAGAGAGAGAGAGAGAGAGAGAGAGAGAGAGAGAGAGAGGGGGGGGGTGAAGGGAGAGAGAGGGAGGTAGGGCTGGGGGAGAACAAGAATGAGAGGGAAAGCACACACACACACACACACACACACACACACACACACACACGACACTCGAGAAAGCTCATTTTCCTTTTCTTTTTTTTTTCTTTTGTTCTTTTCTCTCTCGTGCATGTGGAGCGAGGTGTGTGGAATTGTACGTTTGATTCGAGAAAAATCACACTTGACAATCAACTAAGAGAGACCGCACTAAATTGAATATGACTCCCCACCCCTTTATCTAAACAAAAAAAAAAAAAAAGGGGGGGGGGGGTTAAAAAAAAAGGCAGGTGGAGTGGGTGGGAGGGGAGCAGGGAGGGACGTTTTGAAAGAACACAATCAGTCTATTTGTCGTTTGGTGGACCCACTGACAAATCAAACTAGGGAAAGAGCATGGGTGGGGAGGAGGAGGAGGAGGAGAAGGAGGAATTCAAAATACTAGCTCCGATACTAAAAACACGACGCATCACACACCCGAAATTTAAAAAGAGAGAGAGAGAGAGAGAGAGAGAGAGAGAGAGAGTGCGGTTCCCTGCCCCTCTGTTAATTTGTTCCCGCCGATGACTAACTTTCTCTCCCTCCCCCAGCCAAAAGAGCGGCCCAACAAAGGGAGAGGAGGAGGAAATTAGAAATGAGAAATCAACTTGGGTTCTCTCCTCCTGTCCCTTGATCCAACCGCAGAGCAGGCTTGGCGCGTGCCTTTTTTGTGACCGTGGGTTTGCTTTTGGCTGGGCCCTCCGATCAATAGGCTTCGCTGTGTGTGTGTACGTTGTGTGTGTGTGTGTGTGTGTGTGAGCGTGCGTGCGCGAGCGTTTCTGTCTTACTGCGTGGAAGCCTGAGGGAAAGTGTGAATGCGTATGCGCGCGTGTATGTGTGTGTGTGTGTGTGTGTGTGTGTGTGTGTGTGTGTGTGTGTGTGTGTTTGCTCGCGCGTTCCTGTCTGACTGCGTGCAAGCTTGCGTGCATTATTGAATGGGCGAGCGTGCATGCATGCGTATGTGCGCGTGCAGGCGCGCGCGCGCGCGTGTGTGTGTGTGTGGGGGGGGGGGGGGGGGGGGGGGGGAGGGGGGCGTGCGCGTTTCTGTCTGGCTGCATGCAAGCCTACGTGCATGAATGTGTGCGCGTGAGTGCGTGCATGCTTACGCGCGCGTACGTGTGTGTGTGTGTGTGTGTGTGTGTGTGTGTGTGTGTGTGTGTGTGTGTGTGCGCGCGCACGCGCGCGAGGAAAGGAAGAAGGGATTAAGGGGAACGGAGGGGAAACGGGCACGCGCGCGAATGTATGTGTGTGTGTATGTGACTTGATTTATTCATTGGCATAAAAATTAAAAATTAAAACTAAGTATAGACACAGTAGTACAGCAGTATAACTATAAGCTAAAATTGTATGTTACTTTACAGATCTTGTAACATCATTCTTTCGGAGAGTTCGTAAATCTTGGTCATTCAATGTTTAAGTCTATATACTCACTCTTAGTTTACACAAAGCTCGTTAAGACTAAGACTTCTTGATCTAACCAGCTAATGCTCTAACCCATAACAGGACTTCTTCATTTTGTAAAAGGAAAATATATAATCTAATGCATTCGCTTTCTTCTTTATAAAAAGAACTGAATATACGAGGTATCTTCTCCGTATCAGTCCGTTTAAAGCGAATTCAAATCTTTTTACCGAATGTTCACTGATTGTTTTAATGAAAACCGAGACGTAAGCTGTGAAAAAAAGAAGTTATGAATAGTATCCAATGCCCTTCAGTTGCACTCTTTTGATTCAAGAAGGCAGCATGTATACTGACTTCCATAAAAAACGCGAAAACAAAACAAGCTGAAGGTTGGGGGTGAATCTTATTGGTCACAATTGTACAGAGTGGAAGCGAGAATTCAACGTGATTTGATTCATTACACCGGTAATGTGTGAAAATGTCTCAGCAATATGTCTTTTGTGTGGAAAATCCAAGGTCACGTGACAAACCAGCTTGAAGTCCTAATACCGTTTGTGGCCACCATTTGCGTTGACAACTGCTTGACACCTGCGGCTCATTGAGTGGACCAGGTGGTTGATGCGTCCCCTTGGCACACCAGCCCACACATGGACGATGGCCTGGTGAAGTTGAGCAGCTGTTGCTGGTCGTGGACGCAGGAGGTCCAACCGTCTGCCAAGTTCATCCCAAAAATGTTCTATTGGGTTTAAATCGGGACTGAGGGCTGGCCAGGGCAGCACATTGACGTTGTTATGCTGAAGAAATTGCTGGGTGGCCCTGGCGGTGTGTGGTCTTGCATTGTCCTGTTGGAATGTCCAGTTTGGGTGTTGCGCAAAAAAAGGATCGACATGGGGTCTAAGCACCTGGTTGATGTAGCGCTGTGCATTGACACCCTGTCCGCGACCAGGACCAATGTTCTGAAAGATGACTGGTCCTATGGCGTGGTTAATGCCAATTGCACCCCATATCATAACGTTCGGGCCTCCCCAGGGGTTCCGCTCTACCACACAGGAGTCAGCATAGCGTTCACTAGGTTGACGCCATATTCTGACACGACCGTCAGCCATGTCAATACAAAAACGGCTCTCATCTGAGAACAGTATGCGTCCCCACTGCTGCCTGCGCCAGTTGATTCAGGCTTGTGCCCACTGCAGCCTGTCCTGCCGGTGTCTTGGTGTCAGTACCGAACCTCTGTGAGGACGCCTACATGCCAGCCCGTTCTCCTGAAGATGCCGCCGCATAGTGTTGAGGCTGATTCGTTGCTGG
>CM031603.1:51625097-51635097 GCA_018398815.1 Conus ventricosus | reverse complement strand
TGTCGACATAATTATACATGCCTGCATCGTCTGCCACGGTAGCTTCTGAGAAACTGTACGCTAGGTCGCCTAAGAACGTATCCTCAGCGTTAACTACCTGGACAGGAAAAAAAAGAAGGGAGAAGTCTGAAGAGTAAGCACTGGACGAACTCATCTGATTGAAAAGTGGCCTTGCTGATCACTCACCCGCCAGGAAGCGAGAGACTCATAGGCCTGCAGTTCGGGATTCTTATCGGGCATATCTGTTTTTTCGCTCCTTCCATCCCCAACTTTCCATTCACTTCGCTATGACTTCTTCCTCTTTCTTTCCTCGTGCAACTTTCCATTCACTTCGCTGTGACTTCTTCCTCTTTCTTTCCTAGTCCAACTTTCCATTCACTTTGCTGTGACTTCTTCCTCTTTCTTTCCTCGTGCAACTTTCCGTTCACTTCGCTGTGACTTCTTCCTCTTTCTTTCCTCGTCCAACTTTCCATTCACTTCACTGTGACTTCTTCCTCTTTCTTTCCTCGTCCAACTTTCCATTCACTTCGCTGTGACTTCTTCCTCTTTCTTTCCTCGTCCAATTTTCCATTCACTTCGCTGTGACTTCTTCCTCTTTCTTTCCTCGTCCAACTTTCCATTCACTTCGCTGTGACTCCTTCCTCTTTCTTTTCTCGTCCAACTTTCCATTAACCTCGCTGTGACTTCTTCCTCTTTCTTTCCTAGTCCAACTTTCCATTCACTTCGCTGTGACTTCTTCCTCTTTCTTTCCTCGTCCAACTTTCCATTCACTTCGCTATGACTTCTTCCCCTTTCTTTCCTCGTCCAACTTTCCATTCACTTCGCTGTGACTTCTTCCTCTTTCTTTCCTCGTCCAACTTTCCATTCACTTCGCTGTGACTTCTTCCTCTTTCTTTCCTCGTCCAACTTTCCATTCACTTCGCTGTGACTTCTTCCTCTTTCTTTCCTCGTCCAACTTTCCATTCACTTCGCTGTGACTTCTTCCTCTTTCCTCGACCAACTTTCCATTCACTTCGCTGTGACTTCTTCCTCTTTCCTCGACCAACTTTCCATTCACTTCGCTGTGACTTCTTCCTCTTTCTTTCCTCGACCAACTTTCCATTCGCTTCGCTGTGACTTCTTCCTCTTTCCTCGACCAACTTTCCATTCACTTCGCTGTGACTTCTTCCTCTTTCCTCGACCAACTTTCCATTCACTTCGCTGTGACTTCTTCCTCTTTCCTCGACCAACTTTCCATTCACTTCGCTGTGACTTCTTCCTCTTTCCTCGACCAACTTTCCATTCACTTCGCTGTGACTTCTTCCTCTTTCCTCGACCAACTTTCCATTCACTTCGCTGTGACTTCTTCCTCTCTCTTTCCTCGTCCAACTTTCCATTCAATTTGTGTAACTTCTCCCTCTTTCTTTACTAGTCCAATTTTCCTCTACAGTCTGCGTTGGTTCTCCCTCTTTCTTTCCTCATCCACGAATAGTATATGTCTTTGAGGATTTTCGAAGATTAAAAAACAAAAAGGAGAACAGAACCAAAAAAGCTGCGGTCAAAAGTCTGTTTTATATTTCCTTGTCAGGGACAAAAATGAAACAACCCAACTCGTGGAGTCGCCAGCCAATTTGTTCGGACATAAGCTTCAACTCAAACATTCTAGGCGCCAGATAGACGGGCCCATGGGTCGGGTCCAGCCAATTAAGCTTAGCGGAGAGGCTTCACGGAGACGGTACGGTCCACCCAGACAGACTAAGCCGTTTGACCGACGCCTCGATGTCTGCCCGGACGCATCTCAGTGCCTGGGCCGGACTCATCTAGCCAATTTACACTGACCAGTGCCCACGACTTAAGCCACACGGCGCCAGTTAAGTAGGAAAGGGGGGAAGGTAGTGTGTGGTGGGGGTGAAATCTAGCTAATCAATTAAATGACCAATTGACCACCACAGAGAGTAAGGCGTGTAGGCGTGACTGTCATGATTTGAATATCCAATGGAATTAGAGGGAGATAACTTCGGGTATCAGGGGTAAAAATACTGACCAATGGTACTCGCCCGTTTTTTGGACAGATCGGAACGGGATAAGAAGGAGGTGAGAGTGAGAGAACGGGAGAACGGGGGGGAGAACAAACAGAGAGACAGAGAGAGAGAGAGAGGTTCTGGGGTGTAGTCTCTGCAGGAGAAAGGCAGAGAGATGAGAGGAGTGAAGTTTGAGCATTAGCACCAGATATAGTCTGCAAAGGGAGGACTAAAGAGAGATGTGGAAAGAGAGAGTTGCTAACTAATGAAGAGAAAAAGAAAGAAAAGAAAAGGAAAAGAAAAGCAACCATGTCCCTTTTAATAGAGCAGACTAGGAGAGAGACAGAGAGTGCAATGCGTTAATGCAGGAAGGAAGAAAGGAGAACAGATCGATGTTGATAGTCACTGTTCTATCTAAACCGGGGGTTCGACCTCATACTTGGCCAGCGCCACTTTCATCGGCAGTCCAACCTGACCAACGCCAGCAGTCCAGCCTGACCGGTGCCAGCAGTCCAGCTTGACCGGTGCAAGCAGACCAACACCAGTGCCAGCAGTTGTGTCGTGTTGTGAAAGTGACAGTGAAAAGAAAAAAAAAGGAAAAGAAAAGGACAGTGATTCGTGAATAGTTAAGATCACCTGGCCAGGTAAAGTAGAAATCTATTTATACCCGGGTTAGTTAATGATGTTTTAGATAAATGATTTTGTGAAGTTCAGGAAAGAGAGAATGTTTTATTTTGTTTGATTCCATATGCATTGATGTTTCGTTCTATGATCATGTGTAGTAAAGTTATAGACTTTACTAGTGGTTTGATGTGACGAATGCATGATATATGAATGAGATTGTAAGCAAGCTGTGAGTGTGTTTGGGCTGTGCGCTAGTCCTTCCTCCATCGACATCACCCGAGGTTGACATTCCTCATCCAGCTTTCTATTCAGTTTGCTGTGGCCAAAATCCAGACAGAGTAGCAGAAAAGTGGAGCATTCTAGAAACAAATTTCCAAACCACTGGTATACAGTTTATACTGAAAGAGGCCCAGGGATTCACATGGGCTTGGTATGTGGATCGGTACGACCATGTATTTAACAAGATCACATGTCAGGGTGAACAGAATTCAATTGAAGCTCAGTTGCCATTTTATTCACTTACTCGACTCAATTCGACATCATTCTATTTTATCCATTACAAACATGGTTTGATTGTTGTTACAGGTCCTTTAGACTAGGACAAATTTCAGAAAAACAAACACCCCCAGGCATTTCTTGTTAGGAGCTGTCAGACAACACTTTCTAATGGATTTGGGTGTGTTGAATCCATTTCTTTTGTCTGACAAGACTGAAATTGCTTAGATGGCCTGGAATATAACGTTTTTCAAAATGGCCGACAAACGAAAGTACGGAACCGGTTTTGATTCATACACACCTTACTTACTTGCGTTTTACACCACTTGTGCTAAACTTTAATATTGTTTTGTAATTTTCTACCGCTATAAATCTGTTTCAGCCATTTGATTTAAATTATTTTAAAATAAGTGTCAAAAACAATTTTTTTAAAACACACTAAAAAGTAACAAGAAACCTTATAGTGGCCTCATACCTTCACACTTTGACAGAAATTGAATGCTTCTACAAAGATTTAGCAACAGTCTGAAGACTGTGTCACAGATGAGACGTCAGAACAAAAAAATGAAGAAATGACGCGCAC
Source organism: Conus ventricosus (assembly GCA_018398815.1). NCBI lineage: Eukaryota > Metazoa > Mollusca > Gastropoda > Neogastropoda > Conidae > Conus > Conus ventricosus. Next base: position 51,631,395 of record CM031603.1, on the reverse strand, counting down.
TGAATGCAAGTCCCAGAAAAGAATTTTGAGCGTTGCACAAGATTTGGTGTATAATGTGAGTGGTTGTACACACTGGACCCCAAAGTACCTTGGTCTGGGCAGTACTCTCCATTAGGCTACTTGGTCAAAGGAGTTGGTTCATTTATTTCACTGTGCTGGACACACACTGAGTTACAACAACATAAAGCAAATTGACACAGCACTGGCAGAAAGTACTCTCAAGGCAATGAATCCAGCAACAGGAGCTGTGGTTCCACCAAATCTTGTGACAATATAGACATCAATGATTTTCACCTTGATGGAAAGAATAATTTCCATGCCACTAAGTTGCTGCTTGGCAGAGAGGTCCCGTAGGAGACATGGGGTTGAGGACACTTCAGCCTTCAAACAAAGGCTCAACCCTTAAAGTATCTGAGGCCATGGACAAGCTTGTTCCTGCACAGATTACAGAAGGCCGTTCAGAACCTACAAATACATCTAACATCAAGCACGAGTGGTTCAATGCAACATCTGAAAATGAAAGTGCTGTTCAGGCCGTAGCAAAGGACATGACTTTCAACCTCATGCACAGCAAAGAGAAGGACAGTGAGGCAGGCTGGACACAATTCAACCAAACTATTAACACGGCTGACCCAGCAGTGACAAGCATTGGGTATATGCCCATCATACAAGCTCCAGCTTATGAATTGGAATCCCTCAACACTGTCATTCAGAGATGCAAGCACGTTGCTAACAAACTGGGGCAACACTGTGTTGTGCTAACAGTTGATGAAGCCTTGTTCTGCGAAGTGATGGAGTTGAAATGGGCTAAAAAAAAAAGAATACCAGAACCTTCTGGTTGTCAGGCTTGGTGGTCTTCATATCTCACTAAACTTCATGAAGGTAATTGGAAAACACATGGAATGCTCAGGACTTGTGGTGTTGCGGGTAGAAAGCAATCTCCTTGGACCAAAGACCGCAGAACAAGTACTAGCAGGAAAGCCGTGCATCAGAGACATGAGATCCCACAAATTAACACTTCAAACCATGTGGAGAATCCTGCTTCCTCAGCTGTTGCAATTCATCAATGAACAAAAGAGAGAACTGAAAGAGGAGATTGAAGATAATGTACAGAAGGAAGACACAGACGCGCTGCTGTCTGTTCTTGCTTCCAAGCAGTTCAGATATCTTGTGGATGACTTTGTTGCATCCCATGGTGATGCCAACTTTCAGTTTTGGTGGACTTACATGCAAATGGTGGAAAGCATGCTAATGTTCACCAGAGCAAGCATAGATGGTGACTGGAAGCTGCATCTGCACGCATTTACGTCCATGCTCCCATATATGATGCGATATGACCACACTAACTATGCACGCTGGGGCTGTGTGTACGTGCGCGAAATGCAACAACTGCCAGGTGAGGTCAAAGCTGAACTTGAAGCTGGAAACTTTGTGGTGAAACGTGGAAAGCAGCCTTTCAACCAAGTTGATCCAGATCAAAGCCAGGAGTTGCTCAATGGGACAGGGGAAAAGTGTGGCGGAATCGTGGGTATCACAAAAACACCATCAGCTTTGAGCAGATGGACGCTGTCCTACAACATGCGATCCCACATTTCCTGTGAAACCAGAGAAGCTTTTGACACTGGTCTAGAGGATACTGTCAACCATAATGACTGCAACAGAGGAAGAAGAAGGCAGGACAGGGTAGATGAAGATAAAGTGTTCACTACTCTGAAGAACTTCAAACTGTTCTCCAGCGATGTTCCTGAAGAACTGCAAAACATTGCAACCAAAGATCTCGCCCACAAGAGCATTGAGGAGGACTTGCTAACTGCACAGCAGAAAGGTCAAAATCAGTTGAACACGTTTATTGATGAGAGGTTGCTCCCTCGTGCTGAAAGGAAGATAAAGTTTCGTGATACCTTGACAAAGAACACGCCACTAACTTTTGCAAGTCTGTATGACGTAAACCAGAAGAATGTGCACTGTACCAAACAGAAAATACTAAAGGCAGACAGGAAGATTCTTCAGAGATTGATCACTGCCTATGAGGCAGGACGGAACGTTGACCCTCCATGGCTTTAAAACACGAACTGATGCAAGTACCCTCTGCACTAGCAGAGATGAATGGGACGCTACGTTCTGGTTTAAAAGCGCTTCTGCTTCAGGCACTCACTCTTGAAGTACCCTGTCCACCAAACCTAGATGAGACTGATCTTGGTGACAATGCCACACTTGTTGTTGATGGACAGGCACTCATCTGCAGCACTGCAGCACCCCAACAAACGACTACATTTGGAGACCTGGCAGACGTTTTCATCAATACTTTTCATCAAGCTTGGCGAGGTTTCAAACGCATTGATGTAGTTTTTGAAGAGGCGTGCCCCTACCAGCAAAGTGGGAGAACTACCTTTCTCATCCTGATAACAAGGCTGACCTGGCGAAGATTTTGTCAAGACTGATCATACTGCATGCTCCAGTTGACCAAACTATTGTTGCAGGTGGTGGCTTCAGTGATGTCACACAGGTGGAGTCTTCAAACTCCAATACAGATGTACGTCCTCTGGAGGCTTCACACGAGGAGGCTGACACCAGGATAATCCTGCACTTTGTACACTGTGATGCTGAGGCAAGCAGCATTGTTGTGTCCTCCAGGGACACGGATGTTGCAGTTCTGCTGCTGGTGCATTTTCATCGCATCAAGTGTCACAAAGTCTGGATAAAAGTAGACACAGCCAAATCCAGAAAATACATCACCATCCATGCTGTTATCGAAACCACAACCATTGAAAGAGATAAGCTCCAAAACCTTTCTGGATTTCATGCTTTCACGGGCTGTGACACAACGCCGTACTTTGCTGGACATAGCAAGACAACTTGTTTGAAGGTTTTCCTACAGCACCCTGATTTGTTGAGTTCGCTGGGAAAAGAAACTCTCACAGACGAGACACCGCAAAATGGTGAAGTCTTCATTTCCAGTGTGTATGGTGTACAAAACTGTGACTCGGTGAACATGGCTTGGTCAGTCCTGTTTTGCAAAGCCCATGCACCAGAAACACTGCCTCCAACACGTGATGCCTTGTTATTCCACACACAGCGGGCACACTATCAGACAGCTATCTGGCTACAAGCTCACCTGCAGTACCCCTGCCTCCCCCCACCAGAAACCATGGGCTGGAAACTAGAAGGCGGTACCTTGATTCCTGTTCTCAAATCACTCCCATCAGTTCCTGAGGCATGCACTGATGTGAACTTCTGTGGATGCAAAAAGCAGTGCACTAGTCCCCGGTGCAAGTGCAGAACAGCCAGTCTTCCTTGCACAGTAGCATGCAAGTGCAGTGACAACAATGTTTGTTACAACAAATGAAACCAAGTGTATGAGCTCTAGACAATGTATGAGTGATTGTGACGTAAATAATGAGCAAAGAGTATTACTATAATTTTTTTACATATTTGTTTGGCTGGCTTGAATCAAAATTTACAATAAGATGGAAGAATTCACTAAAGAAAGCAAAAACGTTTGAAATTATTGGAGAAGTACCAATACATTTGATTTACTTATAATGACCAATTGACTTTAACTACAAACACTAAGTCTTATCAATATTATTCTCCCTTTCTTTCAGTCCCTCCTCCCTCACTCATTGACACCCCACTCCCTCTTGAAAGTACAGAAACGGCTATTTCTGATAGGCTGTGGACGTTTTGTTTTTAATGGTAACCAATTATTGACTACAGATAACTCAAGAGTGCTTGAATGCTCTCTCTCTCTCTCTCTCTCTCTCTCTCTCTCTCTCTCTCTCTCTCTCTCTCTCTCTCTCTCTCTCTCTCTAATTAATCTAACAAAGTATAACAAAAACAGTGATTGGTATGATAAAGAATGTAGGTTAAGCAAAGTTAAGGCAAAAGGGCTGCTTTCTATTCATAGCAAAACGAGAAGAAAAGAAGACAGTGATGCCTACTGCATAGCAAGAAGAGAATACAAACATCTGATAAAGAGAAAAGAAAAACAGTATAACGATATGTTGGTAGACAGACTTATTTCATCAGTGAACAATCAGAGAGAATTTTGGGAAACTGTGCGTAAAATATCCTTTAAAAGAAAACGTGTTCAAAATAGTCTAACAGTCGATGACTGGTTCACACATTTTAAAGATTTGCTTGAATTAGAAGTAACAACAGATGTTACTAATTCATTTGGAAATTGCAATGATACCGATGAGGAGGAAATTAGTTTTATAAACCGTCCAATAACAAATGAAGAAGTTCTACTAGCTGTAAATAGGTTAAAAAATGGAAAAGCCGCCGGACCGGATGAAATTATTGGTGAGTTGTTGAAGTATGGTGGGGACCGAGTTGTTGACTTTTTTGTAAAGCTTTTTAATACGCTGTTTGATAAAGGCGTGTTCCCAGACAACTGGACCAACTCTATTGTGCAGCCCTTGTTTAAGAAGGGTAACGTTAACGATCCAAACAATTATAGAGGCATTTCACTGTGTGATACGAGCAGTAAAATTTACAGCACAATCATTAATAGCAGACTGCAGGAATGGATAAAAGAAAATAATCTGACTGGTGAACATCAAGCAGGATTTAAGAAAGGTTACTCCACAGTTGATCACATGTTTACATTATTGGCACTCGTTCAAAAACAGTTTTGTTTCAATCGTAAATTATATGTAGCCTTCATTGATTTTGAAAAGGCTTTCGACTCTGTTGAAAGGAACTTATTATGGCCCATAATATTGAAAAATGGCATCAAAGGTAAGATATTTAGGTGTATTCGTAGTATGTATGACAATGTCAAAGCCAGAATTAAATGCGGAAGTAGCGTGACTCATTATATCAACTGCACCCGTGGAGTGAAACAAGGAGACGCCTGCAGTCCTGTCTTGTTTTCTTTATTCATTAATGAACTTGCATTAGAGGTGATGAGGAGAGGGAGGCATGGTGCAATGTTTACGTCTGACTATTTTGAATTATTCATATTACTTCTGGCAGATGATGTGGCCTTACTCTCAGAGACTGCCACTGGATTACAAACGCAGATTAACAGTCTTCAACGTGCAGCTGCTGCTTTGCAGCTGAAGGTCAATATGAATAAAAGCAATATAGTGGTATTCAGAAAAGGGGGGTATTTAGCTGCCAGAGAAAGGTGGACCTACAACGGGACTGTTATGCCTGTTGTGAATGTTTACAAATACCTAGGAATTTATTTTTCAACAAAGTTAAGTTTTGTTGCTGCTTGTCGTGATCTCAGTAGCAGAGCAAAAAACGCGTTATTGTGTATTTTACAAAAGTTATTTAAGCTAAAGTGTTCTTCTCCTTCTGCCTTTTTTAAGTTATTTGACTCACAAGTTCAGTCTGTTGTTCAGTATGGTGCAGAGTTATGGGCCTTGACAATGCAGCACTCCATTGCGAAAAGGTGCATTTATTTGCTATTAAGAGATTCTTGGGAGTAGAAATGAGAACACCTAATGACATGGCGTATGGTGAAACAAATCGATATCCTATTTACATAAATTCAGCTGTAAAGTGTGTTAGGTATTGGCTAAAGTTGACGAGGATGGACGAATGTAGACTACCGTTTAAGGCCTATAGAATGCTTTTCGATTTGGATTTGCGTGACAAGAAAAACTGGGCTTCAAATGTTCGCTGTAAATTGTATATGTTTGGATTCGGATATGTATGGCTCAATCAAGGAGTAGAAGGGATAAGCGAGTTTCTGGAAACGTTTAGGGAAAGGTTAATTTTGTGCAGATGGCAGGATTGGAATAACCATATCAATAACAGTGACAGGTTTAACGTTTACAGAACCTTCTGCACTATTCCGGATGCTAAAACATATTTGTTACTCAATTTGGACAGATATTTGAGGCATGTATTGATAAGATTTAGGCTTGGTATTTCTGAAATCGAAGTACATCGTAATCGTTATAGACAACACAGTGAAGGTGACTTACTATGTCCACTTTGTCAAAGAGGGAAAGAAGATGAGGTACATTTTGTTCTATGCTGTCCTATTTTAAGCGACTTAAGAGCACAATACATACCGTTGAAATATTATAAGATACCAAATCAGTTCAAATTAGCGTTGCTGATGGCATGTGTAAATGAAAAAACGATCAGAAATTTGTCAATCTATCTTTACAAGGCTTTAAAATTGCGTTCTATTCTCATCTCTTGAAATTATAGCAAAGTGTATTACGAATGATGTCATTGATTCTAAATGCCAGATTGGACAATTGTTTGTATATACACCCCTTCATGAGGGGCAAAGGCCTAAACATGATTAAACTTTCCGTATCCGTATCTCTCT
>CM031603.1:51595097-51602597 GCA_018398815.1 Conus ventricosus | reverse complement strand
GTCAAGACTTCCCACTGTCAAGGGAGCGAAACCTTCACAAAGGGCCTTAAGCCCTTTAGACCACACGAATGCCGCGCGTAGTGGAGAAATAGGTAATGGCCGATCAACAGTACCGCCCTCGCTTAGCGCATATGGTCGTACTGTGTCAAGGAGGTTGAAGTGGTCAAGTAAAAATTGTCACGTGAAAGATGGCACCTAAGGTAGTTAGGACCCCTCCCGAGTTCGAACCTTTCCGATAGCAAAAGGGAGGAAAAATTATCTACTAGGACCTCGGAGTATCAATTGAGTGCTAAAGACGCAGTCAGCTGAAGTTGCTTTGTAAACAGACCTTGAAGAACAGGAGTCTTGGGCTTGTTCAGTAGGTATTGCTGAGGGGCACTGTGTTGATGTTTTGTCAGGCTAGTTGAATGCGTGTGGACGTCGTCGTCGTAGTTTTGTATAGGATAATTACTGTGTGAAAGTGGCTCCCGAAGTCAGCGGGAATTTTTTTACGTTCAATGGGTGTGAAGTTGTTTTTTTGTTTTTGTTTTTTTGCTAAGCTATTTTGTAGGGATGCGTGTAAATGCTGATGTATAAGTCAGCGGGAATTTTTCACGTTCAATGGGTGTGAAGTTTTTTTTTTGTATTTTTTTTTTTTGCTAAGCTATTTTGTAGGGATGCGTGTAAATGCTGATGTATGGAAGAATGTAGCTAGAGGGGAATTCAGTGAACAAGGTGGTAGGCAAGTAACATGGACGAAAGGTATGGCCCAAAGGATACCTTTTGTTTCCATCCCTACAGAAACTGAATGGAGAACAACATGAGGGAGGAGAACAATATCACGAGAGAGAGAGAGAGAGAGAGAGAGAGAGAGAGAGAGAGAGAGAGAGAGAGAGAGAGAGAGACAGAGACAGAGACAGAGACAGAGAGAGAAGAGTGAGCAGGACAGAGTAGGGTCAAGGAAAACGTGGTCTGGGCGACGAAAGTGACAGCAAAGTCTTAGGTGTAAAAGACAAGCTGAAAGAGAAAGACTGAGTTCGAAAACCCAGAGGTGGGTTAAAAAGATTTCCCACTCGAGCCCCCAAAGAGGGCCCAAACGGCCCCCAGTCCTGGAACCGGGTTCCAGAAACCCAAAGTCGTCCCATAAACCCGGTGTTAAAAGAAAATCTGAAGTCACTTGTTCGAAAAACAGTGGTGTGTGTGTGTTTTGTTGTGGTGTTGTGTGTTTGGGTGTGTGTGTGTGTTTGTGTGTGTGTGTGTGTGTGTGTGTGTGTGTGTATGTGTGTGTGTGTAAACCGGGCCTGGAAAAGAATTTCCTTTTGAGTTTAAAAACCCCGGAAATTTAGGAAGCATTGATCGTTTTATGTTCTATTTTTTTCCTTTTTTGTGTAATTATAAGTAGAGGACCCAACTGTTTTTTCTTTTCTCAGTTTTGTTTGGGACAGGGAGGGAATTGTGACACCCCATTCCCAGAGAGGGGGTGAGGGGTTTGGTGGGCGCATGAGTGTGCATATGGGGTGTTGATTACAGAGAAAACCCTTTGGTGTGTTGGGGCCTGATAATGCATCAACTTAGTTCACTTCCCGCAATCCATACGTTTTCCCCCGTCGGGGCCCAACCACCCAACCTCTTCAAAAATTTTTTGGGACCCCCCCTTTTACAGATTTCACTTTTATATTTCTGTTCGCCCCCACGTGAAAACCATTTTCCCCCACACACACACACCCACACCCACACACACCCACACACACACACACACACCCCACACACACACACAACCCACACACACACACACACCACGCACGCACGCAGCACGAAACCACACCACAAAAAAACCCCCCTACCCTATCCTCCCCTCACCCCCAACCCATTCTTTCCCTGCTTTTTCCTAAATTCCCCCCTTGGGGCTTTATCAACTTTCCCAGGCAACCGTTTTTTTCTTGTTTTCCCCAAAGCACTGATGCCACTCTTATGTTCGGTCACGCAGCTGTCCCCCACCAAGCGACTCTCCACCACTTCTTTTTTGTTCTTCATGTTTGTGAAACAGAACGAAGAAAAGTTTTATTGGACCTACTGGCTTGAAACTGTGAGTGCTATTCAACCTGCTATGCTTGACTAGAATCAGCAGTAATGGGTGGATAAAATCTGAAGAAAGCAGCAGTCTTGATTAAAAGCTACAGTCGTTACGATTTTCCTACACACAATGCAAAATTTTAAAACGCAGCAATCTCCGCCCAAAATGTAACGGTGCAGCTATCTGGACGGAAAATGGAACAATCGTTAAACTAATTTTCCCTCAGGTTATTGTATTGTTCAAGATTTCGTGCAGAACGCTACATTGTTACATTTCACGTTGCGTCATGTCACATTAAAACCTGCACAAGAAAGACTTTGTGGCACAGAGGCTTAATGGAAAGGCGCTCTCGACAAGCCAGAAGTCGGAGAATCCCCGATTTGCGGTTCGAGTCTCATTTGTTTGTTTGCTTCCCCCCCCCCCCTCCCCCTTTCTACTTGGCCATGAGACATGTCCTGAGTGCTAGTCTTTCGGTTGAGACGACAAACCAAGATCTTGCGTGCAGCATGCGCATTACACGTGTGATGGAAACACCCGCTCAGTGAAATCCCTTTCACAATGCAGGACAGTCTTCTTTTTGATAGGCAAAGAAGCCTGCATATTCAAGGAGATTAATTAAACACGCCGTTCATGAACTCTAGCCAGAATACAGATAAACACACACAACAAGATGCAAGGTAACGCTTACAGTAACGTTGGGACCGAGGAGCGGGCGGGGGGGGGGGGGGGTGAGCTGGGGGTCACGGGCCACCCCACAATAAAAACATTACGTGGGAAGGGAAGGGAAGGGAAGGGGGCAGAGTTCTTCCTTACTACCCGCCCCCTTTCGCTCCCCCAATCTCTGGGGCACCGAGTAAACTTACCCGAGAGAGGAAAGGAGACAACGATGGGAAAACTTGTAAGTCATAACATTAATTGTTAGAGGTTATGTCTTCGCTCCGGATTTCAGATGGCGCCGTTCTTCTTCTTTGGATAAAGAATATACCCTTCACCTTCCCCTCTCGGGTTTTACCAGATTTTTAAGATTACACACACACACACACACCCCACACACACACACACACACACACACACACACACACACACACACACACACACACACACAAGCGCACGCATCCACGCACGCACGCACACAAACGCGCGCGCGCGCATACACAAAAACTCGTAGACTGAAATGTTTCAACGATGAGAGCCTTCGTTCCTACTCCCCAACCTCCATGCCCTACCCCTTCCAACCAAACCTTCCCCTTCCGAGATGCTTTGTTTGAACAATGAACAGCTGTGGGTTTTTTTTTTGTTTTTTTGTTTTTTTTTGTTGTTGTTGTTGTTGTCAAAATGCTTGGTAGTTTAGGCAAGCGCCTCCCACCACCCCCACTACCCTTCCTCCCCAAATGCAAAACATCTTCCGACGCCACTGGCTTATTTCGTACACAACACAACACATATTAATGACCAAATTCAAAATAACTTTTTAATTTCCAAAATTTGTTTCATAATCTTTATAATCACGAGCAAACCATATACAAATTATGTTGAATTTAGTAGGATTGCATATCATTTTCAAACGAGGACTGATAAAGTACACGTATAGTTCGTTCAAATAAAGTTTTTTATCTCCAGTGTTGAATAACTGGGAGTCATTAGCAAACTGAGAAATGTTGTGTTCAGTATCAGCATTACGAATTCCTTCAATCAATTCTTCTTTTATCATTATAGCAAGAATTTCCGCATTATAAGATTAAACAGATATGAAGAAATTGTGTCTCCTTGTCTGCATCCTCTTTCTATGGGAATCCATGGCGAGTAATGCTGCCATTGACAATAACAATTGATTTTATATTTTTATATGTTTCAACCCAATGACAGAAACTCTCTCCGAAAGCATACGCTTTCAGTGCCTTAAACTTAAAATTTCCAACTTAAAAAACCAAAGGCTTTTTCAAAGTCAATACTTAATAGTAAACCTGAAAGATTCTGTGCATGTAGGTAGTTGAGTAGGTCATAATTATAGTTGTCTGACATTATCATTAATAAATCATTTAGCTATGAAACCAGTTTGATCCATGAAACCAGTTTATTAGCCATGAAACCAGTTTAATTAACCCTCAAACGACCAAGTGGGGTCCGTTTGGACCCCAGCAGCATATTTTTATGTGCCGTTTTTGAGTTTTTTTGTAAGAAAAAAAATTCCTGCCATGAATTTGTCAATCTATGTCTCTGTGAACTTCACACGCATTTTTGCAAACATCTGCATAAGGGTATGACAACTGTAGTGAAAATTTCTTTGGGGTCCAAATGGACCCCAGCAAGAATTAATACTAAGTCATATGATGTTACCGTCTTCAATTTTATCAAACTTTTCACATCTACTAAATGTTTCGTATTGTGTTACAGTAAACCATGGACAACAGAACTATTTCTTGTTTTATGAAAGAAAGAAAATACGTTGTTCTATAAGAAAGACTCAAATGGAGAGAAATCACTCTTTTTTTGGTCCACTTTTTTTTTTTAACCATAATTATATTTGAATATCAGATAATATTTGTCAAAGTTGAAAGAAGCAATAAAACTATAATTTAAGGAAAACTGACTCAGTAAAGCTAGCATTTCCGCAGAAAATCTACTGGAGTCCAAACGGACCCCACTTGGTAGTTTTCGTAGGTAAAGTAGCTTGGTCGTTTGAGGGTTAACGTTGGTAGAAGTTTCTTAAGTCTGCTTGAAATGCATGATGATCCTACATTCAAGAGAGATATTGGCCGCAAATTCTGAGTTCACTGGTTTGATTTATCACCTTTGAGAATACACATAATGAGTCCATCATTTAGCGTTGTTGATAGTTCACCATCTTTAAACACCTCATTTAAAGATCATACCACGAAAGGTCCCACCTGTCACCAAGAGAATTTGAAGAATTCTAAAGTAAATATTTGTCGCAAATTTGCTGGGTTGTTTCGTGTTGTCTATCCATTAAGCGTTTCTTTGCATCTTGTTTTGACTGCTGATCTGAATTTCTGTCTTGCGGGCGGAATTCTTTTCAGTTTTTTTCTTCTTTTTTTTCTGTTTTTTTTTTTTATAATATAGATTAATTTGGTCATAGTATGGCGACATGTCCTTCGCGAGAGACCAGACAGAATTTCCAGGAGAAATCTGTCGTGACACAGAAGTTATACAATACGAACAATACAACACAGTGCTATGCAGTACAGTTCAGTATCGTTCAATACATGACCAGACAGTACGATGCAATATCATGCAGTATAATAGTGAGCATTTTTTTGTGCTTTCTTTTTGAAAACGAAGATGTAAAACGTGTATGAACGTGTATAAGTCTAAGAAACATTATTTTTGATGTGTGTGTGTGTGTGTGTGTGTGTGTGTGTGTGTGTGTGTGTGTGTGTGTGTGTGTGTCTGTGTGTGTGTGTGTGTGTGTGTGTGTGTGTGTGTATGTATGCTAACGCGTATGTGTCTGTCTGTCTGTCTGTATGTGTATGTGTGTGTGTGCCTGATCACAATTGTGAAATGATGTAAAGATAATAAGGACTCATTCTTTCGTTTTCTCAACGTGCACCAAGAAACAGAATTACCAAGGACAGGAAAGACCGGGGAGAGGAAAGAAGGACAGGGAGGGTGGCAGGAGAGGAGCGCGCTTCTCATAGATGGACATGCAGGTCATAGAATTCCAGGTTGGCTTTGGACGAGCAACACCCTGACCACACATCAAGATTTAGTGCAAGTCTAAAGAATACGCGTAAGAAGCCATTTCTCACTGTGTCTCCATTCCCTCCTGTGAGACACACACACACACACACACACACACACACACACACACACACACACACACACACACACACACACACACACAACGCACGCACGCGCGCGCGCGCGCGCACGCACACACACACACACACACACACACAAGCGCGCGCGCACACACACACACACACACACACACACACACACACACACACACACACACACACACACACACTCACACACACACACACACAGGGAGAGGGAGAGAGAGAGAGACAGACAGACAGACAGACAGACAGAGAGAGTGTGTGTGTGTGTGAGAGAGAGAGAGAGAGAGACAGAGACACAGAGAGAGAGAGAGAGAGAGAGAGAGAGAGAGAGAGAGAGAGAGAGAGAGAGAGAGAGAGAGAGAGCTCTGAAGTATTAGAACCTGATCTCGTATCTTTGTCTTCTTACTAAGTCCCTGGACGTTAAGCCCCTGTTCCATTATCCGCAGAGGAGAACCTAACTTTTCGGCCAAAAGGTTGCCGGCGCTAGGGCGACAAAGAGACGGATTCGATCGACACATCAGTTCCTAGAAAAGCTTTTTTTGTCTTTTCATTTCTGTTCTTTCTCTCTGGGTTGCCTTACTTCTATTTTCTGGACTTTTGACGACATTCAAGCTATTTGGATGAAGTCAGAGGAAGGGAGGGGGAGGGGCGATGAACGGAGGAGGTGGGGGGAGGGGGTTCAGGGTAAGGTCGGGTGAGGGTGGTGAAGGGGGAGGGGTTGTTGAGGTTAAGGGGAGGCTGGGGGAAGGGCACGGGGAGGCTGGGATATTCTCTCTCTTTCTCTCTCTCTCTCTCTCTCCCCTCTCTCCAAACACACACACACACACACACACACACACACACACACACACACACACACACACACACACACACACACACACACACACACACACACACACAACGCACATACACACACACACACACACACACACACACACACACACACACACACACACACACGTACACACACACACACACACACACACACACACACACACACACACACACACACACACAAATCCTCCCCATTCCCCCCTTAATGGAAGGAAAAAGTCCAAACTGTCAACCACCCACCCTGCCCGGATCAAGGAGGAAGGAGGGAGGAGGGAGAGAAAGGGTGGAGGAAGGGACAGGGAAAAGCGAGAAGAGGGTACAGGGTGGAAGGGGTGGGGGGGGGGGGGCAGAAGAGAAGATAAGAGGAACAGCAAAGATTCACGATCCTGGCACAAAGAAGACGACCCTAAAAGGAGGAAGTCCAAATTTGCACTAAAATGACATTGAGACAAACTCAGGCAACATATCAAGCCGATAGCGAAATACTCTTCCCCCTCAAGAAGAGAGAGAGAGAGAGAGAGAGAGAGAGAGAGAGAGAGAGAGAGAGAGAGAGAGAGAGAGAGAGAGAGAGAGAGAAGAGAGAACGCGACACTCAACTCACAAAAAGGACAACAAAAAGACGAAGATGGTGACAAGAATCTCTCTCTTTACACGATTTCGCTCTCAAAAGCTCTTCGTCAGGGAGTCCTTCCGCTCTCGTTTTAACTCGTAAAATATCATTATTCCTCGCAATCCCGACTACTCATCACCGCCAATCCGCCCATTTCTCTGTCTCCCAGAGTGGTGTCCCTTCTCCCTGTGCAGATGATC
>CM031603.1:51567597-51575097 GCA_018398815.1 Conus ventricosus | reverse complement strand
GTTGTTGGTTTGCATGTTTTTGTTCTGTTTTCTCGGTGGTGTGTTCAAAAGACAAATTACCATTGTTATTAATTATATTTTACTTACATTTGATTTCATTTGAATCTGACGGTTTAATATAACAAAATCATTCATTCATAGAACAGTTCATTTGATTGTTATTGACTAACACCGAATATTATGGGGAGAGGACAGGATGGGGGGGGGGGGGGGGGGGTGAGGTGGGGGGAGGGGGGGGGGGGCAGTGGGGGGGGGGGGGCGATATAAGAGCAATTCGCGTCAAATTGTGAAAACTAAAGCTTTTGTATGCCATAATAATTTCATGTCAGTCACGAAAGTAAGCTGATGACTCACCTTAGGCTGAGATCAAAATTCTAGGGTTTAGCATTCGTTCCATCTCAGTTTAACATGCCTGAACCCGCCCGCGGTCTTCCATTCTGAATGAGCTTTTGAGCCTCTGTGAAGTGTCAGAGTCCCCGCCACCAGAGGGCCTGTCAGCCTTGTACGTTGATGTCCACAGTCTCCACCACCAAGGGCCTATCAGCCTTGTACGTTGATGACCACAGTCTCCAACCACCAGAGGCCTATGAGCCTTGTACGTTGATGTCCAGTCTCCACCACCAGAGGCCTATCAGCCTTGTACGTTGATGACCACAGTCTCCACCACCAGAGGACCTATCAGCCTTGTACGTTGATGACCACAGTCTCCACCACCAGAGGGCCTATCAGCCTTGTACGTTGATGACCAGTCTCCACCACCAGAGGGCCTATCAGCCTTGTACGTTGATGACCACAGTATGCTTGATTGCAGCCTGGCCACAGGATCATAAACCTGACATGCGTTTTTTTTCGATGTGTCCCGTAATCTGTTTGTTCTGTATCTTGGCGGAACTAACCCCTTGTTTTTAAATTTTGCTTCGTATTTCCGCCCGCGGTCACCTCGTTTTGAAACTAGATTTGTTTGGCTGTCAGCAAAATCATGCCAGAATTACACCACCCGTTTTGATTAAACGAAACTTGTGTGAAACACGGACTTGGAGCGCAAAGAAGAACCCCATCATTTCAACATCGGCTTGGATCTGGATCAAAGGGCGGGTACAGGATCCGTTCGATCTGTGCAGAGGCTTTCTCCGCTCCCCCCACCACCACACGCCTCCCGCCTCCCCCCCCCCCCCCCCCCCCCCCCCCCCCCCCCCCCCCCCCCCCCCGACAGCCCACCTAGAGCATAAACAAACACAACGCTTTCGACCTCTATCTTCTTCACAGTCACAAACACAAATGCCACTTCTACGAGTTGGTCACTTAGCTTGATCTCTTACAGCGCAAGGTAGGTGTTGACGAATCAAAGCTAAGTGACACGCCATTACCTTGCGCGGAAGAGAGTATCAAGCTTTAAAGTGACAACGCCTACCTTGCGCGGAAGAGATCAAGCTAAGTGACAACGCCTAACCTTGCGCGGAAGAGATCAAGTTAAGTGACAACGCCTACCTTGCGCGAAGAGTATCAAGAAGTGACAAACGCCTACCTTGCGCGGAAGAGATCAAGCTAAGTGACAACGCCTACCTTGCGCGGAAGAGATCAAGCTAAGTGACAACGCCTACCTTGCGCGGAAGAGATCAAGCTAAGTGACAACGCCTACCTTGCGCGGAAGAGATCAAGCTAAGTGACAACGCCTACCTTGCGCGGAAGAGATCAAGCTAAGTGACAACGCCTACCTTGCGCGGAAGAGATCAAGCAATAAGTGACAACGCCTTACCTTGCGCGGAAGAGATCAAGCTAAGTGACAACGCCTAACCTTGCGCGGAAAGAGATCAAGCTAAGTGACAACGCCTACCTTGCGCGGAAGAGATCAAGCTAAGTGACAACGCCTACTTGCCGGGGGGAACCTTGGCGGAAGAGATCAAGCTAAGTGACAACGCCTACCTTGCGCGAAGAGATCAAGCTAAGTGACAACGCCTACCTTGCGCGGAAGAGATCAAGCTAAGTGACAAACTCGTTCATTTTCATTGTCCTATTATTATTTGTTTGTGTCTTGTCTGAAGAAGACCTAAGAGGTGGAAACGCGTTGTGTTTTGACTTGTGACTCGTTTGTCCGCGTTTCTCTTGGCGGCTTCTAACATTTATTTAAGATTTGTTTAGATTTCCGCCTGCAGTCGTCTCACTTTGCAGCTAGATGTGATAGTTGTGATTGTTGTTGTATCCCCCTTCCCCACCCACTCCCTTCCGTCCTCCGCCCCTTGCCATGAACGGAAGACGGTGGGAGGAGGGGTGGGTTGGTGAAACGTGGGGTCTAGGCCGCAGGTACAGTGGTAGGTAAAGATGTGCGGTCTGGATGAAACTAGACCTTAGTGAGATTCAGTAACTGAGGTGTCTAGCTTTAATGCATCAAGGTTTCTTAAGTCTCCGTTTTAGCAGCGTGCCTGTGTCTTTACAGCGTAGAATTGCAGAGTCCACGTGTCTGAAAATCTCAATTTTTGAAGTGGAATGAAGGATATTCTTTTCTCGCATTACATCTGGTTGCGATCATTGTTCTCAGTGATTCATAAATCAGTGTCCTACATACATATAAGGCCTGCATGGCAACGAAGTGGTTGTGAAACAGACGGTATAGTAGAAAAGTTATGGGACAACAAATGATAATAAACATGCGTGGAATGAAAAAGGACACTAATATTTGAATAATATCACTCCACACACACACACACACACACACACACACACACACACACACACACCACACACACACCCCACACACAGAGAGAGAGAGTGAGAGAGAGAGAGAGAGAGAGAGAGAGAGAGAGAGGAGAAGAGAGAGAGAGAGAGAGAGAGAGAGAGAGAGGAAAACAAGCACAGACAGAAAACTGGCCTTCGCATGTGGTGTACAAGAACTCAATAAGGGGGATAAGCCCAAAGTCCCGTCTCAAGTGTCTTCAAAAAGCTCTGGTTCCACACGGATCACTGTTCCTACTTGAGAGTTGCAAGATGATGCTTAAACATGTCTGAGTCGTCCTGGACCAAGTGTGTCCAGTGGGGGGTAACCTCCTCAGACTTATGGAGGAGTCTGCCTCAGCACGGGTACCGGCTGTCCCCTTCTTCTGGTACTTTTTGGTCTTGATATTTTTTTAAATTCGTGTTGCTATGGTCCTTTTCTCTACTTCTTGTTTGCTCTCTCTCTCTCTCTCTCTCTCTCTCTCTCTCTCTCTCTCTCTCCTCTCTCTCTCTCTCTCTATCTCTGTCATTGTCTTTTTTTCTTTACCCTCTCTCTCTCTCTCTCTCTCTCTCTACTCTCTCTCTCTCTCTCTCTTCATCTCTCTCTCTGTTTGAGTATAGGTTGTCTTTTATTGTGCTGCTTGTTCTCGTTCTCGTTCTTTATCTTTTTATTCTCATTACTCTTTTTTCGTCTTTCCTTCTTTCTTTCGCATTCTTTCTTTCTTTTGCCCTGTCCTTTTTTTCTACTCTTTTCAGTAGTCCATTACTTTTTAAAAAAAAACTGAAGTAGCATGCAGTAGTGAGATGATTTTCCTTGATTAGTTTAGCCCCAAGAACATAAAAAAATACGTGAATAAATGAATAAACAAACAAACAAGTAAATAAATATACAAACAATCAAATGTTTTTATAAATGAATAGATACGTAATGTGCTGCGCTCGATAGACGTGGAATAGCGTCGGATGTGTTGGTGATTCTGTGCGTCACCTTTGTCAGGCATAATGATGATGATAATGATTGTTGTCTCGTTCGTCATGTCTTTAGATGGATTCCCCCGTCTCCTCGACAAAGGTGGCAGTACGTCGCAGGTCCTCCAGTCCTCCGTAGAGCTTCCGGGCCACTGGTACTGGGTCGGGCCAGGTTTTCTCTCGAAGCGCTTGGTGGAGCGGGCAGGACTGCAGCAGATGTTCTGTTGTCTGGCTGCCTGTTCTGCAGGGGCACTGCTCTGTGTTGCCGATGCGGAGTTTAGAAAATAGGTGGTGTTTCAGGCGGTTGCGGCCTGTCCTGAGCCTGAAGATGACTACCTGCTCTCGTCGAGTCAGCAGGTAGTGCGGGTCTGCTCTGTTGTGGCGTGGATGCTGCTGCTTCCACTTGTTCTGCAGCTTGGCCTTGATGATGGTCCTGGATTCGGTGTAGCTGGTAGATCTGTCCATCTGCTCCTTTGTAGTGCCCTCCTTTGCCAAGGAGTCAACATGATAATGATGATGATGATGATGATGATGATGATGATGATGATGATGATGATGATCATGATCATGATCATGACCATGATCATGATGATGATGATGATGATGATGATGATGATGTATGATGATTATGATGATGATGATGATCGTGATGATCATGATGTTAATGAAAAATGAAAATTACAACAGTGACAATGACAACCATTTTCATTGTAACTTTATAGTGATGAAGCAAACTTTTGTCCAGAATGTGTTATAATGTCACCATTTGGAGACAGTGGTTCAATTTTGTCTCCCTTCATATCACAAAACACGCGCACGCACGCACGCACGCACGCACGCACGCACACACGCACGCACGCACGCACGCACGCACACACACACACACATACACACACACACACGCACACACACACACACACACACACGCACACACACACACACACACACACACACACACCACACACACACATACACACGCAAAAGTTCTGTTCTCCCTCTCCTTCACAGTCTATTCTGCACGTTGTGCTCTGCTAGCGTCCCCTCCCGTCCAACCACCGTGCAGGTGAAGGTACTGGGCTTGTTGAGTCAGCACTGTCGATTCAATCCCCAGTGTCTACATGGATCTGCTCTGGTCTGACTGGGCTGCCGATATGTGGGGCAGACTTTGTGGCCCAATCAGAAGCAAGTTTACAAAACTGGACGAATCACGAACCCCCAACATAACTGTAAGGAAAAGAGACCGAACTTGAAACAAACAAAAAAATAAAGAAAAGGAAATAGAAAGACAAGAAACGAAGTTTAAAACTGTCCAGTTTTGTAGCTCAGCTTCTTACACTTTAAAATCCACTTAATCTTTAGTACAAACAAGATGAACATTGCCATAAAAGGCGAACGATCGACAGCGAAATCTGTCCGAATTTTGTTTAGCCATTATTTTTCTTCCTATGCTCTGAAAATAGTGATATCATCGGACTGGAAACACACAAAAAAAGCCACATTCTCACTCTATGTCCAGTCATCGTGTACCTCGAATACCAGCCAAAGGTTACACAGCAGACAGGTTTTGGGGTTTTTCCCCGTCAGTTTTGGCTGATAGATATGTCATGCCTTCCGAAACAAGAAGGATGTACCGGTCTACTATGTCTTATCTGTATATATGTTAACTCTGAAATTCTGTTGTAAAGATTCTTTTTGCCACCAATAATGATAATAGTAATGATAATGATAATGATAATGATAATAATAATGATAATAACAATGATCATTATTATCATCATCATCATTATCATTATTATTATCACTATTATTATTATTTATTAAACCATAATAGTAATAACCTTAGAAATAGCCATAATAGTAATAACCTCAAGAATATTACAGGAACTGCATTGGAGAACAAATAGTTTCGAACATGCTTTGTGGATTTGCTTTCAGTGATCGTTAAGAACAATATCATGGAATCGAATGCGACGTCAAGCCCATAACATGAAAATCGTTCATGTGGAAACATTAACATGTAACAGCTTCTTGCAAAGAATCATCAAAGAATGGGAAAATCTGAGTCATTTGGTGGTTTAAGAGCCTCTGTCTTAACAAGGAGATAAACAAAATCGCGAACACTCAAGGTTTTCCTATGATAGTTTTTAGGCATGTTTGGGGTACGTCTTGCTTTCCAAATATCATGTTGGCTTGTTCCCAGCTTGTGTGTGTGTGTCTGTGTGTGTGTGATGGGGGGGGGGGGGGGGGGGCAAAAAGAGAAAAGTAGTACTAAGTTTGTTAAATCATATTTGCCCATCCCCAAAATAAGGTGAAAAGCCAACTTCTGTTCACTTAACATTTCAAACGTAGAAAAACTGACTGGAATGAATGAGAAGAGCTGAACTAATCTCTCCTTGTATCACAATTAGACAGAGAGACAGAAAAAGATCAGATCAGTTCTGGTAACAACTTTGAGGTCTTCCACCAGAAGAATCAGAAATTCAATTCGCACTCGACCAATCCAGTTGTCCTCCAAAAGGATACGTGTCCTTCAAGGCCAACAGAATTCATGGATCACTTTCAAACAACCCAAACCCTGGTCTTTTAATTTGTGAAATTTGAAGTTCGAGAATCATAACTTTGCACAACTGGTTAAAATGCATGGAATATCCTTGAAAATTCGACAACCATGGCACAGCACGGCCAGTGAAAAACATGAAATGCTTTAAAACCAATGTCTAAAATCTTCTGGCGCTTTCTTGAAACTTCTGCGATTATTACATAATGTTTGTCATCAGGCAAATGAAAATGTTTGAAACAAGCTTCACGTTCTTTTGTTGTTTTCCCCGCGGAAATGTTGGAAGCTTTTTCAATGCAAACAGCTCTCCCGCCTTCTGGGAGCTCTGTGAAGTAACTTCCTCTTTACTGTCACTATTTTTGACTCTGCTTTTTCGTATCACGTTTGTCTCTCTTTCTTGTTTTTCTATGGACAACTCTCAGTTCCGTGTTCTGGTAGTTTTTACATATTTTTTCCCCATCTGAAAGCAATTGGTGACTTGCTAGTTGTTGGGTTTTTTTCTTGCTGTAATCTGGCTAGTAAATAGTGGAAATTATTCACAAATCTGGCAACTAAATAGTGGACATTATTCACAATGTCCAGATTTGGATACTAGCTGTCCATTCTGGAGAGTCTGTTTGCACAAATGGCATTTTAAGTTATACTTAGGAGTCACTTGAACATTTTTCATCAATATTTTTCGTTTTTTTTTTTTTTTTTTTTTTGAAGATATAACCTAGGGCGAATGCCTGGTGTTCTATGCACAGCATAGTGTAAGTGCCCTAAGAAGTGAATAGTTTGGCTGCCATGTTGTAGACTGTTTTGGTTGTTTGGTTCTTCTTTTTTTGTTTCGAGAGGTGATGGTGGTGATGGTTAGATTTCGTGATGTGACCTTTTTTCCCCTGTGTGAATTTGACAGCTGCGAAAAGGCTGTGTGTGGCTGCTTTGGCTATAATGATAGACACGTAGCCTACACTTTGGGCTCTTCTTTAAAGCCTCAAAAGCAAAATCCGAGTTTGATTTGTTTGTAACATGTGTTTGGGGGTTAATTTATGTCAAGCTAGGGTTTCCTTTTCCTTTCTGCTCGGACGTACTGAACATGCACAAATACAGACAGATGAAGTATGTAATTATGTCATTACAGACGGTTAGGCAGAAAGGGAGGTCCATAGCTCTCTGTCCACAGTAGGTAACAAGTAGGGCAATCAGGAAAAGGCGGACCTCTGCCCAGAGCGATCGCCTTCTGGACTCACCCCTGTCGTCTGGATCCATACCAACATTTAGTG
>CM031603.1:51560097-51562597 GCA_018398815.1 Conus ventricosus | reverse complement strand
CATATTGAATTGTAACAAAAGTTACGTTCAGCTTATTGATCATATCGAATCATAACAAAAAATACCGTTCAGCTTAATGTCAATCTCTGCTAAACTGCTTCCATTTCCACCGTCTCTCCCCGCTTCCCAGCCAAAGGAAGTCAAGTCAAGTCAAGTCAAGTAAAACTTATTATCTCAGTTCAAGAAATTAGTTTGTGGTCACACACATTCACAGCAAATAACAATGATTTTGTCATATCACCCATTTTGTCACATATGGCACACATTCATATAAAAGAATTTGGATTTCAAGGTGACTAAATAATAAAAGAATAATACAAATATAAAATTACATTCCTACAACGCATTTGACAATAAATTCTAAGATGAGATTTAAAACAAAATATCTAAATGCAACAGTATGCTCAATCTGAGCTTAAATTATGTATCTTTATAAAACAAAATGTAACAATAATCCATAGCTAAAAAGCAATTAAACATCACCTCTTTTAAGAAAATCAATGGACAGGGGAATAAAACTTTGTTTAAATCTGACACTTCTGCATTTAACTGATCGATATCTTCGTCCTGACTGAAGAAGGTCATACTGACTTGCAAGAACGGGGGTCTGGTCACACACAATCTTCTTCGCTTTACAAACAACACGGCACCTGTACAGCTCACTCAGACTTTTTTGTCTCCCACCAACAATTTTTCCTCCCACGTTCACCACTTTCTCAAGCACATTCCTACTCTTCACAGTCAACCCACCATACCAACACATAAATGAGAAAGTTAAAACAGATTCCAAGAAGCATGAATAAAATGTCCGAAGAATGTCATTATTCACATGAAATGATCGCAGCTTGCGAAGACAATATAATCTGGTTTGACATTTTTTGTGGACATAATCACATGGGATTTAAAATTCAGCTTATTATCTATAAAAGTTCCTAAATATTTGTATGATTCAACACGTTCTACTTCAGCACCTTGATAAAAAAGCGGTGGTAAAAACTTTGGATTCTTTCTAAAATCAATCAACATTTCTTTCGTTTTTGTTACATTCAGATCAAGATAGTTGTGATCGCACCAGTCAAAAAATCTTTGAACCTCCTTGAAGTAAACAGAGTCAGAGTTGGAAAGATCCTCAAGTGCTGAGTCATCTGAATATTTAATGTACAAAGTTGAATCACCTTCCTGAACAATCATTTGTGTACAGAGTAAAAAAGCACTGGAGATAAAACAGTACCCTGAGGTGCGCCAGTTGAAATGACTCTGGAAGACGAAACAACACTCTGATATCGCACAGACTGTGTCCTCTTTGTTAGAAAATCTATTATCCAAAGAATTAGCATGTTACACACATTCATGTTAATGAGTTTCTTTTGCCATCAGATGTGGTTGTATGGTGTTGATGCTGATGAGAAATCAATGTAAAGAATGCGTACAAAGGAGGCAGGTTTTTCGAGGTGTGAAAACGCATGATGGAGAAGTGTGAGTGTGGCATCATCTGTTGATCTGTTCTGTTTGTATGCGAACTGAAACGGGTCTTGGTACTGTGTGGTAATCTTTTAAAACAGAACAGAGGACAATTCGTTCAAGACATTTCATTGCAAAAAGATGTGAGGGCAACTGGTCGGTAATCATTTAAAACAGCTTGGGTTGCGTTTTTTGGGAACAGGACATACAGTGGCATTTTTCCATAAAACGGAATGATGCATTCTCTTAGTGACCCGGTAAAACAAACGACTGTAAAATAGGAGAGCTGAGAAGCACACACCTTCAACAATTTTCCCCAGATAGTATCTGGGCCCATTGCCTTTCTCACATTTAAACGTTTGAAAAAAGACTGAACATCATTTTCCTCAATCACAACAGAATCACTTTCATCAACGTCTTTTTTTAACATTGCTTTGGAGTTCTTCCTTCACTTCCTTTAATTCTCTACTAAAAATCTTTATCATCAAATCTACAGTAAAAATCGTTTAGCTTTTCTGCAAATTGCTTCTGTTCTTTAGCTGTTTTTTTGTTACTAATATCTTGATTTGAATATTTTTCTGAACCTGTATAAAACCTTTATTCCTTTCCATGCATCTCGCATATTTCCAGTCTGGAAACATGTTTTCTACTTTTCTCTTGTAAGCTCTCTTTGATTCTTCAATCTCTGTTTGCAGTTTCTTTTGTACAACCTTACGATCGCTTTTATTGCCTGATTGAAAAGCTATTTTTTTCCTCATTTAGAGTTACTTTCAGAGATTTTGTAACCCAAGGTTTGTTGTTGGAAATATTTTGATAGTTTTGGTAGGTACAATCATGTGTTCACAGAAAGAAATGTAGTTGGAAATAACATCAGTGGCTTCGTTAATGTCAAAACTAGAATTTAAAAAACAAATTCCAATCTGTACATTCAAAACAAGCCTGTAATTCATCAATACTTTCTTGTGTCCAACACTGCACTTGCTTTTTAGTGACAGGTTGTGTTTTCACTTTTGGTCTGTAAGCTGGCAAGAGAGATGGC
>CM031603.1:51542597-51547597 GCA_018398815.1 Conus ventricosus | reverse complement strand
CTCTAAATGATAACTTAGTCCAGACTACGACAGACAAAGACATTATAGCTAAATATAATTATAAGTGTGCTAACTGGAAAATGTTTGAGAATATTTTAAAATCGCAAAATACTAATGACATAAAGATGATGATATCAACAAATTTTATTAAAAAATCACGAACACTGTGTTACAAGCAGCTGATCGTTCCATACCGAAATATTCTAATTTAAAATCTGACAAACATTCGGAAACATCTGGTGGAACGAAGTTTGTGAGAAAGTTGTGAACGAAAAGAAACGTTTATTCAAAATATACTTACAGGATAAAAAAACAGAAAATCACACCCCCCTGAGGAAAGCGAATTCATTTAGTAACAAAACAATAGCACAAGTGAAACGACAGTATTGGGCTACATTTTGTACAGATGAGGTTTATAGCCATAAAGACCTACAAAAGATATGGACAAAATTCAATAACATGAAAAATGGAGTATTTACCATTATGTCCAGTCAGGATTGAAGGTAATGAATTTCCTTCTAATTTACGAAAGGCTGAGTCGTTCGTCGACATGTTTTCTGATACAATGCTTCCTAATAATCTTCCAAAAGAAATAAGAACTTTGAGGGAAAACGAGGCCCAAAAAGATATGTATAAAGATCCAGTACCAGATAATGCAAATTATGTCAATGCCCCAATTACTTTGAAAGAACTGAAAGACACGCTGTTTTCTTTAAGTGATAAGAAAACGTCAGTCGGAGCAGACGCAATATCTAGCATAATGTTAAAACATTGCCGGAAAACTGGATTATATTACTACATGAATTGTTTCAAAAATGCTGGGATAAAGGGTCATATTCCAAAGGTATGGAAACACTCAATCATAGTTCCAATACCAAAACAAAGAAAGTCAAAGAAAGATAAAAATAATTACAGATCCATTGCTCTAACATCACACACCGGTAAGCTGCTAGAAAAGATCATTTTAAACAGACTAGTTTACCATTGTGATAAAAGAAAAGTTATCCCTACCAATCAAGCAGGTTTCAGGAAGACGAGAAGTACAATTGATCATTTAGTGAAACTAACAACGCAGATTAAACATCAGTTTGCTCACAGAAAAAATGTACTGGCAACATTCTTTGATATAAAGAAAGCCTATGACCATGTCTGGCATGGTAGGTTACTGTATAAATTAAAAAGTATTGGTCTATCTGGACATATCTATGACTATGTTAAGAATTTCTTATCTGACAGAAGTATGCAAACAAAAGTAGGCAACTCCTATTCCACCTTAAGATTTCCCCAAATGGAATCCCACAGGGATCAGTTATTGCCCCTCATTTATTCAATATTCTGCTCTATGATTTACCACAATCTGTGTCAAATAATATTGTAATAGTACAATATGCAGATGACATATGCATGTGGATGAAAGTTACCATAAAAAGGAAAACCCCCAAAAGACAGCTGAACTATTTTAGAAAATTGTACCAACGGGAACTTGATAACTTAAATAATTACATGAGGAGAATGGACTTTTGTTATCACCGGAAAAAAAATAATCTTGTACTTTTCAATAGTGGGCCCGATCGACCAGAGTTACCCATTTTTCGAATAGATAAAGAAATCCTAGAGTACAGACCGATGGTAAAATTTCTTGGGGTATGTATTACTTCAAAGTTATCGTGGAACCATCATATTCAATATCTATTAACAAAGGCCAGAAAAAGTTTTAATTTTCTAAAAATTATACGAAAACAAAACTGGGGCCAAGATGCTAATGTACTCAAACACCTGGCATTATCGCTGATACGGTCAAGACTCACTTACGGATAAGAAGTTTTCTTCAGTGCCCTGACAAGTTTGCTGAAGAAAATGCAGAGCTTGGATTGCAAAGCTTTCAAACTAGCTATAGGTGTACCATATCATGCATCGTCCCTAGGAACATATCGCGAAATTGGGGTATTACCATTAGATGAGTATCGACAGCTCGCTGTCGCAAAGTATGTCTTACGATCTTCAACATGTGACAGCAATGTTGAAAACGAAGTTAGTTTGAGATCTGATATTAACTTCCCTAAAAGAGCAAAATAAATCTCCTCTCTTACGACAATTAGGACTTTCACTTCCAATTTATTCGAAGAGTCAGGAATTAACCATACCGAAATAATTAAACCTCAACTTCCTTCATCTCCCAGCCCACCATGGGAACTTCAAAGAGCATCATTTGATATCAACCATTCGTCTTTGAAAAAAGGTGACAATGAAAACTTAATTGGCATAACAGTAAAAGAGTAATATGAAAACTCGTACCCGCTTCATCTTAAGATATATACAGACGGATCTCTTTTAGATACCAAAGAAGCAGGTGCAGCATTTGCTATTCCTTTTATAAAGGTGGAAAAATCTTACTATCTTGGAAAAAAACAGATCCATTTTTACAGCCGAGCGTGGAAAAATCTTACTATCTTGGAAAAAAACAGATCCATTTTTACAGCCGAGCTAACTGCCATTTTAATGGCCCTGTATTATCTTCTTGACCTTTCTTACACAACACTTCAGGCCCTCTTTTGCGTCGATTCAAAATCGTTTTATTTGCCCTCAGCAAATCAACAACAATAAGTAAAGATTTAATTACAGACATTCATGAATTAATACATTTTTGGTTATAAGGGGTACGAGTATCTCTTTCTGTTGGTTCCTTCTCACTGTGGTATTCACTTTAATGAGAGGGTCGACAGAGCAGCAAAGCGGGAGCAAGAAATACAAGCGGGTCAGAATGTGTCAGTATTCCATTGTCTGTCCATGAGGGATACAGTCTATTAGAAAATGCGTGCTGGAAACATTTAGAAAAAAACTAAAAAGTTCTGGATGTTTTCTAGATACTCACTTACGCCAGCTAATAAACATTGACACACTTAATTCATTTCATCAATGTAGCTTACCTTGTTCACGATTAAAATTTCTTTGATTTATAAGATCAAATTGAATGCTTTTAAGACAAAGTTTTGTAAGAACATAACATTCCTTTGTGTCGGAAAAATTACAAATAATCACATCCTTTTTCAATGTGAGCACTTAAAACCTTACCTACCATCCCTACCTAAATGTTCTCTGGATCAAGTTGTATCAGATTTATCACTGATGTGTAAAATTGCAGTTTCATTACATCAAAGTCCTATTTTTTCTGTTCTGTAAACTGGAGCTGATGTTGAGTGTTTTGATCAGTAGTTCTTTGTCAGCTCATAGTTGTCTATTTTATTGTTGCTGTTGCTGTTTTTCTTCAAAGCCTTTGAATATATTACTTAATACCTCTACCCCTTCCCCCTTTCCCTCTAAGATTGTCTAATATCACTTAACGTGGATAGACGTTAAATTGAAGAAGAACACACACACACACACACACACACACACACACAACACACACACAACACACACACACACACACCAACGTGCACACACACACGCACACACACACACACACACACACACACACGCACACACACACACACACACACACACACACCACACACACACACACACACACCACGCACGCACGCACGCACGCACGCACGCAGCACGCACGCACGCACGCACACACACACACACACACACACACACACACACACACACACACACACACACTTCATCGTAGCATATTCAAACCAGAGTAGGAAATACCTATTCTAACCCAAGACCTTTACAAATGGGCTTACCCCAAGGATCGTAATTTCTCCAATTTTGTTTAATATTTTGATTCTGATCTAACCAAAGGTCTTTCTAAAGATACAGAGTTAGCTCAATTTGCTGACGATATAATGTATATGGAGTAAAGTTACGATGAAAAGAAATACTCCGTTAAGATCACTGAATTATATAAAAATTAAATACCAACACAAACTAAATAAAATCAGTACATTTTTACACGAAAACGGACTATCTCTTTCACCTGAAAAAACGAATTTGATGCTTTTTTAATTCTGGAAATGATACAGATAAGCTTCCAGTTTTCACCTTAGACGACACTATTTAAACTATGTTAAAAGCGTTAAATTCTAGGTGAATCCTAAGCAGTAAACTAACATGGAATACTCACATTGACCATATTTAAATAAAGCAAGAAAAAGTCTGAATTTCCTTAAAATTGTCAGTAAACAATCTTGGGGGCAAGACACTAAAGTTTTTAACTGTTTTTAGGCTTGCCCTTGTAAGCTCAGATCTTAATTATGCCTAAGGAAGTATTTTTTTATGCACCTAAACATATATTTTAAATAATCTTCAGAGCAATGATTGCAAAGACTTCAATACTGGCCTTAGGGGTTCCCACACTTACGGTCAACCTTAGGGACATCTTCAACGAGCAGTGGGTGAGCTTCTCCTACTTTCTGAAATTTGAAAGGCTTCTACTTTAATTTCATCTTAAGAAGTTTCTCTAAAAGAATTTTTGCTTCAGAAGAGGTATGTTTAGATTCGGAAAAGGATTTTGGATAACGTGCATCAATATATACATTCCCAAATATCTATTTATTCATTTTCCTTCAGATATTCTTATAGATATCATAAAATAGATTAAAAATAATATCCGCCGGGAAATCCTACGTTTTCACAACCATTCCAAAATGGGTACAATCAAAAGCTTCTTGACATTGACTACAATATTTTAAAATAATGGATTATCCAATCATTTTGAGTAATTCTTTGTAATACAACAATTAGAATATATGTACAACCATCACTCTATTTTATGCACCAGTTGGCCTTGTATTGGATGATAATAAGCACTACGGGAGCAGCTTTCATTTTTTTAGCTTAAAACATAGAAATGTTATTTCATCTTGTTAAGTATGTCTATATATAGTGCTGAATTACTTGCTATAATCAAATCATTGGATTTCATTTTGAAATTCCCCTTAAATAACAAGTCTAAATCGTAATATGCGCTGACTTCATAATGCGGCCATTGTATGGTATTAAGTCGTCTAATTCTTTGTAGATTTGACATGTTAACTGAAATTTAT
>CM031603.1:51525097-51537597 GCA_018398815.1 Conus ventricosus | reverse complement strand
TATGAACGTAGAGATGAAAGTTTTGCCTCGAATCCAATGCTCAGCAGAAGGGAATAATAAGCCGGATGAAAATAATAGAGATCCGTTTTTTTTGAACGTGTGCAAACATGTAATGCGCTCGACTGACATTTCAAATATAAAAACACTGCTCATTTTCTTCGTTTCATTTAAACACAAATTACACATCACACATCAATCAGGCGCCATTAACGTTAAAAACGTTTTTGAAATCAGTTCAACATCGATTTAGTGCCTAATTCGAGTCAATACTGACTCACTCAGTTAGTGACACAGCTGCTGAATAGCCCTTTCTATACACGGATTGATGTTCATGGACAATGCTAAGCTCATTCATCCATTCCTGTTTTACTTAATGATTGTACTGATTAACTTACTGGCAATAATACCACTATGAAATAAATATCTGCATTTTGAACTGGGTTGGTTAGTCACGTCTTGTAAATGATGCTGACGCAGTCACGGAGAGAGAGAGAGAGAGAGAGAGAGAGAGAGAGAGAGTTTTCAGGTACGTTATGTGGTTGGAATACATGCTATGGCATACACCATCTCTGTTATGACACACATACCATGAAATTATCACTTGTGGGCTTGAATCCGTGATAAAACACGATTCACCCCACGTGACTCCAGGTGGTTTTCCACAATGGAAAGGTACCGCACAAAACATTACCTGTGTTGCAGTAGAAGCTTAGCACTGCTCGCCCTGTGCTTGCATAACTCGGCCTTCGACTGCTTGAGGAAGGACGGTAGCGGGTGAGTAGGCTTGAATACGATGCATGTAGAGAACACACAACACACACACGAAAAGATTTAATGATAGATCTTCTTCTCCAAGGCGATTATGTGTTTACTAGCGTGTCGGTTTGATTTGCTTTTGCGTCTGTCATCAAGGCTGCGCAAAAAACTACTGAACCTACTTAAATGTAAGTTGATGAAAGATTAAATGTAATCCAGGGGCGAATCCTTAAATCTTCGGTACATCGGTGCTCGTTACTGGTGTAGATCCTGATCAAGGAACGCACCTGGGACTCGTCAGACAAAATTATCGCAAATTTTACACCGAACGTGATGGCTGTGATGTCATTATAAACGGACTGACAACGGTCCATAAAATATCACATTTTCATAAAATGTCAAAAAGTTCAAGTTATATGGAAACGTTGACGTTTCGCCCCCAACCCCCTCCTAATTTTAAAGGAAAGTGCATGGGAAAGAACTCTTTCGGATTCGTTGTTTACACTTGCATGTTAGTGGAGATCCGGATTAAAGGGCGGATGCAGGATCTCTTCAATATTGGCGGAGGTCCACGCTCCCCTGTGTTCCTTTTTAGCTGGTCCTGTGACCCGTTGGAGAGAGGGGTAGAGAATGTCTAGGAAACACTAATTGATGAAAAATAGAAATCACACAAATACTCGGTATATGTAGCTGATAATGAAGTGCAGCTTGCTGAGAGAGAGAGAGAGAGAGAGAGAGAGAGAGAGAGAGAGAGAGAGAGAGAGAGAGAGAGAGAGAGAGAGAGAGAGTATAAGCACATACACAAACACGCGTGCACGAATGAAAGCGCGCTCACACACATATACATTTAAGTATGATCGGAATTGGGATGGACAGAAAATGATAAGCACAAAAGGAATTGACTGGAAACAGAACTTTTAAAGAAATGTAGATTTTTTTTTTTTAATATGCTGACTTCAGTCACTCTCTATGCCAAGCTCCCTCTTTCGTTAATTTCTGTCACACTTTCATTCCTACAACTGTAAAAGAAAACGTTTCCTGACAAATTTAGTATTCAAAGTTTGAGGTTACATATGGTATCTTTATATATCGACTTGAAACACTGGCTCGTGAAAAATACTACCTGTGAATAAAAGAAGGGCAAGAACCTCAATAGTGACAACAGCAACAAAACAACACAATAGTAATAACAACAACAACAACTACTACTACTACAACAACAACTACTACTACTACTGCTGCTGCTGCTGCTGCTGCTGCTGCTGCTACTGCTGCTATTACTACTACTACTATTGCAACTACTCCTGCTGCTGTTCTTGTTCTTAGTACTACTACTACTACTACTACTACTACTACTACTACTACTGCTGCTGCTGCTGCTGCTGCTGCTGCTACTACTGCTGCTGCTGCTGCTTCTACAGGTTGCAAAATTTTTATAAAGATCAACAATTTTGTGTACCGCTAGGGTATTACACTCATGTCAATATGCTGAAATTGCCATGGTTATTTCGCAGTCACAGATTGCAAAATTTTTATAAAGATCAACAATTTTGTGTACCGCTAGGGTATTACACTCATGTCAATATGCATATATCAGATGTGGGTTTGAAAGTACTAATGTGGATGATAAGATAAGTGTGGAGGG
Source organism: Conus ventricosus (assembly GCA_018398815.1). NCBI lineage: Eukaryota > Metazoa > Mollusca > Gastropoda > Neogastropoda > Conidae > Conus > Conus ventricosus. The sequence continues at coordinate 51,535,196 of CM031603.1, read as the reverse complement.
TGGTGGTTTTGTTTTTTTAGTGTCTAATATCATCTGGCGATGAAAAGACATTAAATAAACCACTGAACTGAACACCACACACACACACACACACACACACACACACACACACACACACACACACACACAAACACACACACACACACACACACACACACACACACACACACACACACACACACACACACACACACACACACACACACACACACATTTGGGATATTGTAAGTTTCGCGCTGAAGATCAGTTAGAAAGTCAATCAATGAAGTGATCAATAAAACTAATGTGCAGGGGAAAAAAGTTTTCCTTTCTAAACTCTGTACTGGGTCAAATCCAAAAGCAATGACATGACAAGCTCCCGTGAGTACGCCTAGCAAAACTGTGGGTTTGTCTGCAAATCTTGTTTTGTACTTTAAGCAGAGGACCAGACAGACATTAAATCGCCGTCAAGAGCAGTACACAGGGAGCAGACAGCAGTCAAACTCGAACAGGCCTCCACTGCTGCGAATTTGATTTTATTTATTGATCTAAGCTGTATTCACGCCCCGTACCAAGATCTCATAAATTCACAGATATGAATACATATATTAATGAGCGTGATTTATCTTCATGGAGATTGGGGTAGTTTTGTTTAGAAACAATTACAAAATACGAAAAAAAAATGCCTTATCTCACTGTGTTTAAGAAAGTTCAAGACAAATAAAACAAAAACAAAACAAAATCAAAACAAAATAAAAAAACTCAAAACAAACAAAAATAAAAGTGGATTCGCCTTCAGGTCCGGATCCGAACTAATGTTTAACAGGTTCGCCCCTTTCGGTTTAAATGAATTTATTTCCAATTTCCAATCACATCCAGTTACATTAAACGTCAAAATTTGAACAGCAACAAGTGGGTAGTTTCTGTGTGTTCAAATGTTTTTAGTGACATGCATGCCCCCATGGCAAAGGCAATGGCCAGAGGCTATTAAAGTTGCAAGTTTATCTTTCCATCTAGTAAAATCGGTTCACTCGTTCATTATCCTAACCAGTAGAAACGCAAGCCAACAGATGCGGCTGAAAACATGACCTTTTTGGTAAAAATGAGAATTGAAGAATAGTTTCCATCTAACAAATACATTAATCAACGAATATCCACTTTTTGTGTCTCTCTCTCTCTCTCTCTCTCTCTCTCTCTCTCTCTCTCTCTCTCTCTCTCTCTCTCTCTCTCTCTCTGATAGGATGCAATTATATGTAGGATGCAAATATATATGTTGCTAGTTTCCATTCATTTACTCTATTTTATCCGAGTTGCTCTTTTCGTGTTGTTGTTGTTATTGTTGTTGTTCTTGTTCTTGTTGTTTTAATTGGAATAAAGTACGTAAATGGTACTTATTCTCCTAGATAAATAAATCAACATTTATTTTCCTTCTTGTTTTCCGTTGTTTTTGTCAGCTATGTGCACTTCAAAGATATAACACACCAGGAGCTTCCATTAGCATAGCACCCTTAATTTAGGTAGCTTACTATTTCAAGCAAGCAAATCAACAAGCAATCTGTTCAATAGATAAACAAATGAATACGTACACAACCGACCAACCAAATGAACAAAATGACTGTCATCATGGCGCAAGGGTTAGTATGATATACTGGCAACTTGAAAGTTCTAAGTTGAATCCAGCAATAACCTAATGGTCATTGTCACACTTCCTTGATACAATAATTATGGCTCAAATGGTACATGGTGGGTATGCACATAATTAGGAAAACACAAGGTCCATGCAGTCAAATGTCAGTCTCTTCACGAATGGGACTTCGCTCAAAATGGCTGCAAGCCCTACAGGGTGCCTGTATGTCTCTGACCTGGGTTTTTTCCACTGAATACTTTTCTTCTGTTTTTTGTTTGTTTGTTTGTTTGTTTGTTTGTTTGTTTACTTTTTTTCTCTTTCTTTTGTTTTTTTCACTTTATCTTTCTTTTGGATTCCACAGTTTCTTTCTTTAGTTTTTCGTCATCTTGGCGTTGTGTTTTCGTTCTTCCTTTGTTATTCCCTCTTTTCTTTCACATTTTCTATCTTCCTTTCTGTTTTCCCTATTTTGTCTCCTTCCTCTTTAACAGTATTTCTTCTGAATGTCTTTCTTTCTTTTTCATTTTACATATTTTTTCACTGGGACAGACAATTCATCCAGACGAAAGTTCATCGCGACAGACAGTTCATCAGAGAAGTAAGATTCACCCAGGATAGAAGGTGTTTTTTTTTCAGGACAGGAGACTAAACCAGTAAACGACATTCAGCAGGACAGGAGATCGCCCGAGACAGCGGATCAGGAAGGAGGACAGGAGATGACGACCTTGTGGGAGCCCTCGGCCCTGAGCCGCGTGGAGGTGGACGAGGTGTGGAAGGCAGTTGGGCGCTATGGACGATACCAGGTGGTGCAAATCCTCACCCTGAGCATGGCCGGGATGTCTATGGCCTACCCTGTGCTGTCCATAGTCTTTGAAGGTGAGGGGGATGGTCACTCTGTCGGCATTGTTGATTTAGAAAAAGAGTACTTTTTCCCGGCTGCAGGTGCTCTCTGTTTCTGTCTCTGTTTCTGTTTCTCACTGTCTCTCCCTGTCTCTCTATTTCTGTCTCTGTGTCTCTGTTTCTCTCTGCCTCTGTCTCTGTTTCTCTCTGTCTCTGTCTGTCTGTCTGTCTGTCTGTCAGTCTGTCTCTCTCTCTCTCTCTCTCTCTCTCTCTCTCTCTCTCTCTCTCTCTCTCTCTCTCTCTCTCAGTCCCATCCCCCTCCATTTCTTTTTTTTGTCACAGTTATAATCATCACAGTAAGTTACCACTCGTAATTGCCTGGAAAATGCTGGTGTCGAGGTTAACCATGGACATGCAACAGCAAGCATTCGCGTGCGCACAAGCACACACACACACACACACACACACACACACACACACACACACACACACACACACACACACAAGAGAGAGAGAGAGAGAGAGAGAGAGAGAGAGAGAGGAGAGAGAGAGAGAGAGAGAGACTCTTGACTCTTGACTCTTGACGCGCGCTTTCACGCCACGCCATTTATTGTGAGGCCCTCGGCCCGTCCACAGGAGTACGCAACATACATTTCAACATGACAAAAACGTTTGATTGAAACGTTGATTGTAACATAATTTGTTTTCTGATTAGAGTTTCTGTTCTTCCTATAAGTATTACTATTACATACGGGTTTCTCTGGTTTTTAAGGCATAGAAGATGTACATTGCAATATCTCTTATGGTTTCGGTGTTATCGTTTTGTAGCAGACTTTCCAATGTGATTGCGTTTCTGTTACTAAAGTGTTTGAAAATGTATTTTGTTCGTAATTGCCTGTAATTTGGACACCACATTAAGAAGTGCATTTCTGTTTCTACTGTTGGGCAGAAGGGGCATGTTGTTATAGCTTCATTGTCTATGTATTTTTTATTGCCATGCAGTTCGTTTATTCCTAATCGTAGTCTTGTCAACGCTTTTCTGAACTTTGCGATTGTGATTGCGCGAAAGTATTCTTCAGTTTGGTGTATAGATTTAAACGTATTATATGTAGTAAATCGTTCACTGTTCGCTATTTTGTTATGCCAGTTCTGTTTGTAACAATCTATGATTCTTTGTTTTAGTGTTATGATAAATGTTTGCTCGTTTCCTACGCCTTCGTTCAGCCAAACTTCAGAGAAGCCATATGTATCCAAGCAGCGTTTAATTTCCAGTGCCCAGTTCTGTGGTTTGTCAATTTCTATTTTTTCTCTTTCATATGCCTGTCTAGGTATCCTGTCTGGAGTCATCTTCATTAATTTGAACCAATATCTGATTGCTTTTATTGAACTATCTATACTCATCGGATATCTTCCTAGTTCACCGTACACTAAGTTGTTTGGCGTTTTCTTCCCCACCCCCATGTATCTTTTACATGCGAATAGATGTATATTTTCCACCGCTGAATAACGAGTCAAACCCCATACTTCTGCTGCGTACAGTAGCAGTGGCTTGACCTGTGTATCAAATAGCTTAAAAAATATGTTTATATCCAAATGTCCTAAGCTATACATTGTTTTCATTATTTCACCTATTTTCCCTTTCGCCCTTCCTGCATATTCTGAAAGTGAAATATCTACTGAGAGTTTAGTCATTAGAGTGAAACCTAAGTATTTGTAGAGAGAGAGAGAGAGAGAGAGAGAGAGAGAGAGAGAGAGAGAGAGAGAGAGAGAGAGAGAGAGAGAGAGACGCAAGCGTGACACAATGAATGAATGAAAACAAAAGAAATGGATGTTGAATGGAAATGAAGGAATGACAGAAGTAATGTACAGTTGGGAAATTCATGGATAGTGGAATGGATGGAAGATGAAATGGTTATAAAATGAAAGAATGAGTGTACAATCAAATGTCATGAGGAAAATTGAAAAGAAGCAGAGGCGCAACTTCTCTTAGTAGTAAAGGCAGCAGCAGCAGCAGCAGCATCAGTAGTAGTGGTAGTAGTAGTAGTAGTAGTAGTAGTAGTAGTAGTAGTAGTGGTGGTGGTGGTGGTAGCAGAGGTAGTATTCTATCAGGCCTACCGCCTCAGTTGCATTTGATAATCTTTTCACGCCCTAGGTCTACAGTCGAGTCACTGTCCGGTCATCATCTTTGTCCAGTTGTCATTGATTTACAATCGTTTTTGTCTGTGAGAGGGAACGTAGTGGCACTGCTTCTTATAGTAGTAATAGTAGCAAAAGCAGAAGCAAAATAGTAGTAGTAGTAGTAGTAGCTGAAGTAGTAGCAGTAGTAGTTGTAGTAGTGGTAGTGATAGTGGTTCGGGTGGTAGTAGTAGCAGCAGATGTACTGGTAGTTGTTGTGGTCGTGGCAGCAGCACCAGAGCAGCAGCAGCAGCAGAAGTAGTAGTAGTGGTAGCAGCAGTGTTGGTAGTGGTGGTGGTGATAGTAGCAGTAGCAGCAGCACGTTTTCAATGAAAAGGAATGAACATCTGAAGAACACGGATATTTTCGCACGTTTTTCTTTGTATCATTTTGACAACGAATAAAAATTGAATTCTCAAGAGATGAGTTGCCAGTTACACATCAAAATGAGAGTCCAGAAAGTGGACATACTGAAGTGGGCAATTTTGTCACGCCTGTCTCAGAAAAAAACTGAGGCGTTAGAGATAATGATATGGTAATCAACAGAACTTTTAGTATTTTCCTCCCTTAAATTGTTTAAGCAGTACCGCTGCTACACTATGTAAGTTCACAATCGCTAGCCGCTAATTTGAACCAAAACTACTGCTTCGCACTGCTGGATCTGCTTGTCAATTGACAAATGCCAAGAAAACTGCCCTCAGGTTTTACAAAATCTCGCACTATAACGTAGGTCGACACAGACCGACGCGTAATTTCCAGTGGTGTCGGCTCACTGGAAACCCCGTTATTCCTCCTGAAAAGTCTGGCACCAAGCTGTTTTTGTTTATTATCACCAGGCATTGCCAATCCTCATAAGTGTCTGCCTACTGACTCCTTCCTGTCGGAGTACGCCATTGCTGAACAGAACGCAACGGTGGTACAAGAGCTGCAGGGTGCGCGCGGAGTTGAACGATTCCGAGGAGAGAGTATTCGTCACTTCTGTCTGCAGCGGATATGAGTATCAGCAGCCTACTTACCAGTCTTTCGTGTCGGAGGTATATGCTTCAAGTGTGTGCGTGTGTACACGCGGGCGTGAGTGCCTCAGTACGCGCGCGCGTGTGTGTGTGTGTGTTAAAGAGAGAGTTTGAATAAGGGATTGAGGAACACTGTTGCAAAACCCCCCTTCCTCCACTCTCCCCATCGCGTTTTCTTCCTCATTCCAATCCCTTCCATCCACTCTATTCAACTTAACCCCTCAAAGATATACACATTTAAAGCCTTTCCTTTTAATTCGAATATTTTGAAAACCCGGTTTTCCTCAGAAAATGTATATACAGTATATAATCAAAGCTTGCTCTTATGTCTTAGATTGAAGGAATAGTGGAAGACAAGTATTCACATCTGCAGTTGTAGATAACTCTGCCTAACTAACAGTATGTGCTTGAATGGGTGAATGGGTAATAATAAATGCTTCTCAAAATGAGCGTTCAGCAAGTTTATAACGGCAAGTTTATAGTTTCCAAGAGGGAGACAATCTGCAATAGGATGGAAACTCACTAACATATAACTCCTGATCAAATACCGGTATTTCAAAACCTGATTGTTTCTCCTCAGTGACCGCAGAAAGTGGTGACTTGACTCCTCTGCCTTTTCGGTTTTAAGAAGAATGCTATCCCAGAAAAAGGCTGGTGTGCGATACCGTAGTATGTTTGTTGAGTTTTCAAAAAATCAACCAAAGGTACCACCTAAGAAGCAAAAGGAAATCATGAAAGAGCAAAACAAGCTACATTTCTAGTGAAAAGTAGAAAATATAAAAAGATAACCTCTTAACACACAAGTGCTGAGGGCCAGTTCTTGGAATGAATCCACAAGGGACTAAACTACAATAAACTAATAAATTCTAAGGATAAGTACCGAGCACCATGTCAGCAACTTACAGAGCAGCTTAGTGTTGTAATGACTGCAATAAATATTCAATATATAAACAAAGCTTGCTCTTATGTCTTAGATTGAAGAAATAGTGGGAGACAAGCATTCACATCTGCAGTGGTAGATAATTCTGCCTAACTATATATATATATATACACACACACATATATATATAAAATATATATATATATATATATATATATATATATAATATATATATATATATATAATATATATATATATATATATATATATTTAATTCTAAACAAAGCTTGCTCTTATGTCTCAGATTGAAGAAACAGGGGAGACAAGCATTCACACCTGCAGTGGCAGACCACTCTGCCTAAATAACAGTATGTGCTTGTGTGGGTGAATGGGGAAAAATAAAATAAATGCTTCTCAAAATGAGCCTTCAGAAAGCTTATAGTCTCCAAGGGGTAGACGATCTCCAATGGGGGGAGAAAACCCACTAACATATAACTCCTGGTCAGATACCGATATTTCGAAACCTGATTGTTTCTCCTCAGTGACCGCGGAAAGTGGTAATTTGACTCCTCTGCCTTTTCGGTTTTAAGAAGAATGCTATCTTTGTTTAGCTTTGTTTAGAATTGAATATTTCTTGCAGTCATTGCAACACCAAGCTGCTCTGTAAGTTGCTGGAATGGTGCGGACTTATGCTTGGAATTTATTAGTTTATTGTAATTTAGTCCCTTGCGGATTCATTCCAGGAACTAGCCCTCAGCACTTGTGTCTTAAGAGGTTATCTTTTTATATTTTCTACTTTTCACAAGAAAATGTAGCTTGTTTTGCTCTTTCATGATTTTCTTTTGCTTCTTAGGTGGCACCTTTGGTTGGTTTTTTGAAAACTCAACAAACATACTACGGTATTGCACACCAGCTTTTTCTGAGATAGCATTCTTCTTGAAACCGAAAAGGCAGAGGAGTCAAATTACCACTTTCCGCGGTCACTGAGGAGAAACAATCAGGTTTCGAAATATGGGTGTCTGACCAGGAGTTATAGTGGGTTTTCTCCCCCCTTTGGAGATCGTCTCCCCCTTGGAGACTATAAGCTTTCTGAAGGCTCATTTGTGAGAAGCATTTATTTTATTTTTCCCCATTCACCCACACAAGCACATACTGTTATTTAGACAGAGTGGTCTGCCACTGCAGGTGGGGAATGCTTGTCTCCCCCTGTTTCTTCAATCTGAGACATAAGAGCAAGCTTTGCTTAGAATTGAATATTTCTTGCAGTCATTGCAACACCAAGCTGCTCTGTAAGTTGCTGGAATGGTGCGGTACTTGTCCTTGGAATTTATTAGTTTTATTCTATATATATATATATATGGTATGATGATACGCTGAAAGACACACAAAGAGCAAAAGAAACCAAGCAGATGGCGGAAGAAGGCTTGGAGACCATTGACCAGTGTGGGCTCCCTGGCAAATACAAGGTCTGTGTCTGCAGTTCATGCTGATACCAAAGCTCCTATGGCCTCTGATGATATACGACATCTGCACCAGCACAGTGGAAGCAATGGAAGCCAAAATCAACAAGTCACAAGGAAATGGCTTGGTGTCCCACCCTGTCTGACTGACATCGCGCTGTACTGTCGCCAAGCAAAGCTCAAACTACCACTGAAATCCATCCTGGAGGAATACAAAGCAGGGAAGATCAGACTTCAAAGCATGCTGGGGGACTCAGGAGACAAGGTGGGAGAAGCAAATCAAGCCCCAGCTGAAGACAGGCAGAAAATGGAAAGTTCAAGAGGCGATGGATTCTGCAAAAGAAAGTCTCAAGATCAGAGAAATAACAGGACACACACAGACCAACAGACAAGGACTGGGGTGACCAAAACTGAATGGTGGTCAAAGGCCAAAGGAAAAGCCAAAAGAGACATGATGATTCAGGAGATGAGAAAAGAAGAAGACCAAAAAAGACTCCAAAAGCAGTCCAGCAGAGCCAGCAAGGGCAATGGACAACGTGGGAGAATGCACTCCAAAGAAGTCTAACTTGGAATGACATTTGGCACATGGCCCCTCTCAGGATCAGCTTCATTCTCAGATCTGCATATGACCTTCTTGCCCTCAAATGCAAACCTGGTGAAGTGGGGGAAACAGACGATCCTGCATGCCCCCTCTGCCATGAAAAACAAACAGTGGAGCATGTTCTAAGCTCATGTAAAGTAGCCCTGGCTCAAGGAAGGTACACATGGAGGCACAACCAAGTGCTCAAAGAGATTGTACAAGTAGTCTGGCTAGTACCAACACCACAAAAGGGAAAATCAGGACTCCAAAAGCACCCGCAACATTCTTCACGGCAGGAGGCAGCAAATCATGGCCAAGAACAACAGTGCCACTCGAAACATGCAGGCAGAGTCTGCTGGATGGGGCAGATGACTGGGAGTGCACTGCAGACCTCCCAGAATGCAAGAGTCACCCAGAGATCATCAGCAAGAGTGGCATGAGACCAGACATAGTAGTCCACTCTAAGTCAACCAAGCAGCTGATCATGATCGAGCTCACGGTGCCATATGAGAACAGAATGGAGGCAGCTCAAATCTACAAGACTGAAAAGTATGCTGATCTGGCAAACAGCCTGAGGAGAGAAGGCTATCAGGTCAAAGTCCTCACTGCAGAAATTGGAGCTAGGGGATTTGTAGGAACGTCTGCATACAGCCTCATGAAACAGCTCTCAGTTGCAGGGAAGGAAAAAACCAGAGCCCTGAAAGCAATGGCAGAAGCGGCAGAGAGGTGTTCAAGCTGGATCTGGTCAAGGAGGAACAAAAGTGAACTTCATAAGGCTTAATTTCCCTACAAATATCAGGTGTCCCTGTGGCTCAGTGGTTAAAGCGCGAGTCATTAAGTAGAAAATGAGCATGTCCAGAGGGTCATGGGTTTGAATCCTAGCCATGGCTCGTCCCAAGATGGGGGAAAAAAGGGGGGGGGGCAGCAGAGGGACATCCGGAGTCATGAACCGGGTGTGGCCTGCTTGAAGGGGGCTTCTCTTCTGAGGACTCTCTGCTGCCACGCTCTCCACGAGTTTCTTCTAATATATATATATATATAATATATATATATATATATATATATATATAATATATATATATATATATTCTCTCTCTCTCTCTCTCTCCTCTCCTCTTCTCTCTCTCTCTCTCTCACGTGAACTCAGAAACTATCACAAAGGAGGGTGTAAATAGGCAAGCATATACTGCAAACATCCCTCGCCGTACAAAGCTATATCCATCTGTAAGGAAATGTGCATAACAGCCCTTCTCTCTATCTTTAACAGATTTATCTTATCTAAATCTATTCGAACGTCTGCTTTAGGAAGCTGGGAAATAAATCCCCAAGCAAAATTTGAGGCGTTACGTTTCTGTCTTTAACAGATTTATTCATCAAAATGTGTTTACACCTCTCCTTGGATGATACTAAAGAATCCCAGTGCAAATGTTGAGGCGGTATGTCTTTTAACCTCTTCGTGACGCAGTGGAACCTGGTCTGTGACAAAACGGCCCTGCACAGCTCTCTCAGACCCTGGTGATGGCGGGCATGTTCACTGGGGCCACCTTG
>CM031603.1:51512597-51515097 GCA_018398815.1 Conus ventricosus | reverse complement strand
TTGTTCCCTCATTCGTTCAATCATTTCTTCGTGCTGTCCAGAAACATTGGAGTCGGCATCGCATCTTCCAGTGCCAGAGTGGGAGGAATGGCCGCTCCTTTCTTCAAACTTCTGGTGAGAGTCTTCATACCACAATCCCCATCAACCCCCCCCCCCCCCCCCCCCCACACACACACACCCACACACACACCCACACCCGTATCCAGCACGCCCCCTTCCCCCTCTCTATTCCTCCCTCTCTCCTCCCCTTTCCCCCTCTCCACTGTCCTCCTTCCTTGCTCCTCCCACCCCGCATCCCCGACAGATGTGAACCTTCTTTAGAAGTAGCTGAATGACTGGTCGACGACTTGTAGTGGCTGATGGGCTTAAGATAAGCGCTTTAAAATTCTGATCAGATCTTTTGATCTGATCTGATCTTTGTATGTGATCTGATCTTTTTTATCTTATCTGATCTGATCTTTGTATCTGATTTGATCCTTTTATCTTTCAATGTTCTGGTGAGTAAGTTGCTACAACGCGATGCTAAGCTTTGATGTGTTCCTCTCTCTCTCTCTCTCTCTCTCTCTCTCTCTCTCTCTCTCTCTCTCTCTCTCTCTCTCTCTCTCTCTGTATATGTGTGCATACATTTTTCTTCGCGTATGAGAAGTCTTAAGGCTAGTTCCAGTTTGGTCGAAATTTGTTTCCCCCTTCAGGTGACAGTAAATACCACACAATGGCTAGCCCTAAGTAGGTTCGAACAGTTTATCGTTACAGCCATTACTAACGGCTGTAACGGCCTGTAACGCTTTTTCTTCTCCATGGAATATCTCAGAAAGTACTTGGCTGATCTTTGTGAAAATTAGCAGTATGTTCATTATGGGTCTCGGATGATGCCCGATGTTTTGATTTACCTCATTATAGCCGTTACTAACGGCTGTAACAGCCTGTAACGGTTTTTCTTCTTTATGGAATATCTCAAAAAGTACTTGGCCGATCTTTCTGAAAATTTGTAGGTATGTTCCTTATGGGTCAGGATGATGCCCCAAGTTTTAGTTTACCGTTACAGCCGTTACTAACGGCTGTAACGGCCTGTAACGGTTTTTCTTCTTTATGGAATATCTTAGAAAGTGCTTGGCCGATCTTTGTAAAAATTAGCAGGTATGTTCATTATGGGTCACGGATGATGCCCGATGTTTTAGTTTACCGTTTCAGCCGTTACTAACGGCTGTAACGGTTTTTCTTCTTTTTGAATATCTCAGAAAGTACTCAGCCGATCTTTCTGAAAATTTGTAGGCAATGCCTGATATTTTAGTTTACCGTTATAGCCGTTCCTAACGGCTGTAACGGCCTGTAAAGGTTTTTTTTTCTTTATGGAATATCTCAGAAAGCACCTGGCCGATCTTTCTGAAAATTTGTAGGTATGTTCATTACGGGTCACGAATAATGCCCGATGTTTTAGTTTACTGTTATAGCCGTTAGTAACGGCTGTAACGGCCTGTAACCGTTTTTCTTTTTTTAATAGAATATCTCAGAAAGCACTTGGCCGATCTTTTCGAAAATTTGTAGGTATGTTCATTATGGGTCACGAATGATGCCCGATGTTTATGTTTACCGTTATAGCCATTACTAACGGCCCATAATGGTTTTCTTCTTTATGGAAAATCTCAGAAAGTTCTTGGCCGATCTTTCTGAAAATTTGTAAGTATGTTCATTATAGGTCACAGACGATGGCCGATGTTTACCAGGATAGTCATTACTAACGGTTACACCAGTCCAAGACGGTTATTCCTCTTTATGGAATATCACACGCGTATTCAGGATAAACTGGGAGTACGTTTATATGCTTTGCATCTTGTTTTTAATCAAAATGATGGAGAGTTTGCTGATGCCTGAAGGGGCTGATATGGCTTCTGGTTTTGCTCCTTCCGTATTCATTTTTCATTTTCTCATTTCTATAGAATATGGATTTTATTTGTTTTAGATGAAGTTCGTTGTTATCATCATTTTCATTGTTGTTGTTGTTGTTCTTCTTCTTCTTCTTACTGTTATTATTATTATCATTATCATTATTATTGATGGTGGTGTTGTTACTATTATCATTACCATTATCTATGTTATTGCTGTCATTATCTGCTGGAGCTAATACTTCGTTTACCCTTATTACCTTATTTTTATAAACAAAACAAAAAAAATTCTGCTTATCATTCGGCATTATTTTCTTCGTTACCCATAAAACGAAAATCATTTCATCATATGTAAACACTTCAGGTATACATGCTAGTTTTGGGCAATAGATATGACAACAGCATTTGTTGTTTCTTGTTCTCTTGTTTTCTCTTTGTACACGAACTGAAAATCTCTCTCTCTCTCTCTCTCTCTCTCTCTCTCTCTCTCTCTCTCTCTCTCTCTCTCATAATCGTTTCTTTACCCTCTCCTCCAACACAGAGTGACGTGGCCATCTGGGCTCCGGGTGCCATATTCTCTGTGTGCTGCTTGGTGATGATCTTTCTCCTGACCCTGC
>CM031603.1:51502597-51507597 GCA_018398815.1 Conus ventricosus | reverse complement strand
CAACCAATCAGTCATAAATAGCCAACGGTAGATTACCAGAATAAACTGAAAACAATACAAATAACACTATTAGAATGACGTTTTTACTGATGTAACACAGCGTTTCTCATATCACAATCTGAGTTTGAGCAACGTCATGTTTGTAAATAGACTGAGGTGGTACTTTGTGGCTAAAAGATGATTGTGCACTTCCGTCTGATCTGACCAAAAAGCAAACAAACAAATAAAAATCAAGTGAAGTTCATTCTTATTTACTAAGGAGCAGCAATGTGTTGTTGTACAGGAAGGGATAGCAAATTTCACAATGGATGAAAATCCGTGTGCTTCAAGCCGATTTTCTTCCGGTTTCTTAATACTTCAACTCCAAGCCTCTTGCATGTTTCCACTTTGGACTAAAGATAATATCATAGTGCTTTCAAGACGACATTTTAAATTTGGCTATATTTGGTTTTTTTTCTGCATTTGAATATTCAAAATTCAGCCAGCAGTAGAAAGAAACTCGTGGAGAGCGGGGCAGCAGAGAGTCCTCAGAAGAGAAGCCCCCTTCAAGCAAGTGTTTCGGCCCTATCTCCTGACACTCTAGGGGGGTTGGGCCACACCCGGTTCATGACTCCGGATGTCCCTCTGCTGCCCCTTTTTTTTTTTTTTTTTGTTTCCCCATCTTGGGACGAGCCATGGCTGGGATTCGAACCCATGACCCTCTGGAGATGCTCATTTTCCACTTAATGACTCGCGCTTTAACCACTGAGCCACAGGGACACCTGATATTTTGTAGGGAAGTTAAGCCTTATGAAGTTCACTTTTGTTCCTCATTGACCAGATCCAGCTTGAACACCTCTCTGCCGCTTCTGCCATTGCTTTCAGGGCTCTGGTTTTTTCCTTCCCTGCAACTGAGAGCTGTTTCATGAGGCTGTATGCAGACGTTCCTACAAATCCCCTAGCTCCAATTTCTGCAGTGAGGACTTTGGCCTGATAGCCTTCTCTCCTCAGGCTGTTTGCCAGATCAGCATACTTTTCAGTCTTGTAGTTTTGAGCTGCCTCCATTCTGTTTTCATATGGCACCGTGAGCTCGATCATGATCAGCTGCTTGGTTGACTTAGAGTGGACTACTATGTCTGGTCTCATGCCACTCTTGCTGATGATTTCTGGGTGACTCTTCCATTTGGGAGGTCTGCAGTGCACTCCCAGTCATCTGCCCCGTCCAGCAGACTCTGCCTGCATGTTTCGAGTGGCACTGTTGTTCTTGGCCATGATTTGCTGCCTCCTGCCGTGAAGAATGTTGCGGGTGCTTTTGGAGTCCTGATTCTCCCTTTTGTGGTGTTGGTACTGGCCCAGACTACTTGTACAATCTCTTTGAGCACTTGGTTGTGCCCATGTGTACCTTCCTTGAGCCAGGGCTACTTTACATGAGCTTAGAACATGCTCCACTGTTTGTTTTTCATGGCAGAGGGGGCATGCAGGATCGTCTGTTTTCCCCCACTTCACCAGGTTTGCATTTGAGGGCAGAAGGTCATATGCAGATCTGAGAATGAAGCTGATCCTGAGAGGGGCCATGTGCCAAATGTCATTCCAAGTGAGACTTCTTTGGAGTGCATTCTCCCACGTTGTCCATTGCCCTTGCTGGCTCTGCTGGACTGCTTTTTGGAGTCTTTTTTGGTCTTCTTCTTTTCTCATCTCCTGAATCATCATGTCTCTTTTGACTTTTCCTTTGGCCTTTGACCACCATTCAGTTTTGGTCACCCCCAGTCCTTGTCTGTTGGTCTGTGTGTGTCCTGTTATTTCTCTGATCTTGAGACTTTCTTTTGCAGAATCCATCGCCTCTTGAACTTTCCATTTTCTGCCTGTCTTCAGCTGGGCTTGATTGCTTCTACCACCTTGTCTCCTGAGTCTTCCAGCATGCTTTGAAGTCTGATCTTCCCTGCTTTGTATTCCTCCAGGATGGATTTCAGTGGTAGTTTCAGCTTTGCTTGGCGACAGTACAGCGCGATGTCAGTCAGACAGGGTGGGACACCAAGCCATTTCCTTGTGAACTTGTTGATTTTGGCTTCCATTGCCTCCACTGTGCTGGTGCAGATGTCGTATATCATCAGAGGCCATAGGAGCTTTGGTATCAGCATGAACTGCAGACACCAGACCTGTATTTGCCAGGGAGCCCACACTGGTCAATGGTCTCCAAGCCTTCTTCCGCCATCTGCTTTGTTTCTTTTGCTCTTTGTGTGTCTTTCAGCGTATCATCATACCATCTTCCAAGGCTCTGACTGGTTCTTCTGTGACTGTTGGAATGGCCTGGTTGGCAACACTGAAGACCACAGATTCGGCCACTTTTCCTTTCCTCAGTGAGAGACTCCGTGATTTCTTTGGCTTGAACTGCATTCTGGATGAGGCAACTATGTCGTCCAGCCTCTCCAGCACATGACGTGTCTCGTCTTCTCTGGATGAAATCACTGTAGTGTCATCCATGAAGGCCTTGAGAGGAGGCATCTTGTATCCATCGCCAAGGTCTGTTGTCTCGCGTTGTTTGTTGCTGCTTTCAAGATGAGTTCCATTGCCAGCACGAACAGTATTGGGGAAATTGCACAGCCCATTGCAATGCCCACTTCCAAGTTGATCCAATCTGTTGTGCACTCCTTGGTAGAGAACCGCATTGAGAAGCCATTGAAGTACTTCTTGAGCATGTCGCGGATGTTCTTTGGCACATGGTACATCTCAAGAGCCAACTGTATCATCTCATGGGGCACAGATCCATATGCGTTTGCCAGATCAAGCCACACTACGTCCAAGTCTCTCTTTTCTGTTTTTGCTTTTTGGATTGCGTCCCAGATCATTGTGGCGTGTTCTACACAGCCAGCCACGCCTGGGATGCCACCTTTCTGGACTGACACATCCAAGTACTTGTTTTCCATCAGGTACTTGGTCAGCCTTGCTGCCATGACAGAGAAGAAGATTTTCCCTTCGACGTTCAGTAGTGATATTGGCCTGAACTGGCTGATGTCACTTGAGTTTTGCTCTTTGGGGATGTACACACCATCTGCCGTCATCCACTGGCCGCTGATCTTCTGGTTTCTCCAAGCCGATCGCAGCAGCCTGTGGAGCCACTCCAGCACCTTGGGACATTTCTTGTAAAGCTGGTAAGGTATTCCGTTTGGCCCTGGTGATGATTTGGCTCTGGCTTTGTCGACCACCTTCTTGATTTCCGCCAACGTTGGAGGCTTGCCATTGAACTGTTCCTCAGGGTTGGTTGCCACACCAGACCTTGAATGTCGAGTGGTGCTTTGCTCTGTGAGTCAGAGTATGTTTTCCTCAGATGCTGCTCAAGAACTCCTTTGTCCACACTTAGGGTCCCAGATTTTGGCTGCTCAAACAGTGTTCTGGCAAACTGGAAGGGGTCTCTGAAGAAGCGCTCTTGTGTCTTCTTCTTTTTGCTCTTCCTCTTTCTCGCAGATTCCGCTTTGCTGAGGGCGCTGTGTTTTTCTTTCAGGTCTTCCACAGTTTTTCCAAGCCTTGTTTTTCAGCTGGCAGTGCGGTCTTCATTTGCTTCTTGAGGTTGTTCTTTTGGACTCTGATCTTGTCCATCTTTTCTTGGCGTCTGGATTTCTTTGGAGGTGTTTTCTCTTTGGGTAGTTTACTCCATAGGCGTCTCTACATGTGGCATACACAATGTCCCCATATGTGGCTAGTTTGTGTTCAAGGGTGCTTTTCCCTATCAGTGCATCGAGTCTTTGGACGATTTTTGCATCCAGTTTCTCCCAATCTTCAGTTTCGTTTGCTCGTGGCAGGTTGAGTTTCAGGCGCCTGGCATCGAGGGCCTGTGCAAATTCCTCATCCGAACCAACAGCGTGGATGTCCTTGGCACTGTGGTTTAAATATCCTGGCCTTGGTCTTCCGACGTCTTATCTGCTGATGCAGTGCGCTGCTGCTCATTCAGATGAGTCTTCACACATCCCATCTTTGTTCGGTGGATCTTCATGCCACGGGTGGTAGCGAAACGCTTTCCACAGACACATGGGTATTCCATTTGGTCCATGTTCATAGTCCGTTTGGGATTTGCAGTCGTGATTGGTTGAGCACCGATGGGTTCATCATTCTCTCCCCCTTTCGGTGAATCCTGGGAGCATCTTTTCCTTTTATTCTTCGTAGCCACATGTACAGCAGCAGTATGTATGTCTTTTAGGAACTGTCCTTTTGTCTTCTTGTCTACTTCTGTTGTCTTAATGTTGCAATAGAAAGATGCAACAAACTAAGTTCTCTCTCTCTCTCTCTCTCTCTCTTCTCTCTCTCTCTCTCTCTCTCTCTCTCTCTCTCTCTGAGTATGTGTGTGTGCTCGTGTGCGCGCTTATGCGCGCTTGTGCTTGCATATGTGCATGCGTATATGTCTACGCTGTGTGTGCGTGTGTCTACATGTCTATGTGTGTCTACATGTACTTGAATATGCTCACGCACGCGAACATGTGTATGTGTGTGTGTGTGTGTGTGTGTGTGTGTGTGTGTGTGTGTGTTCGATGTTTTTTTTTTTTTTTTTTTTGGTTCTTATCAGGAGCACCTTTGATATGCAAATTGCTCTTATTATTCCCCATGCCAACCATACTCTTCCCACCCTTTTCCTTCTTTTTCTTTTTTTTTTTTTTTTTACTGTCTAGAAAACTGCGCAGTCATTTTGTTGAAGATTATCTAATAACATGAATAACGCCCAAATAACAATAACACATTATTATGACGAACAGTTTGGTCTTACCGTCAGAATTGTCTCGCTCTTCACCATGGTTATCATCATCATTGTCATATTCATCATCATCAGCATCATCAGTTTTGACTGCGGAAATTACTCACAGTTTTGCGTAAGGAACTAATGAAACGTGTACTGCATAATGTTTTCCCGTCTATCCAATGTCACTTTCAGCATGCAGAAAATGTGTAACATGACTTTCCTTACAGACATGAAACATGTCAGGTCACGATGATAATTTAGTTGGCAATGTACGTTAGGTTGTCTTCCAGTCGAA
>CM031603.1:51467597-51492597 GCA_018398815.1 Conus ventricosus | reverse complement strand
GCTGAAAAGAGAGGTCTCAGAGGCAAAGGAGAGAGAAGAGGACCTACGACAGCACTTGCGGAAGCCCGACATCTGGGAGAAATTGCAGATCGTCGATCTGAAGAAGTGTCTGCCTACGTACGTAGAAATAACATGTGGATATAGGGGGTGAAAGAGGGGAAAACTGAGACCCGGGAAAGAGTGCGAAGCAAAGGTGATGTCTCTGCTTAACACCAAGCTGAAGCTGAAAGTCACGAGCGAGCAGATCGAGGCCGTGCACAGAGTCGGACCACATCGACCTGCTGGATCTACCGACTCCGCCAAGGATACCAACAAACCGAGAGGTATTGTGGTACGATTCGTGTCGCGACGCGTTCGAGATACTGTGCTCTATGCCCGAAAGGTCTTAAAGGTACAAAGACAGTAATTTGTAGAAGATCTTACCCCCAGAGCGTACACACTACTATGCACTGTGAAAAGTGATACCAGTGTTTGTGCACAAGCTTGGACCAGAAACGGCTCAGTCATTATGAAAACGCAAAACGGTAAGATCGTCAACGTTCGATCTTCAGCAGAGTTCAAACATTCTGCTGATCGTGCCACATGGGCAAAGAAGTAAATGCTTGTGCAAGATTAGACCTACGCCTAGTTTATACAATGAACACATTAAGGTTGGTAATAAAATGATAAAATTGAACAGCTAGAATGAAAAGAACGTTAATAGAATATTTCAGTTGATGAAAGACAATGGTGAGTTTTTAACACGGGAAGAATTCAGAGCAAAATACAGAATACAAATAGACTTTCTATCATATGCCGGGTGTATAGCATCAATTAAAAAAAAACCTATATAAGAAAACAAGGACTCCATATTGAGAATAATATACCATTAGAATACAATGCAGCACTTAAAAAGATATACAATGTAGTTGAAAAAGGCTCCCAAGTATACTATAAAATATTAAACAAAGACTGTGGAGACCAAACTGTTGTACCAAATGGGCTAACAAGTTAAACAGAGATATACCTTGGAATGTGTGCTTCCAGAAAATTCACTTTATAAAAGATATCAAACTGAAATGGTTGCAGATAAGAATTGTTCACAGAATTATAGCTACTAATGTAGTTGTAAACCTCCCCTTGTTCCTACTGTAAAGAAACGCACAAGGGGAGGTCGGGTTCGGGAGAAAGTTGGACTAGGTTCATCTAATCAAGACAAAAGAGTCAGGCCCAGTGAAAATTTTCTTTCTTTTAATTTGGTCTATAGCTTTTTCTTCATAAAAGGGCTGGTGACAATGCCCAACAAAAGGAAAAGAAAAAAGTACAAGTAAAGGGAAAAATAAAGGAAAAGTAAAGGTAGAAGTAACGACAAAGGGGAAAAGAAAAAGGGCTCTAGCAACCGTGGCCTGTCAATGAAAATGCAAACGAACGTAAACCACAAATGCATCTTACACCATTGCATAGTACACATACATCCGAATCATTTCATAAGTCCTTCCACGTGACAGAAAAACATCATTTAGCAAAATTACGAAGCTAGGTCAGTCTCAGGGATAAGGTATTCCCCATTCTGACTGCGAGCCAGAGCATATCATTCAGGAACACATAATCAGGAATGCGCTATACTATGGTATTCGGAATCATAGGTCCAACCACTATAGCTCTTTTAGTCTCTTGCATTGGATTTGCACAGAGGTTACCAACAATGATAACCTATCCAAACAAGAACTAACCGAGTGACACAACGACCACTCTGAAACCAGGGTGAACCTACCCTCAAGACACGGTTCGACCCTGTGCTGCCCTAAGTCAGAACAGCAACTGCCAATTATGTGGGATTCACATCCCTAACACAATTATTCCACCTCATTCCATGTGTTCCATCATAACTGCTCATCTTTCGCTTCTATAATTAAGCAACATGGGACAACAGACTTCATCCCCAAATTACAAACAGTCCAAGGAATCGACTGTGAACATAATCAAGCGCAACACTTCGACTCATGAAATGAAAAACATGAAACAGCAACAACAAAATATGCCAGTTTCAGTCGGCATTAAAGGCAAACAGCCTATATAGGCAACAAGCCTGTAACCTTCATCACGCATATAAGGGAGACAGATACATAGAGCCGGTATGGCAACATGTTCTTCAAAAAAGAAATATAGAGAACAGGAAAACACCGATTCTAACTCACCCTAGCCCTCACCTAGGTTCGGGCTAGGGCGACCTAGAATCGGTGTTTTCCTGTTCTCTGACAAGTAAGACTTCAATAACCAAAAAATAACGATTATCTACAAACATACATACTGTGTAGGATTATCCGTTTTAATACTAATTTACTAAACTTTTCAGAGAGTAACGTAGGGGAAAGCAGCCGTGGCTAAACACGCCCCATAGAGTAACGTTGGGGAAAAGCAGCCGTGGCTGAACGCGCCCATATACCAACGGCGGTGCTGGTGCACTAGGCTATCCGATTACTTACTACAGCGTGGGGTCGTCAGCCAAAGCCCGTTAAGGTCAAGTTGTCCTCAGAGCAACGTGTGGCGAAGGATTGCTTGTGGGTTTAAATAATATTTCCATTTAGACACGGAGGAGAGACCAGTCTTAGAGCTATAGACATACGTGTTCTGCGTTTCACAAAATACGTGCGCACACACACACACACACACACACACACACACACACACACACACACTATTTATTAGTTCTCTGCATGTCTTCCACTGAAAGCCAGTTTTGACAAAGTGTTTCTTTCTGCTGTACAGTCATCTATAATAAATAGTGTCTGCGTTCCAAGTCACAGGCTGAGCGACCCGCTGACAAACGTGGGACCAAAAATCAATACCACCACACCTCCTCCCTACCCCTCTTCACCCCACTCCCTCCCGCCCAGCCTGCCCCATTACAACATATTGCATCAGCTAACGTTTCTCGAATCTTCTCTGCCCCCGTTAACACTACCACGTGATGGCCGATGTTACAGCCCGACCAAATCAGCGAGGGGTTACATTTAAGCGTAGGCTTACGGCGCTCACATGACTAGCCCGTCACCGCCATTTACTTGGCGGCGTTGGGCTGTGAAGGTGTGTGTGTGAGAAGATATTTACCGGGTTTTGTGCAGGTTGGTTTGTTTATATAACATTTTGATCATGGCAGAACAAAGACAGTGGAGATTTCTAAGCTGACAATACTTGACGAGCATATTGAGTACCATGCACAATTTCTTAGTGTTTTGGATGAGTTGAGAGTGGCAGGTCCATTATCAAGTAAGAAACTACCTGCCTTCCCTAGACCTCTAAAAGAAAGCTATTTGATTTGTATGGAGAGCAAGCTAAAAGGTATTCTACAGTCGGTCTTTCTTTTATAGAAGTCTACTCTATGAGGAAGGATTTGTATTTAATGTTTTCAAGCAGTGAGGAGATTAGAAATTATTGGACTACTCCTGTACAAGAACCAATGCAACTCCAAACACACTCTCTCAAAGTCCGCAGCAGTGAGAGAGAACTAGCGCTCAACCCTAGAGCGGTCAAAGGTCACAGTAGCAAGCCGTTTTCCAGCGCTTCACCCTAGAGCGGTCAAAGGTCACAGTGACAAGCCTCCAGCGCTCCACCTAGAGCGGGTTAAAGGTTATTAGCATGAGATCAGCACAGTAGCAAGCCGTTTTCCAGCGCTTCACCCTAGAGCGGCCAAAGGTCACAGTGACAAGCCTCCAGCGCTCCACCTAGAGCGGTTAAAGGTTATTAGCTGTGAGGAGATTAGAGCCAATGCATCACAAAAACGCAAGCACCGTCTTGCACCAAGTGGTGTTACACATGACAAATAATAAAGCTCTGTGTACACCACACACACTCCTACCCCAAGTCCCCCACCCCACCCTACCCACCCCCACCCCACGCATGCACACACTCAAGTCACTCTAAGTTCTTACTTAAGTCGTCCTCAAGTTTCTTAATTAAGTTTTTAATTAAGTTACTTCAAGTTCTTAATAAGTTCTTGATTAAGTTCTTAATTAAGTTCTTAATTAAGTTACCTCAAGATTGTAATTAAGTCGTCCTTTAAGTACAACTAAGTTCTTATTCAAGTTATCTTATAATTATCAAAAAATACAATCTATGTTTTTATCTTAAATAGTAGATGTCTAATATAGTACACACACGCCTCAAAAAACGCGTCATCGTCGAGGATGTCTTGCTTAACGCCCTTGGTGTGAGATTGGTCAGCATAGATCTTAATGAAGTTCTTACATCCTAAGCAACCGCATTGATTACAATTCTGGTCTATGGAAATGTCTTTTATAGACTCCCATGTCTTTATTTATTGACTTCATCATTTTAAACAAATAATAATCCGCCATGTTTTATCAAAAAATTTTTAAAATATTATTGCATTATAAATGGATCAAAATGATGTTTTGTTATTGGCGGTTTTGGCGTGCTGTTGTCTTTTCTGTATTTAGTGGTTCAGGTTGTTTTAACTTCTTTTGTTTTTGTCGCCATTGTTTATATACTTTATAACCGTAATAACTGCCCCCAACTGCAGCAATGGCGCCAAAAATGGCAACAGTTTTAAGTTCAATATTCCATGAAGACTTTGGTGCCCTTAAATTAACTTGCTCTTGTTCTGGAGCTGGCATTGGATTAACTGTTGGCGTTGGCGGTGTTATGTTTTCATTCTGTGATTATAACTTTAATTTTCTTTGTCTGTTTAACTCTGCTACTCTTTTCCCTGCTGCAACACGCCCAGGATGGTTTTACTGGTCACTTTTCTCGACTTGATTCAATGTTTTCTGATTCATGTTTCCTGATTCTGTTTTCGTTCATTTGAAGGGAAAAAATCTATATAAATTAAAAGTAATTAATCCCATGATTAACGGCGATAACAATGTTCCAAATCTGTAATATAAATCACAGCTTAGAGACTCTAATGACTTTGTTAAAACTGGATCTTGCGTTAAATCATACGTAAGATCTTGTTCAGAATCAATGGGGGCAAATCTACTGACTAGTTTAGTGTACAAACTAAGAACCGTTGCCCAACACTTTTCACCATTCTCGACCCAGCTGCGCTTCATACCTGTTATGATACTTTACAATGTCTTGTGGGGACATCTGTTGAATCATGTTCAATGCTGAATTCAGTTCCGAGGAACTGTTTTTGTTTTCCCACATGCTGCCAAAGAATACAAACCTTTCCTTTTTGGGCATAATAGCTTGATCATCAACTTCTTCATTTGTAATTTCAAGACAGTGTTGGCCGCTCTGAGCTCTGAAGAGATCATCGCTGTTCATGTTTTTATTAATTATAATTATTTTATTTTTTAAAATGAGCACCGAAAAAACTGTCACCAACCTTGTATACCATTTCTACCGTTATTGGAGGTCTAAGTGTAGGATACACGATGCTTGGTAAAAGCCTGTTTAAAAAATAATACCGCAGATGCTTGGCAAAACTAGAAACTAGACCTTAGAGGACATTCAACAAAGCTGAATGCTATTATTGCAGCTTCAGTTGCCAACGAAAGATTTTCTAGTTAAGCAAGGAATAATTACCAGAGAATATAAATATTTAAAAAAAATACATTTATAAAAATGGCTTCACTCTAATGATGATAGGCGGTGCCGGTGTGAATGCGCATGCTTTTAGCGGAAGTAATTACGCAATTTAGTAAACTACGGGATGACGACGAGAGAAAAAAGACATAACAAAGCTGTGAGCAACTAGCTGCCTGCACAAGACCCTATGAAAAAGCATAGAATTGAGCAGTTTTAGATTTTTATTAACGACAAACGAAAAAACAGGGGCATGCAGCGTACACATTTAAAGAATGTTGATCAGTCATAAAAAGAGTATTATCTAGAACGGCAAACCAATCCAGACATTGCCCCCAACCAAAATTCACAACTTTTATCAACCATCAGAAAAAAACAAAAGACGCAGAGAAATACGCGTTTATTGTCGTTGAGTATACTGTCCGTGTATTTTGTGCGCGATAATATCAGCTGAATAAAAAAATGAACAAATCTATTATTCACCCAAAAGGATATAGGAAGGGAAGCACGACGGCAATGAAAAAGCGTAAGCGAAGCAGCGGGAGTCATTAACAAACAGCAAAAGAATGTTATCTAAACAAGCGATTTGGCAAATTTATTTACCTGCGCCTAGACAATACAGAGACCACACTTGTCAATACAAATCCAAACACAACCCTTCAAATGGGATCTTCTATATTTACCCTCTGATACGATTAGACGAAATACGATATTTAAGAAGCACATACTTCCATTGACATAGCTTCAAGATACAAAAGATGCGGAACCATTAACACAAAAGAGTGCTTCTGCTGTTGCTGTCGCCATACAACCTGATATGCCAACGAGTCCCTTAACTAACCTCTGCATGATTCAAGTTGATGATGGAAAAGAATTTAAAGGCCAAGGAATCATATTTATTGTTAAAACATAGAGTTACCATTAAAAAGAGGCATTCCGGGAGTCACAGATCACAGCTAAAGTCGAAAACTTATCAAAACAGTTAGCTTGAACAGAACTTTCTCCTACCAGTATCACAGAGAGCTGATTGACATTTCTCGCAACACAGAATGGGTTGAAGACTGCCCTCAGTTCTAGGTACAATGAATAATGAAGAATTTAAAGGCTAAAACCAGTACAAGCAATCAAAAGAAAAACAATAAATGTTGCTGAAACTCCTAGTACAACCAGCAAACTATTTACCATTGGTTTGAAAGTAAGTACCTTTATTTACGGGGATAACAGAAGGACACGCGCATCAGGCAACAGATCCAGTTTGGGAGTGTGATCCATAGAAATAAAAAGAATTGTAATGATAATCCGCCCGTGTATTATTTACGAGACACTGACACAACAAAACACCAGCTCCCTCAAAGATCTTTTGTGAAGGAGGAACTGCAGATAATCCCACCAGACACAGTTCCGCTTTAATTATTTTACGGTTCTATAATGGCCATATCATATGAAAACGCTGGATTTAACAAACCCATACGATTTTGGGTGTTTGTTCTAGCTAATGACTTTTCTATGTTACAACATTGTTGTTGATCTCATGTAGATTAGATCGTAGTTTTATTACGTTGTCATTATGAAAAGTCCTTATAGTCAACAATTCTTCCATTATAGTTACAGCGATATGTTTGACTGCACAAACACTCACTGCGAGATTATCCCTTGGCTTTTTTGATAGTTTCTCTCTCCTGGCTCGAAATACTGTACATTTTTTTGACCTAACCCCCACATACTACCCTTGATCTCCTTCCAGATAAATTCATCTTTCATCCTTCCTAAAACCTCTTGTTAGTAATTGACTCAATGGCGAATCTTTAGGGTAATCCAGATGTGTCGTACCATCCTGCATGCCCTTTAGGCTACGTCTAATTCCATGTCTTATAGATGTCTTCAGTAGTAATATTTATAACAAAACTATCGTATCTTGTAAAGTACTGTTGACTCAGATACGAGGTTAAAAGTAGTCATAAAGAAACTCTAACATCAAAAAGCTTGATAATTCTAAAACAGAAACCCAATAAAATACAGATTGTCCAATTTGACTTCTTTTTTTTTTCATCATTATACCCAAAAAGCGACATGAATCTCTAAAGTCCCCTGATAATTAGTTTGAAGTAGCTTAATTGCTTCGTTCTAAGTCTGGTGACCAATTATAACATCTTTGCCCTTGTGGCGGATTCTCCATAGTTTTTTTCCAAAACAGAAGTTGTTCATCAGCTTGAAAAAGTCTTTTTCTGAAGCATCTGTGGATTTAGTTCTGAGATCAGTGTTCTACATGAAGTAATGGTTTGCATGAACTGTTCTTGATCAAAAGCGATATAACGATAAAAGCTGTTCAACTTCAAACGTGACCTCAAATAAAATTGTAGAAGTCTGTATTGGCAACATAATTGTTTTTGCCCCGAAGATTACGGTCACAAGTTTAGGCGGCTTCTCTTGATTCATCTGAGTCTTTTCTGCTGCTAATGGATAGTCATTTATGCTGGTCATGGATTTTCAGGAGATAATCAAGTCAACTTCTAGAATGTATCCGCGCTGTTTGACCCGGCGTCAAACTGCCCAACCACTTTAATGCCTTTGAATTATTTTTCCGGATCACCGCCCTGTGTACATTTTAAAGTTGCGTAAAGGAAGCGATTGCGCCATAGCCCATCCATACAGATTGTTTGCATCTAAATACATGAGATAGTTAGACCTTTTACTTGGATCATAGTCTACAAGTATTTGTTGTTTGCTTTACATAATGGTGCGACCGCCAAACTAATTCCTCCACAGCAATACCGTTTTCAATCATGCTGAATCATTTGGCAGTCAGACAATAAATCAATCTGCATATCCTGTAAAAAATTTTAAGAAAGCGGTCCCACCTCATCCCCAGCGCAGAAATATACATGCGCAGGGATCCAGCTGTAATTTTCATGCAGGTCTTCCCTGAATTTTCAAAGCCGTCGCGAGCAACAAACATACATCCGGCCATCAAGTATGAGAATCATGATAGTCCTCCCATTGTTTTACAACCTAGACTTCTGCCACGCATCTTGAGCATGCTGGTAATAGAATCCACTGATGTCCTGTCCTCTGATACTAGAAAAGAACGCGCCTTTATAGGTGGAAGTGTGTCTTCAGGAAAACCTTCCCCCAACCTGTTCATGTACTCCTCAGGAAACAAACCGCCCTTTCAAACGATAGATGAGTCACAATATACTTCCGTTATTGGTCAAGGACTTTACGGACATAAGCCCAGTGACCTACTAATGAATCGACGCCCAACATGGTGCTGCCTAGAGATCATAAGAAATACATTTAATTCAAGCAAACGACACATGTACTTTTTCTGATGACTGTGCTAATGCAATGTTACCTTAAAAGGACATCGCCCCCCAGCTTTCAATTATAAGAGAGAGTCGTAACCTCGCAAGTAGTGAAAGACTATAGTCAGCTGTCCATGTCTTTTGTTCAAACTTTAGTGTGAAGATTGCATTTACTATGTGCTGCCTCCACTGAACTTTCCACTAAAGTGATCATGGGCGTTCTACTTTGGATTTGTTGCTTCTTCACGGAGTTCTAAACCACAAAGCCACACACTGGTGGCTGTCATACTGTTGTTAGGTCTTCGAGGCGACATTATGATTTCAGATAATTCAGATTAATAGAACAGACCATTACGCACTTGCTGCATGCGCTTAAAAATCCTTCACCAAGTCCGCATTGGTCCTCAGTAAACTACTTGCGATGAATGAGCGCCACATCTGACCCTAACAATAATGAAGGCAAATGAAGAAATCTGATGATTACTCATTAAGAACGCGATTTTTGTTTTCCGAAGATTTTTGTGGAGCAGGCCCCTTCATACGGAACAAAAGTGGCATCCGAAGTCATGCGTAAACAACATATGGGGAGAGTTTTGCATCCGTTTCCATTCTTACAACTAATCAATTTACTGCCTTCTGGGGCGTAATTAGTTCTATATTAAAGTCACCTGGGCGATACAAAGTTTCTTAAGTGTTCGCTTGCGGCTTGAACAGATGGATTCTTGGATTAAAAAGGCATTTTCTACAGAATTCAATTTATGCCCCAATTTTTGAAGTAATGACCAATAATCTCCGCATTGTGCGTATCAACAATGTGTAATCGGTAGGGGTGAAAACATCAGCCGTAAGTCAACATTATTATTTGTCTGGTTCGCCCAATTGTTGGCTGATAATCTTGGAACACTTTACTTGGCACCAATTTGTATCCTCATCCCATGTAATAACATTAACAAGATAGATAGGTTATGTTTTTTCTTCAAACTGATCAATTGAACCCCACGCATAACGGGCAAGGATATTTCCACTAAAGTTAAGATCATTGATGTAAGGTGATAGTTAGACCCTCTCTCATCGTTTTGTTGCGGTCGAATGCAGCCGAATGCGAGAACACACCACAAAAAACCTTGTTAGTCGACATGTATTCTTAATGTTTAGAAACTTCTTCTTTACGAGCACAAATGCTGGAAGGTATGGAATTTACGCCCTGCCTAGGCAATCGTTGCATACTTGAACTGTTTTAATCTGATCTCAATGACTTCGCCCTCTGACCACCCAGAGCCTCTCATTTAGGGCTACTTCAGCGGCACGATCAAACTGTATGTAAGCATTGTCTGCCCAACCGGGAGTTAAGGTACATTAGAGGAAAGAATAGTCTGTAATGTTATCGACGAGAACCCAGACTTCTAGATTTTCTTCATTTAATGTTTACATAGTCGATTAAAACAGCTAACATTACTTTAAACCTGGCGGGTCTATTGTATAGTTTACTGGAACTTGAGAAAGAGCATGAGACAAAGCGAGCTGCCTGAAAACGCTTGCTGGAATCAATGACTCTCTAAAACAAAATCATTCAGTGCTCTGATAAATCTTACTTGCATTGCTTCAAAACTATTCGTTTCCGGTCCAGTCATCTAGACTTAATCCATGCTGATTTTTACTTTTTTCTAACTCAAAATAAATATATAAATCAAAAAATAATTACACAATATCGGACGTCTATTTTGTGTTAAGACTCATAAACAAAAGGTATATACAACCCTTTGGCGGTTGTTAATGTGAGCTGTTTAGAACAGAGTTTACTGTTTCGATTACTATTTTTTAAGCATGTCCTTTAATAGCTAGTTTACTGCTCGGCGTCAGCTGTTGGTAAAAACTTGTTGTCCTCGCCTTTCGTTGAAAAGAATCAAACTTTTGTCCTTTTGTAGCCAACACAATCGGCTGTAAACACTCAATGTCATCATCCGAGATGTTTGAGTCATCTAGTGCTTTATTTATAATCAGAATGAAGGAAAGAACTAAGTTTTACTGTTATTAGTTGAAACCGATGGCTGTGTGCTTATGGGAAGGTTAGTTTTTTATTATTTTATTTGCTTAGCAGCACCTACAGCAATGACCACAGGGCCGGCGAGCTAAAAATAAACCACCAAGAGGTAAAGCTGCGGGGGAGCCTATGCCCGTTGCTAATGAGACCAACACTCGTTTCCTGCTGATTCAGCGCTATAGTTGATTCACCCTATTAACATAGGCTAACAGCATTAAAGACAGCAGAATACCTTCGTTTGGCTTTGCTGAATTATTTTGAAAGGTCCTGCTCAGTTTTGTTGCAGATTGTGTAATGTTGGTTAATCAGAAGTTTTTATGTCGGAGGTTTCTACTAATCCCTTCTTTGGCGACTCGGCTCTGGCAGGCACCTTTTTGTATAAACCTGAGATAGGCAAGCTTATTAAAATAAAAAATAATATTAGTATACTCCACTTTAAATCGTTACTTCAATATTTAGCTGTGCATCATATAATAAAAACAAATGTTACATTAAAGGCGGAGTTTAAAACAACCCTTTTTTTTACAATAATCAATTTGAATGATTTATTATGTCTCTAAACATCTCTCCACCCCACTTCCATGCAACTGATTATCCTCTGTATGACCTTAGTCAATCCATAAACCGTATTTATGAATGTTAAAATAATCATCAAGCCTAACATTGTAAGGTGGTAGATCTTTGGAGACGCAAGGTCCTGCTGTTGGACTTCAACCCCCGTCCCCACCCCCCAGACAATTTCATTATTTCGTCAAGAGATGAAAAGGTGTAAAGTCCGCTAGCATAGATTGGTTAGGACTACCATCAATCGAACCATTGTACATTCGTTATTTTTGGATTAAAAAACTTTTCACTTGCCTTTGCGAAATGGTTCTTCATCTTCACACAGCAATAGAATACCTTTAGGCGGATTTACTGCGACACTAAGGATTAAAATTCCATATAGCTTCTGCCCTGCTTTAGAGGAATAATGTTGAATGATGACGCACGTGTGCGGGGGGGGGGGGGGTGAATATATTACTAAATTTGTGACCCATATTGTTGCCCAATCAGGCCTTGCGAAATTCGAGTGCTAACAACATCAACTCTAACGAGATGTCATAAATTGCTGTACTAGCTTCGGTGACTGAATGATCTGATCAGCACGTTTGTAGTCAATAAAAGTTAGATTCTTATGGGGACAATCAGTACATTTAATGCCGCTTGTAAGTATGGTTGCATGCCGCTTTTAAACAACTCAAAATCTAAAGGAAGATATGGAAACGCCATTTTCCAAAACGCATAACTTACAGCTAACGCCTTTTTTGCTGCTTGGGGGGGGGGGGTGGGGGGGGGGGGGGGGGGGGGGGGGGGGGGGGTTCAACCTGAGGCGAGTTCGGCAACCTATTCTAAGTTTTTAGTGCTTCAACATTGCCGAATCCTTGAAACGCAAGATCTCATCTTCCCTTTCATTCGCGGGTTAGCCATAGATCATAATAGGTTAAAAATATGTCCGTGCATTGTGTAAAGAAAATACTTCTTTCCCCCCTCAAGAATTATAGAAATTTTCTTAACGATTGCTCGTCCCAAATTACTGGCCAACTGTTCTGGCTGGGTCTGTTGTTGAAGCGTGTTCATTTTGAAAGTAGCCGTGACAGGAGCCTGGCCACAATCAAATCAATCAGCCCGCCTCCTAGGTCTGGAAATTTACAGTGAACGCATGTGATCCGCATCAATAAAGATGGATTTATTTGGAACAGAGAAAATATTCCGTTTATGTCCCTTCACGCCATGGGTTCTTTCAGCTTTCTAAGCGGGTCAAGAATCGAGCCATATACTTGTGCCATTTTTATAAAACAAAATAAAAAGTTAATTATTTTAAAAACAAGGCGGGGCATTGAAGATGTAAGGATTATGATATTGAACCTGTAGACGCCGACATGGATGAAATGACTTCCCTTTAACACAGCAAATCGCTCAACAACCATCTCAATGCGGCGTGAATTAAACAGGAACGTACGGTCGAAGGCCTTGTTACAAAGATTAGCCTATGACCTCCCTGCACTTTTAGACCATAATGATTTTGAAGTAGTCAACATGGCCATTTTTTTGTGAAAATCGCCCCACCGCGGACAACTATTTCAGCTTACCCATGAACGAAACCCATCCAAGTTTTGTACCGTATTAGTACAATAAACCAAAGACTTAAAGGCAAAAAGATCGTAGATCCCTTGGCAAGCCCTACAAACCAACACCAACAAAAAGAGGCAGCAGCAGACCACCAAAATTCGATAGGTACGCAGTTGCTGTACCCTTCAAAACATCACAAGAACCTCCCAACAGGCCCCCAAAAGCATAGAACTGACCCAAATTTAATTCCAGCAGCGGACAAAACCAACAAAGTTAAAGTGTAGAAGCAGAAACCAGTAAATACAGAAGAAGACAGCATTAAAAACAATTACTGATCCCGCCAATACCCCTGCAAGAATAAGAGGCTATACTCGGCAAAGAAAAGAAAAATTAGAGGTGTGAATTAACAACAATATAGCCAGACTGACTAACTAGATGAGCATATAAAAAAGAGAAAACAGAAAAAACACTCTGAGGGCTGAACGACGCCAACTAAGGGCGTGATGATAAAGAGAAGAATAGTAACCAAGACTAATAACCTTGAAAAAGAAAGAGCAGAAATACTAAAACGCGGCGTCTACAAACCGATACCAAAAACGAGCTCAAGTGATCCGACGAAAGAGAAACATATCGAAAAAATTTTATTATGAAACACAACTCTAGCAGAAACAATAAAAACTCAGACTTTTGAATGAGACAAGGTGTCACATACTCAAGCGTTATAAACGGCCTTAGGATTTGCAATAAAGTACGTGGAAATGGCCTAATACAGCGGTGGGGATGCAAATATCATGCCTACCATCGCCCTCGTCCCTGATAAATCATGGGTACAAAAACAGCTTGATCATCTGCGAGTTTATTAAAAAAATTCGTGTACAGGACTATAGACTCCTTACCCATTTCTAATAAGGAAGTATTGATTAGCAGGCATTAGTCTACTGCATGTAAGTAGTTGGTGCTTTATGCCGAGCCGCTATGGGCAATAGATCATCTTAATAGTTGGGTTACTATATTAGAAATATAAAACCACTGAATCCTAGGGCAGTTCTCCAGGATGCACAAATGCTGTCTTTTTTCATATTCATGGAACATCGCGACAAAGTCCACGTCTTTCACCAGACTTTTGGACTTTGAAACCTCGGGAGATATGGATGACTTATTCTTGGGTTAAATTTTTATGTTTGTAATATTAACTACTTACTGCTCAGAGTTTATGTCGTATTTCCCCACCCCAGTCTGTTCATTGCCGTGCTATAAGAACTTTCAATGGTATGTAGAATATAAAAGTTCACATGGGAGTCTGAGGCAGAAGGCCTTGCATGTATAAACGATAGCCAACAGCAAAGTCCTACTTTTCGAGCATGCTAATTTGTAACACAAGGGTATGGTACCTTTTTAAACTTGAAGGTAAATCAACCTGTAGAATTAATAGGCGTCCTCTAAATTTGCTAAGTATTGTTTTTGTGCGCCAAAGCCAGTAGAAGGTTTAGTATTGTAAAGCCCGACATTATCGTGATTGGGTAACCTAGCAAACACCAAAGCGAATTACGAATAGAGTCCGTTTATACGTTCAATTTCCCGCATTTAAGTTAAAGCCCTCAGCTATGGTCTAATAATAAATGATGTCCATGCTGTTTATATGCTCTTGCCTCTGGACCCTAGGTGAACAGTATATTGTGCCTGAATAGAAAGAGTTAAGGACAGGGTTTCCAGTCATACTATGACTTTCCTGTGCACTCCCCAAAATTAATCTGGGTGCCCTAGACCATGATTAAAGATCCGACTTTTGTCCTAACGTCTGTCTTAAAATTAATATTGAATTCGCGACAGGATCCATTCAAAAGCCATCCTGACTAAACTGTTAGCCTGAATGGATTAAAAGCGTATTTGTCATACGGTAATGGCGCTTGCAGTTCAGTCAAAATACGTCTGAAGGATGTAATAAAAATGAAATCATGTACACTGACCTCACCAAAGTGATCAGGGAAATTTAAGTGATCAGGCATCCGACACTCCACAGACCCAGGTTGATGCAGCACCCAACACAGCAAAGTTTAACTTGGTTACTGATAAAACATTGCAACGGATGACTAAACCACACTTTCGCGATGTAAGTCTATTTTAATAGGGGGGGTTAAGATATCGCTTAATGGGAGTACCCATCCTTTACTTGAAAGGCATCAATACAGAGTCAACAGAAATTGTCGAGGGTGAGCGGTTGTTATAATTTTAAGATTGGAGTGCGGGCCCAACCAATATTTTGGCAACTTTAGTATATCTAACCGCGCTCATTTTTTATTTTGTTTAAAAACAAAAGTTAAGTAACCATAACAACGCCAAGACAGTCCCTGTGTTTTTATAGAACATGCTATTAATAACGTGGATTGCGGAACCCAAATGGTCGCAAAACTTCATGAAATTTTTTTACAAAGTCGAAGGGTATAATATAAGCGAACACCAAGGGGATAATAAGAATATACAAAAGTTGTAGTCTCAATGCTAACCAGTTAACCATACCTGATGGTTATTCCGGGTTTATGCACACTAAAAGAAGCAATGAGTAACTTCGGCATTACTCTTCAAACTGTACCAATGCTCTCAAATCTAAAAACAATATAAAGCAGATCAACCTTAAAAGCAGATTACTTAAATGATAAAGAGCAAGCTAAAAGTTAGGCTTTGGAAGTTGACCCTGCAGCTGTCACTAAAAGCTTTGTTGTTGCGCCAGACAAAACTAGCTTTAAGGGGGAAAATGCCGCTCATCTTGCATGAACATTCATTACTCCAAGTGTCATTTCGATGGTCTGAGCACTGATGAAAACTTATTGATCAAGGGTCCACAAAAGTTTTTAAGAGCTTTTCCGCGGTGGAAAGCTGCAAAATTGCGATTATGAAGATTATACAAATGCCCTATTTCCATTATAAAACGTAGCATGTGTGAGGTTTGAATCATTTCGTAATAGAAAAATCATAGACAAAACGGGAAAGACTAAAATGTGATAACCTCACATTGTATTGGAAATAAAAAAAAAAGACAGTACTAAAAAATAATGTTCGCGGTGGGCCAGAAGAAATTCCGGAGTTACATGAGCGCCTGTGATGGTGTATAACTTTATCATTAAAAGACCTTGCAGACGTTGCAGACTTTGAACAGAATGGTGAGATAGGCGCTTTGTCATAGGGTTTAGAGTACACTAACGATGGTGAGTAATACACGCAAAGAGGTGAGCGACAAACAAAAAGTTTTCCTAAAACTAGGAGAGCACTAACGCACTGTCAGAAGCAAATAATGCGGGCCAGTAGAATAAAAACAGTTACGAAAACCTGACTGCACATGGCACTTAGAACCATATTTTAGAATGGGCCATTCAAAATTTATGAATTCGTAAGCCGCGATTTACAGTTTTTAGAGCCCGTCAAAAAAGTTTCCAGAAAAGTCAAGTATCAACACTGTGCCCTTTACAAGTAAGGTCTTGATGCTCGGGACGACAATAGTCCGGAAAGAGATTGAAAAAAAGCCGAATGGACAAAAACAGTATATCCTGCCACAGAAGATAAACGAGATTTCAAAGAAAACTATCTACAAAATAACAGTATCTTTCCAAGCAGAAAATTAGGAGACAGCGTTCACCAAATAATATTGGAAATTTCTGATCTTTAAAGATGTGGAACGGGAAGGTGTGGCGTCAGTGACGTCCTTATAAAAAGGAATTACTATTAGCAGTGCAAAACTTAGACGTTAAACATCTATAAAGTTACCATCAATCGTTCTTTCACAATGGTGAGGATATTAATGTCATAACAACAAGCAGCAAAATCCACAAAGTAGACTTAAATAGAACAATCATAACTGAACTGTAATTGGATTAATGTTACACCATTAAGGCCCTCATAGCATTTTAAAATACTGAACAGGTTCTAACCGAGAGTAATGAAAACATAATAACTGAATTAGATTATAAATCAATTATAACAACGCAATGGCGCAGTTAAACATTAAGACAAAAAACCCCTCATAGTTCTTCAATTAATTTGTGGACAAACTGGTTGTGGAAAAACATATTTATCCCCACCTGTACAAACAGTTTATCGTTCTAATTTTGATCAGATTGAGATTTTCTGTCCTGCCCCACACTTAAATGGAACAAAGCATATCATGATATGACGGATTTATATATGGACCTGATGATAACATCTTTAGTTAGTTAATCCTAGTCAATACACTGAGTGAGTGACTAGACGCCATTTGTTATATTGTTAAGAAGTGATCGCAGACACTATTTAAATAAAAGATGACAGTCAGCAAAAGAGACATAGTTAAAAAGAGAAACACTTTGTCGAAACAAGCCATTCCATCAGCGAAGACAAGCAGGGATAAGTGTGTGGAATTTTATGCCAAAAATATAACATCGGTTTTTAAAAGACTATAGAGAACAGATATAGACGTAGGTTTATTACACATGAAAGACAGAGACCGCGATTTGATGAATGTTAGCGTGAAAATGAAGTTATTGATAATGATCATGAAGAAACACGGAGATTACGCAAGAAACTCACAATCTGAACGAGTATTTAGTAAATTAGTATTGAAATCAGATAACCCTACACAGATATGACTTTTAGTAGATAATCGTTATTTTTTGATATTGAAGTCTTAACTAGTCAGAGACATGAAAACAAACTCCGATTCGGAATCGCCCAGTCGAGAATCTGGTTGAGACCGTGGTGAGCCCAGAATCGTGGATATCCTGTTCTCTAAATATACTCCGTAGAGAGAGAGAGAGAGATATGGCTATATTCGCTCCGGTACTAAAAAAGCAATGCCAACATCTTTTACGCATCCGCCCCTAAGTCAATAACACATCACAATATGGTATTTTGTTTTTTTTTTTTTGTTCCAAGCAACACACCGCGCATCAAAACTGCACACCCTTCGCTTCTTATAATTAAGCAACATGGGAACAACAGTCCTTCATCGCCAAATTACAAACAGTCCAAGGATCGACGTGAACGCTAAACAAGCGCAACACTTCGACTGCAAGGGCAACAGACAAACCATGCAACCAGCGAACACCACAAAATGCCCGGTTATTCATCTCCTTAAAGGCCCACAGCCTATATAGGCAACAAGCCAGTAACCTTCCATCACGCATATAAGGGAGACAGATACATAGAGCCGTAATGGCAACAAGGTTCTTCAAAAAAGCCATTAGACTTAGAGAGAGTGAGAGAGAGAGATGGCTTAACGCTCCCGGTCAAAAAAGCCACTGCAAATCAACATATACCAACGGCCAACTGTCAATACAACAGACAATCACACTCGGGGTATTCACCGGCCAACATTTTAACGACATCCAGTCTCAACCTGTCGCAATTATAAAATACCAACAAACACCACTAATATCTGTCTACTACAACACCATACATTATTTGCTATAAACCCTTGATTACTTAACACTTTACAATAAACAAAATACTGATAAGTACTCATAACTCTGTATTTTCTCAATCATATATTATAATATTATAGTCACCGAACTGAATCAGTTAACTGAATTTTATAATCCTGCCATTAAGTTGGGTCTTTACCATCATTGTGAAACTCGACTTCATCAAACAATTTCAAAATCATAGTGCGCAATAATACCTATAGAAAACCCAAATGGTCCAGAACACAAAGCATGGAACAATCAAATCACCTTTCATGATAACAATGGCGCACATTAAGCAAAACACAAAAGAACAAAGTACTTAGATGCAGCGCCAGAATACAGAAATGGAAAAAATGCTCAACTAACATTTTCTGGTGCCGTCAGAACACCATCACACCACATTTCACAACTAAACGTGTCCCGTCCTCGCGTCCGTTTTGAGATTGGGGCCTGACTGAATAACTACTCCGTAACTGTCAAGAGCACCCAGCTTCCCTAGCGTCACCTAGGACGCCATCAGTCCTAACCCTACGCCTCATGAATATATTATAAAGGTCTTACAATGTTTAAACTGCAACTGTTAACTACAAACTTCATACACCTACATGTCCTCTAACCTAAGCATACTACATCTTCTCAAACATGCGGTGATCCCTAAGTTTCACCAGTTTGGAAATAAGAACATAATTATCAGAACTATTTCCCCTTAAAGATCACCAGATGACCAACAACCTACATAGTAAGGAGCCCCATCCCTCAACTAAGGTCTTTCCTCTTACATAATGGGGCAGGCAGCCCCCACAAACTTTTCCTCCCTCCCCCGGTCACTTCCTTTCCCCGTCTACTCGAGATATTCCCACAGTTGGCA
The DNA here is from genome assembly GCA_018398815.1 of Conus ventricosus. NCBI lineage: Eukaryota > Metazoa > Mollusca > Gastropoda > Neogastropoda > Conidae > Conus > Conus ventricosus. The sequence goes on along the minus strand of CM031603.1, from coordinate 51,473,313 downwards.
TTTCCGCCCCTTCGCCGTCAGTTCCTCAAAGGTTCCTCCTTAGACTCGCCACACCACTGGGCGAAACATGATCGGGGTTCAGCATACTATACCACCCGTTGGTTAATCTAAAACATCAAACCCAAGGCACTCCCAGTGGAAGCACAACCAAGAATCTCCTGTGTCTCCTTAAGACGCCACACAACTGGGCGCACGCATCGTGGGTCATCAGACTACCTCTCCCGTCGGTTAATCTAAACATCAGCCATGGCACTCCCAAAGGGGAAGCACACATGAAATCTCTGGTACACCATAGGTGGTGTACATAGTACTAAAAGAAATGGGAATAACTAATAATGAAAGGGCCGTGTAGTTAGTTTGTAACCAAGAGCAAGACAGCATTGAACACAAGTTCTGGGGATGTGCAAACATGTTAAAGAGTTTTGGCCCGCCAACGCAAATGTAGTTTACGGGAAAAATGTGTTCAGTGGGTGTGTGAGTCACAATTATTCAGACAAAATAGACAAATTGGCACTGAGGTCTGACTAAAAACTGATTCAGTATTATGGATTTGATAATCTTAATAGCCAAGAACTACATATATAATGGTAAAATACATAAAAATTACCAACCAAAGTTTCAGTGTTCAAAAAAATACTCAGAAGGAAAGATACAGGCCTGCAGCGAAACTCGCAAGCAGCTTAATAAGACCCTAAACCCGTGTGAAATGAATGGATCACACCACATTAAACCTCTATTTGTAGACCCTACAGAATAAGCCAAATAATTCATTCATTCTCTCCTGTAGTAAAGATTCAAAATATACCACGAACCTTACAATGTGAGCGTAATGAACAATGACTTCGAGACGAGAAAGGTACTGAAGTGTTAGCGAATAAGTGAGTATGGGTGTGTGGGTGTGTATGAATGGTAGGCAGGCATTCAAAGAGCGACAGATCTAGTGTATAGATCATACAGCGTGCCATGAATGACCGAGTTAGTATATCTCACAAGACTCTCAATATAACACAAACTGAAAACACACTACTCACAAAAACGACTAAACAACTATAACGACAAACTCACAAGCAATACCCTAACAAAATATCACACAAGTTAACAGCGGCATCTTAAAACCAGACTTACCAAATTGTTTCCCATCGAGTTGCGCTGTCCAACGCGGTAATGCTCCTCCCTAAATCCACATCCAATCAGCCACAGTGCTCCCCGAGAGGGAGCGGATTAAGATCAGTATCATAAATAGCAGCCGATACCACCAATTTTTAAGTGCTCGACCCCCTTGGTTAGCACCATAGCAAAAACAAGTTAAAAGATGAATACATAATTTCAAGCGTGGGGGTGCGCTTTCATCAGCAGTCAACAAAAAAACAATTTTATATTAGGCAAAAACACTAATACTGATCTTATCTCGCCTCACGTTGAAACCCAGTGGCCTGAAGGATTTATAAAATAGTGACCAACCGGATTGAGCCGCGCAACACGCTTAGAACCCAATGTTATATATGTATGTATGTGACCAATGAGTCTGAATAGTAAACATTGTGAGTGTGAGTATATTATGTATGTATGAGAACAGATTGTGTATGAAAATGTGTATAACTAATGATTGTGTGAGGTGAGTGTGAGTGTGTGTGCGTGTGGCGTGTGAGTGAGTGTGCGTGAGGTGTGGTGTGTATAGTGATATAAATAACAGAGAGTCTTGTTGAAATGCAGTCCCGTGGTTTTTTCACTGTATGTGTCTAACACATGTACACCCTGGCCAGGGACAAAATTGAAGGTAAGCCACTAAATACAAGTAATGCATACAAACACTTTGGTAATTGCAGCTAGACTACTAGAAAAAAAGAAAGACTTGATACCACTGATAGTGATGAATTTATATTAGCTGAAAATATTGGTCCCTATTGCTATTATGATAGCTATTAGCAAGATCATTATTATCAGTTATTATTATTATAAATACCAGCATTACTGGAATATAGGGCGGGGGGGGGGGGGGGGGGGGGGGGGGGGGGGGGGGGGGGCGGCCGGGGTGGCCGGGGGGGGGGAGGCCCCCGGGGGGGGGGGGGGGGGGGGGCCAATATTATATTACCAGACTCTTTATCATGTTTTAATACTATGATAGTATTGTTACTAATGTGATCATTGATATTGGTGATGCTATCTTGTTTGGATTATATTGTAAAAAAAATAATAACTGTGGGAGAGAATGGACAATTTTCAGCTTAGAAAAAGAAAATATGCATACGATAGCAAAAAATCACTGTTAATGCAGTCACTTGAAAAATGTTCTTTTTTGTTTGGTATTAATATCCACTGGGGATTGAAGGAATGAACAACAATATCCCTAAATCTATCTAAATGAAATGTTAAGGCATTCATATATTATTTGCCTCCAAATGAAGGGTTGGGGGGGGGGGGATCAGTGTGTATGGTTAGTGAAATGTTTTTTGTTCCAGTTATTACAGTATTTTGAACGTTTCAAATTATCATATTTTATTTTGATCATGTGTCTATTGTTCGTGATCATGATTTGCGATATTCTTCTCTTTTCATTTATTATTTGTGATTTTTTTTTTCTGTCTTTTTTTTTTCCTTCAGATATTCAGTTCGTGGAAAAAAAATCCTCAAACCAGGGGGGGGATGTATAATAATTAAGATAAAAAAAAAATGTTTCATGAGTTGTTGAAATGGATGTTGGAATGAAGAAATAAATATGTATAAAACAAAAAAAAGAAAAAACAATTTGTGACATAACACATGTGTATGCTCTGGAAAAACCGCGCTGATCAACTAAAATTAATTTTGTGCCAAGGCATTTTAAATCTGACGTTTATCTTCTATCACTTTGGCGTGTTACCATTCTTTGTTATACGCGTTGGTGTTGGTGTTTGCTTTTCTAAACACAATCCTCAGCAGTGTGGGAGCCTTAGACGTAGTAATGATGTACAGCTGCACCACTGACAGCAGCCGAAGCAGCATTGGTAGTAGTTCAAACCGTAGAAGTGCGCCTGGCAGCAGCAGCAGCAGCAGCAGTGGATATAGTAATACACAGCCACAGCAACATCGTACAATTATCAAAATCAATAGGTGATTGTGATTATTGCTATTGACTACTATCAGCATTATAATTATTATTACCATTATTGTTAGTACTAAACTGACTTCATAAACGAAACGCGAAAACACAACAATCTGAAGGTGTGGGGGTGAATTTTATTTTCACCATTGAACAGCGTGAAGCGAGAATACAACGTACATTGCATCCATACCACCGGACAATAATGTAGTAGAACATGTCATCATCACTTATGTCATTTGTGTGGAAAATCCAAGGTCACGTGACAAACCACTTGACGTCCTAATAACCGTGGTGTGGCCACCCATTTGCGTGATGACAACTGCATGACAACCTGCGTCCCATGAGTGGACCATGAGGATGATCGAGCGACCCCTTGCACACCATCCCGCACATGGACGATGGCCTGGTGAAGAGACCCACCCGATCGCCAAATCCATGCCGCCCCCACAAGAGTTTATTTGTGTTTTAAATCGGGACAGAGGTGCTGGCCAGGGCACACATTGACGTTGTTATAGGCTGAAGAAATTGCCTGGTGGCCCAGGCGGTGGTGTGGTCGTTTTGCATTGCCTGTTTGGGAATGTCGTGTTTGGGATGTATTGCTCAAAAAAAGGATCGACCAAGGGGTCTGAGCATCTTGGTGATGTAGCGCGGTTCATTGACAACCCTGTCCCCGGACCAGGACTAATGTACGGAAGATGACTGGGTCCACTGCGTGGTTAATGCCAATTGCAAATGCCAATTGCACCGCCAAATCACCTAACGAGTTCGGGCCTCCCCAGGGGTTCCCACACTACCACCCAGGAGTCACATCGCGTTCACCGATGACGACGCCATAATTCTGACACGACAGCAGCCATGTCAATACAAAAAACGGAATCTCATCTGAAACAGAATGCGTCCCCACATGCTGTGCCTGCAACCAGTTTGATCGGGCTTGTGCCCACTGCAGCCCTGTCCAGCCGGTGTCTTGGTGTCAGTACGCGGACCTCAGTGCGGACGCCTACATGCCAGCCTGTTTCTCCTTGAAGATGCCGCCGCATATGTTGAGGCTGTTCGTTGCTGGAGGATTTCCCAGCGCCCCTGATCGAGCAGTGTATCGGCTGTTTGCCCGCCTGTCCCCGCAGATGGGATGAAACAGATTAGCGAATCCTCTCTTTGTGTGGTGACCCAAGGACGCAGGCCGGGGACGAACACCAGAGGTAGCCAGCGACATTCGCATGCGTGCTGCAGAACGATAGATGGATGAGATGTGACGTTAAAGATGTTGGCGACCTGCAGGCAACCACAATCAGCCCCACCAGATGGGCCTAGGGCAACGATTGCTATCCTACGCCGTGATCCTTGGCATCACTGTATCGCTCAGACGGTAAGTCGTTACGCTGAACCTGTAGCGCGGCTTTATAGCAGCTTGCATGCCTGCGTACTTGTCGCTGTTAACGTGCCGTCTGCATGTGTGCACGGCCTCACATGCAGCAACCATTTTGCCATGATTTGTTGATCCCCATGCCGGTAATGATTGGATGTTGCTCACACAATGTTTTCACTGCACGTGATCATGGACGCCAAACAACTTGCCACCCTGGTTCAATAATTGTATAAATTCACGCCTTTACACGCCGAAAAATATACCTTCAAATATTTCGCGTTTATTTATGGAAGTCACGTATAATATTATGTACTTCTTATGATTATTATTTTAATATCACCATTATCGTTTAACATTCTTAACATCAACAACATTATGATTATATTAATCATTACTATATTATCACTCGTTTCACACTGAGAAAGCAAACGTGGTGCTAGACCTCTAACCTCAGATCCGTCATTCAGTCAGTGTTACGCAGGAATAGAAAAGAAGTTCGCTTTTCATCAGCCCCAGTACTGTCAGTACGGGGGTTATTCGGCCCCCTGATTTTTTGTTGACCTTCACAGGAACGGGGTGATCGATGCCACGGAAAGTCTACCTTTCCTCCGGTCCACTCACAATGCTCTTGCGGCCTAAACGGGGCATTGGGTTTCTGGGGGTAGGACCGAACATGCGCGTATTGTGTGTGTGAGTGGGGGGGGGGGGGGGGGGGGTGGGGGGTGGGGGGGGGGGGGGGGGGGGTGGGGGGGGGGGGTGCTGAAACTCAACACTTTTGATATCTGTATTTTCGCTGGGTATTGTTTCCTAACTAAGTTCTGGGTCTTTCAACACTTCTTCACACCATACACCCCGGGCGCGCGCGCGCGCGCGCGCGGCGAATCCAGCTAACCCATCCTCCGCAACCCGGACAGGACATTCACAAAGCGTCTACTCCTAAACCTAACCTGCCCATGTGGGACGGAGGCCTCTCCCACAACGCCCTTCGTGACAGCACCGCCCTCCCCCGACGCCACGACTGCCACCAGCGACTACAGCAAACACACCAATTACACCAGAATGACTTTGTTGTCTGAAATGCCGCCCCCAATCCTCGGGACACAGCCCATGAGGAAGCTCGCCAACGCCCTGTGTCACTCGACCGACGACTGGTTCAAACCCACTCCAGAGGACGACGAAAAGAATACCAACTACAACGAAAGAAGACAACATTAACGACTACAACCATTGAACACCAGCAATGACCAACCACACCATGAACCACCTAA
>CM031603.1:51447180-51459680 GCA_018398815.1 Conus ventricosus | reverse complement strand
TCAATCTTTGCAACTGCATAAAACTTCTATCACTATCCCCAGTTCACAGAAGCGCTCAAGCTAAAGTTGGGTATCCCAGAAACTAACCAGCAAGTTACCTAACTGCTTGTCACATCAAGTCATACTTCGAACAGTACCAATCCAACTGCGTCAAAAAGAACCCTGGTAGGCCTATTTGTTCGCTTTCCTAGTCACCGCCTTGCTAAACTCTCTTTCATTTGGGCATTAGACAAGTCAGATCTCATTACCACTGCTCGTCACTTGCTTACAAACTCCTGCATCATTAAAAATACGCGTGCGTATTCCATTAAAAAAAACACAACACGTCATCACCGCCTACTGTTTATTCAATCGTTTACAAAGAACTAGTCAACAAACAACGCAACGGCGTAGTCAAATCATATCAGCTTTAAGAGCAACATTCTTTCCCTCTATCCATATCATAACGGCTATTGTAAAATCTTCTCCATCAGTTAATTGTCATTGCAATAGCCAATATCACCATTGCTACCAATCACATCATGATGCTAGAAAAAAGAGAAAAATCTTAACTAAACCAAGAAGGATTTCACGAACGCTACACTGCTGCCCTACAACAGCTGCCAGTCGAAACCACGTTAAAGGATACTGCTAGTCGTATCTCGTCTCATGTCAACTGTCTTTTCCTTTACACCACAGATTGTGGCATCGCTGAAGCTGCTTGTAGTACAGTTTACATACACGTTTAGTCTTGCAAGTCATGTAATTACCTCTAACAGACACGTCATTTCCACTGACTGCGTTAGTATTACCAGTGTGTTATACAGTCGTCATCTCCTTTTGCACTAACAATCCTAGTAAGATTTTAACCACTGCTACTAACACTATTCCTCTTCGTGAACACACTGCCACCACTTTTAGTCTCTACAATCACCTGCATAGTAAGTCACACTACACCCCCTTTGTCATCGCTAGTCACGCTATCAATACTTATCAGAACAAACAAGGCGAAAGGGGCTCTTGAGGCTTTATTACTCTGCCAAACCGAACGGTTCCTGATGTAGATCCATGTCGAAAGTTTAAAGGTTTCGTCCTTAGGACACATTTCATCTTTTCACAAAGATTCGTGAAAATCGGTTGCGCAGTTTTGCGTAATCAAGCTAACAGGCAAACCAACACTACCAATGAAAACGAACTCCCTGTGCGGAGGGAACAGTGTGTTAATTCCGTCCAAACAGTGTTAGAGAAGCAGCAACCTGGCAGTGACGGTAACAAACCATCGAAGACAGAATCAGCGTCAGGCTACCAGACTACCCACACGACATCCACAACATGACCACGTCCCAGTCCACAGACACCAGCCAGTCTGTGTACGGGCTGGGCATCACTCCGGGGCTCGAATATGTCATGGGACTGGAGGGACAGCGAGCGGAAGCGGAAGCTCTGCGCACGGACGGTCACGGGCGCGGCGCGTGGTGGTGAGCCTGGTGGGACGGGAGCGGCAAGGGAAGACAAGTCTGCGGCGACTGCTGGCCGGGGAACCGTTCAACACGGATGAGCCCAGCACCGTGGGTCTTGAGAGAGACATGGTGGACACACAGGTGGGTTCTTGAACTTGCTGGCTGATTGAAGACAACTCTCTGGAGTGCTTGTTTATTTGACTATGGTATCGTTTTCATTTGCGGAAAGGTGGCCTAGGGATGACGTTCTTGCTCAAGAAGCCAGAGCGTTCTGGATTCGTGGTTTCCCCTGCCCCCACCCCCCCCACCCCACCCCCCACTCTTCCGCTTCCTCCCTCTCCTCCTCTTTCCATGAAGCCTTAAGTGGTCTGAATGCTTGGTCTAATCTTTCGGATGAGACGGTAAACCGAGGGGAGCTCTGACTTAATACAGACTTTTTTTTAACGAAGAAGTCATGCAATATAAAACAATACTATTGATGAAAGTGCCGACAGTGTACCCAGACTGCACGGGTCTGTTGACATAGTAGCAGAAAATAGACGACATTCAGAACATTTGAGTGGTTCCAAGATAAAGCCTTTTGTTCCGGTTCTCCTCGTGTCTGACAGGTTGAAAATGTTACTTTGACGAACTGGCGAAGGCAGTGTTATGCATCCTCATTTACACCCTTACTGTGGACGTATGCCAGGTCTTCTTGACCGTAGGACGTAATTTGAGATGGAAGCACAGACAAGAGTACTGTTTCACAGTCATGAACGGAATGTTTATTGCATGATGGTCATAGTCTTCATGATTAATGGCATTTGTTTGAAAGGTAAATACAAAGAAACAAACAAAAAAGCTGGGTGTTTAATTAAGGATTGTGGTTTTCCTCACAGGGGTTGACAATGAATGATTTCGTGGTCGCATGGATCATAACAAGATGCGAAGCATATAAACGTACTCCCAGTTTTCCAAACCGCTTATAAATCGGCCAAGTGCTTTGTGAGATAAGAAATAAAGACAAAATAACGGTTTTAACGGTTATTTAACCGATGTACACTTTTGAAACTGGCATTTTAGTCCTCACTGGGCAAAAGCCTGTGTACATACCAAATTTCATCCAAATCGGACAATATGTCAAGAATAGCGGTTTTTAACGGTCAGATTTTGAAACACTACATGGAAGTGCCATTTGTGTGTGGTAACCTTTCTAGATACAAAATTTCATTAAAACCCACCAATATATAAAAAATAACGGCAAAATAACGGTTTAACGGTTATATAACCGATATACACTTTTGAAACCGGTATTTTAGTCCTCACTGGGCTAAAGCCTGTGTACATATCAAATTTCATCCAAATCAGACAATATGTCAAGAAAACGGTTTTTAACGGTCAAATTTTGAAACACTATATAGAAGTGCCATTTGTGTGTGATAACTTTCTACATACATAATTTCATTAAAATCCACCTATATATAAGAAATAACGGCAGAATAGCGGTTTTTAACGGTTGTTTAATCCATTTTCAGCATTACATCACTTACATATGGACAGAGGCTCCGATTTGTCACAAGATCATCCAAACCGCTTATAAATTGGCCAAGTACTTTCTGAGATATTCCATAGAGAAGAAAAACCGTTACAAGCAGTTACAACCGTTAGTAACGGCTATAACGGGGCAAACTAAAACACAAGGCATCATCCGTGACCCATAATGAACATACCTGCTAATATTCATAAAGGTCGGCCAAGTACTTTCTGAGATAGTCCATAAAGAAGAAAAACCGTTACAGGCCGTTACAGCCGTTAGTAACGGTTATAACGGTAAACTAAAGCATCGGGCATTATTCGTGACCCATAATGAACATACCTACAAATTTTCAGAAAGATCGGCCAAGTACTTTCTGAGATATTCAATAAAGAAGAAAAACCGTTACAGGCCGTTACAGCCGTTCGTAACGGCTATAAGGAGGTAAACTAAAACATCGGGCATCATCCGTGACCCATAATGAACGTACCTGCTCATTTTTTACAAGATCGGCCAAGTACTTTCTGAGATATTCCGTAAGAAGAAAAACCGTTACAGGCCGTTACAGCCGTTAGTAACGACTATAGCGGTAAACTAAAGCATTTATTCGTTCCCATTCTAAAGTACTCCCTGTTCTATAGAAACTGGGAGTACAAAAGCTGTTCTTGCAAAGAAGTTTTATCAAGGCAAGAACAAAAGATATGTAATAAACGATAAAGAGAAATACAGTAGAAATGCTGCACTTCATAGCCGACTTGTCATGAAAGCACAGTAATAACTTAGTTGTGGGTCGGTTTCATTAGGACCCAGCACCTGTTTTTTGTACTCCCAGTTCTTATAGAACAGGGAGTACTTTAGAATGGGAACGAAGAAATGCTGTGTGTGTGTGTGTGTGTGTGTGTGTGTGTGTGTGTCCGTCCGTGGTCAAAATGTGTTCCACTCGCTCCAGGCAAAACTACTGGGCCGATCTTTCTGAAAATTTGTAGGTATGTTTATTATGGGCCAAAGATGATGCCCGATGTGTTATTTTACCGTTACAACCGTTACTAATGGCTGTAACGGTTTTCTTCCTTATGGAATATCTTGGAAAGTACTTGACCGATCTTTGTGAAAATTAGCACGTATGTTCATTATCGGTCATGGATGATGCCCGATGTTTTAGTTTACCGTTATAGTCGTTACTAACGGCTGCAACGGCCTGTAACGGTTTTTCTTCTTTATGGAATATCTCATAACGCACTCTGTCGATCTTTCTGAAAATTTGTAGGTATGTTCAGTATGGGTCACGGATGATACCCGATGTTTTAGTTTACCGTTATAGCCGTTACTAACGGTTATAACGGCCCATAACGGTTTTTCTTTTTTATTAAATGTCTCAGAAAGCACTTGGCTGACCTTTTTGAAAATTTGTAGGTGTGTTCGGTATGGGTCACGGATGATGTCCGACGTTGTAATTTACCGTTATAGCCGTTACTAACGGCTGTAACGACCCATAACGGTTTTTCTTTTTTTATGGGATATCTCAGAAAGTACGTGGTCGATCTTTCTGAAAATTTGTAGATATGTTCATTATGGGTCATGGATGATGCTCGATGTTTTAGTTTACCGTTATAGCGGTTACTAACGGCTATAATGGCCCATAACTGTTTTTCTTCTTTAAGGAATATCTCAGAAAGTACTTGGCTGATCTTTCTGAAAATGTGTAGGTATGTTCATTATGGGTCCCGGGTGATGCTCAATGTTTAAGTTTACCGTTATAGCCGTAACTAACGTCTATAACGGCCCATAACGGTTCTTCTTTTTTATGGAATATCTTAGAAAGTATGTGGCCGATATTTCTGAAAATGTGTAGGTATGTTCATTATTGGTCACGGGTGATGCCTGATGTTGAAGTTTACCGTTATAGCCGTTACTAACGGCCCATAATGATTTTCCTCTTTATGGAAAATCTCTGAAAGTACTTGACCGATCTTTGTGAAAATGTGTATGTTCACTATAGGTCACAGATGATGGCCGATGTTTACCAAAATAGCCATTACTAACGGTTACACCAGTCCAAGACGGTTTTTCCTCTTTATGGAATATCTCACGCGTATTCAGGATAAACTGGGAGTACGTTTATATGCTTTGCATCTTGTTTCTCATTCAAAATGTGTAAGCCTCTGTAAAACATAATTTGAGGAAAGGATGATTGTCGTGGAGGTGTTGTATTCATGTACAGACTTGTATTTTTATACATGATTTTTTTTTTTACAACCGTCTATTGCACTGAAAGGTATATGGTATTGTAATCATGAATATATTCAAGTATGTGTACAGTGTAACGTATTATTTGATAGTGTCTATTTTTCTTTCACAGGTGCAACTACGTTTGTGAGCCTGAATGTTTAGTGCTCTGTTTTCCGCATGAGCGCAGCGTTGGCGGAGGCTTTATACTATTTTTGTAAAGCCTATATGCAGGCTGTGTTGTATTTCTTTACTTTCTATGTCACTGGGAACATTTTTCCCATGTGAGCTTTTTTTAATCCCACAAAGAGGTAACCACATTCCATCTTCGGGGATGACGTCTAGGTACGGCTCCAGTTCACGCACGGGGACCTCGGTTTAATTAAAGTCTCGTCCAATGGAAAGAGTGTTGTATTTCTGTTAAGACATGTTCTGTGCGATTTTCCTTACACAATATCAAGCATTTCTGCTCATACAAGCTTTGCCGTATTTCTGCACAGGCTCTTGATCCAGGCTCAGATCCGGGGAGAGACTGGAGATCAGTGCAAGTGGACACGGTGAACCGCGAAGAGTACCACGAAGTCCTGGGCCGAAAGATTCGCCTGCGGCTGGAGGACAAACGTCAACGTATCCCCGTGACCCGACTGGTCCTAAACGACTTCAGGACCATGACAACAATCGGCGTCATCACTTACGTCAGCGTGTTCTTCTTTTTCTTCGCCTCCTCGTTGGCAGTTTTGAGGGGTTGGCCCGTATGCGGCATCACGATGGTGATGATGTTCACGATTTGCGGGCCACGTTTGGTAGGAAAGATGGTTTCGGTATTGCTGTGGGGGTTTATCACCTCATGATCCTGTGCGAGTCGTTTCTCCGTTGGAAGCTAGAAGAGTCATTTGTCGAGCGGGTCTCCACGTATGGTATTCTTTATGGGCATCTGTGGGGTGTGGTGTGGTACGGCGCGATAGAGTGTGTGGCGGCTACGTGTTTTGGGATGTCCCTGGGTTTAGGCATGGCTTGCACATTCTGCCTATCCAGGCCGGATTCTTTTGACTATTTCCAAGATGGGAATCCTCTGATGAGGGCAGAACCGCACTTAATGATGGTCAGTGCTTTGATCGGGCTGGGACTGGTTAAGTACAAGTACGGGCGACTCCTTATTCCTGTCGTGGTGATCTTCGTTCTGGTTCTTCTGCCTTCCCCGTCGGCCTTTGTGTTTGTGTGTGGATCGGTCTCGGGCACTTTTCACGGCTTCTTGCTCGCTTTGGGCCAATCGTTTTTCCTGAAATTCAATAACTGCGTCATCAAGAAAGTGACGACCCACCATTTAGGTCGCCATATGGTGAGACACTTTTTCGGGTTGATCCCAGGTTTTTTGTTGACTTGCTACATTTTTGGATGGACTTTGGTGACATCGCCTTTACAGTCTGTTTGCGCGCATTTCCTGTCTGCTGCACTGTTGGTAGCCGTGAACGAAATAAACATTTCTGACCAAATCTGGCCGTTTCTGTCTGTTTTAATGTCGTCGGCAATGATATCAGAGTCATCATCATTGTCTGCATTCGCCACCATTTCTAACCGCATCACTTCCCGCAGAACAAGTGAGCCGCCAACATCTATGGATCGCCGTCGAACCAGCTCACTGTCTCTGGCCACAGAGCGACCTACAGCTGTGCTGGCCAGCCCCACGTCTGCCCTGCCCCCTTCCCCGCGGCTGGTGATTCGGGACTTTGCCGGCCACCCTCTGTACTACTCGGCACATCATGTGTACATGGCGGCGCAGTGTGTCTACGTGCTGGTCTTCTCCCTCGTGGAGGCCCGTCAGCGGTTCCACGACGTCCTGCGAAACCTCATCGACTGGCTGCAGTCCATCTACCTGCATGCAGGTCTGTTGGTGTGTTTGTTTGCTTGACTCAAAGTCTGCGTGTTGACTCTTGGTAATATTGGGACAGACATGGATCGACAACAAAGGTGAAAACGGCCTAACAAAATGATCTGGCGGCATACATCCGTTAGTTGAACGGAGACAGAAATGGTAGATAAAAGGTGAAGCGAAAACAAAAAACAACAACAACAACAACAACAACAACAACAAAACCAGGAGTTACTTTGCTCGCCGGACGCTGCAACTATGCACAACGTCTTTTGTATATGTATATATATATATATTTGTTTATTTTTTTGCATCACAGTAATCCAGAAGAAGAAATGATCTTTTCATAATATTCATAATTTCCTATCGATTTTAATTAATTGTATAGCAGAATTATCCTTTTGAATAATGTCCACATTTTGGTTCAGGAAAGAGACTTGGGAAACTAAACATGGTCACCAGATGATGCATGGGCACAACCACAGAAAATAAAGTTTGTTAACCAAACTTGAAAGAAATTTACACAGGAAACAGTTGCAAAATAACTTTATACTAATTATAGGAATTCATTATACACGTACTTTTCCAATGATAGATTGATTTCATCACTAACGCAGGTAATGTTTCTTCTTGAACTTTTGTCCCTGCAGCATTTCTCGCCCATTTATTGACTGAAAAATGATTTGTTATGTTGCGTGCTTTCACAGTTGGGACAGTTGCACAGTACTTATATTACACGAAGAAGATTAAAAAATATACGAGCATAAAGTCAATATTTTTAAAAGGAAAAAAACGTGCAAAATTCGTGCAAATCCAGCTTACTATAGCTGTGCCTTTACACAGACGTGAAGAAAAAAGAAAAAAAAGTAGATTAGGATTGAAAGAGGTATGATTCTGGGCTGAATTGGACTGTTACATAGATATGTCACACACACACACACCACACACACACACACACACACACACACAGAAGCAATGTTTTATAACTGACTGGACTAGCCGGAGACTGGAAAAGAGCAGGAAGTGTCGCAAAAATGACTAAATGTTCATCTGTCAACATGTATACAACACACTGTTCACAAAAGAACAAATTGAGTTATTGATTTATGGCAACAAAGCTCACAATTCATGGGGGTAGGTGTAATAACCATCTCTGTACGCAGGATTTCCCGACACTCGGGTCTTCCTTGTGGGCACTCATCGCGACGACCCCAGTCTGAGAGACGGCCAGGAGGACTTTGTGGGCACAGTGGGTCTGAGACTGCGGAGGGGGGTCCCTCGATCCTACCACAACATGCTGGTGTGGACGGATAAAGACGTCCCTTTCTTCCCTGTGGAGAACTCTATCCGAAACCACAGGGACAAAGATCATAGGTAAGGCAGAGTGAAAAAACGACGAGATAGAGATCAGGGTGTCAGTCAAAGGGCAACAACTGAGTAGAAATAAGGGTCTTGGTTCCTTCGCCCGAAGTTCTTGCAAAAGGACATTATTAATCAAATAACCATGGATAAGCTAAGGATGCTGTTAATCATTAAATTGTACAGCTGTCTTTGTAATGTAGAAACGTCTCAATGACTTTTGAACATGTTCCATTTTGTCTGTTGTTTCAACACTATCTACTTTCTTGTGTGGTTCGAACAGTTGTACATAGATGTCTTTTGGTGCATTGCGTGGAGAAGCATATGAATTGCACACAGAAAGCACCTACTCAACACCGTTGAAATGATGTATATATTTATAACACATGAAAAGAAATATTGATGGTATACAATTTGAGCGGTTTTTTTTCTGATCCCAAACGCTTGAATAAAAAAAACAACATTTATTTGCGTTGAAGGTGAAATGGATCATGAATGAAGAGTCGAGGTTCCAGAGATTTTTTTTTTTTATTCAACTCTGTCTTATTTATTTACGTATGATAATATTGTGCTAGGCTGCGCGGCTCTCTTAATCTTGTGAACTTCCGGACGATTTGAATACATTGTATAAGCCGTTCTCCTGTCGCTAATGTAGCCCATCGAAGTGAATCGGCTTCGCATTTAGGGTTTTCTTCTCTCCCTTGTTATTTGAAACTATCTTCGGCGCCTATAATAACGTTCTACGTAGATCTATCATTCATCCTTGAAGAAATTTTAATTGTAAATTGTGCTAACCATTTTTAAGCAAGCAATGGCGTGTCTGCTTCGTCTTGATTAACCAGCATGTGATTAATTTATCCAAACGATCCAAAAAGCTAGTGCAGATTAAGCATTTACTCATGAATTAATTCCGCCTTGCCTTTCCATGTTCCTTCTTTTCCTTTTCTTGGTTTGTTTATAAATGCGATTTTCACTTATATTTCTTCCTGCAGATGATTATACCCCACCCTTCTGTGGTCGCCTTTCTCACTCTCGCACCCCACACTGTATCTCTACCTCACCAGTTTTTATTTCTCTTTTGATTTATCGGTCGAACTGTACAATATGTTATTGTGTTGCCCCATTGTAGTCGCCCTCTCTGCAGAATTAGTCCCACGCTGCTCATTCTAGCTGTTTCATACTCAGTCGTCACCAGGGCGGAGGTCTTGAGGAAAGAGGTCCTTCTAACAGAGCACCAATATCTCCTGAACAATATCGTGTTACGATGAGCAGCGAATGGCTATTTTCATCACATATAGCTCATGGGAGTCGAACGAGCAACAATTAAAAATACATTCTGTGATCAACAGTCTAAACAGTTAAGGCGTCCATTTTTAATTAAAATAAATCATATCTCGAAGTAACACCCCGGACTATACCCCTTGCTCCGGCCTACGCCGTTGTATATACCAGGATACAAAATGGCCTTGGCATTTTATATGATGAGAGAGAAGAAAGTGTGACTGTGTGTGTGAGTGGGGTAGAGGAGGAAGGATCGGGGGGTGTGGGGTTAAAACGGTGTTTGCCATTTCATATCCTAGTGGCCGACTATATACCCCCTTATTGATCTTGTATCAACTTCATTACATGATTAGGTTATGAGCTCAATCTAATGTGCTATAATTACAACTTCTGTGTGACCATGGGGATAACGCTTAAGGACACAAGCTTGCTGTCATGAATGGTTGCACATTGTCTTGCATTGATCAAAACGAAAAGGGCGTTAAATGATATGGTATACAATGGCATAGACCAGTCTACACCTGCGGCTTTTAAACAGCTTCGGCCGTTTTAACCCACGGTATGAAGTGGGCCAAGGCTTTAACTGATCTTGACAACTATGTTCAGGAACCTCCGCCAACAGCTGCTGAGCGTGGCGTCGGAGATCAACTCGGACGAATTCCCTGTCCGCTACTTCTACTTCTTCCACGTTCTAGACGACCTCCGCTCCGAAGGTCGCCTACTTGCCAACACAGACCACCTCCGTCAGCAGTGCGAAGCTAACAACTGTGCCATCGAGGACGAGAAGGACATGGACACCATGTTGTTGCTGTTCCGGCGCCTCGGGGAGGTGCTGTACTTCCCGGAGGACAACCTCTTGCAGAGCGTGGTGGTCCTCAGCCCTCACGGGGTCCTCAGCGTGCTCAGTCGGCTCATCGACATCCCCATGCACGCGGACCGCGCTAGACACTTCATGACTGACTGGACAGGTTGGCCACGCGGGGCGTGTGCTCGCGCGCGTTGTTCGAGCACGTGCTCAACGTCCACGCCTCGGAACTTCTCGTGCAGAGTGACACGATCGTTTACCTACTGCAGACGTTGAATCTCATGTGTCCCCTGAGCATGGGCGGGGGGAACTTTGAAAGTGGTGGTGGTGGTGGTGGTAGCGGCAACGGTGGTGGTAACTTCAACCTCAGTGGCCTTCGATACCGCAAAGGCTCAGGTAGTGGTGGGGGAAGAGGCGGACGCGGTGTCGGTGGAGCAGGCGGTGGTGGTGATGATGATGGTGACCATAACGGTGACGATCACGACGATAAAGACGACGATGATGAGAGTGATGAAGACAACACTGGGTACAGCCAGACACTCAGAGATCAACCAGTTCAGGAATCCAGTCATACGGGAGAGCTGCTCCTCGTTCCGGCAGCCCTCCCGGTGGACCTGCCACACGGGCAGGCTCTGTGGGACACGTCACCACAGGACTGGGAGCTGCTAATCGACGGTCTCCCCCTCCTACCGCACCCTGCCTTCCTTCGCCTTCTGAGCGCGTGCGCCGCCCAGGATGCCTGCCACAGCCTGGACGACCTCGGCTGGCCCGTGCTTACCGCGTGCCAGGCACGTGCGGCCTTCACCATGGGCAGGTCGCGGTGTTACAAGCTGGAATGGATGGGAACCTCCGAAGTGGCTGACACCTACCACGGCCGTCTGATGAAGGTGGTGGTGGCTGGATGGAAAGGGGGTGATGAAGGGAGGTACCGGCCTGGAGAGAGCGTCACCCTTTGGGGAGGAAGTGACGCCAGCATTGACGTCGCTGGAGGCATCAGCAGTGACGTATCACCACAGTCTGTGGTGGAGTTCGTGTGGAGAACGCTGTCGGAGATCGTGAGGAGGGACTTCGGGCGGTGTCATCTTAGGCTGGGAGTGGCCTGCCCGTGCTTAGACCCCCACCAGGTCTCATGTGAAGAGGTGAGCTCGCAAAGAGAGGAGCGCTTGATGCTTTGGCCGTTAACATCCAACATACTCCTATTTATTCTTATCCTGCGTGCAAACATAGCGGATGTTCATGGATGAACATGCATATGTCGTCCAAAAGACTATAAGTTTTAAACAAAATGTGTTTAATGGAATCTTTTCATATTATCGTTCTGTAAATGATTCGTTTCATACGAATATATATCGTATATGGATCGATGCTGTCATAGAGAAGGGATGAAACTGCTGATAGAATACCCAGAGTGGATGTTTGGTATCGGTGCCAGTATAGCATTGTTCGTAAACACCCTACAGAAGAATTATTCTCTCTCTGTACATAAGGCATATATTTGTATGTGTTCATCTTTTCATGTAGATGTAAACACATGCATCCATACAGGAACTTTTACGGTACACACACAGTTATTACGATACATATCTTCTGCCACCAGATGGGATTCCATTTCCTCAGTCTGACAGACACGCGTGATGGATCTACGTCATGGCGCGTGCCGAAAACCAAGGAATTCTGGTGCCAGGGTCGCCGTGTCGTCTACAGCGGAGGGCAGGTAACGGTAAAATCATTGTTGTTGTTTTTTTTTATAACCATTGGAAGGGTGGGAAAAAAAGAATTTTTTTATCACGTGGAAGCCGATTCGATTGAGTTGTACAAAAGGTAAACAGTGTTGATTAGCATAATAAATGGGAAGGAGAACAACTGTGCGCAGGTATATCATACAAATACACCAAGAGACGATAGAGTGGGTTGAACAACTGACAGTGCAAAATTAAGAAAAGTGTGATTTTCCCCCTTGAATTTGGTTTTCGGGCCTTCCTTTTTGTGTGAGAGCATATGAATGGG
>CM031603.1:51424680-51444680 GCA_018398815.1 Conus ventricosus | reverse complement strand
ATGGTGCGACATCGGGAGAGAGATATGAGAGAAAGAGGCAGAGATGATAAAAAGAGACTGGGACAGAGACTGATAGTGAGAAGGTACACATGTGACAGTATTTGCAATAGTTTAACTGGTCCCGTTCTTGCTAAATCATGGTCATGTGAAACGAGAATGGTATTGCTGGAATACATCAGTGGACATTTGCATGTCTGTGGCCTTCAGGGTCTTTATCAGAGAGATGTACAGGCAAAAGAGTAGAGAGGTTATGTACGGTCCATGATTTTTTGTTTATGTCATCCATCAAGGCCTTTTTTGATCATTTTCTATGACTTCTGCCCTCAACCTGTTGGCTCGTGAATTATTGTGGACAGAGCGCGGTGTCAAGATAGATGTCCCAAAGCAAGTGAGCTCGCAACCTGTGACCAATGCAAGAAGAGAGGTCTTTGTTTGTCCGTGCACAAGTTGGTTCGTACAATAATGATAAGTGTTTGCTGCTGGCAAATAGATCCAGACTCAAAGCTCACTGTTCCCTTCCCCTCTCCTCCCCGTTTCTCGTTGCCTATCGTATTTCTTCATCTTGTATGGAGTGCGAGGAACCAGTCTGAAGCGTTTGTTACTGAATACTTTGATGCTTCGCTCCCTTTCCATTGGTGCCGTATGATGATGAGGATCACAATATGGACTTTTATTCAACGATGACTGACGAATAGCAGTCGACAAGGACGGATTCACGGCAGTTTTGTGTGTTTGTCGCGAAGTCTTACTTAGGGAATGGATCTTCCAGTCTCGTCATGATCGAGAGTTACATCCCTTGGATTGATCGCTTGCTGAAAGTTGTTGCCTTTGCAGATGGCATTTCGAGTAGAATGGATGCAACCAGCAACTTTCACTATCAAATCTTTCCCTTGAGACTGATAGTCTTGCTGTTCATAGGGGGCCGGCATTCACCTTTCAGACACAGCTAGACCGAACCTTACACCGGCGTCAGCACTGAGTTGGCGTCCTTGCTGAGGACGGATCCGAAATGAAGCTGTCAATGCATTGAAAGTGTGTTTCCAAAAGTAGTGTCCAACATTGATTTAGTGTAGAATCAGAACAGGCGTAGAGATCTTTACAGATACGAAGAGAAAAGGAGAGAGAGAGAGAGAGAGAGAGAGAGAGAGAGAGAGAGAGAGAGAGTTTCCAAAAGTGGTGTCCAACGTTGATTTAGTGTATAATCAAAACAGGCTTAGAGATCTTTACAGATACGAGTAAGAAAAGGAGAGAGAGAGTGTGTGTTTCCAAAAGTAGTGTCCAACGTTGATTAGTGCATAATCAGAACAGGCATAGAGATCTTTACAGATACGAGAAAGAAAAGGAGAGAGAGAGAGTGTGTGTGTGTGTTTCCAAAAGTAGTGTCCAACGTTGATTTAATGTATAATCAGAACAGGCATAGAGATCTTTACAGACAGGAGTGAGAAAAGGAGAGAGAGTGTCCAACGTTGATTTAGTGTATAATCAGAACAGGCTGTGACGTTTTTAATAAGACCCCATTCATAAATGATGGTTGAATGCTCAGGCAAGAATGATAGACCGTAGTAGGAAAGTCAAGCTTTCGTCCACACCCTTCACTTTCTTTCCACAGATGTAATCAAGAGGTTTGATCTTTGATTCAACAACTGAATTTAATTAAGTATGAATAAAGATGATGATGATCTGCGGTGAATATGTCGTATGGTTGCTTTGTATGTTGATGTCCGTTTGTTGCCTATGAAATGAATCACATACAAAAGAAATAAATCATGCACATACACCAATAACAACAAAGTCTCTGTCCTTCTTCCCTTCACTTCTTGCAGTAGCACGAATATAGACTGTCCGCTCGTGCTACAAAAATATCTTCCGGAGGATACACACAAAAAAAATGTAGTCATGCACAAGATGATATATATGTAAGAAAAATGTCTGAGTGTGTTATGGCGTGCTTGGATATGGAGGGATGTGTTTATGTGATTGTCACTCAGCTTCACGGAATTGTGTTGCGTTCCGGAGTTCCGCTGACGTTCACAGTTCTCTTCCAGATCTCGGTAAGGTCGACACACCAGCACGTTCCTCCCGACGAAGGATGTAGCGGGATAAAGACGTGTGCCGAAGGTGAAGATGAAGAGGAGTGGTGTAAAACAGGAGTAGGAATAAACGGGTGTAAGATGAAACCAGACCTGCAAGATAACAATTGTCTTAGATCTTGCACTATGGTGGCACATCACTATTCCATCCATCACACGTTCTAAACACACTTTACAATTGCACTAGCTTGCTCTATCATTTACAATTGATTTCCTTCAAAAATCGCTTTACGATGAAGCTCATCAACAAAGAAGGAAAAATGTATACGAATATTCCAATCTGCCTTGACTGAGTTATTCGCCAAGGCTTAGTGCTTGATGAATTACAATTATATTTAATCCTTGAATGGATTAAATCAAATGGCGTTAATCTTCATATTATACAGATCACTTAGATCCACGAAAATGCTTCGTTCATAACTTGAACTCGTTTACGATTCTTTAAATAATAAATCTGCATTCACACAAATATCACATCTTCTAAATATGGTTGCATACAACGGTGAGCTGAAATAGAATTTACATAATATGGATTAGTACATGGCAACACGATATGATGAGAGCAAACAGATGAAGATGACAGCTCTACGATCAATCATACGTGTTGACCGGTAAACCTGAAATATTTAATTCAGAGCATATTAAATGATCGCGCGCACAAAATATTATTGAACTGGTAAATGTGCCTTAATGCGATTATATTGAAATAGATTTTGTTGCTCTATACGAAAAAAATGATTTAGACCTATTTACCTCAACGCAGCCTTAGTGCCCACAGTTTTTGACTCGCCCACGGAACGATGAGACTCGTTCAGACTCTCCCCGAAAAAAGTTGCGGGTGCTGTCGAATGCTCTGTGGTGCCCCTTCAGTCCGGCCTAGACTGATGTCTTCAAAAGGTTACTTGCTCTCGAACTTTTAGACCTTTTCTACGGAGCCAATTCCACGACGTCCGGGCTGATCAAAGATGGCAGGATTCAACGGTTACTATTTACTGCACATGCGCGGACAGAGACACTACGGACACTTGGACAGTCGCGATTGGTCAGTACGACGGTTTTCGATGCCCTACAATTGTAAATTATTTTATTATTAATACAAATGCAAGTCTGCATGACGCTTGAAATTATAAACGTACTGCCGTAAAGCAAAAACTAACAATTAGTTTTGTCGTTTGGACATAGAAATATTAATCAAGCGCCGAGCGAATAGACGTCATGTATCGATTGCGTCATTTTCTTAATGAAAAATGAACCGAGCTTATGAATGAATGTCACACAGGCATAGAGATCTTTACAGACACGAGTAAGAAGGAGAGAAGAGAGAGAGAGAGAGAGAGAGAGAGAGAGAGAGAGAGAGAGAGTTTCCAAAAGTGGTGTCCACGGTTGATTTAATGTAGAATCAGAACAGGCATAGAGATCTTTACAGATACGAGTAAGAAAGGGAGAGAGAGAGACAGACAGACAGACAGACAGAGAGAGAGAGAGAGAGAGAGAGAGAGAGAGAGAGAGAGAGAGAGAACATGTAAAAGCTGGATCATATAGTAGAACTGAAGGCCTGAGCGCAGATATTCGTTATTGTATTTTCATCTTCATTTCTTTCGGCTCTGAGTCCAATTATAGCGACCTCACCAGTCCACTATTCCACGATGTGAAGACTCTCATGGAATGCTGTATCTCTACCAGTCAAAGCAACTGGTCTTGTATCCACTTTCTTTGTGTCCGAAGAAATGGGTGCAAAATTGTATTTAAAAAGACCCGACGTTCTGTGTCTGAAGACTTTGCCGTATTGCATGTTGACATTATATTGCGTGTGATTGTGTCTGAACTGTGTAGTACGGGAAGAAATACGAATACTAAAAAGAGTACAGCTCCAAACTTGTTTCTGTTATAGTTTTAAAATAGTCGAGATGTGAATAAAAAGAGTTTGCATTTACTCGAGCTGGTTACACTGTACATGTGTTGTTGTTTTTCTGAGGGCCTTACATAAAAGGGAGTAGTCTACAGATCCGCTTCTAGATCGATCCGTATGCTGTTTTTCTGAGGGGCTTACACAACACGGATTAGTCTACATTTCTGATCTATAAGGTTCTCTACAGGGGGCAATATGAACAACGTTTACGTTGCGATGGGAAGTCGAAAAATAAATGGAAATGAAAAAAAAAGGTATAAAGTAACTCAGATTTAATAAAAATCATGAAACGGACAGGTGAATTTTCGACGCGAAAGTCTTCCTCAAATGGTACAAACAACACACATAACAATACAAAACAAAATTCCCTAGATGGCAATGCCTTCCGCTTCACCTCTTCTTTGTCTTGAGAAGCTTCAGCGCTCACAAGAAATGAATACAGTTAAGCCTTTCAGATATATACTGGAATCGATTCTCCACTTCGACAAAAGCGTTGTCAATTTTGTTGTTGTTACTTTCGATAAGACGTGGGCTGATTAAGAAAAATTGTACCTAAAGTCTGTGCCACATCATATGTTGACACTACATTGTGTTATTGTGCTTGGATCGCACAGTACAGTTCGTTTTGCAATACACTGGTATGTGGAAATTATTTTCTGCAACAAAAATCTTGTACCATAATGTAGAACTGGAAAAGGCGTGTAACCATCTGGAGGCGGAGTGTGGTTGCTTACATGGCGATGTGATCATCAACAACCATCTATACAGCTTCTGAAATTGTCAGAGGCGCTCAGTGACGAGGCATTTTCCCGAGAGTGAGCAGATGTTGCTCAAATTAAATCCATGTTCCTTCACAGTTCATGCACTGCGCAAAACTGCGTAATGTGTTAACTCGAGAAAGACGAAGTTTACGAAGTTTAAACTCTCGTCTTGGGTTCGGCTTCTTTCCGTCTAAATTCTGCTTCATCTTCATACAAACAAAATAACTGTTCCGAAAATGGAGTTTAGACAGAAACAAGCTGGTCTGACCGCTTCCACGTATTACGTCGAGTTAGGCGCAACAGAATAAGTTGCGTAAAACACAATATGCTGAATATCCCGCAGGGCGAGGGTTTGTAGAAATAGCGCCGAGAGTGGTGGTGGTGTACGGTTTTCTTTACATAAGCTAAGCCTGCTTTGATGCTTTTATCCTGCGACGACACGCGTCTCTACATGCTACCCTCAGCGTATCCCGCAAATGGGAAGGGTGGCGAGAGAGGGCCAAGGGGAGGGAGGGGAGGGGGGGGGGGGGATGCAGACAAACAAGTAGAGCTGACTATTGGGAAGTATAGTTTGCGTCAGATCTTCAATCATGTGGCCACGATGAATCCAACAGTCTCTCTTGCGGTCTCGTATTGATGGCTGCTCCTTGTCCTTCACGCTCTGGCCAGGTTTGACGCCGTAGAACATCATGGGCTGGACAGTGTTGGCGGATGTGTTCTGGGGTCTGTACGTTCTTAACAATCATTTCATCAAAACCCGCTAAACCTGCTGTGATTGTTGTGAGCCAGAATAAAGTCATGAGAAGAGTCGAAAAAGTGTCGGAGAGTCTTGATGAAGTAAGCTCTAGGCGGCAAAATTATTGTAGTTGTTTGTTTTTCATGTTCGATTCTGTATGATTATGTGTCAGTCTTTTCCACCATTGTTGCGAAATACTCACTGAACTCATTAGAGAGGTTTATGGAATATACCATGAGGACTAGGATGTTTTGTTTGTACCACAGACAGGGAGAGGGAATGAGGGAAAGAGATAGTCAAAAAGCGGGGCAGAGAGAGAGGCATGGGGAGAGAGAGAGAGAGGAGAGAGAGAGAGAGAGAGAGAGAGAGAGAGAGGTGGGAATTATCATCTGGCCATTTTTTTTGCGGTACACAAAATCTCTGTTATCTTTTGAAAACATTTCTCCGATTTTTTGCCCTGACATTACCAGCAATTCGTTTGTGCTATCTTTTATGTGCCACACGGCTGACTACAACCAGTAGTGTATTTACTTGAGTTTGTTCGCTTCTTGTTGTTTGGTTTGGGTTTCTTTCTTTCTTTTGTTTGTCTTTATGCAATTGTTGTTGGTTGCTGTTGTTGTTTTACAGTTGGTCGGCAGTTTTCACATCTGTTTGTCTAGATGCTTTAAGATGCTTCAAATTTGGAAGTTGTGGTGAAATGCTTTTTGTCCCTGGTCCGTTTGCGTTAGTGCTTCAAGATGCTTGAACTTTGGAAGGTGCAGTAACACACTTTGTGTTCCTGGTCTGCTTGTTGTGGTGCTTCAAGGTGTTTAAACTTTGAAAAGTTTTAGCAAAACGCTTTTTGTTCCTGACCTGTTTGCCTTGATGCTTGAAGATTTTTTAACTTTGGAAGTCGTAGTAAAACACTTTTTCTTCTTGGTCTGCTTGTCGTGATGCTTCAAGATGTTTGAACTTTGGAAGTTGGAGCAAAACATTTTCGTCTCTGGTCTGTTTGCCTTGGTGCGTCAGGATGTTTGAACTTTGCAAGTTGTAGTAAAACATTTTTGTTGTTGTTCCTAGTCTGGCTTGATGCTTCAAGACGGTTCAACTTTGGAAGTAGTAGTAAAGCACCATTTGTTTCTGGTCTGTTTGCCATGATGCTTCAAGATCCTTTATTTTTGCAAGTTGTAGTAAAACATTTTTTGTTCCTAGTCTGTTTGCCATGGTGCTTCAAGATTTTTTGACTTTGGAAGTTGTAGTAAAACACTTTTTGTTCCTGGTCTGTTTGCTTTGAGACAGACAGACAGACAGACAGACAGACAGACACACACACACACACACACACACACACACACACGCTCACACACATATTCTCACATACACACGCTCACACACATACTCTAATACACACACACACACACACACACACACACACACGCACACACGCACGCACGCACACACACACACACACACACACACACACACACACACACACACACACACAGAGGTACATATATACGTGCACGCCTTGCTGGGTATGTTAATACTTTCTTATGAATGATCTTAGAAATTGTACATAGCATAGTTCAGTGTCCAGCATAGCAGGTCAACACAATACTCACAAATGATATACATGGATAATTTATAAACTCATAAAACACGCCTAAAGGCATATATCAATCCGTATACCTGTCAATATACACATGTATAAGTATGTTTAAGTTCATTAATTCCACAGCTAACAAAATTTATACACACAAAAAAAGACTTGCACAAAAACAGTTGAATTGTGAATCACACTATTTATTCCAGATTTGATGCACTGCACCTCCCCCCCCCCCCCCCCCACTCCTCTCAAAAAAAGAGAATGCACACGTTGATCAACATAACACATTCATACACCCTTATTGTCATCTATGAAAATCTTGTATTCAGTTCTTGAATGGACATCAAAATCTCTCTCTCTCTCTCTCTCTCTCTCTCTCTCCTCTCTCTCTCTCTCTCTCTCTCTCTCTCTCCGCACGCAAGGTGCTTGTTTCTCAGCTCGTGATGAAAATGTAAAGCATATGGAATAACCCTACATTTGCCATATTATATAAGCGGCGACAATTTTACTATTTTAACAATTTAATTAAGATTCATTCGGAAATCATGGCACATTAAAGAGAAGTTAGTGAGGAAAAATTCAATTATCAGGGATCTTTGGACATCACCTAAGACAATTTAACAATTTTAACAATTTGAGATTCATTTGGAAATCATAGCACATCATGAGAAGTTTGTGAGGGAAAATCCGATTATCCATGATCTTTGGACGGTAAATAGATCACATTTAACACATTCTGATGGTCTAATTGCCATTGCTACAAACCTCATCACATGGAAATCAATCCAGAAAAATAAATCTGCTGTGAGCTCGACTTTTTTGTTATGGTCAGTCGTGAAGCTGTGGTTTCTGACGTCTTGGTCTTTCCAAGGTTTAAAAAATTATAATAATAATAACATGATTGCAGAAAGAATTCCCTCCATGCGATGCTGCAATCGTGACCTTTCCCAAATGGTGTTGCAAGATACAGGATTGCGAAGAGAGTTAGCTCCCTTGCCCTTGTGATCTTAGCTTTTTTCAACTTTCATACAAAGTTCAGCACAATTGCTGGGAGAGTTCCCTTGTTACTGAAGCGTATTTACGGCCAAAATGACAACTCATTTTTTTTTCTACAGCATTACAAATTATACATGATACTTCCACTAACAGCTGTAAATGCCCCCCCCCCCCCTCCCCCCCCCCCGCGTCTTTGAGAACCAGAAAAACAAAAGGAAAAACCAAAATAAAGTGTTTGACTATGCCTATCAGTAAAATATTGTACAGCAAAGATTACTTAATGATAACAATTAAACAATATGTTGGGTTTTTTTTAATTGAAAACGACACACATTTCGGCATTTCTATCAACATTTGTGTTTTCACGGCAAAACTATGCATACAATCATTAAAAAAAAAAAAGGATATGCATTTTGATACGTTTGAGAATATATAACCTTAGAAAAGAAAAGACCATCTTAACACTCCAGTGACAGGGAGCCGAAAAGGGGATGCATTTGTACTGTGTGGGTCTACTGGACAAATCGCCAACACTGTGGAGGCCCCTCCCATCCTGCATCGTGGGCGTGAGTCAGCATCATCTTCAACAAGCCCCTACCCAGTCCCACAGCCGCCATGATGCTCATCACACCCAGGGCACGAGCACCCATGATGAAGCCTGGCAATCTGGATAGAGAGAACAAAAAAAAGCACGAAACTCATGAAGAAACCAGGCAATGTAAATGATGAAAAACAAACTTAGGGGGGGTGGGGGGGAGGAGGGGGAGGGGGGGGGTGGGTCTGTGACTTACTGTTTCGTTTTTCGCAAAGATTAACCATAGTCAGAAAACGAACATCTGTGTAAAGACCAAACGTTGAGTATCTGGTTGACTTCACCAAGGAGGTTATGTTTTCACTCGACTCTGTTGGTTTTGTTTGTCTGTCTGCAAGATAACGCAAAAACTGCTTAACTGATTTGTAACAAAACACGGTGAACTTGAGGAACTGAATGCGCCTCGAGAACAAACCCGTTAATTTATTTAGTGCAGAATCAAACGAAAGGCTCTTGATTTTTTTTCCACCTCGCTTGACATTACGAGATCTGATATTTTCCGTCATATCCGTTAATTTTTCAGCAAAAAAAAAAAGAAAAAAGAAAAGAAGAAACATTGATCTTGATGAAGAAACGAATCGGATTTATACTATGAATTAATTTACATGAGCTTTGTAGGGTCTGGAGCAAATTCGGTAAACAACCCGGACACAGTGAGAAGAAAAACATTCATAAGAAGACTGCAGGGGGTGGAGAGGAGGCAATGTTTGTTCAGTCCCCATTGTGTAATAGTTGGAGCTATAAACTGGGCAGATATCTGCTTCTCTCGTGAGTCCTACTCATTCTAGCTTATTTACATTGTTTACAAAGTGCACCACGTCCGGCGTGCATTACCGATGAAAAAGCAAAGTGACAATGATTAAACGTTTGACGCTAACTTATTGCCTACGTAAGCTACGTTCAGAGAGAAAATACCTTTAAAAAACCCAGCAATACGCATGGTGGTGGTGGGGTGGGGTGGGGTGTGAATTAAAAACAAAGATCAATCACTCAAACTCAACGTATTCATAAAACATGTCCAGAGCTACAGCCGTTGTTCAAAGAAAACTAAACCTAAACAAAAAAGTGTTCAGCATACAAAACATCGGCAATCTGTATACATTCGCCAAAACAAAAGAAAACAATGCTATTTCATCACACTCTGGTATCAAACACTATTGTACTGATGAAGAAGATCGCTTTGGCGATGCGCTGAAACAAAAAGTGTTTATGCGTTTCTTGTCGCAATACTTCGGTACAGACTCTTCTTGATTTCACAGTGTATGCATGCTTGTGTGTACATACTCGCCAACATCCAAGCATGCACGCCCATACACGTACGCCCTCCTTACAAACGCTAGACCCCCCTTCTTCCAGAAACACACACACACACACACACAACCCCCTCCACCCCCCACTCCTCCCCTACACGCACACACATGCAAACTCATACACATGCATACCACACACACACACACATACACTTGCACATACTCTCTTTACCTCTCTTTCCTTCTCTCTCTCTCTCTCTCTCTGTCTCTGTCTCTCTCTCTCTCCTCTCTCTCTCTCTCTCTCTCTCTCTCTCTCTCGTCCAGCCTTCCTCTACCGGACCGAAAACCCACATAAGAACTGACCTCTCCTCCACGCTCCGTGAGTAGCCGTTAAAATAGCGCTGACGACTGATGATGTACAATACTCCGCAGACAGCTGAAGGCACTGCAACAGGGACAGCTCGGGTCAGTTCATGTCACTGAAAGCCCAGCCGACCATACACACACACACACACACACACACACACCCCTCCAGGAATCGAAGCAAGTCAAATACCAGGTAAAATGCCAGACTAACTTTGAAAATGAAGTCATGTCCTGTACGCAAAAGGCTCATCTCAAACAAAGCAGATCCCCAGACTGGTTTTAGTCGGACAGAATAATAAAAAAAAAACCCATTGATCTCCTCTTACATTTAAAAGAAAATAACATCAGATGGAAAGCATGGGAACAGTGTTTTCTTAGAATCCACAGTAAATTGTCTGTGCCTGTTGTGCACATCCAAACATAATAAGATGTTTTAATCTGAGTGGCTTGTTGCATGTTACGCACTGAGAAGCCAGCTAACCCTTTCAAAGGCAAGAATGTGTGAGGTAATGCAACCAGTATACAACCTGCACAACACGATCTACTTCATGGTTTCTCGAAACGGATGGGAAGAACTGACAGAGACAACAGCATCGATAACAGCGATAAATACTGTCACCACCACGTGATCATATAAATAAACAAGACAGATACGGAGACAAGAAGAAGGAAAAGTTGGGGGACAAATGAACGGAGACAGTGAAGAACAAATTTTGCCTCATTCAGATTACCACCACTAAACGCAGACACTTTAGAGACTTCATTGAGGTTAGGCAAATTCTTACAGTCTCACCCGACTGTGGTTACTCAGTAAATATATGTACCAGGGAGACTGAATTATACTGTGCGTGCATGTAGGCGAGTGTATTTGTACATGGATGCACGCATGTGCGCGTGCGTGGTTATTTGCAAGAACCCATACCTTGGTAAAAATGAATAGGGAAGAAATAACTGGCACAGGGAAAGATGGGGTATGGATTGCATCGACGGACTGGTGGTAGAAATAAGCTCTTACCTGGATGAAAAAAGATGGCGGACGTCCATAAAACTGTCATGAAGACTGGGTGCCATTCTAGAACGTTCTGTCTGCAACAGAAAGCAGCCATTATCATCACCATTATGATCATTGTCTCGATAATAATAAAGAGAGCCATTTACGTAGCGCCTATCCTACAGCTTTTTGCTGCAATCGGTTTAAGCTATAAAGATACTAATATGAAAAAAAAATCCAACAAAATGCGTCAAAGCAGAAAAAAAAACAAAAAAAAGAAGAAGAAGAAGAAAAAGAAACAAAAAAGCAATACAAACACTCGCATAAACAACACTAAACTCTTTTATACAGGCTTGTATCATATGTATGTACATCGTTACTTCTATTCGGTCTTATTCGCAAACTATTGGCGTTTGTGCAGAGACAACTGTGAGTGTATAAATTCACAGTTTTCTCTGCACAAACGCCAACAGTTCCAGGGATCGGTGTGCGTATCTGACAGGGACACCAGAACATATTCATTAAACAGAAAAAGGAAGGTTTTAGAGCTGGATACGAAGGAAAGTTAGGAAAGACTGTGATCAACGTTGAATGGGCAGGGAACTCCAAAGTTTTGATGCAGACTGGAAGAATTTTCTCTGACCATGTTAATAAAATACACTTAACTGAAAGGAGGGATCTGAATAATGGGACCATTATCCGTAAACTTGAAAAAGTTCAGATCTGTAGGAAATGTCAAAATGTGGCATTGATATGTGCTGAACTCTGCTTGTGGTAGTTGTTAGAGCATAAGCGTACAGCTGTCGAAACACGCTCGATGCATTAGAGAGGGCGAACAATCTTTGGAATGACACCATGCGATGAACAGTTCACAAATCTATGTCACTGCTCAAGCTGAAATCGGGGGCAGTCGTTTATCAGAAATGGCAGCGGTGGACGAGAGGTGGTGGTGAGAGTGGAAGCGGTGAGAGGAAGGGGGTGCACTGGGTGCACGAGCGCCTCCTCCCCCCCCCCCCCCCCCCCCCCCCCCCCTCTAAGGAAGGGGTGGGTGGAGAGGGAAGACGAAACAATAATTAATACAGCTTTCGATAATCACAAGACAGCTTTCACAGACTTGCTCCATTTAAACACACACACACACAACACACACACACACACACAACCACCGGGAAGGGGGTAGGAAAAGGGAGATGGAGGCTGCATACGGTGTGTGTGTGTGTGTGTGTGTGTGTGAGTGACAAGACAACTCTTTATTTACGAGGATAACAGATAAGCCCTGATGTGCTTTTTTTACATCCAGTCCTCGCCCTGAGTAGGGTCAACAATGCAAAATAAGATAAGGCAATAAAAGAAGCATGCAAAAAGTGGCTAGAACAAAAATTAGATACGGAATTAACAAAAATAAAGTAAAATAAAATAAAAGAAAAAGTGAATGAGAGAGAGAGAGAGGGGTGGGTGGGAAAGAGAGACGCAGGAGCGAAAGGAGCGCAGGGAAGGGCGAGAGAGAGAGAGAGAGAGAGAGGGGGGGGGGGGGGGGGGGGGGGGGAGGGAGAGGGAAAAAGAGGCGAGAGTGAGGTGAGGGAGAGAGCATGTTTTGAACAATCTGACAATCAAAAGATACCAAGGAGATGCAAGACAATCGATTTTGAAGCACCAGGAAAAAAAAAGCACAAATGGAGAAAAAAAATGTATGAGAGAGAGTGTGTGTGTGTGTTTGTGTGTGTGTGTGTGTGTGTGTGTGTGTGTGTGTGTGTGTGTGTGTTGGAGTGTGTGTGTGTGTGTGTGTGTGTGTGTGTGTGTGTGTGTGTGTGTGTTGTGTGCGCGCGCGCGCGCGCGCGCGTGTGTGTGTGTGTGTGTGTGTGTGTGTGTGTATGTGTGCGCGCTCGCGCGCGCTTGTGTATGATATTTGTTACGTTGCCTTTTCACTTACTGTGCTCTAAAGGCTCGTTCAAAGTCCGGATGACCCGTAATAGCTGGGAACTGTACGTTGTGCTTCTCGCGAGCAAAGAACACACGGCGAGCGAAGAGAACTGAAAGTAGTCAAACCTGTTTGGTGACTCTCTCTCTCTCTCTCTCTCTCTCTCTTTTCTCTCTCTCTCTCTCTCTCTCAGATTTCAACTTTGTGGACAGCCCAGACTTCCCACAAAATGTATTCGAACTTAATCTTTGAGTCAACACTTTGTGTGGCAAAACGCAAACCAGATAAGAAACTCTCTCTCTCTCTCTCTCTCTCTCTCTTCTCTCTCTCTCTCTCTCTCTCACACACACACACCACACACACACACTGGCACACACAAAGTGTCCAATCTCTCTCCGTCTCTCTCTCTCTCTCTCTCTCTCTCTCTCTCACACACACACACACACACACACACACACACACACACACACACACACGCGCACACACACACGCGCACGCAAACACACACGAACGCGCGCGCACACGCACGCATGCATACACGCATACTGAGAGAGAGAGAGAGAGAGAGAGAGTGAGAGAGAGAGAGAGGAGAGAGAGAGAGAGAGAGAGAGAGAGAGAGAGAGAGAAGGGACGAGGGGAGTAATATTCATATTTCATTCATCAATGATTACATGTATACTGTTTAAACCACAACTATATCTAATATGTTCAAGCTAACCGTCAATCATTAAAAAAAACAAAAACATTTTTTTTATCAAGCCACTTAAAAAATGGAACATAATCTTGACATGTTGTCATAATCACTAGTTACTGCCACCATCATTACTAGCTCTACTACCCCACGACTTTCATCGACATCACCAAATAGAAATTAAAACAACAGCAAGAGCGTTGATGTTCCTTTCATCCATCACAATTGTCCACATCGCAATACACCAGTGAAATTTGTACACAAACAAAACAAAGCAAAACTTTAAAGAAGGACTAAATACGAGTAAGAAAATAGTGCATGAATACTCCATCTCAAAATGGAAACAAAAACAACAACAACAACAACAACAAAGAGGGGAGTGGGGTAATATGAGGTTAGTGGCCCTACAAAACAAAGTAAAGTGCACAACACACACACACACACACACACAACACACACACACACGCGCGCGCGCGCGCGCGCGCGCGCGCGAATACACTCACAACACACACACACACACACACACAAAACCAACAGGCTCACTCACTGAGTTGGATTCCAGAGCCCAGGGTGACAATACCGGTCAGCACAATTCTCTCAGGACTGATGGGTGCCGAAAAGATGGGAGGCATGGCTGCAGCTGCTATAAAAAGGTCTACCTCCGAATGTCTGTTCTCCTTGAAATGGATTTGAAGGTTCGCGCCAACGTCACCCTTTGATTGGGAATTCACACCTGAAAGAGGACAGCCAAGCTGTAGATTGGTGTGTTGTCTCCTTTACCTGACCGACATGAAAGACTATTTCTCTGATGTGACGAAGCCTTGTTTTTACTGGTGTGAGAACAGGGATGGGGGAGGAAAGCCCCTTTCCACCACCACCCCACCTCGGAGAAATTAGGGTACGGAGGTGGGTGGGTGGGTGGGTGGGATGGGGGAGGGGGGGCATTTTTGTTGTTGACGTCCCTTGCTTGTCAAGCGCCGATCAAAACAAATCGTCGTTTCTCTAGACAAACTTCTGCTGCTGTACTTAGCAGCGCTATTGACAACAGCAACCACAGAAAGAACGGACAACGGTATAGTATTGATACATACATAAATGATAAGTTTGTTGTTGTTGTTGTTTTTAATCCACCTAGCCGCATTCAACGATGACCCGGTAAAGACACAAACTTTGAATGCTGCCCTATGTCTTTCAAATGGAAACTGACAACATTAACCTAAAACAGATCGCGTCTCTGTCTGTGTCCAGATGTAGACTACTATCAGGCACATGGGGAGAGACGAGAGGGGAGTGAGGGGGCAATGGGAGTGGGGGTAGGGAACAAAGGGTAACCTAGGTGGAGGTGGTTTGTGTGTAGATTTACAGACGGACATTTAGTGAACAGACTCCATGGACTTCCAGGAGAGGCTTCCGATCCAGAGCATCTAAAAAAAAAAATAAAAAAAAAAACAAAAAAACACGTCAGTTCAGCTTTGAGGGGTGGGAGGGAGGGAGTGTGAACAGGCACGGGATGCACTAAGTCTTCGTCTCCACTACCACCCCCACACGCTAATCGAGGCGTTGCCCCTTGACCTGACCTTGACCTCGAAAACTGCTGGATCCGGCCTCAGTTGGGACACTCCTCCATTCCATTAGTAGGCCTATTTGACTTCCCTTGTATGAACTTGGCTTACTTTGAATTTAAGTTCTATACTTTGTTCAACCTTCTCACATTGAGTTTGATATCTATATTTATTAAACCTTCATACGAGAGCTATATCCTTTCTGTTCTGCGGCTCTTATCTGTAGCCCATACACTCGGCATTTCACACATTTACACATGTTGGCTGTGCCAGTCTTGACTGAATATTGTGTTTGTTCATTTCTCCTGTCGATGTTGTCCTGTTTATGAGTTATATACAGGATATAATTATGGGCAAGCTTGGAACACACACACACACACATTTTTCTTCTTCCTTTTTTTTTTTTTTTTTTTTTTCGTGAATAAGCTACTTGATGTCGTAAGCAGCATTCATTTGAAGTTACGGGCGAGTAATCAATTTCATCACGGGAGACAAGAGTTACACTACTTGTTCTATGTTCAATTTCTTTTCTTTTCTTCTTCTTCTTTTTTTTTTTTAACTTACAGAAGCTTCTCATAAGTCTTGTTCACAGGCCCTTTCGCAACTCTCAATCTGTTTATCAATTTACTGACAAATTTTGTTACAGTTGTGGAATCAAACTGCGGTGTGGTGTTAATACGCTAGTCTCCACGGAGTGACGTCCCTTTGATGAAGGAGACGCAGTTCGACCGAACTGTGTCGGCTAGGCAAGGTGTGTGTGTGTGTGTGTGAGAGAGAGACTAAAATCTCTATGTTGACGTTGCATGAGAGAGAGAGAGAGAGAGAGAGATTTTCCGGCCGATTTACTCACAGAAGTTAGGCTACTTAATCATTTCGATCTAGCTGCAAAGTGAGACGACTGCAGGCGAAAATCGAAATAAATCTTAAATAAATGTTAGCGAACCGCCAAGAGAAACATGGACAAACGAGCCACAACACAAAACACGACGCGTTTCGACCTCTTAGGTCTTCTTCAGGCAAGACACAAGCGAACAGGACGATGAAAATGAACGAGTTTGTCACTTAGCTTGATCTCTTCAGCGTCGATCGTGTTTTGTCTTATTACTCGTTTGTCCACGTTTCTCCTGGCGGTTCGCTAACATTTATTTAAGATTTATCATTTCGAGATCAGAATTCTCTGAACGTAACTAACAAATAAATCGATGACGTGAATATAAGAATGTTTGTTAGAGAGAGAGAGAGAGAGAGAGAGAGAGAGAGAGAAAGAGAGAGAGAGAGAGAGGGAGAGAGAGACTCACCGGCAAGTGCACACCGCTTGCATCAAAACGCAGAAATATTTCTTCCCAGTCTGTAAAGCCACGCAGGTGCTGGGGTATAAATACCCTTGTCGATCTGCGCAGCCGACAGGAGGCACGTCGAACCCTGTCAGGTCAAGGTCGGTCAGCAATGCGTCAATACAGCCCCACTGTTTCGTCAGTCAGCAAACGCGCCGCGTTTGCTGACTGACGAAACAGCGGGGCTATACTCGTCGAGCTGGGCTTTCTGTTAGGATTTGGTGTCGTGTTTTCAAGTCCGCACACATCAAAACACTACCGAACGGTGCTTGTTTGGTGCGGCTGCGTTTAACAAACGTGACTTCTTTTTTTCTTTTCCTTCTAAACACTCTCTTTTTTCTCTCTCCCAGTTCGGGCGTGCGCGCATGTGTGAGTGCGCGCGCGCGCGCGTGTGTGTGTGTGTGTGTGCGCGCGCGCATAGGCCCATGTGTTTATGTGTGTGTGTGTGTGTGTGAAAGTGTGTGTGTGTGTGTGTACGCGCGCGCACTGTGCGTGTATCTGTGTGTGCGTGCACGCGCATCATATGCGAGTGTATGTGTGTGTGTGCGCTTGTGTGTGCGCGTGCGTCCATGTGTGTGAGCAGCTGGGGACTCGATCATAACAAGGTGTGTGGGGTAGGGGGGGGGGGGGGGGGGGAGAGAAATCCAAAAGCGAGTGGGTGAGCGTCCTTTTCCGGCTTGTAGGTGTACAAGGTAGCCTATAGGCCTAAATAATGCCATTTTTGCCGTACAGTGTAAGAGGAGGAATTCAGAAAACCGGATCCTTTCCTTCGTTCAGCCCTGTGTGTGTGTGTGTGTGTGTGTGTGTGTGTGTGTGTGTGTATGTGTGTGTGTGTGTGTGTGTGTGTGTGTGTGTGTGCGTGCGTGCGCGTATGCGTGCGTGCATACGTGTGTGCATGTGCGTGTGTTGTGTGTGTGTGTCTGTGTGCGTATTGTGTTGTGCGAAATTTCATCCAATTTTACACGGTCACTTGCAGGTGTAAGGCTGATTTTTATTACTATCATTATCCAGAATATCAAAGAGGTGATGTGCGATGACACCCCTCTTCTCCCAGTCTCCCTCTCTCCCACCAAGAGAGAGAGAGAGAGAGAGAGAGGGAGAGAGTACTTTGCACGGGCTGCAAAAATCTCAGAGGCCCATTAAAATAAAAAATGTGTGTGACATTGATTATAGTTGGCAATTACAGTCACTGCTTTCCTTCAAATGTACCTTCAACGGGTCAATCTCCATCTGTCAAACAACAACAACAACAAAAAAAGCCTGCTGCCTCGTCATTTCCGCGAGTCGCTTTCAGTGACTTTTACGTCTGCATTGCTTGCGCACAGCGTCACTAAAACATTTATTTCTGTCCTGTTCAGGCGGGCATGCTGCGTTTAAAAAAAAAAAAAAAAAGTAGGTCGTGATAGCGACGAGTCAACGAAGCTCACAAAGGGCCTATTCGGACGCTGCCTGCATTCAACCGACACAATTTGACTTCGAGATTTCAGTGTTGTATACACGACCTACTTTTAGCCACATGAACTTGCTCTTGTTGTCTGACATAGCTACGTATTCTGTCGAAATCCAAGTTCCTGCGTTGCCTGATGCAATGAATGGAACACATTTCAGTCAACACTGTCATGGAGGCATATTTGACATCCTTTGCAAGTTTGCTACGTGTGCATGTATAGGCCTACATTCTGTTGCTCTGCACGCGTATCTTTGACACACACTGACAGACGCACTAACACTCTGAGAGAGAGAGAGAGAGAGAGAGAGAGAGAGAGAGAGAGGAGAGAGGAGAGAGAGAGACGCACTAATACAGAAAGATTCTGTGGCTCTCCACGCGTATCTGTGACACAGACTGACAGACGCACTAACACTCTGAGAGAGAGAGAGAGAGAGAGAGAGCGAGAGAGAGAGAGAGAGAGAGAGAGAGAGAGTGTGTGTTTCAGTTTCATCACGGTGGTGTCACTGCGTGCAGACTAGTCCATGTATGCTACACAACATCTGTTGAGTGATGCGCAGAATTTTCCAGCAGATGGATAGATAAATAACATGAAAACATTTAAAGACGATGGTTTGACTGATCAGCTTAGCGTCAACATCAGCTGGTCGGGCATCCACAGAGAGAGAGAGAGAGAGAGAGAGAGAGAGAGGAGAGAGAATTTGCTTCTTACGTGCATTGTGATTGTGCGTGCATATATGTGTGTGTATGCGCATGCATGTATGTGCACGTGAGTTGTACGTATGCTTGTAAGTATGAGCATCTAAGCATTTGTCTGTAATGGACGGGAGCAAAACAGACAGGGCGCTCATAGAGACTGGATGACTCGACTGAAGATGTTCTGAGCATCAGGCACACACAGGTCTTACAGACACACTGTCACAACACACACTCATATCTTCTCTCTGTCACAACAACTACTTTATAAAACAATCACCACAATCAAACCAATCTTTCTTTTTTTTCTTTTTTTTTAATTTTCAGATGAAAATTTGATATTTACAGAAATCACCCCTTCTCCCTCTCCTCTCCTTCACATGCAAAACATGAAATTATAACATCAACGAAAAAAACACACCTCCCCCTCCAACTCAATGCAGAATAGAAGTATCAAACATGACTACTGTCAGTATTTTTTTCTTCCCAACATTTTCATTAAAAACAATACACATAAAACAAAATGCAAAAAGACAGTGACACCCCCCTCCCCTCTCCACCATGTCAATCAAAATCTGAAGAGAGAGAGAGACAGGGAGAGAAACTTTGCTGTGTCCACATATGTGATGTATGTGCACTGAATGTCCTACAGTTTGCCAAACGAATAGAAAGAAAAAAAAAGATAAATCTGGACAGACATCGTGTTCTTCTCCACAGTAAAAGCAAACAAACAAAACAACAACAGATGCAACACTCAACTTACACATACAGATTTGAACATTTGCAGAAAACTTTATGCATGCAGCATTTGTCCCTGATTTCACTGCTTCAGACAACCAAATTCAGGCAGCGACACAAAACAATGTATTAAACCTTACAGAAGTAATAAAATGCCACTGAAGTGAAGAAAGCACACCAGCTGTATGACACTTCCAGATTCCTGTCTCGGGTAATGGAGGCTGAGTCACTAAAAACAGAGAAATTGTTCAGAATACTGGCCATGCTCTTTACCTTACCATCCGGCAAGCTGCTTTTCTGGTTCGACTTTCCAGCTATGATTTCACCTTTCACCAGGA
>CM031603.1:51417180-51419680 GCA_018398815.1 Conus ventricosus | reverse complement strand
GAAACTATTTCTCTGCAGTTTCTTTAACAAGTGCGCAGGAGCGCTGAAAAAAACCTCCTGGGGATTTTGTCAGCGTGACCATTCATGGGAGGTAGCGAGAGATATTAGTGCCTTTGTGTCCTGTCCCCAGTGCTGTCTGCTTTTACCTTCAAAAAGTTCAGACTTTTTCTAGCTTTGTTTGTTATGTAGTCGATGTGGTAATTCCCCGAAAGTTTTGAGTGAGGTAGACGCCGAGAAATTTGGCAATTGTGCATTTTTATTATTGCACCATTAATAGGGAATTCAGGTAATTTATTTGGGTCATAGCCTGAATTTAACAGCATGATTTTTTGTTTTTCCAATGATAAAGGGTTTGTCCATTTTCTGTCATAAAGTTGTTGATTTTAAACAAGTTCACGTTGATACACTTTCTTTATATAGTTCAAAGCCTGATGGTGTTTTACGTTTCACTGTTTACCTTCATCCAACAAACAAATATCATCAGCGAATTTAGCTAAAGTGGTTTCTTTGGACAGATCTTTCGGAAGATCAGCTAAAAGATGCTAAACAAAACGAGAAAATAACGATCCCTGAGGCGACCCATACTTAGCTGTCTGGGGTTTTTTAATATGATTTCCAGCTTTACCTTTAAAACCTATTAGATAGAAGCTGGCATTGTAAATTACGCGTATTCCTGTTTGCCTATGTGTTTTAAATTTTAGAG
This sequence comes from Conus ventricosus, assembly GCA_018398815.1. NCBI lineage: Eukaryota > Metazoa > Mollusca > Gastropoda > Neogastropoda > Conidae > Conus > Conus ventricosus. The sequence goes on along the minus strand of CM031603.1, from coordinate 51,418,977 downwards.
AAGGCGGGGGGTGCCAAACTTGACGTATGCTTTTCGGGATTCAAAAAATGGTTGCTGTATATTTTTTCGCCTTGCGAACGTGCTTTAATTGGGTTGTTAATTTAACCCGGGTGTTCAGTTGTAAATCTGCCTTTTCGAAGCCAGCTTGGTTGTACAGGTATTTTCTTTGTATTTTTCGCAGTAAAGATTAGTCTATTTAAAACAATCTTTCCATTAGTTTGCATGTGTGGGTGTTAAGGCGATTGGACGATAGCTGTTTTTTCTGCTCTGGGCTTTCCTTGTTTGTGTTTTGGAATGATAATTGAGTGCTTCCAGACGAGAGGGATATTACCATCAGGGCCAGCATTTCTGTAGAAAAAAATGAAAATTCTTAACATTTTTGGCGGGTGTCCCAACATTTCATTTGAGATTCCGTCTGAACCAACGGATGTTTTTTCTTAAGACTTGAAATACATTCTTTTACTTCGTCAATGTTATATCGCATTTATATACGATTCATTTATATTATTTGTTTCTTTAGTGTTTTATTTTTTTCTTGATTTTCTCTGTTTGTCCTGCCTTCTCTGGGGAGTCCGTTATTTCTACTATAATTTGCAAAATTTCAGCAAATTCTTCAGCTTTTTCTAGATTTGTAGGTATCTCTGAGTTGTCCGTTTGGGTTTTGGGACACTGTGGCAAGTTTATTCATTCTTCATTGTTTTTATTTTTCCCGACTTTTTGCATTTTCCTTGTGATTTGATACTTCATTTATGCAAAAAATAGACCAAAATTTTTCCCTTTTGGGTTGTGCATTAACCATATTGGCTTTGTTTTTTGCTTTTTTCTCTCTAAATGATTTGGGGACGATTATCTCTTAATACATTTTAAAATTTTTATATTTTTTCTCCTTTGCTTTTCACAAGCTTGGTTCCACCAATATTACCCGAAAGCTTGTGAAATCTTACTGCTTGCACCCCGGGGATAGATTCATTTGCAGCTTCAGTGTGTGTGGGTTTTGTGTGTGTGTGTGGGTGTGTGTGTGTGTGTGTGTGTGTGTTGTGTGACAGAGGAGAGAGGAGAGATGAGAGGAGGAGAGAGAGAGGAATGTGAAATGGTGTGCGAGTGATTCTCCCGCTACTGACAAATTTTAAATCTCTTTACTAAAGCTTAATACCCTTGTTGACGGGAATGTACTTGTGTGTGTGTTGTGTTTTCCCCCCGTTCAGGTGGCCTTTAATTCTGTGTTTGAGACATATGTGAGAGTGTTTCCGTGTAAAATTTTCACTGGAGGGTCTCGTTATTGAAAATTGGGCTGTAAACTATTTTTAAAATGCTAAAGAAGCATCAAGTCGGGGTACATGTTTGGCCTACAGTCACTCTAAACACACGCTCCTCTTTCCGTGCCCTTATTTTGTTAAGTCCACCCAAGCACACTTTCCTCTTACATTTATCCGTACATACTTGCACTCAAGATCTGCACTATCATACCAGATGAGAACTTACTGCGTGCATGCACAACATACACATTTCATCGCACACAACATAAACTTGAAAACGACACACAACACACACACACCAACACGCAACACACACACACACATGGCGCGCACGCAACACAGCGCGCGCGCACACACCACACAACACACCCCACACACACTCCAGCGCATTTTCATTTTGTGTGTACAGTGGTTTGATTATCACAACGTGTCAGTGGAGTGATGTTCAAAAGCCAGATGTGTGCCTGAGTGAATGTTTTGCTGGCATGCGTGTCACATGGTCACCTCGATCGATGGTTTTTCACATTACCAAGCATTGAAA
>CM031603.1:51410103-51416180 GCA_018398815.1 Conus ventricosus | reverse complement strand
AACCCAGATTTACTACTTTTAAATTCTTTTCAACAGTTTCATTCAATTTATTGTGATAATATCGACAAAAAAAAAAAATTAGGAAGTAGGAATGGCATACCAAAGACTTCCAGCAGCCAAAAGAGGAAATCTGTTGAAAAAAAAAATGAAATCAGCTGAACGGACAACTGACATGCTTAACAATAAATCCTAATATTCTGAAGGTGGATAACATTAACCTGTGCCGCTGGCATTACCAATTTATGGTAGGTAGAGCTTAAAACAACCAACCAACCATAACACCAAAGTTGTATATTTTTATGTAATGAGCAATTCATAAAAAGACATATGGCTCAACAGACACTGTAGAATGGGCAGCTAGTGTCGACTCTGAATACCGTTTAAACTTTGCCTGTAACTTGCTCATTCCTAAATGTAACCACAGTATGTGCAGATGACTTCACAGACACTCTCAAAGTCACTGTTCATTACGGATACTAAGAACGGGGGCAATGCACCAACCTATACTGTTCTGACTAGTCTTTCAGTTTTACTACTCCAGCGATCCTTCAGTCAAACTTTCGGTAGTTTGCATACACTGTTAGTGTTACTGTTATGCTGCCTTCCCAGCCTTTGGTGCCTCCACAGCACAAGTTATTCTGACCATGGTTACACTTACAGTGAAAAGATTGTGCATTATCTTTCATTTTTATGCACAAATTCTCACAATGAACTGAGCATGACAGGACTTGTAATGAAGTATGCCTTTTTTTTTTAATAGAAAAGTAGGTGTGGCAACAGGACCTCTGATTTTTACAAACAATAAAAAAATATAATGAAACGTCCGTGGAAAAAATTGTGCATAAACACAAACTGCAAAAAGAACCTCTTGTTTTGTAATTTAAAATAAACACACTCTCAAACAATCCTCTCTCTCTCTCTCTTTCAAAAAGTCATAATTCTTCTTGGCTATTTTGAACATCTGTAAGCCTGGCAAACCTGGCAAAAACTGCATCTGACCATACAAATACAGAAACGGAAATGAAGTTTAAATCTGAATAAAACTAAATGTAAGAGAATCATTGGACAGGTCTCTTTTTTCATCTCAGTCATTTCTCTTTTTCTTTGTGTATAGTCACATTCATTCATAAAAGCTGTTATGCACCTATATAAAAAAAAAAATCAATAAATTTCAATGCTTAGACATGGCAGTGACTATAATCTTAAAAACCACAGTGAAAGTAATACATAAATTATTCCAGTTTGTACTGCAAATCAGTCATGCAAGAGACAACCTGTTAATATAAACAGTATGAAAATAATGCTCAGACCAGTAAGACATTTAAAAAAAATAAAATAAAATAAAACAAAAATTTTAAAAAACTTCTGGTCTGCTGTTGTTTTCATTCTTTCCAATAGATTTAAAAAAAAAATAAAATAAAAAAAAAAATATATATATATATATATATATTATATATATATATATATATATATAATTTGGAAATTTTTCTTTTACAAGTTTATGCACTTGCTGTAATATGCGATTCAAATACCATATAATGATATCCTTGATGAATAATGTGCATAACTGAGCCTGGTGATCATGGTTGAGGACAGAAGGCTGAGGAAATTCCTGACACTGGCTGCAAGTGACATCCCAAATATCTGTCATGGGCTGAAGCACATCTCAAAGCTGCATTTTAGGGTTATTTTCATACCCCTTGCCACTTCACATGGCCTGTTCAGGGCTATACAAGCTACTTCGTGGAACATGTTCAATGATGATGATGATGATAAAGATGATGACAGTATCAGTTTTACACAGACCAAACAATTTAGGAAAGGTAGTAATTTGTTTACAACAGGTTTTACCCAGACCAAATAATTTAGGAAAGGTGGTCATTTGTTTACAACAGTTCTACACAGACCAAATAATTTAGGAAAGGATGTAATTTGTTTACAACAGATTAATTCATATTTTCACCAAAAGGGCATGACATTACAAATTCACATGTCAAAATTATAGACAATAACGAAATGGTAAGGGCTATCAATTAAGACAAGAAAAAAGTCAGTTAATCAATTTTACAAATTTAGTGATTTCAATTCTACCTCTCCCAAAGGCGACAATAATCCGAAGTGTTGCTATGCACAGCGGAGATACATTCTAGACAGATCTCAATTATCTAACCGATAATTTGAAAAGACAGTTTAGCATTAGGCCCTCAAAATGATGTAATTATGAGGGAAATAATCGTCACACACACAGAAACAGAGAAAAAGAAAGACTTTTAAAAAAATTAAACTTGTATAACAGCAGTTCACTTGACAATGGGGAGCTTAGTAGCAGTAGATGGTGTCTGTGTATGTTGAACCACAAAAGGCACAACTGAACATAGCCATGACAGCAATGGAGTGTTTCCCCGGTGTTACCTCAGGGCAGTCTCAATACCAGTGCTGGAACTGCGAAAGACACAATCTAATTGTGGCTGTGTATGGGTGGCCAGAATGAACAGCATGGGAGAGATGGAATCATGAACTGGAAACACACATGATGGGGACTCTGTAAAGGAACAACATTTAAATGCTTTGTACATGTGCACATTAGTTCTCCCATCAAGACTAAATAGAAATGTGGCCTACTGTGATAAATGAAGACTTGCCTGTTTTCATTTAAACCTAATATATACATTCTTTCATTGACTGGTTGCTTCCACAGACAGAGTTCTAATTTGGAATTCTCTCCATGACATCTTAACTATGCCTGGATTAGCATTCATTACCTCCTCTTTAAGCTTAGGGACTAGTTATTCATGGGACAGAGTCTGTAGTAAATCATGGATGGATCCACAATCACCAATGAGGTCAATAAATTATTAAATAGCCTAACTTAAGATTTAAAAAAAAAAGCTCAGAGAAAAGGGAGCTATCTAACAACAGATTTTGTGACCATCTCACTGCATTGCCACCACACTATGGCATGTTTGCTGGCTGTGACAGATTTTACACTGCACAGTACTCAGTAGCTGGCAGTTCTGTGCAAACATGTGTAATTCACCATGAAATATATGTGTATGATAACCCAAAACTGCATTCTTATATTATCCACAGCTGCTGACTTTCAAACACTCCTACATGAAAAGGAGTTTAGATTTTTGTTTACAGCTGAACATTTTCCATGTCTAATTTTGTCTCCAGTTCAACACGCTGAAAATATTTCAATGACAAAAGGAACATGTGCTACCATACCTAAAACAGTTTTGACCTTAAGTCATTTGGTCATGTGACATGACTTCAACCCATCGAACTTCCCTCTTCTTCATTGCTACTTATAATCTGGCAGCTATAATATCTTTTTCTGCCAAGGACTTAGTTCTTAAATTCAAACAACAGAGCCGGATTTCAAGTTCTAATTCAAGTGTTCCATCAGTCAATCCTCTGTGGTGCTGAGCTGGTTCTGGTACAGATTCAGTAAAATAGGCAACTGTTTCACACCCATAGTTTTAGCCTTTAACTGTCCTTTTTTTTTTTTAAGAATCATAAATCAGTCAGTGATTTGATGGATGGTCTAGTCCGGCTCCCTCACGTTTAGTCAGGATATTCACTCTTGGTTACTCAATTATCATTATTCAAAGAAAGTATATCCTTCGAAATTTCCCTGGGACCTAATATCAAAAGTGTTTTTCAGAATGTAAAAATCAGGTGCACTGGAGAAACACAAGCAATTAAATGTTGAAAACTGGTAATCATAATCTTTAAAAACTGTTCGGATACAAAGTACTTATTACACAATGCTGACGAATGGAGGATGAAAGTGGCTGAACAGAGAAAATCAAGATAAAACGATACCATCTGTTGGCACTAGTCAGTGTGAACACCACATCGAAAAGTCTACACACATGAACAATCTCACTGTTTTGTCTCTTGAGCAGCTTGCCACTTTTAATCTGTTGGTGTTACAGGCCTGTCAATTTCAGCAACATTTTTCACTGTATGAGCTTTCATTTAGCTGAGATGTCTGACGACACTTTACTGACTTCAGTGTTTACAGATCTATCTTGAGCACAGTGCATTCATCATCTCATACCCTTTCCTGGAAAATAAGGGAACCCTACTGTCACCAAAATTAAAGGGTACAGATTAAACTAAATGAGTGCTTACTTTTACTTGCTTCACAGTTCACCATCATGGATATTTTCGGACAGGTTTAACTATAAGTTTAAAGCTTTCAAATGGAGCATATTCTTGTAGTCCTGGACACAGTCTTCTGATGCAGAGGAGCTGAGGTTTAACTGTAGTCAGTGAGTGGTTGATTGTGGACACAGTCTTCTGATGCAGAGGAGCTGAGGTTAAACTGTAGTCAGTGAGTGGGTGATTGTGATCATCAATAACTCACTGACTGACAATTTGTAGCTCAGCGCGTGCGCACGCACACACATACACACACATATACGAATCAAGTCTAACAAGTCTAATGGGGCACTTTCTTGCATGGGTCAGTACAACCATCCCATCTGATCATTTATGTGCATGGACTGTCTTATCTTTTCTTATCTAGCTGGCTGTTCATTCAATTTTGATCAGTTTATTCTGGAACATAGTCCTATTACTTCTGAAACAGTTTCAGCTGTTTATATACTCCTATTTATTTAATTTCATTGTAACACATGATGATACTTGTCATATTGATCAAGAGTCCCATGTACATTACCAAAGATGACATCTTTTACTGTATACAAGATATATTCTCAGGGGTTCCACTGACTTTTTAGTTTTTGCGTCAAGAAACGCACGCCTCCGCAAAAATTGCGTCAGCGCTGAAAAAAATGCGTAACAAAGTAAACTGTACTCGAGATTTCTTCCAGATTCAACATCTTCACATCGGCGCTTTTCTCCCCCACCGAAAAATGCAAACATGTTTGATTGTCTCTTTGCCATTTTTGCTAAGTAAGCCCGCGAAAACAAGCCGGGTCAGTCAACCTTGATATTATTCCTACACGCTGTGACCACGGTAAAGTCCCTGTTCGGCGCAGAACAGGGACGGAGACAACAAGACCCCCCCCCCCCCCCCACTCCCCCGCTCCTCCCTCCCACCACTACCCCCTCCCGGTAAAGTTCCCATCAATGGGCGTACTCTGGCATCCAGAATCACGTGGGATGATCGTGTGTGCGTGGGAAGTCATAACGTATTCCGATTGGAAGATGGCACCATCGCAGACGCGGGAAAGATTCCATTTTATTTCGAGGGGAGAAAGGATGAGGCGTTTTGGAACATTCTTGATCTAGCAAAAAGTCAGCGAGTGCCACAGAGTAAAATGTGCACGCACTATCACTAATTGGCGGTGTCAAGCAGTCTGCTGTAGGTCTGTGCCGTGTTTTGCCCCTCTGACATAGGCTTGCGGTTGAGAACAGGGTCCTGGGAAAATTGCGTCGCTAAACGCACGGCCGCGAAAAAAATGCGTAGGAAGGCAGAAAAACGCAATAATTACGCAAAATTTTGCAATAAATGGAACCCCTGATTCTCTAAAGGGTTAGATATAACAAGACAGAACTTGATTGAAATGTCACAAGTTTTTTTTTCAACACAAGCTGTCTTGCCTCAGTGATATGTGTACTTAACCTGGCTGATGCAGTGATGGTCATGATGCACTGGACAATGCGCTTGGCATTGCCCGTCTAATGGAAGTGATGAAATGTTGTTCAAAATGCACAGCAAGTCATCAATAAGAACAAGACCTTTGAGAAACAATACAGTGCACACTCTTAGTCGTACCCTTTTTGTAACATTTCCGCACATGATTTTTTATTTCTACATGATCTAAAACACTGATGTCACCTGTCATGCTGATCAATTGTCCCATGTTGATTGCGAATGATGGCATATTTAGTAGAACTTTACGAAAAATCCTTTCAAGAGTTAACAATTACATACAATTCTGCATGAGTCGTACAGCAAATGGTAGATGAATATATTTTAAAAGTTAAGGTTTGACTATGAGGTAAACATTGACTGTTCAAGTTACTGAGACTAAAAGAGAACTTAGTGCACACACGATCACCGTCACTGTAATTAAACTGAGAGAATATCGAACGCTCAA
>CM031603.1:51397603-51402603 GCA_018398815.1 Conus ventricosus | reverse complement strand
GGGTGAGAGAGAGAGAGAGAGAGAGAGAGAGAGAGAGAGAGAGAGAGAGAGAGAGAGAGAGAGAGAGAGAGAGAGAGAACGATAACAGTAACGATGTTTTATCTGGTAAGCCCAAAGCCCCATTTGAAGAGGAACATACAAACTAGATAAAAGATTTTTCTCTCGCACTTTGTTGCGCATAAGAAATATCCACAAAAGCCTTATGTCATAAATTACAGTAACATCATATCATAGGGCTTTCTTTGCCTTATAAAAGCACTATACAGATACACAGACAGATTATCTATAAGTTTCACTTTTCGAGGATAACAATAATACTAATCTAAAAATTGCTGGTCTGTTATAATACTTGGCAGGAATGTATTTCATCCGTAAATTATTAAGTACTGGGAAGCATAGAAACATGGGACACAACATACTCCTTTTATCGTTCTAATACCTTTGACTATACATTGCAAATCTAAATTTTGTTAAAGCATCTTTTATAAATCTATTCGTAACTACTCCAGTGTAGGGTTCAGACAGATTATTCACTTTAAACTGTCAGTACAAAGAAATTCTATCACTACTGTGGATATAATTGTCCTAAATCTGCCATCTGCTGTCTCTCATACGCTGCTTTAAAACAAGCCAAGAAGCTGGGAATACAATCCACACCACGGCTAAACCATACAAACGAAAAAACAAAGCCATATAAACATTTTCGAATATACGTAGCCCAAGTGACTTTACTTCTGGTATTCAACTCGTACAATGATTTTGTAAGCTTGAGCAGGCAGTCTGTTAATATCTGCTTGAATCACTTTGAGCCAGTATTTAACGCATTCAAAATCCGAACTAATGTAAATTGGAAATTTTCCCTGTTTACCATAGACCAGATCATATGGGGTTCATCTGTCAACACATAAAAATCTTCTCATGGAATAACAGTGTAAAATTTTCAATTTTATGTCCTGTTTCAAAGGACAAAATCTCAGCACCATACTGGACTATTGGCTGAACTTGTGCTTCAAACAATTTGAAAAAACATGTCGGCTGAACTGTTATCATATTTGTACAAAAGACGTAATATACTCATAACTGCGCGTTTGCCTCTGTTCACAAGATCTCGACACGCATAAGTAAAAGTGAATTTCGTAGGAAAATGAATATACCCAGGCACTTATAAAGCGCTCACAATTGATATTTTTAACTACCGTAAAACCATTTTTCACACGATGCCAAATAATCATCTTACGAAATACCATTCACACTTGTTTTGTCCATATCAACAATAAGCCCAAGTCTTTGTGCAGCATAAAGCTCCTGGCTGCCTTAAGACGAGGGGAAAGTTTCATTCTAATTGTTCTCACCCGTTGAGAAAGACCTTCGCCAATAGATATGCTGTTATCTTTAAACTTATATTTTTGCCATCAGTGGCTTTACCTTCTTTTGTAAAAGGTACATCGAGCTATAATTGGCGAGTTTTCTTTTGAATTTAAATCATGGACCCTGTCAAAAGAGAATTCATCAGTAAGTTCCTTGAGAGAGAGAGAGAGAGAGAGAGAGAGAGAGAGAGAGAGAGAGAGAGAGAGAGAGAGATGATGGAAGCGCTACTTAGAGCTACGTCTAGCGGCTGCCATTCCAAAACACATGTGACGTACATTCTTAGGCTACCAGCCAGCAGGACCCTTGTAGCAGACAGTGTCACATGTCAAGACAGCATGTGCGAAGAATGAAGGGAATGAGGGTGGCAGGAAGGTGGGGAAGTGCACGTTCATTTCCTGTACCTTTTTTGTGCAGGTTAACTGGCGAGAGTGAAGGTCTTGGATTTACTTGTTGTTTCAGATCAGGTGACCGATAAACGTCATCAGTCGACTTTAGCCGACTTACACACACGCACGCACGCATGCGCGCGCGCGCGCGGACAGAGAGAGAGAGAGAGAGAGAGAGAGAGAGAGAGAGAGAGAGAGAGAGAGAGAGAGAGAGAGAGGGAGGGAGGGAGGGGAGAGAGAGAGAACAAAATCTTTATCACGCACATATACACAGCGCAAGCACAGAGAGAGAGAGAGAGAGAGAGAGAGAGAGAGAGAGAGAGAGAGAGAGAGAGAGAGAGAGAGAGAGAGAGGGGGGGGGAGAGAGAGAGAGTACAAAATCTTTATCACACACATATACACATGCGCACGCGCGCGCGCACACACATATGCACACACGCACGCGCGCGCACACACACACACACACACACACACACACACACACACACACACACACACACACACATACGTATACACATACATACACACACACGCTTGCGCGTGGGCCCACTTATTCAATGTATCTTGAAATTTTTATTTGACGTTATACACGCGCACATTTAAGTGCTTTCATCTCCAAAACCCTCTCTCTCTCTCTCTCTCTCTCTCTCTCTCTCTCTCTCTCACACACACACACACACACACACACACACACACACACATACACACACACACACACACACACACACACACACACACACACACACACACACACACGCACGCACACACACACACACAGGCGCGCGCGCTACCTTTTCTACACAGAATGTTTTGATTGGTACAATAATGTCACTAACTAAAGGAAAACACTGAAATCTAAATATGCGGATTACAGTTTATAACAGTCTTCAACTTTCGCTTTTTTTTTTCTTTGATTAAAATGAGATGGAGAAAGTAGGAGGAGGGGTTGGGGTGGGGGTGGGGGCATGGGCATCTGTACCGCTTATTACAGACATAGGGAGAAACAGAAAAGGAGAGAGAGGGATGAGGGAGAGGACAGAAAAGGGAAAAGAGGTGTGTGTGTGTGTGTGTGTGTGTGTGTGTGTGTGTGTGTGTGTGTGTGTGTGTGTGTGTGTGTGTGTTCTACGAACGTAGGACAACATTTCAAGAAACACCATACTAGGTTTTATCTTCTTCTTTTTTTTTTTTTTTAAACTCACGAAGACCGATACTTCCATTGAAAAAAATCTGCTGCCAAGCGGCAATATTTATCAATTACAAGGTAACTCCACCGCAATACCATACTACATTTTGTTAATCCATTAATGAGGATAAATAATTAAAAACGTTCACAACAACAAAACAGTACCAAAATCAATGAACAGCAGCGACGAAAACACACACAGAAAGAAACAAGATGTATCTCTATACATGTATGCAGACATATATGCACATATAATACATTTTTTACATTTTTAAGATGCAGTTTTGTTCTCAGCATTTTTTTCTTGTAAGTTTTGTCTGGTTCCCTCCTTCCAAACTAATAACAAATCTGGTACAATGTATAGAAACAGCAACAAATAATTTGTAAGACTGGCTGTGGCACAGGCATCCAAATATGTATTAATTGTAAGAGTATAACTGAATTTAAGAAAAAATGCTACTCTGGCATGGGGTGTCAACTGTAGTTTTACTCGTGATATGGAACAATTTTTTGGTAACTTCCACTCTGTCAGAATAACAGCCTTTTAAATCGAAAGTTAACTATAATTGTATACTAAAACAAATTCGAGTACTAATTTATTTACCTTCCCATCTCAGATACTTACCTTCAAAATTCCTCCTACTTCACAACCAGTTTACACTTGCATGACCGGAATTCATGTGAAAACCTAAAACTTACCAAAACGTTTTACCGGAACACACAAACAAGTTTGATAAGATTTTCTATCGACTGTTAGTCATCTGCATATTGTGACTGTTTATATTCACCGTCATTCACTGAATGTTTGCGTTTTTTCTTAACCATAATTGCTAGTATTTCTATGTACAGTACAAATCTGTATTGAGACACAGAGCCTCTTTATCTGCAGCTTACTTTAAATGCAAACGAATTTAAAACCTGACCCCATACAACATTAGATTATATTTCAAGAAAGTCTATATCCACCTGCAATGTCTTTACGAAAAACAATCTGTCAATACTTAGACATAAACTCTAGATTTACCGAGTCAAATCTTTTCGAGTTTACTTTATCTAGATATGTAATCGTGTCCTATACCATTATATCTGTTTACATCTATTTCGTCTTCGTTAATGTTTCGGCAATACGTTTGCTATATATTTTACAACACAGAATGACCCAAATTCATACACATTTGCTTTTCTTTCAATCTACATATATATCTGTCTATCTACCAATCTGTCTATTAATCTATTTATCTATATATCTACCTATGTATGTATATGCCTCTCTCTCATATATGTTAGAAAATCCAATGACATATTTTTGTTAAGGAATTTAGTACATTTTAAGCCCACACTCGCATACTTTCGAGCATATCAAGCTTTATCTACATACTCGTCAATGAAATGTTGACAAAGTTTTGAAGAAAGCTACAATGATTAACCGACTGAGGCCAGATGTCGAAGGTAACGGTCACAACATCACATAATAGAAAAGTTATAAAGCATGCGTAGGTTTTCTTTTTCATTCAGCATTCATCAAGTTTAAAACAGAAGCTGATCACTACCAGTATACAAACCCCGGCTTAGTAAGAAACTGTTTTGAGGAAAAAAACATGTTAAATGAGCAAGCAAGCGCGCACACACACGCACACAAACACCCACACATACTGACTTCAGCCCACCAACTGTCCAGCGGTAGCCATTTGACAACCGTTTAATCGATATATGTGGAAAAGACATGCCAGGGCACGTAAGGTCCGTTTCTGGGCATAATTATGAAGGGTGTTTAGATCCTAAGAGAGGGGTGGACATGGAACAATCTTTTACGAATTTCTTGCAGTCAGCAAAAACAACTCTCTCTATGCTACATTCTTTAAAACAACAAAAACAACAACAAACAAATAAAAACCCTTGAAGATTTGCAACTGATCAACTGACTTAATATTGTAAAGGAGCGCCAGATACATGACAACGCTGCACGTGTATGTGCTGTTATTGTGGTATCTGCATTTTCTGCCATTTTAGTCGAGCAAGACCGCTATTGGGGCGACTTACGGGCCCATTGGTGCATGATTTTG
>CM031603.1:51390103-51392603 GCA_018398815.1 Conus ventricosus | reverse complement strand
CAACAAAAAATTGATAGTGTTTATTTACTGAAAGTTTAACAAAACTTAATGTCTTAGGATTACGTTCTTGACGACCGACGAATTGACCTATTATTATATGTACCACAATGAATACACGGGGAAAAAAATCGTGGATCAGAAAATAAATAGTTCTAAAGCTGCATGAAATTATATTCAAATTTTGTGACGTTTCTGTTTTTTGCAAAGCATCTTAAGGCTTATAAGATTTTCTTTTAAATAGAGAGACAGGCGGTGAAGAATTTGGGCAAAAGGAGCACAAGAGTGAAGTCCAAAACTAAAAGCTATTGTGTCGAATAATCCACAACATTCTGCTCTCTTCGTTCACGAGGTACAACTCATTTCCTCCCACCCTCTCTACCTACCGCCCCCCTCCCCACACTACTCAGTGCCATCCCTTTTTTCTCACTCTCTTCCGTGGCGAGAAAAAAGATCGAAAATCGTTAACGTTGGTATATATTACTGATTCTGCGGCCCAGGTTGTTTAAAATACCACTTGTTGTATGCGTCTTGCAAAGATCATTGTCTTTGTTTCTGTTTTTCTTTTGATTTTGCATATTTTTTGTGTGTTTCTTTTGTTTCAGTTGTTTTTTCTGTCGATCTATCTTCTCCATGTCTTTCGTTTAGCCTTTTCCTTCTTTTCGGATTTTCCTTTTCTCTTCTGTTTTCACCCTTTCTTTTGAATATGTTCTAGACTAATATTTTAAAATCAAGGAGAAAGGTAGCTATTTTTGGAAACCATTAACCTTTGAAGAAATTCTTTCGAATATATTCGCCTCTACATTCGTTAACATCTCTGAAGATTTAGAAGCGAAATCAGTAGGATTCCACCACCACAGACACTCTTATCTTGTCGCTGTTCCTTTAATCCCAGTCATTAACCGCTACGATGGCCGTCTCAACATGGCCTGATGACAGATTGGGATAGTCAGAGAAATGGTCTGAAGGCAGACCGGGAAGGCCAGAGAAACGTCCCGAAGACAGACGGAGAAGGCCAGAGAATTAATGTCCAACCGGTACGAAAATGAGCTCACGTACCTCTCGCCTCAGGGCTATAGATCACCGGATACAGCTAAGCAGATGGCTTGTCCCTGATGCGTTTTACTCTAAATGTAACCTGTCTAATCCTCCGCGGGGCTGCTACTCAGCTAAAGTTACCCATACATTCAGCTGTAAATTCTTCAGTGAAACGCCCAACTTCAGCTGCTTAAAGAACAGAGGCTTTTTCAGCCGGCCACAGTCTAAGGCCACTCTCTCCGTATCACACCGTAAAACGCCGTTTACCGATCACGTTATGTAGCATTAAATGTCAATATCTTTTTGTTTGTCTGCGCCTTCCGGTTTCAGGTAAGTCCGGGATTCTACAAGACAAAACATAGGAGAGTTTAACTAGGAAGTGGGGAGATCGCACAGTGTGGTTTATAGTCTGATTCTCCTCACAAAACCATAAAGTATGGAGATAAAACTTTCGGGAATTAAGCCTCAGACTAATTACACTGTATGAGTATATGATTAGTGTATTTGATACGAATGGTTTTTATGTTGTCATAATGTTCATTAACTTTGGCTGCTGGGTTTGAATCTAACAGGGGTTGCTTGCTGTGAATAAGCCACCTGTTCAAGGAAGCCAAGGTTGCTGTAATAAGTACGGGGGGGGGGGGGGGGGGGGGGGGGGGAGAAAACTGTGTGGAAGCAGCTCTGGCTGAATGTATCACGGCTTTTAAGTTTGCTGCACGTTAAAAGAATGATTCAGTAATGTAAAGGATTTTTGGACTTGAAATAAAGACACAGTAAGGCCAAAGTAATTTACAAGTGTTTAGAAAATCATTCTTCAGTTTTTCTTCTAATACGTAGTCCGTGGTATTGTTGATAAACTATTATCTCAGTATAGCAGTTGATTCCAAAGACTGTAGAGAGAGAAAGAATAAATCAAAGCTCTCTTGCACTGAGACGTGACAGAAAAAGTCTCCCATCAGCCAGCAACGGTAGCAATTTGGATGTACTAATCTGGCATTAGGACTTAACAGTGCGGGTCTTTAACCTTCTTTCCTCCACTCCCTTTTCTTCACCGTTAGGGAGCACTCCGTGCACTCTACGTTGTAGTTGAGACATGTGCCGCAACCTCCATGCTGTACGCTAATTTCCTTTTGTACAGCGCGCTTTACTTTCCCTCCCTGCCCCTGCTTTGACATGTACCACATTCATCTATGTCTAACCCGAGGTCTCCCTCCAGCGCACGGCCTCCTTCCCGGTCTAGACAGCAATTCGCAACACTGCCGTCCTGGAATGCCCGACGGCTTATTTGCCAGACTGATTTATTCCTCGTAAGTACATGTCACAGAGTGCGACCAGAAAATGATCCAAGTCGTTTAGGAATATCGGTCGACCAACCAGGTCTCAAAATAAGCGATCATTTTTCTGTTTGTTTTAGATGAAATGCGCAAGAAATAAATGCTCCACAGTTCCTCAGAACACCTGCTAC
>CM031603.1:51382603-51385103 GCA_018398815.1 Conus ventricosus | reverse complement strand
AATCAACGGATTTACAGCTGACCAACAATGTTACGTGTTTTTTATCATCCGGAAGTAAAGGGACATTTAAAGAAAATACAAAAAGGTGTTGATTGTTGCCACACACCACACACACACACCACACACACACACACACACACACACACACGTACGCATGCACGCACAGAGAGACAGAGGGGGGGGGGGGGGGGGGGGGGAGGAGAAGGAGGGTGAAGACTTGTAGAGCGCAGTTATACATAGAGTTCATGCTCATCGCTCGAAAAGATGTCCAATTAAAGTTTTTAAAAAAGTCTGCAGAAAGCGTGGGACAGAAGCCCAGTCTAAATAGATGCCACCACTTAAGTCGTCACGATTTACTCTCGCTGGTGACAACTGAGCTTTCAGACGCCGTCGAAAACTTGACAGGGAGTCACACCATCTGATATCAACAGGTAAAGCGTCAAAGAAACTGGGGCAGCGTTTGAAAATGCTCCTAGAACAAGCACATTTTGTCCTTCCTGTCATCGGAATCACGCTGAATCCTTCGGCCATAGCAAGCTGATGATCGTGCTAGAGTGTACAATTACACCAACAGTGAAACTGCACCGCTGACCACTGATAAGCCAGTGTCAGGGTTGTTTTTTTTTTCTTCTTCTTTTTTTAATCAACCAGCTCTGCTGCAGACAGCCCGCGCAAATCCATGAAGACTGGAGATGCGTGTTCATCACAATCATGGTTGCTGCATTCTGCACTTATTGATTATATTTCAGCGTCTGCTACAGTAGTCAAGCTTGGACATAAAAAATGAAACCAACTTGGATGGAGACCGCTGCCTGCCTCGTACGGAGCTTGGAAAGACTGCGCAAGTGAAGGTGGCATGTACGTAGGCCTACAACGGCGCTGACATGATTCCTGAAGGTTCATCTGGCTGTCTATGACGAGGCAAGGTCTGTCACCGACTGATCGGGCCTTACAGCAATAGTGCCTGTGTTAGCGCAGTCGATTTTGACCTTTGGCAGTTAAAGTGTGATTCACAAAAGATGACCACAGACCTCTCATCATTGAGCTTAACTTTGTCAGAGACCATCGAGTCCTTCACCTCACGGCAAGAGAGAGAGAGAGAGAGAGAGAGAGAGAGATGGGTGGGATAGGGATTGGGATACTATGGGGATCAATGTCGGCTTTAAGAAATGCAATGTTGATCAGAAACTGGTCATTTAACTTGATGAAAGAAAACATTTCTGTTGGGTGACATTGGTTGAACTTTCGCCTCGTGATAAATTCCTTCATCTGACATCTTAATGTGCATGACATAAGCCAACTGCATTAGCTGGTGTCGCTGAAAATCAGCGACGCTGTCAACAAGATCCACTCCAAAGCATTACAAGTCATCTGCACACGGACACATAATCACAAATAGGCTAAATTTACAACTAGTTTCGCTTGAATGATCTCCGAATACTAATAGCAATGTTAGAAGGCAGCAATGCATCGATTGGGTTCCAACAAAACTTTTGGAAAAAAACTTACAATACCTGTTGTGTGCTAAAACACTAACGAAGCAAAGGGTACTAAGTCTTTGTTTCAATTATCTAGTCATTCCATTCACATAACCCTTTCTCCGCTATGTGCCTCTGTCAAAGAAAAACGATTAATGATTTAACATTTTAGACGTACATAACGGGATTCTTCATGAAAAAGATACTTTGAATTTACCATGGGAGGTATGTTTCAAAACATGTTGATGTTTTCTTCTCATTAACGTTACGAGACACAGTTTTACGAAACAGCACTTCAAACCTTTACTCAGTTTTGGACAGTTTCGCAACCTCTCGATTTGAACACTTTTTTTTAAAAGGAGGAGAAGGGGATGGGTGCGGTTGTAACCAAAAAGGTGCATAGCTCAAGGTCGGTCACTGTTTAGTTGGCATCCCGTCGGTTCACCTTTCCCTTGTCGGTCTGCCTGCCATCGTCTGTCCCCACCTCCACCGTCTCTTCGTGTCTCTGTGTGGAAATGTTTTGACGTCAACACAGTCTTTTGTCCCCCCCGACCCTTGACCTCATTCTGGTGAAATATCACACGCGGGATCCAGAAGGACATTGTATGTTTGGGGAGGCGTGCGGAGGGGTGAGGGTGAGGGTGGGATAGGAATGGAGAGGCACGAACGGGTGGAAGAAGGGAGAAGGGGGGTGGGGGGGACGTGGCCCGTCTACTACGGACAGGTGCTTTTGTGTGGCGGGGCAAAGGACGTTAAGCATCTCCAGGATCAATTTCTTCCGCGTCTGTGCGCTGGGCCCCTCCAGGACTAACCCAACACAATGAAGTGAGAGGTGCGGGTCTGTGTCCTAAACTCTCCAGAAAAGAAAACAACTGGTAGCTTAACACTCGGCCATCTGACCAATGGCATGTTGTTGAAGCTTCCCTTTTCTCTGAGGTAGAAACTTAACAGCAAGTGGTATGGATCTCCCCAACACACACCCTTCTCCCCTCCCGACTTTCCCGGTGCGGTTTGTCTACTTC
>CM031603.1:51327603-51377603 GCA_018398815.1 Conus ventricosus | reverse complement strand
TTTATATGTGTGCCGCCAGCTGTTCTTTATTTATGTTACATGTGTGTACGAAAGACGCGTATTGTTGAAATTGCGCACGATAAAGTACTGTATTTAATAGTAGAAGTAGTGGTAATAGTAATAGTTGTAGCAGTAGTAGTACTATTATGTATGTATCTATGTATGTATTACATATATTATTATCATCATTATTACTGTTATTACTATCATTGTTGTTGTTCTTATTATTACTGTTTTTTTTATACCCACATACACACAGCGTTCAATATGCCACGGCAAAAAAATCCATGGAATCGAGAAAGGAATACAGTATCGGAATACAGTATCCTTCTGAACTATTTTCCTATTTTCTTCTCTTCTGATCAGGGACAAACTGTCTATTTTAATGTCTTTGTTGCAGCCATTTGTATTGCGGGCTGTGGAGGCGGCCGATGTATGCGACCAAACCTTTGCCTGTGTTCTAACAGGCAGATCTCAGCGAAATGCGACGGAGACTGTAAGTTCTACTTGTCTCCTATCATGGTATTCCTGTCTCTCTTCAACACCGATGTATGTGTATGCCAGTGTGTGTGTGTGTGTGTGTGTGTGTGTGTGTGTGTGTGTGTGTGTGTATGCGTGTGTGTGTGTGTGTGTGTGTGTGTGTGTGTGTGTGTGTGTGTGTGTGTGTGTGTGTGTGTGTGTATGTGTGTGTGTGCACGCGTCTGCAAGATAATAAATGTTTAGATAGTTAGGTACAGAGGCAAAGACACAGATGAATCCTTTAATACTTTGTAACTTGTGCTGCATGAGACGGCACAACTGAAGATGTATGTCAACGCAAGAAAAACTCTATAATGAAACACCATCACATCACACACACTTACACACACGTGTGTGCTATGAACACTACACACTACACACACGCAAACACACACATACATACCAGACTCTTCCCGACACATACATACCAGACTCTTCCCGGCCTCCACCACACACACACACACACACACACACACACACACACACACACACACACACACACTCGCGCGCACACACACACACACACACACACACACACACACACACACACACACTCGCACACACACACACACACACACACACACACACACACACACACACACCACAAGCATTCCGCGCAGCAACATACAATAAATAGTCATGGTGGGTTTTCACACGGCAGCGGAGTGCAGGCAAGAATGCCTGAACGGAGGACGGTGTAGTGGGAAAGACAGATCTTGCTGTCCATTCCGTTTCACATGAAAAAGATGTGAACATGGCGAGACAAGTCATCCTTCGCTCAGTGCGTCTAAGTCTCTTTCGTGCATGAAGCCCGTAACGAACACAACACAACACAACACAACACACACAACACACACACACACACACACACACACACACACGTGCGCGCACGCATACACACATGCTAGACACCTCCTCGCCTCCACACACACACACACAAACACACACAGACACACACACACACAGACACACACGCACACACACACACACACACACACACACACACACACACACACACACACACACACACACAAACACACACGCACACACACACACACACACACACACACACACACACACACACACACACACACACAACCACATGCATTCTGCGCGGCAACATACGACTAATTATCATGGTGGGTTTTCACACGGCAGCGGAGTGCAGTCAAGAATGCCTAAACGGAGGACGGTGTGCTGGGAAAGACAGATGTCGCTGTCCATACGGTTTCACAGGGAAAAGATGTGAACATGGTGAGACAAGTCGTCTTTCGCTCAGTGCTTAACACCACACAACAATACGTGTTTTATTTGCCAGCCGTCATATGTGTGTGTGTGTGTGTGTGTGTGTGTGTGTGTGTGTGTGTGTGTGTGTGTGTGTGTGTTTTGAACATGTGCCTCATTGGTTTGTTTTTTCTTTCCTTTTCTTCTGTTTACACTTTGCTTTCAGCTGATGTTTCTTTTTTTTATTTTTGTAGTATCAATTCGAAGTAGACGAAACTTATACATTCTTAATATTTGCCTTATTTTGGATTTAGATTTTGAGAAATTCTGATAAATTCTTACCCCGCCTCCCCCTCTCCCATGCCCTTTCAGAGAGGAGAGAGAGAGAGAGAGAGAGAGAGAGAGAGAGAGAGAGAGAGAGAGAGACAGACAGACAGACAGACAGACAGACACAGACAGACAGAGACAGAGAGAGACAGATAGGAGAGGAGGGAGGGAGGGAGGGAGGGAGAGGGAAAGACAGTTTAAGAGGAAGCTGGGGGTTACGCTGTGCTTTCCCATTCCATTTTTTTTTAAGACTTAAGACACTCTCAATAGTCTAAGTTCGATTAATTTTCGTTTCAGACGCTCAATATAATCGTTTCAGTGATATTCTTTTCCCCTGATGAAATAAGTCAGATGCATACTCA
Source organism: Conus ventricosus (assembly GCA_018398815.1). Lineage (NCBI taxonomy): Eukaryota > Metazoa > Mollusca > Gastropoda > Neogastropoda > Conidae > Conus > Conus ventricosus. Next base: position 51,375,171 of record CM031603.1, on the reverse strand, counting down.
TCCTCCGACACCATCAAGTCCTCCCTCTCTGCTCCCCCTTTGCTGCCCTTCACTCTTTTTTGTTTCCTTGCCATGTTGTTCTTCTCCGTTCTCTTTTCATTATGTTTCTTTTTGTCAGAGTTACACACACACACACACACACACACACACACACACACACACACACACACACACACACACCATTTTAAACTTCTATCTTGTCTGTCTATCTATACATCCGTCCGTTCGTCTGTACGTCCATACGTCTATCTATCTGTCTGCCTGTTTGTTTGTCTGCTTATCTATTTATCTATCTACCTACCTATCTATCTATCTATCTACAGTCTGCTTATCTATCTATCTATCTACCTATCTATCTATCTATCTACAGTAGAGCTTCACGTGGTCTATGCCATTTACCGAAATGGTTTGACGAGGTTTGACGAGGTGCTTTGTCGACCTGCTGCTGCACTTGTCTGAATTTGATTATCCCAGTATCTCCTGGAGAGTATGATGCTTTTTTTTTCTGTTTGGAAGGGGGCGGGGGGGGGGGGGGGGGGGGGCTAGGCTACGTGTGATATCTAACATTTCTTTTTCATGCATGCAGACCAAGTGTTCTTTTTTCCGAAATAAATGTCCTGTTTTGTCCCGCAGATTTCCGAACTGGCCCGTGTTTCACACAAGTATTCAACAACAAATGCCGCGGACAGCTCACTGGAGTGGTGTGCACCAAGACACTGTGCTGCTCCACTATCGGGGCCGCCTGGGGCCGACCCTGTGAGGAATGTCCTCCCACCACCCATCCCTGCCGTCGTGGATACATTCCCAACCCTCAGACCAACACTTGCCAAGGTGACCTCTTGAAGTCTTGTCACTGCATTTGACCATTATGATATTTAATACGTACATTCTTATTGTGTGCAAGAAAAACAGACTATTTCACAAACTCAAGCTTTCATTTTTCTGAATGTATCTGATGCTGAAGTGAGTATGAAAACGTATAAGAAGACCTTCTGTTGCCAAGCTTTGTATTGAGTTTGTTTCCCCCACTGAAAGTAAAATAAGCATGAAAACATCCTTTGTTTGCTTAATGTCGGTATCAAATGTATCTAACGTCACTCAAAATCATCAGAAAAGAAACAGACATGTTGCTAAAATCGGCTTATTTGTACTTTCTCTATTTTCCCTGTAATTTGATGTCACTCTACATCAACATGAAAAATCAGTATACCTGCTATTCGACCATCATCTTATCATCTGTTATTTACTTTTTGTGTCATTCAAAGTCTACAGAACAACCGAACGTGACTGAATAAGTCAAGCACTGCAAACAGTGTTCATTTGTTGTCGGCGCTTAATGCTGTTCATGAGCATCCTCCGCCCACCCTCTCCCTCCACCCCCCACAGTTAGCATCTTTCAGATTCAAGCATTTTGAAGTGTATTGGTGTTTGTGCCCGTACCTGGTGTGTTATTAATCATTTCAAAGGAAAAGGGCAAAGATTGGCAACCACGCGTTATATGTCCATAGTCATTTGTAATTCACATTAAACGTCAATCAACCCCCCCCCCTCCCCCACCCCCTCTCTCTCTTCAGTCTTTTTTTTTTCCAAATTTTATTTGGGGAACTTGATTTACCATGTTTTCAAATGGGGTACCGAATAAATGTTTTCCTTCAGATGTGAACGAATGCCAAGCCATTCCTGGACTATGTGTCGGGGGAGAGTGCGTGAACACTCTCGGTTCCTACGCTGTGAGTGCGAAGCAGGACAGACACAGAATCCAATCAAAAACGTCTGCGAAGGTGAGTCTCGAAACAAAATGTAATTCATCATCCCCCATTCCCCAATCCCCTGCCTCCTTTAACCCATCCAGATTACCTCCTACTTCTTCTTTTTTTTTCCCCACTCTTTTTTTCCCCACTCTCCTATCCTTCTTCCCCAAATCTTAATGTGCTGTCGGCTAAGTGATATCTTCGTAGTTTTAGAAAGGTCCTTTTGCCCAATATCCCCCGAAATGGTTATTTACACCTGAATCTAATTATCCAACCAGAGATTCTAATGTGACGTGATCTGCTTCGTGTTAGAGTATGGACTTCTTGCTAGCCGATGTGATCTAATAACCAGCACCGGTCGTGCTCAGGCTAGGAAGTCGTGAATTCGAATGCCTTTTACTGGATAATATTTGTGGGATTTTTCGACTCCCAGACCGCTTCTTCCAAGAATTTTGGAGTGTCTTGTGAGCTGAAATGGGAAGAGTAAAACCAAAGTGAGTTTGACACAATAGACAAATGTATCTCTGACAGTGCTGCTTCAATTTCCAGTCCTACACTGCAGTTGTCTCTTCTCGAAGACCTGGCTGATGCAAGGATATTTTACGAAACAAAGCACAGACCGTCTTGTACTTTCCAGAATCAAACCCAGAAGCATCATCTAGTTCATCGATCATCTGACAAAAAAATAAAAATAAAAATCTGCGGTGCTTTATGCATTGCTCTCGTGGCTAACTCAGTCTCGTATTTTCTATCCAAATCCATGCCCCTGGTGACTGGTTAATTCGTGTCATCAAAGTCGTTGGAATATTCCTGAGGCATGTTGCTGGTTGTGCCTCTGGAGACGCTCACTCGCTCGCTCCGCTCACTAACCAATCATGCTAGAACCGCTACTGCGGTGTTCTGTATGACTTTGTATCGATTTTCTGAATAGAAAAAAAAAAAAAAACACCACTTTGTAAATATGTGAAGTAAGTCATCCAGTACGGTGTCTTACATTATAGATATAACAGTGTGACATGACGTGTTCCTGTAGACTGCCGATACTGGAAACTACCACAAAATGAGCGTGGACGTGGTCAAAAATGGTTGAGCCGAAATGAGCAACACGAGAGTAGTTAATGCAACTGAGATTGCATGGAAGGTTAAAATGCCAAAAATAAAATTCTGAAAATAACGAATCATACTTTAACATATTTATTATTATTATTAGAAGAAGAAGAAGAAGAAGAAGGGGGGGGGGGGGGTCTCTGTGGTTCTGAGGTAAACATTATGCTTTTCTTTCTGTCGCTGAATTCAACATTTGCCCTGTGTGTGTGTGTGTGTGTGTGTCTGTGTGTGTTTGTGTATGTGTGTGCGCGTGCGCGCACGTGTGTGCACACGCGTGAGTATGCGCACGTGCGCGCGAATGCGTAATCTCACACAAATCTATGCATCTGTTTGTGCATTGCCTATTGAAAATACTGACGGAAGAGTGTCAGAGCAGCTCCACTCAAACTAGCAAACGAGAGAGAGAGAGAGAGAGAGAGAGAGAGAGAGAGAGAGAGAGAGAGAGAGAGAGAGAAGAGAGAGAGAGAGAGCGAGAGAGAGAATAATCTTGAGAGAGAGGCGGCTTCTCTGTGAGTGTGAGTGTGTGTGTGTGTGTGTGTGTGTGTGTGCACGCGTGCGTGCATGCGTGCGCGCATGAACGTGTGTGTATAATATTGATTGATGGATTTTACTGCAAAATTTCAATTAAACATTAATAAAGAAAGTAAACACGTAATTTAGTTGCTCACTTACCTGAACTGTCGTGTTGTTTTTTTTTGCAATCAGAATGTCACTGCGAAGCGAATCTGTTCCTAGCTCAGCATGTCAAACGAACAGTCTTCTTTCTACGTTTTGTAACAACCTTGCTCCACTGATGTTTCGTTGTCACCCCCTCGTTGTCACCCCCACTCTGGTGATTTTTGTTTTACAATGTAGAATTCACTGTCAAAGTAAGCAGAGCTTGTGTATCCTTTCTGCATCAACATTCTTTGGTGGTGATGACTGCTCTTTCGTTTTCCACCAGACTGTCTGTCAGAGTGGAGCAGACGATAGCCTAGGCCTAATTAAGCAATGGCCTTCGCTTCTTTTTATCTCCGCCGAGAAGAGTACACCTTCAGAGAATCTAATACATCAAAATGTATCGGGTCATTCTGATTTCAATGGTCTGATTCTGATAAATCGTTTTTTTTCTTTTGTTTTGTTTACATTTTCTCCACTTTCATTTGTTTCTCAAATGATTTATTGGTTGAGCACGGTGACTAGAGAGACTGAGCAGACGACGGAGTGAAAGGCAGATCAAGACGTAGGCCAAACGGTAGGCCAGTCCATTTAGTGAGAAAGAGGTGTCAATCGGGTTGTTTCAACAAAAAGAGAAATAATTTTGGTATTCTTTTCATGTTTCAGTGGTTGATATACAATGTACAATCCACAGTGACATGGCTGAATTTAAAACAAACCAAACCTTGTTTTTTTAAGCCTCGCTCTCACATTTTATCAAGCTGGAAGGCAAGGCTTGTCTCCCTTCCATTTTTGCAGATCTAGACACGGAGCTTTGGAGAAAAAAAAATTGTAGGCCCTATCGACGTTTCGGAAAGGAATAAGAATTGCCAGTAGCGAATGGCTGCTTGGAGAACTCTTTCAGCACCCTAGCAAGTGCGCAAGCTAAGGCTTGGCCTAGTGGAGCCTGCTAGCAAGTGCGCAAGCTAAGGCTTGGCCTAGTGGAGCCCGCTAGCAAGCGTGCAAGCTAAGGCTTGGCCTAGTGGAGCGTGCTGACATTTTTTTCTCCGGAGGCAGATTTCAGACTAGGCTAACAGAGGACGGACTGGTAGGTTAACGTTGTAGTCTACTACTGTACTTTAAAATGTTAGGCCTAAGTGCTAAATCTAGTCACCACAGTTCATAATTCTGTGGTGTTCTCCCACCCAAGAGTTCAAAAAAGAATCCAACAGCACCCCAAAGCAGCCAGTGAAGGGTAGTAATGGAATAAAACGAAAGTGTGGAGAGGAAAAAAAGTTGCTAAAAAACTAAAAGCATTATACAAACAGTATAAAATGTAGGGGACAATCTTTGAGCCTATGCCTGAGGATCCATTCAAGGATACAAGGGAGATCAAAAGATATGGAACAGTTTGAGTGGTCAGCTCTGCTGTTCTATAACTCAAGCAATGTCAGTGGCTAAGAATTGTGCAGGACAACCTTTACTTGGATCTCCTAAGAGATGCAATCTCCCACTGATTTTTTAGGGTTCACTGATTCCTCTTTATAGATTAGAAATTGGGAATGAAATCTATTTAGGCCTACATTACTGTTGAATATTAGAACGTTTATAATTATTACGTATTTTTATTTGTCTACAGATATCAACGAGTGTGAGAGAGATGGGGTGTGCCAAAACGGTCAGTGTACAAACACGGAAGGCAGTTATTTCTGTACCTGTGACCCCGGGTTTGAACCTACTCCCGACAGAACTGGGTGCACGTGTAAGTAGACCGTCGAGCGTGTGTGTGTACGTGTGTGTGTGGGAGAGAGAGAGAGAGAGAGAGAGAGAGAGAAAGAGAGCACTGTCACCAAAGACTTTTCCGACTGCTTTCTCAAAAAGCCGATTTATTGGTTCCACCGCTTCCTCTTCTGTCAATATATTTGCTACGTAACATAGTATCTGTCGGTTTTTTCCTTTCTTTAAAAAAAAAGAAAATCAAATGATTTGTTCCCTTGTTTAGTTTAGTATTTGATTGGTCGCAGAGACATGCATGATAGGGCTGCTGAGACTGTGGGTTGGAAGGATTTTTTGGAAGGTCTTTGCAGTTTTTGTCCTTTTGTCGTCATCATAGTTGCTTTTTTCGTTGAATTCATTATAATGATGATGACGACATGGTGATAACACTGACCCTTTGTTGTTGTTGTTATTGTCGTTGTAATCATACGTCCGTGCGGATACCTGTTTACTCGGAACGTGTGGCAGACATTTGTGACATGGTCCGAACTTTAAACGAAACATCAAAAGAATAACATTATATTACTGAAAATGTCCATTTTGTCTTATGCCTGTTTTTTTTTTCTCTTTCGTTTAGCCTGTGAATAACTGGCAGGTTGAGCCAATGAGCAGCTTTTATTTGACGATGTGTTCATTGCACAATTTGCCATTGGGTGTGAAGCTTCAAGTAGATAGTTATACATCAGTCACACACACACGCGCAATCACACACACACGCGTGCACACACACACACGCGTGCACACACACACACACACACAACACACACACGCACACACACACGCACGCACGCACGCACGCACACACACACACACACACACACACACACACACACACACACACACGCGCGCGCGCGCGCGCGCGCGCGCGCGCGCGCGCGCACGCAGGCACACACACACACACACACACACACACGCACGCAGGCACACACACACACACACACACACACACACACACACACACACACACACACGCACACGCACACACACACACACATATCAGGAGAAAAAGACCCGTTGATGATAATGTTGACTTGCAGCCGTCCAGCTGGGCTTTTGTTACACACGTGTGGTGGACAACAACTGCCAGGACAGGGTCTCCGAGAGGCTGTCTCTGCGCGACTGCTGCTGCTCGGTCAATATGGGTAAAGGATGGAGTCTCAGCCAGCAGTTCTGCCAGCCCTGCCCTTCGCCTGGATCAGGTGGGACCTCGTCGGTCATACAGTGTGTTATGATTTGTATTTGTGGTTTTTTTTTTGCTTGTTTGTTTTTCTGTCGTTGTTAATGTTTGAGCCCAGCCGAGGTTTCATAGGGTTGAATGTGTCTCGTAAACAAAACCGCTGAAAACTGAAGCTCAAGACCAAACGCTCGAACTTCTTAGGACAACGGACATAGGAATACCGCTGTCAACACAATGAATGACATCACAACAGTTCTGAGACATCAAACCTATACATATACTGGACCACACTACTACATGCCAGAGACATGAGGCTTAAAAATAAATTCACCAAGCCAATGAATCACGCCTCATGATTCCTCAGATATCAAAGTAGAAATACAATAAATTAAAAAAAAGAAAAAAAAAAGAAAACCAAATCGTGTCACTAAGCCTGAAACCTAGAAATAGAAATACAGTGACACAAATGACCTGCACCACTTCAGATAGAAATACAGTCATGAAAAATGACCCTCACCACTTCATTCCTGAGACATGGCTCGGAGAAATATGGTCAGTTTAAGACTACACCATTGAAATCCTAAAACGCCTAGAAATTATTTCAAATACCAATATAACATAATCAAATGCGTCACAAAAATCCTATAGAAGTGTAGAAACATAAATGTTTAAAAGAAAACAACAACAATGGTTAGAGATATGTTCTGCCCACAAAAGATAAACAACGAATGTGCCATAATATAATACTAGTAGCAAATAATATGACAGCAAGGACCCTGTCCATTACATGCGATCATATTGTCGAGTTGCTAGAGTGGAGCAAGGTCTACCAGACATTTGAGGGCTCGCGCACGAAGATTTGGTACACATATGTGGATAATTTTTTCTTTCTTTCTTTCTTTCTGCGTACGCAGGCTGATACTCCTGCGGACACTCCCTGTATAGCCAGGCAGTGGAGTTTTGTGTGTATGACCCTTTTTTATCCCGCCATTAAGGCAGCCATACTCCATCTTCGGGGAAGGTGCATGCTATGTGTCACGTGTCATCCATACCAACGGCCAAACTGGCCTTCTCTTCCGAAAGTTGGTGATGGGATTTTACGTGTGTGCAAGATGTTATGCGTGCGTTCACACACGGAACCTCGGTTTATAGTCTCATTCGAAGGACTATATGGGGAATGGAGTCAGAACCAATGTTAACTCCGAGGGAAAAATCCCCCTATACCGAAATTCGAACCCGCAACCCCAGGATCACGAGTCCGGCGCTCTACCAACTGAGCTATCCGGCCCCCATATGTGGATAATGAAAACAGACAAAAACAACAACAACAACAACGACAGAATAAAAAAGAGAGTGCATTGCCCAACCAGAATGTAGGATATTATGTATGATTGCTAGACCACGGGACGTCTGACAGTAGAGAAAATAGAGGGAGAATTGGGCGAGGAGTGGCCATATGTGGAGCACTAGCAATGCGACAAGCGTAAGTCTGTTATGTGAAGAGCAGCATACAGTTTACACACTGCATGAAAATAGTAGCCGACTGTCAAATGGCTCAGAAATACTACACAACTGTACTAAAACTATAGATTCTTTTTCCTCCTAAAAGACATGTGTCAAAAAACCACTTAAACTCAACTAATGACGTCCACTGATTTTTGTACTGCATATTATATTACTTTGAGGATTATAATGTTTTCTCGCAACTGACATAATTATGCACTTGTATTCTAATCTCTTTCTCACTGTCTCTCTCTGTCTCATGGTCTCTGTCTCTGTGTCTGTCTGTCTGTCTGTCTGTCTGTCTCTCTCTCTCTCTCTCTCTCTCTCTCTCTCTCTCTCTCTCTCTCTCTCTCTCTCTCTCTCTCTCTCTGTGCGTGCGTGCGTGCGGTTTTGTGCCCATCCCATCCTATTCTTTCCCTGTGCTACAACATCCGCTTCCACACCGCCCTCCACACCCATCCCTTCTTCCTTCCTTTTTGTCTGTCAGTAACATACACTCACACGTCCGTGTGCTCAAATGCATACGTGTTTTGCACACACATAGACATAAATGCACTCGTTGAGAGCACTGTTGGACTGCCTTCCTTATCAGATCTTTGCACGATTTTATCTTCTTTTACCATTGCCATTTTCATCAAGAGTCCCTTTTAAGCCAGTACTTTAACGTAACTCTTGCATTTGCCTGAAGTTAGTCATTCCAATTCATTATAAAACTTTGGCACTGGTCGTCGCTAAACCATTTGGTTATGTTGTGAAACCTTGACATTGGTAGTTACTAAACCACGTGCAGTTTGATGTAACCCTGGTCTGGGAGGGGGAAAAAAACACCCTTAAACAACAAGCAACCTAAAAAAAAAACCATTACATATAGACCTAGGTTAGGCAACTTCGTCCAGTGAGTCACCCCAGCCATTTTCTTGGGTGATCTTTTGTAACAACGAATCGGTCTTTCGTTATTTACAAAAATATGGAAAAAGGAGTGACAGCCGTCTACAGCATTGTTTAAGGACATTCATGGTTCACTACAATAAGCTTACTGAACTGTTATGAAGGTGTTTCTGTGTGTATTGACCTCTACAGTATGCCCAGAGAGGGAGGGAGGAGGAAAGGAGATAGTGGGGAGAGCACCAAATGCCATCGAGGTCAGCGACTGCAGAGTGAGTCAGGAACAGAAAATACCAGACATTGCTGAGTCAGGTGCTGAGGTAGTCACAGGATTCTAAAAAATCAACGAGCCAGCAACATTTCCACCCCGCTTCATTCTCCTAGCGTTTCATCCTTTCGTCTTGGGAGCTGTTTTGCCTTCCACCCCTTATACAGTGATATTCAAACTGACTGCTCCACATTTTTCCCGTCCGCAGAACAGCCACACTGCAACGCTGGCTTCACCGCGGTGCCTATTTTGGACGTGATACTAGCCCAGATTCCAGCCCACCCGTGCTATTTGTAGAGGCAGCTATTCAAGGGGGGGTAACCGACACTAACCCCTTGCTTTCTGCCCGTTTACTTCACGACGTGAGGCGGACAAAGGAAACAAACCCGGGTGGCGTTGTTGTCTAGACTAATGAACCCCCCTGAGACCTTCACCTCTCGCTTCATTAAACACAGCACATGAGAGCGCCGACCCATGGCTGATGCCCAGACCCTCCCACGAGATGGCTGACCAGGACACGTCATGAAAAGGCTCGCCCCGTCCGGTGCCCAGTCACCGTTCTTCCTCAAGTTGAATTCCAGGAGCGTTGTGTCACATGTGAAATTCCTGAGTAGTGCGGTCACTGTGGTCAAAGTTCGCACCGGCTGTCTCATTCACTCCGTCCGAGTTTCCGTGATCATCAAGCGATTTGATTTCGGGAATGTTCCCGGTCTCTCGCCCTAATACAGTCAACAAAGATCAGACGCATGCATCACCTGGTTGAACGAATCTGTTGCAAATGGCTTACACCTCGAGTAGTGACTGTTCGCAAGTGAATGCGGGACAAAAGGAACAACCTGAAATTTCTAACTAAAGTAATTTGAAGTATTCTGTAAGTGCAACTGAATTTTGGTTTGTTTGTTTGCTTGATTGGATGGTTGTTCTTGCTGCCGTTGTTGTTGTTGTTGTTGTCGTTGTTGTGTTGTCGTTGTTTTGTTTGTTCAGTTTGCCACCCAGAACGCATGCATGCACACCAGAGCTAATATTCCCGCAGCGTTTGGTGACAGCGTATTGCAGCCTGCATCTCAAATCGTATCGCACAAGTTTACCTTTCTTCTTTCACAGTGAGCGGACCCGCGCTTTCCCATCCATTTAAACACTGTGGGTCTTGTGGCAGCAGAAAATTCATCAAAGGGGTTAGGCAAAGACTTATGACTGCAGATCTTCACGATAATCAAACAGTTTGAACAAGAAATACAGACCCGCCCCCGCCCCCACCCCCCACCCAAAAAAGTCTTCTCGCTCAACGTAAAGGCTGATTTCAAGCAATGATTTTCAAAACCAGTCGGGAGGGTTTGCTGTGCTCGTCCCAGAGGAAGGGGCGCTTGCTGGGGGAGGAACTGGGAGGAGGAAGAGGGGACCGGGATGGGATGGGGTATATGTATTTGACAACTGACCCCACCAACAGATGTTCTAGAATTTATTAACATTTTCTTTCGCCTCTGTCTGACTCGTTGTGTGTGTGTGTATGTGTGTGTGTGTGTGTGTGTGTGTGTGTGTGTGTGTGTGTGTGTGTGTGGAGAGAGAGAGGAGAGAGAGAGAGAGAGGAGAGAGAGAGAGAGAGAGAGAGAGGAGACGCCCGCGTGTGTGCGTGTGTTTCTATGTGTGTACTTGAATTTAGTAAAGGAGGTGGCATAAGGGTTGCTGGGGAAGTAATAAAAGTGAAGTGTGTGCCAATGTGATTCGTTTTTTGTTTTGTTTCTGTTTTTTGTATATGTGTGCGCGCGTGCATGTGTATGTGTGTGCTTTTGTGTGCGTGCGCGTGTGTGTCAAGTAGAACGCACGCATTTTCGTATGTATGTATCCATGTGGTGGAGATGGGGACTGGGTGATGTTCGCATGCATCTCCAAGTGATGCAGACATTGAAATTACGAGCATTCATAAGCTTGTGTGTGTGTGTGTGTGTGTGTGTGTGTGCGTGTGTGTGTGTGTGCTCCTCTCCAGATGCTTACTCCCGTCTGTGTAAGGGCAGCCAGCCCATCACTGTGGACTATTGTGCTCTGCTGGAGGACCTGTGCAAAAATGGGCGCTGTATTAACACAGAAAAAGGCTACTACTGTGAATGCAACCGGGGCTACAGAAACGACACCCCTGGGATATGTGCCGGTAAATGTGTGTGTGTGTGTGTGTGTGTGTGTGTACGCGCGCGCGCGCGCGAGTGCACGTGAGAAACCCATCCTGTCCCTATTCTGCCCCCCCCCCCCCCCCCCCTCCGCTCTCCGATTTTTATTTTGAGTACGAAGATTGTATAGTTTAAGTGACAGATCATTGGAAATATCTCGAAGTACTTTTCTATCAACATGCAACACGAACCCCCCAAAAAACTCACAATTGTAAAACATGATAATGGACACAATCGACACGCACATACACAGAGACATCTTCGCTCACGGGCGCGCAGACGCACACAGACACATGCATACACACACACACACACACACACACACACACACACACACACACACACACACACACACACACGTATGCGCGCGGCGTGTGCTATTGCTCGCATGTTCGTGCACTCACACACAAGACACAAAGCAGAAAGGAATACACCTATGAGTCGATGAAAAATATGGCCTTGAGAGACTTTTTTCTTCTTTCATGAAGGAAAGGAGAACTAGAGATGCGGAGAAAAAAAATAGAAGTTTGTTACAAAGTAACAGGGCAGTTTATTCATTTTAGAGAGCAATTCACAGATTAGCAGTAGAAAGAAACTCGTGGAGAGCGTGGCAGCAGTGAGTCCTCAGAAGAGAAGCCCCCTTCAAGCAAGTGTTTCGGCCCTTATCTCCTGACACTCTAGGGGGGTTGGGCACACCCGGTTCATGACTCCGGATGTCCCTCTGCTGCCCCCCCTTTTTTTTTTCCCCCATCTTGGGACGAGCCATGGCTGGGATTCGAACCCATGACCCTCTGGACATGCTCATTTTCTTCTTAATGACTCGCGCTTTAACCACTGAGCCACAGGGACACCTGATATTTGTAGGGAAATTAAGCCTTATGAAGTTCACTTTTGTTCCTCCTTGACCAGATCCAGCTTGAACACCTCTCTGCCGCATCTGCCATTGCTTTCAGGGCTCTGGTTTTTTCCTTCCCTGCAACTGAGAGCTGTTTCATGATGCTGTATGCAGACGTTCCTACAAATCCCCTAGCTCCAATTTCTGCAGTGAGGACTTTGACCTGATAGCCTGATAGCAGATTTTATCCACAGTGATTTGATAACTGAGTATGCCGATTTGAATATACGGAGCAGAAGAATGGTTCCCATTCAGTTTCTCTTGGCAGGTGAGGATAAACTCACGAGACGTGAATTATTTTAAACATAGCCGTCGGATTGTTTTTGTTTGTTTTATCAAAATATCCACGCAGAAGTCTATAGCCAAATGTTACTCATTAAAACAAACAATAACAGAAACACAAAACACAAACCCAGAATTATCATCCACTCCTAGAGAGTTGGGCAATTTCCATTGACTTTTAGATACAAAAGTAAGACAGCAGCTTTCTAAGAGCGCATATTAATAGAATTTAAACAAAGTTTGTATCTCCGATTTCAAAATGACTGTTTATTCCAAAATGGTGTAAACAGTCGACGAATCGGCTAATAAGCATTAAAGACGTTAAATGCAAAATGTCCATGTAATTTGGAAGAAAGATGCACGAAGATCGATATAACAATCTTTATGGGATCATTAAAAAAAAAAAAAAACAACAGGATCCTGCTTTAACATTTCATGACAAAAGAATACGGATTAGAGCTGTAATGTTATAAAGTACAAAAATTAAAAGTACCGGAACACTGTTGTTTAGTTCGCACAAGCCCGCCCGACCCACAGACAGAGAAAGGAAGACATATAAAACCCCACAAAGATAGGACTGGGGATTAGTATTGCTACAACATTGAAATTTTTTTTTACTGAGTGTGTATTATAGTGCAGGTTTTGCTTTTTTTTATTTTATAAATTGAGTGTATATTATAGTGCAGGTTTTGCTTCTTTTTTCTTCTTCTTGCAAACAGTAGTTATTCTGGTTTGAAAAACCAGTTGGACAGATTTTGAAGAATGAAATGAAAAAAGAAAGTGATAATTAATCTTGTCATATTGATGCCATGAAATATATGTTTGATTGTTTCGGTGAAAGAACAAAGAGAAATAAAAAAAAGACGTGTGTGTGTATTCTGTTGTGTTTTTTCCCCCTGTATATTGTTCAGCAGGTTACATTCATAGTCTGCTGTTGTATGTTACGTTAAATAAGTTATCTAGGTGTTAAAACTACTCTGATTCTGATTCACACATAGGTTCTGAAGTTACTGTGCTTTTCTTTCAGACATTGATGAGTGCAGTCAGCGAGGCACGTGTCGCAACGGCAGGTGTATCAACACGCCAGGGAGTTTCAGGTGTGAATGCAACGACGGCTTCGTTCTCTCCGAGGACGGCAGCTTCTGCACAGGTAGACATTATGTCAGAAACGGTTGTTTCCCTTGATATTGGTCTTCGTTGGGAGTCCTGTCTTTAGTCTTTCGTGTTTTGTTCGTCTACGGTGCTTTGTTTTCATTATTATGATTATGATTATTATTTTTTTTATATTATTATTATTGCTTTGTCATTCCTTTGACCGCTCTCTGTTTTATTCTGTTGGTTTGATTTCGTCCAGTTTAACATGCTGTTCGTTGTTTTCTTTCCTGCTCATCTGCCTCGTTCTCTCAGTGGCACTACTTCCACGCCACTCTTTGGGGCTCCCCTCTACACAGTCGCACCTTATCTGTCCTGTCATACTGTCAGCACAGGTACGGCACATGGGTCAATCGTAATCAGCTGGTCAGGAGGAAACCCATCAAACGAGATGCTGACCTTTTGAAGTTTTCTTTCCGTCTTTATGCAGAGTTGACGTTCTGTGTGTATTATTTCTCTATAGCACAGATCTATGTTCATACGTGTTTGTCAGTGTATCCGTGGTTAAAAAAAAAAAGATTAAGAATTGTAATAGTGACATGAACACACACATATGCAAATGTGATGTGATGAATGAAGACTGTAATTTGTACATGAGCATGCAATTTAAATATGCACGAAGATGATATGATGTCACATGTTAAGAATGTTGATATATGCAAATGTGATGCGATGAATGAAGACTGTAATTTGTACATGAGCATGCAAGTATGTACGAAGATGATGTCACATGTTAAAAATGTTGATATCTGTGGCACAAAATGGTTGTTGGTCTCGTTTAACAGATATGAACGAGTGTGAAACTACCAACATGTGCCCGAATGGCCAGTGTTTCAATATGGACGGCTCCTTCAAGTGTGTGTGTAACCCTGGTTACAGACAGTCGCCTAACCAACAGATCTGCTATGGTAATCATCGTCCTCTCTCTCTCTTGATGTGTGTGTGTGTGTGTGTGTGTGGTGATTTCCTGTTCCAAGTCTGCCAAGCGCCTCTTTGTTAAATATCAACGGGGTACAGAATACGAGCGACTGAACAGTATGTGCGAGCGCGCACAAGTGTGTGTGTGTGTGTGTGTGTGTGTGTGTGTGTGTGTGTGTGTGTGTGTGTGAGTGAGTGAGTGTGTGTGTGTGTGTGTGTGTGTGTGTGTGTGTGTGTGTGTGTGTGTGAGTGATTTCCTGTTCTAAGTCTGCCAAGCGCCTCTTTGTTAAATATCAACGGGGGTACAGAATACGAGCGACTGTATGAACAGTATGTGCGAGCGCGCACAAGTGTGTGTGTGTGTGCGTGACTGACTGGTCTCTTTTTTGTGTGTGTGCAGATATCAACGAGTGTACAGAGAACGGACGCCTGTGTGTGAACGGAGAGTGCATCAACCTGGAGGGGAGCTACAGGTGTGAGTGTAATCCGGGCTTCCAGCTGTCCCCCGATGGGGCATTTTGCCTAGGTAAATGCCTTGTTCTTTCATGTTTTATTTCTTTTTTTTAATCATTTGATGTTTTTCGTAACCAAGGGAGAGTTTTTTGTTGCAACTTTATAAACATTCTGCTTATTTGTTTGCTATCTCTTTGTGTCGATTATATTCTTTCTCAGTATTTATCTGCCTGTCTCCCTCCCCTTTCAAGTATGCACAAAATCGTCTGAATCACCAAAAATCATATTGTTTCTCTTGTTTAGATCCATGTAACAAAGTGTTGTTTATGTGTTATCCGTGCTTCTGTGACTCGGTAGACTACGACGAGTGTCGGACAACTGGCATGTGCACCAACGGCCGGTGTCAAAACATGATGGGCAGCTTCAAGTGTGTCTGCAACCCCGGCTTCCAGCTAGCGCGAAACGGAGAGGCTTGCATTGGTAAGGCTGAAGGAAACTTGAGAGGCTGGCAGTGGTATGTGTTCAGGGAATCGATAGGCTTGCATCAGTAAAGGTTAAGGACATTGATATGTTTGAAGTGGTGAGAGTTCAGGAAACTGATAGGCCTGAATTGGTAAGGGTTAAGGAAATAAACGGAGAGGCTCGTATCGGAAAAGGTTGTTGAAATGGATTGGCTTGCGACGATATAGGACGAGGAAATGAAGAGGCTTGTGTTGGTAAGGGTTATGGACATTGAAAGCTTTGTATAGAACGTTGAGAGGCTTGCATTGCTAAGGTTTAAGAAAACTGAAAGGTCGCATCAGTAGGATTTATGGACATTGAGAAGAAGGTGGTATGGTTGTAAAAAAAAAATTAGAGTCTTGCATTGGTAAGGGTCAAAGAAATTGAAAGACTTACTCTGGTATAGATGAAGGAAATTGAAACGTTTGCATTAGTTACATTGGTAATTGTTGTGGAAATGGAGACGCTTGCATCGGTAAGAGTTGTGGAAACTGAGAGGTTTGCGTTGGTAAGGTTGAAGGAAACAGAAACTTGCATCGGTAAAATTGAGGTGCTACATTGGTGCAGACTAAGGACTATAAAAACTTAAGTCGGTAAGATGGAAGTCGAGAGAGTAACACTGATAAGGTTCTAAGAAATTTAGAGGCTTGCACTAGTAAGGGTTAAAGAATTGAGAGGCCAACAACCGATAAGCGTGTTTAGTGAGAGTTAGGGAAAGTGAGAGGCATGCATTGGTTAGGGATACAGAAAATGGTGAAGTGGTATTAGTTAGCATTCACGAAAGGTGCTATTGTATTGGTAGCAGTTACAAAATGGGTACCAAAGTACCGGTAACACTTCATAAAATGGGAAGGGTAGTACTGGTAACGGTGCGCAAAATGTTTACAGATGTATTGCTAAAGGTTCAAGTCATGGAAAGAGTTGTATCTGTCAGAGTTCTTGAAATGAGTGGGTTTATATGTGTACATCTCCCACGAAATAATACACAAGTCGGGCCAGGCAAAGTTAAGCTTTAGGTAATGAATTGTAATAAGGGTCAAGTTGAGGTACAATGACTTTTCTACGCCGCTGCTAGCAAAACCATTAAAATTCCTCTCGTTTTAATATTTTAGCGAAAATCGAGCTTGGATAACTGATCATTTTTCACACGCTTTCCTTCTTATTAGATGACAATGCCGCATCTTTAAGGGTCCTTTTTTTCCCTCAAAATGACCTCGGTAATGCTTGGACACTTCGGAGCACCATAATTTTTTTTATCTCTCCATTTTTAGCAAACAGAAACCCTTTGTATAACATTGCACATGTCTTTGTTTCCTCATTCCATGCCCTAGTAGCTTAAATTAATAAATAAAAAAACAAAAGACACTTATCTATCATTATGTTGAAGATGGTCACATATTGGTATGGTCATACGAAATGGACAGGGTTGTATTGCTATGGATTCACGACATATGGACGTTTATATTGCTAAGGACTCACGACATCGGAACGGTTATATTACCAAGGGCTTACAAATCGCACGCAGAGGGCTCACGTATCAGGAAGTGTTGGAAGCGAGGGTACACGAAACGGGAAAGGGTTTTGTTACCGAGGGTACAGAAAATGAAAAGGACCTGTATTTGTGGGGGGTTCACAGAAATGGGAAGAGCAAATCTAAACATGTATTCGCAAACTAGCACATGCTTATTAAAAGCATCTAGAAGCAAAAAGGGTGTATTGGTAAGGGCTCAAAGAAAGGGAGAGGCTTGCACGGGAAAGGTTGTATTGTTAAGGATTCATGAAGTGGAGACGGTTGTGTTGGTGGGTTTCACTAAACGGGAAGAACTGTGTTGATAAAGGGTTCACAGACCGGGAGTAATCATATTGCTAAAATGATAAAATACTAAAATAAATTTAAAAAAACCTTAAATGAATGTTAGGGAACCCCCAAGAAAAACGTTGGACAAACGAGTCACAAGACAAAACACGACGCGTTTCGACCTCTTAGGTCTTCTTCAGGTAAGACACAAACAAATAGGACAATGAAAATGAACGAGTTTTGTCACTTAGCTTGATCTCTTCAGCGCAAGGTAGGCGTTGGGGTGAAAACGGGCGTTAGAAGGGAGACAGGAGTGTCTAATTACGATCACACGTACACGACTAAAAAAAGGACGTTAAACGAAATACAGATCAAGAAAATTAGTATACAATGATCGAAAGACGTATAAAAGCGATAACAATTGCACCATTGATGACGTAAAAAAAAAATACAAAGCAACGAAGGTAGCAGTCAGTAAAGGGAAACAAAAGAGATCTAGTTGCAAAGTGAGACGACTGCAGGCGGTAATCTAAACAAATCTTAAATAAATGTTAGCGAACTGCCAATGGAAACGTGGACAAACGAGTCACAAGACAAAACACGACGCGTTTCGACCTCTTAGGTCTAAAAAAAAGTTATATTTGAAAGGGTTTACGAAGTGGAAAACGTTATACTGTCTAAACTTCCCAAATTGGAAGGGAAGGGTTGTAATTAGTAAGGGTGCAGAAAATGTGAAGGGTTGAATTCAGAAGCGTCACGAAATGGATGGAGTTGCATTCATTAATCAGTGTTCGCAAAATGGGAAAAAGGATGTATTTATTAACGAAGTTGTTAAAAGAGAAGAACCGAAAAAAAGTACCACACACACACACACACACACACACACACACACACACACACACACACACTTGATTTATTTGTTCATGAAGCTTTTTATAAGAGAAGAACCGAATTAATGCACACTTGCGCATACACATGCACACTTACACACAAACGCCCACGCATGTACACACATGCGTGCGCATGCAAATGTGCCCAAGCGAGCATGCGCTCTCGGGAAGAGAGAGAGAGGAGAGAGAGAGAGAGAAGAGAGAGAGAGAGAGAGAGAGAGAGAGAGAGAGAGAGAGGAAAGACGTCACCGAAATGTGTTTACATCAAACAGAATGCTTCAGTTTTCTCTGTATATTAAGAAGAAAAAAACCGCATACAATTATCCTCCACCCCCATCCCTCTACTCCAAAGAGGTTCTCCACCCAACACTTTTCTTGATACTGATGATGATATCAATTTTCAGACATTGATGAGTGCACCACTAACCCCGGCATCTGCATCAACGGTCAGTGCATCAACAACCAGGGCAGTTTCCGCTGTGACTGCCCTCGAGGATTCACCCTCGGCCCCGACGGACGCACCTGCCTGGGTATGTTGAGAGGCCTTGTTATAGTGCCTTGCTGTCTGCCAGGTCGATTGTGTTCTCTTTCTCTCTCTCTCTCTCTCTCTCTCTCTCTCTCTCTCTCTCTCTCTCTCTCTCTCTCTCTCTCTCTCTCTCTCCAGGTCTGGATGAAAAAAAGAATGCATGTAATGCTCATTACAATACCATGGTTACATAAAATGTCCTCTCCCCTCTCTGTCTGTCTGTCTGTCTGTCTGTCTGTCTGTCTGTCTGTCTGTCTCTCTCTCTCTCTCTCTCTCTCTCTCTCTCTCTCTCTCTCTAGCACTAGCACACACCCAAACACGCACCCAAACACACACACACACAAGCACACACACACACACACACACACACACACACACACGCACGCACGCACGCACGCACGCACACGCACACACACACACACACACACACACACACACACACACAGATATCTGATTTTCTCGTTCGTCTCTTCCTGCCAGATTTGCGTCGCAGCCTGTGCTACCCCGACGTGCAGAACGGGCGGTGTTTGAACCCTCTTCCCATGATGGTGTCTAAGTCCACGTGCTGCTGCAGCCTGATGATCGCCGGCTTCACGTACGGCTGGGGCCAGGACTGCGAGGTCTGCCCCGCCATGAGCGACCCAGAGTTCCCCACGCTGTGCCCTCACGGCAAGGGCACCGACCACGACGGCAAAGGTGCGTGCGGCGGAAGGGGGAGACCGGTTAGATGAGGATCGGAAGGGAGTGTGACCTGAGGGAGGGAAAGGTGGGGTGACAGAAGGCGAGGTGCTACAGGGCAGTCAGACAAGGCTGTTCATGCACACACACACACACACACACACAAACACACACACACACACACACACTTACCAGTTTCGTTGGGCCAGCCTTATAGTTTTCTTCATAAAACAAGTAATTGTGTTCATGGAAAGGACGATCTTACACGTCAAAGATAATCTTACACGCAAATGTGATTTGTATCTGATATTGTCTTTCTGGACTGAAGAACGTTATCGCTTTTGACGCGTACGTCATAATTACTAATTCCAAGCTTTAGGGGTGAGATGTTCAGTAAGGTGTGTGTGTGTGTGTGTGTGTGTGTGTGTGTGTGTGTGAGAGAGAGAGAGAGAGAGAGAGAGAGAGAGAGAGAGAGAAGTTGCAACCAATGATTTTACTCAATTTAATCGTACGTAATTAGGGCGAAACGAGATGGATGTATAGGAATCAGCGCGGATTGGCTGCACTGTAACTGGGCAAAACGTGACTGCGCAAAAAGTGGCGTACTGTGGTAGATAATAATTTCTTGAAGACCTTTGGTTGACATTGCCTGATCATATCAAATAAGGATGGTGTTCTTCCTTTTGTCAAGATTGTCATAAAAAAAATGACCCAGGTAGGATTCTCAAAAACAAAGTGAAAATCCTTTATGAGAGGCACGTTATTCATAAAATCGTACAATGCCATCGCCCGAAAATGTATTCAATTCTGTATGAGCCTGAGGAGCGCATCCATCCAGAACTGACAATTTACGTCGCAGTGCAAAACTGATTTGTTCTTCAGTCTTAAAATAAGATGTGCGTGTTTTAAAGAGACCATTTGTTAACATGAATTGACAGTTTCTTTCATTACGCAATCACTTTCATTACTTTTTCGTGGTTGTTAAACGCCCTTACTTCAGGGTGACCAGAAAGGTAATAACAAACAAACACCACAGGAACATTATATTTATGATTAGCAGTTGCTCCTTCTATGGTGACAATTATGTAGTTTTTAACAATTAGAATTTGTGAAACTTGAATCTGAAAAAATAACTAACAAATATCACAGGAACATTAACTTTATGATGAAGAATTGCTTCTTTTATGGTGACAATTATGTAGTTTTTAACAATTAGAATTTGTGAAACTTGAATCTGAAGAATAACTAACAAATATCACAGGAACATTAACTTTATGATGAAGAATTGCTTCTTTTATGGTGACAATTATGTAGTTTTTAACAATTAGAATTTGTGAAACTTGAATCTGAAGAATAACTAACAAATATCACAGGAACATTAACTTTATGATTAAGAATTGCTTCTTTTATGGTGACAATTATGTAGTTTTTAACAATTAGAATTTGTGAAACTTGAATCTGAAGACCTCTCATGCATCTTGCTTTTTTTACTGATTCATTTTGTTTCTTGTTTGTTCATTTATTTTCCTTTATGAAGGTGCAATAGAAGGGACTATCAAATCGATCGCGTTACACACGAGATCAGATATTGTAAGCAATAATTTTAGTTATTATTTTTGTTGTTTGGCTTTGTTGCTGTTGTTCTGTTTTCTTTTCTTCTTTTTGGGGGGTTAATTTTATATAATTCTGAATCGTTGCTGGTTCTTGCAATAAACAAAGAAAAACTTATATGCAAACTGCAAATAAACTAACACACAAGCAAAGGCAAGCTAACGCCCAAACACAAAAACGGCCGTCAGGACAATCAACCAACCTATCATAAACGAATTCACTGATCCAGAATGCTTAAAAGAAAATAGCGACTCACCAGCCAAACAACTCAATGCCTAGCCAGCGGTCAACCTGTCGATCAGCCAAATCAACCAGTCTCAAAAGGTCAGTTTACTCCAAGTTTAGATTTGATATAGTGGACGCAGCATTCTGCATGATTTTAAAAAAAATTGGGAAGGGGGGGGGGGGGGGGCAATGATAAATATTCGATCGCTTACTCTGAGTGTGTGTGTGTGTGTGTGTGTGTGTGTGTGTGTGTGTGTGTGTGTGTGTGTGTGTGTGCGCGCGCGCGTGTGTGTGCGTGTGTGTGTGTGTGTGTGTGTGTGTGTGTGTGTGTGTGTGTTGTGTACAGACATCAACGAGTGTATGCTGAATCCGAACATCTGCGAGAACGGAGCCTGCGAGAACCGCCAGATGGGATACCGCTGTGTGTGCAATCCAGGGTACAGACCTGACGGAACGGGCACGCTCTGTTTGGGTGAGTATAGATCAGCCGACCACGTGGGACCGTTATAGGGCTGGCAAAGACATCAAAAGATCATATCCTCCCCCAACCCCAAAAGGTCACATCCTGAAAAAGTTACATCCGAATTGGCGACTATAAAAACAGCATACAGTTAATCTAATGTCACGTTAACTGAATTATAGACATGCATGAGGTGGGTAGATCTAGGCAGTCCTGAGAGCGCCAGATTTGGGGAGAAAAAGAAACCGAAAAAAAGTAACGAAAATTATCCACATGTAAAGCAAAACAATAGAAAGGTCAAGTGGGCAAACAGGACTGCAGAACAGACCACTAGCGTCCACTCTTGTGTGTATGATTTTCTGTGCCTAGTCGCCCGCCAGATTACAAAAAAAATAAGAACTGGCGTATGACTTGTAATCAGAAATAAAAGGTAATAGAAAAAAAGGAGATGGGTTCATAAATGCAGAAAAAACCCCAGTAGACGGCAGGAAAAGAAAGAAGTCAGAATCAAAGAGGGTGATTGAAAAGATGAAGTTATTAGCATAGAATTTCCAGAAGGCTGGAGAGCTAGCTGTACTGAAAGAGCTCCTTGCATCACCACGTAGACGAGCATGCAGCTCACTGTTAAAAGGGACTTCTAGGACTACAATTTGCTAACAACTTAATGTCAGACATGACGGACGCATTAATACTAGGACAAATTTTGTATAATGAGTTTGAGGTCTATTTAAGAAAACAAATTTCAGAAAATTCGTTTCGTAAAAACGTGGAAGTCCCAGTTAAAATTAGTCGTCCCATTTCATTGTCTTACTGTGTGGGTGAATTGGCATGTGTTTGACATACCGTAATGTGAAGGGATTTGAATGGTGCTGCTCAGCAGTGACTAATGATCGTTTTGATATGCTGACATATGGCACGACGAAATCATGCTCGAAAATTTTGACCAATGACGATTTAACGTAGGCCTGATTTAAACAAGTGTTTGTAAACACTGCTTCAAGGAAAATAACGAAGGATTAATCTGTTAGTTATGTGGCTAGAGAGAATGTAAATATCTTCGTTCAAGCTCACCCATTTATTTGCACGAAAACCCTTTTTCACATACCATCATCCTCACATATCACTTTGACCATAATTAACACATGTTACAAAAAACTAACACGCTAAAACCATCTTGTTTTTTTTACTAATTTAAAATTGACGCAATCGTTGTTTTAAAACGGGGGCTTCGTCTAGATAGATTTGGTGATCGTGAACAAAGATTTTACATTCTCCCAGGTCATAAATAAATTAAGGGTTACAGCACGCTCTTCACTTTCAACACCATTTAAATCGAACATACAACTGGCTTTCCATCTTGGTTAGTATTTTACATCTATGAATTTATAGGCCATATTATTCTTTAAATTCACTGTTTTTTCCAAACTGATTAATCGATATCGCATATACCCGCCTAGTTGTGGCAAAACCTTTAGGAAACTGTAGTGGTACATAACAAATTGTATCTGTTCTTAACTGTTGTAATGACATACAAATTGGTTCCAAGTAAATCTGAGGTTTTTACCTCTTAATTGCCCAACGCCTTCCTTGTACTAAATCTATAAGCTTGTACACTGTGAAAGCCAAGATTTTGCAACCCCTTAGGAAAAGTATACTCTCTTTTCTTTTAGTGGAATTTACATAATCTGAGGTTGCCTGTTAATTGTTAACATTATACCATATTCGCCAAGTACTTCTTTAATGAACAAAAGTTGTAATAACCATCAGCTATTTGCACATGAGTTATTTGATGCCCGCCTCGTTTACTAATATTGATCCAGTATTTTGAGCTCTTCAGATATGTTAAACCAATTAAATTTAAAGCCATTTCTTTAAGGGCAATTCTAAACTCCCGCGCCAATTGACAATGGGTACGTTAAACACACGTTCGTTTTGCTTGGTAATATAGTGTACATCTTTTTTATAACTAGTTAAAAAAATTAATTTAATATAACGAAAGTGTTATTAACGTCCGCGGACTGAGCCCTCCATACTTTTCAATACGCTCTCTACTTCTAGCTCATTAATAAATCAGAACAAACAAACTGGCTTCCATCTTGATTAGTTATTTTTACATCCAATGAATTTATATCTACGCTATTTAATTCTTTAATTGACTGTCTCCGTCAAACGTATTATACTGATAATCGCAAACCCCGCCCAGTTGGTAGCAAAACCTTTAGAACTGTTGACGGATTGCCAGCAAACAAATTAGCACATGTTCTTAACTTTTGTAAATGGACATACAACATTGGGTTCACGAGAAAATCAGAGGTTTATTGCCTTTAAATTGATAAACACTTCTCTTGTACTAAATCTATAATCTTTGTCACTGCTGTGAAAGCCTAAAATTCGAGCAAGTCCTTTAGGGAAAGTATACCTTTCTTTCTTTTGTGGGAAATTTATAGTAATTCTGAGGTTTGCTCGTTAATTGTTAACAAATATGCCAAATTCGCTAAGTTCTTCTTTAAGAACAAAAGTGTATAGCCATCAGGTATTGTTATATGGTACTTGATTGCCTTGTTCGCCACTACATTATCCAGTTATTCTGAGCCTTTTCAGATATGTTAGCCCACATAACTTTAAACCAATTTCTTAAGGGCACCTATAATTGCCGCGCCTATTGTCAATTGGGTTTGTTAAGAACACACGTTTGTTTTTTGGTTTATTAGATGCGCATCCTTTTTATAACTATTTAAAAAATTAATATAAAAAATGGAGCCTTTTAAATATAATGAAAGTGCTACTTACATGTAGGAGAGTTTTATAACCCCAAATCTATTGGACTTCAGCAATTATAACCATTGCAGTAGATGAATCATATGCTTCAAGTCAGACTTGTAAACCCTAACTAAATATTAAATCCGCCAATAAAGAGTGACGAGTGCCATCAGCATGGTCATCCCACCCTATGGTCTTTTTCCAGAATTCAGTTAAATTTTGCCATTTACTGCGCAACCATGGCTGTGGCGTTTCATTGCCACCATTAACCACCCAATCTTTTAGTAAGGTCAGTATATAACTTTCATGTTTATTACCAGTACGACGCATACTAACCCCGAACTGCAAGTGCCCTCCCCAACGACAACGCGTTTTATCCATTCAACAGTCCAATGAACATAATGCATATGAAAGAATCTGCCAACGAATTTAACATTAACCCTTTAATGACTTTAGACAAAAGTTAGACCACAGCCATGGGTGGGCACATTGTATTTGTGGGAGTTAACTAGAGAATATAATTATGATTTACTCAGGCCCGGCCCAAACCTCTTTCCAACCAAACGCACAAGTTCGATTAGGGTCAATTGAACAAAAACCCTATGCCTGGACAACATTTATCTTAGATAAAAGTAAAGGTTTAACAATGCCAGGCGTGCAAAGACTCAATGACTCATACGGCACGTTGGTGTCTATTAGGAGCACAAGCACAGACCAAGTCTAGCATAGTTGATCAATCTACAGGCTTTGATGCCAGAAAACAATTTCTAGTTAATTTAGAAGATGTTATTAACTCTGCTGTTGATTTGCCTGCCAGCTACAAAGGTATCAAGACGTTCTTGCACATGCTAGGTCAAAGGTTGACTTTGTTGTAGGTTATGGATTAACATGCTACCCTTGACCTTAGACTACAGATTGCATGATACAGAATTATAACATGAATCCTATAGCTGAGACGACAAGACTTAGGGCACAATCAAAGCTTAAACACAAGGCCCACCCATCCATTTTAAAAAAAGTACCTAGCCTGAAGAAAGTGTCTAGTTATAAGCGTCCACAGCCAGAAAGCAGCCCACCTGTTGATCTGCTCGCACTGACAGCCATACTAGCGAAAAGCGCCCTTGTTGTGTTTTTAACTTTTACTGGATTAGCCATACTTTATTTCACTAAAAATTAATCCAGCAGCTAACGTCCTAATGTCCACAGATGGTCAGGCCATTATAACCAGCCACCTTGCCTATAGTAGACAAAACCCAAACTAACAACACTACCTATTATTCCAGGCAGAGCATCAAGCGCTTTGGCTGCTAACTTCTTTAATAAGTTAGCTAGATGATGTAATTGTTTTCTAATCCAACTTTTACCAGGCTGAGGCGTTGGAGGCGTTACTGGCCCTGTTGGTGCACTGCCGGTTAAAGCATAAACGAGTGTAGAGATAGCAAACCCAACAGCTGTTAATATGCTAACTATTGTAATCCCCTGTTCTCTGAACAGAGTCCTTATTCTTTCTGCCAGCGTAGTGTTTTCATAAAGTATTTTGTTTATAGTTTTCTTATTCTGCTTGTTTGCGCTGCTAGCTGCGCCCTGTTAGCACACAGAGCTTCTAAAAAAGACTACCTTTTTTGCCTTAAATCCTGTATTTTCTTCTGTATTCTATCCTTTTCCTCTTGCCCTAAATTGTTATCATCTGCATCAGCGAGTTTATTTTTTTCTGCTTCTATCTTTCTATCTAGCTTATTAAGTTCTGCTAGATTGAGATTTAGATGCTCCCTTACAGTTGTAAAAGCATCCTTAAGACCCGGAGGTCACGCATAGGCAATGGGGAATCATTAATTGTTTTTAAATGTGTTTCCTCATCTAAACTCGTTTCAATTTCTGCTATTAGTTCATCTGCTGTTCGATTTAATTCTTGAAGAGGTATGTTTTGTATTTCAGACTGTGTTGGCAACTCTTGTCCCAAGTTTTGTAAAAGACTAACAGCCTCAGGCTTAAATTGGCAATAAAGTTTAATTGCCTTTGGTCAGCAACAGGAAGATCTCTAAGATTGTGGCCCTGCTTAAAAACTGGGTTGGGTCCGGCTTTGCAGTAAGCCGCACACTCTTTCCTTTACGGTCCTTACATACAAATGATTTTTTTCATCTGTTGAAAAATCAGAAACCCTAAGTGCTCCTGGCTGCTCTCGCCCCATATGGCTATATAATGATTCAATTCTATCTAGCAATCGTATTTGGCTTAACCCTACTCCTTGGCCTGCTGCTGCTCCTTCAAGCTCTTCTTGCAATGAGGGACCTACTTCTTCATCATCTTCTTCTTCTTCTTCTTCAACAGGATCAATCGGGTCATAATCTTCATCCATAATTTTTATTTATATTCTTTTTTGTTTTATAAAAAATGAATCATACGGTTGTGACCTCGATCCATACAGAAAAGAGAAGGAACCCCACGGTGTAAAAGGTATAAGGCAGACTGTAATTAGTGTAAAATACTCCATCAACAGTTCAGCCTGGACAAGATTTAACAGTCAAGTTCCCTGATCTCGGCGTGACGATGTTATAATGCCAGGCACTGCTAAACTATCATTCAAAATAGATATTACATCGGCAGATCCTAATGCTACGGTTGTTGCTAATTTAGGCAGAGCTATCGTTAGTCACATAGCAATCAAACTGGAGGGAAAAAGGGTTTTTTACTAGGCGAGGCGATATTTTTGCCCTATATTCTGATCTATGGCTACCTAAAAAAGAAAGGAAAGACAAAGTTTATCAGGGAATACAAAGCCCAAACGGCCTCAAGCACAGACTTAAAGCGGAGGATGCAAAGAACGATGTTAAAGATGAGGCAGTAGCAGAAGCATTTGGCAACAGATTCTGCATCCCTCTAGATTTTGAACTGTTAAAGACGCATATGCCATATTACCAAGGCGCACTAAAGAAAAACTTACTTATGAACTGACATTTAATCCTAGCGGTTCTGTCGTTCTGTCTGAAGACCCTGAAGCTAAATACACAGTTAGCGACATCTCTCTTGAGTTTGATGTTGTTACTAACCCTGGACTGGCTAGAACAATCTTAACCCAGTATAAAAGTAAAACGGTTATTTATTATGAAAACGTTATGCACGCCATTACAGAAAACAGAAACAAACGAGACACTCTCTGGAACATACATCTAAATCAGGCTCTGAAGTCTTTAAAAGGAATTTTGTTCTTATTTACTGAAGAAACAACTCCTTTTCAGAGAGAATCAGAAGCGTTTTATAATCCAAAAATTGAGAGGGTTGACTGTGTAATAAATGGCAAGTCTGATCGGTTGTATTCAGGGCGCGGACTTTTACCTCACCAACACTTTGATGAAATAAGAAAGTTGTTCGCTGGAGGTAGGCAAAGGGATCCTGCAGTTGATCGTGTATGTAAAAACTTCGCCTTTATGATGTAAGACTCGAAGACTACTTAATAAGTAATATGGGCTGTGGTTAGATTTTAGATCCACATTTGACAACAGATTGTTTGGGAGTGGAGAAAGGATAGGGCAAGATGGTATACAAATAAATATTCGCAAGAAAGCAGACGGAAACGCCCCAATACAAATGCATGTTTTTATGGTTTTTGATGCTCAGTTAAACATTGAAGAAAACAGGTTAAAAGACGAGGCTTATTAAAATGCAGAAGAAATATTCTAATAAAAACAGATGGATAGATTAAAGTTTCTGCCAAAAGATCCGCACTGTTCTCTTATCTGTGGGATTACTGGGTGTGGGAAAACTGTCTTCGTACTTGATTTGTTACAAACAATATACAGGTTTCATTACGAGCACATTGTTATATTCTGCACAACCATTAAGCACAACAAGTCTTACAAAGAAAGGAAGTTTATTTGGACAGACGATAATATATTTCTAGTTGATCCTAGCGACAAACTAAGCGACTGTTTAGAACATTACTATAGACTATTTGAGGGAAACTGAAACACTGTTTATTATTGATGACTGTTCGGCTGAACGAGACATTGTTAAAAAAAGAAAAGCTCTGTCAAAGCTAGCCTTTAGTGGCCGCCACGCCTTAGTTTCTGTGTGGCTCTTAACTCAAAAATATAATGCTGTCTTAAAAGACTTTCGATCGCAGTTAAAATCAGTTGTATTTATTTTACACTAAGGACAAAGATAGTTTTGAAGAATGTTTAAGTGAAAATTATATAATAAGGGACAAAGATGAGCTAAAAATAATAAAAGAGCAGTTAGAACAATCTAAGCACGCTAAGCTATGCTTACGAACTGACCCCCCAGTTTAAACACGTTTGCTTATTGTAGATTGTTTATTATTGATTGCTTGTACAATTTGTTATTATAATTTTTATATTATAAAAAGAATGTCTCGGGGGCCAGAACCAAAAGCGGAGCTAGCTCCTAAATGCACTGCAGTAGAGCTAAAAGACCTAGGAGACACAACTGAGTTTGATCTAATAGGAGTGCCAGGAAATGTTTATGGATTTGAGTACACAGATGACGGGGTTTACAAACGAACAGAAATTGAAGACAAAAAACGGCAGCAGCATCCTGCCCTAGAAGAGATAAGAAATTTAAGAGCAAACGATTTTGGCAAACGTGAATACAACTTCATAAAAGAGAGAATGTTTGGGCGTTGCTTCCTGAAATTGACTGGAATTTAAAGTTTGAACTACGAAGCCCCAATGTATACTATGATAAGAACAACAATTTTAGAAAAGCCTTAAATGAAGGGCCCATTCTTGTTAGCCTGGTTCCAGGAACACAACAGAAAAAGCAGATTGAAATAACTAAGCGAGGTTCTGAATATGTGCTACAGAGAAAGCAGTCCTTAGCTGAAGTGGGGGGCGACACCGTAGGCTTACAATTTACCCCAACGCTAGAATCACTACCTAGGCAAATGACGATGATTTTTCGCGTATTTATTACTCCGAGGGAGGGCGATACTAGTTTGCCAGAACATGCCTTTATTAGAGGCATACAAATAAGGCTGAAAACTTGGATGCCCCTTGTTGTTATTGTTATTACTAAAAACGGAGATGAAATAAACGCCCTTGCATCATCTGACAAGGTTACTGTGATGGTTGACAAAGACAAACTAACAGTACTCGACTTTATTTTCCTTACGTATGTTGATTTTATTGCGTTTTACTCTGTGATGAAGTGCTGCCAGAAGAATTACTAAGAAGATATATATAAGATTAATTAAAAAAAATAATCTTGATTAAAAATGGAGGTTCAACAGTTTAGGTTAGAGCAAATAACTGAACTTCAAAAGGAAATAGAAAGCGACTTGGATAAGTATAGAGTTACTAGAAAGAAATATGCTAAAGCTTTAAATACTCTTTCTTATGTAATTACTGGCTCATCGGCTGTAGCTAGCGTAAGTGCGGGATCTAGTGTTGCCGTTCTAGCCAGCGGGGTTGGTGCGCCAGCCTCTTTAGCATTAGGGGGCTTTGGTTTAGGTTTAGGCGCCGTTGTCTATGGTTGTAAGTGCTGTTTTAAAAAAATTAACTCCTAATTACAAAAGCACACTGCCATTGTAGCTCTAGCATCAGCAAAACTTTGCTCATTAAGATTAAGAATAAGCAAATCATTACAGGATGAAAACATCACGGACAAAGAATTTGAGAAGCTTATGGCTGACGGCGATGATTACAGACGCCAGAAAATTGAACTTCAAAAGGAGTGGAGAAAGACGTTTACTTCGCGGCAGGTAGACACTGATGCAATTAAACAGAACATTGAAAAACAAACACACGATCAGTTAAACCCAAAATAGGGTAAAAAAATAAGTTTAACAAAATGATTTACAGACTAGTCGCCCTAAGGCAATTTACACCGGCAGTACTGAATGGCTGGCCCGCGCTTCTCTTATTGATTGCATCCCCCACCGCCGCTACTCGCCCGCAATCAATACTAACTGTGCTACTGTGTAGACCGCCGGCCCAGAGACGCCGTCTGTTTCAGCCAGTCCAGAGTTTGTCGTCTGCTATTCGAGTTCGACCAGACATGCGTATTGAGATTTTTTGTCACGGTATTTCCGTGTGAAAAACATTTTTGCGAATAAGTTGACCTAATTCTGCTTCTGAAAATTTTGCTCGCCGGAAATAACCGTGACGGAAATTCCTCACTGCACATGCGCTAACCTCATTAACATGATGAAATCGAAACAACATTTGTGAGTACGCATGTGCTGGCCTTAGTGGATGCATTAACATGATGAAATCGAAACAACATTTGTGAGTACGCATGTGCAAATATAAATTAGGATAATGAAATCCTAAACATGGCCGAACATCCCCAAAGCTAGCCATCAACAAGCCGGCCCTTAACTAACCAACCGTCAACTAGCCAGCCTTCAACTAACCAACCGTCAACAAGTGGAACTCGTGTATTTCGTTTCTTAGAAAGCGTTGCGACAGATTCGAGTATTTCAACGCTGCGTTAAAAGTCCGCCTTTCCAGAAAGAAAAACGAACTTCGTAGATTAAAAGAAAAAAGTAGAAAGCAAAAACAAAGAATACGGGATCTTACAAAAGAAGTAAGGACAACAGAGACACAGATAGACCAAGTTAATCAAGAAATATCTTCATTAAAAAATTTAGCAATGGGCTGTGATTCTCAATCACAGTCTGAGTGAAGAGCATAGCGCCAGCGTTACAGCGTCAATATTCTTCGTAGAACCCGGCAGGTAAGTTATTGATTTTTCCCTATTCCCCACTAAACATGTTTTGCAGTGCGCGCGTGTGAGGGAGAGAGAGGAGGGAGGGGATAAGAGGCGGAGACGGACAGAGAGAGGCATAGAGAGATGCTGCGGATTATTTAATTATTTTAATTTATAATTTTATTCTGTTTTAAAATGAAGCCAGAAGAAGTTAGAAAGCTTACTAATATACTTCACACGTTGAATTGGAAGGGGCCAAAGAGAAAGGTTAAGGAGCAGGTTTGAAACATCAATTACTGATCTTTTTATTCACATAAATATACAAACAAGCGTGAAGCAGGCCATCAGTGAAATACAAGATTGTTGGCCCCACAGGCCATAAAATTGTTTGCCATATTAGTTGATTATATGGCTTCTCAAGATGTTAATCTGACTTTTTCTACCAGCCCTGAAGGAGTAACTATTCGCTTTAATTAAGATTAGGTTTTACGATTAGAAAAGACTATAAATAACAGTTGAATTATAATTATTTTTTTATTTATTTTAGATTTAAAAATGACTGCCGAACTCAGGGAATCTGATTTAAAGAAGTGTAATGAACTATTTAACGAGACAATGAAAGCGTTCAACATTAATTTTAGTGAATCTAGTTTTGAGAATGATGTAAACAATATAATAAAAGATCATAGTGAACTATTTGACGAAGCAATCAAAGTGATGAACATTGACTGTAGTGATTCAGAAAAAGCTAAAATGTTGGCAGACGTTATTGTAAGGTTAACATGTCTTGAAGTGTTGCAACGCTTGGGTGAATAATAAAAAGCGGGTTTTTACTTACTTTTATATACATTTATTTTTTTGATTTACGTAAATATTTTGAGTTAAAAAATGAGCCTCACAAACACGTCTGAGTTTGAAAAACTGCCGGCCAGCGCACTGGCGAAAGGTAGTGACAAACAATTAATCAATATGTTTAGCGAAGTAGACATGGACGTCATTTAAACCCCTCGAACGTTCATGAAAGCGTAGCATATGCTATCTCTAAAATCCCAGAGTCTATTCAACGCGAACCGCCAGTTAAAAGTGCTGTTGGCCGTTCTGATTGATTATATAACGCCTGATGATACTAACATGCCAGTCTGGGTTTCAACAAGGCAGAAAGAAGTAATCAGCTATCACGACTTTAATTCTGACTGGGCCGATTACATGCTTACACAGTTTAACCACGCAAGTGAGGAGGCAAAGTTAAGGGGTTCTGGCTGGTCTGAAGGGACAGTCCTTGAAATCAAATTAGACAAACAAAGTTCTATCCTATAGTTGGCAATTCTCACCTTCCTCTCCCCAAAGAGTTAGTTTTAAAACGAGCAGTCTTAAACATAAAAAATCCTGACAACATGTGTTTTATGTGGTGTGTTTTAGCGCATTTACACCCCGTTATAAAGAACGCAGAAAGAGTAATCTAATTATGAAGCATTAAGCAAGAACTAAACTTTGATAACATAGCCTTTCAGTAAGTATAGAAAGTATATCTCAGTTTGAAGAGCAAAACAAACCAATCACTGTAAACGTATACGATTGGTCTGTAGAAACCAATCTAGTGCCTCTAAGGGTTTCTCCCAACTCTCCTACTTTAGGCGAACCACTTGACAAGCATGTAGACTTGATACTGTTTGCAGATAGTACAAAGAGGCATTATGTATTAATCAGAACAATAAGCAGACTTATGGGGTTTACATCAAAGGATCATGCTAAACAAGGGCTTTGTAGAAGGTGTCTGGTTAGAATCCCAACTATAGAAGCAGCTGCCAGTCATAGAACTCATTGTAAAAGTTTTGTAGACTGTGAAACCAAACTCCTCACACCTAAACCAGGGTCTAAAGTTAGTTTTTAAAAATATACACAAAATACAAATGAGTCCGTATGTGGTTATGCTGACTTTGAATCGCTCTTACCGCAGTACTACGGCCCACAACAACAAGAACAAAAAACAACCTTATTAACCCACCATCAGATCTGTTCTATGCGTTTATTGTTGTTAGGTCAGATGGGACACACACACGCCCAGAGAGTTACAGAGGGCCCAACGCAGCTAGTAGTTTTTTAGAGAAGATGAAACAACTTCGCAATCAGTTATCCAACCAACTAAATCTTTCAGACATTGTTATGACTCCTGAAGATCAAGAACGCTATGACTCATCTACACACTGTTGGATATGTAATAAAGAATTATTAGGCGCCGCAGTAAGAGACCACGATCACATTACTGGAAGTTCAGAGGGGCAGCACACAGCAATTGTAATCTTCAACTTAAGGTTGACCCTAAGACATGAAACTGCCTATCTTCTTTCATAACCTGCGGGGCTACGATTCTCATTTCATCATGCAAGCAGTGACTTCTGAATATAAGAGGGTTACCTGCATTGCACAATCTTCAGAAAAGTACATGACTTTTACTCTTGACTGTTTATCCTTTTTATGACTCAGCCCAACATCTGATGGGGAGTTTAGATAAGTTAGCAGGATCTTTACAAGACTTTCAATCACTGAACAATACTTTGATCCCTCTTTAGTGCGTAAAGGTGTTTACCCTTATGAATACATGAACTCGTGGGATAGGTTTGATGAAGACTCACTTCCTCCTAAAGGCGCTTTCTTTTCTAGTCTTAGAGGCAAAGACATAACTGACTCTGAATATGAATACGCACAGAAAAGCCTGGACAGAATTACACTGCCAAACAATGGGCGATTATCACGATCAGTATTTATTGGCTGACGTGTGTTTATTAGCAGACGTCTTTCAGAATTACAGAACTACATGCATGAAACATTACAGCTTAGACTCATCGCATTACATCTCTGCGCCTGCCTTTCTTGGATGCATTCTTAAAGTCTACAAACATCAGATTGACTTAATTTCTGATCTACCCACACTTCAGATGATTGAAGACGGCCTAAGGGGTGGTATTAGCATGGCCTCACATCCTTACTGCAAAGCTAACAACAAATATTTAGATGATTATGATCCTACTAAACCATCCAACTATTTAATGTACTTAGACGCCAACAAATCTGTATGGATGGGCCATGAGCCAGCCGCTCCACTGAGAAACTTTACAATGATAAAAGGGCCTCATAATGTTAATACTGTGTTAAGTATGTTGTCACAGCTTCCACCTGATAATCCAATAGGGTAATCTTAGAAGTAGACTTAGAATATCCTTATGAACTACACGATCTCCATAACGATTACCCCCTAGCCGCAGAAAGATTAAAGATGAGCCCCATCGAACCGCCTAAACTTGTTCCCAATCTTCGCAACAAAACTAAGTATGTGTGTCATTACAGACTCCTACAGTTTTACCTAAGACACGGACTGAAACTAAGAGCTGTTCACAGAATAATTACCTGTGACCAAGAGCCCTTTATGAGACCATACATCAAGAAAACACTGATCTTAGAACTCAAGCCCCCGATGCTTCAGAAAAGACTTCTTTAAACTGATGAACAACAGCTGTTTTGGCAAAACTATGGAAAATCCACACAAGCGTAAAGATGTAAAATTAGTCACAAAAGAAAACCAAGCAATTAAGTTTGCCTCTAAACCTAACTATCAAGACTTTAGAAGATTTAACGACAGCCTGGTTGGCATTATGATGAAGAAAAGAGGATGTTAAGTTGGACAAGCCAGTGTTTATTGGCTTTACTGTATTAGAGTTGTCAAAGTTATTGATGTTAGAATTTCTGTATGACTACTTTAAACCGCGGTACCCAGAAGCAAGAGTACTTTACACAGACACTGACTCTTTTATTCTAGACGTCCCAACAGAAGACTTTTACAAAGACTTAGAAACAGAAGTGGCTAAAGGAGCTGATGGATGGTACGACACATGCGACTATCCAAAAGACAGTCCTTTACATTCAACTGTGAACAAGAAAGTGATTGAAAGATGAAGGATGAACTAATGGAACAGTTATCAAAGAATATGTTGGTTTGCGGTCGAAGATGTATAGCGTTGCTAGCCAGACTTCTGTAATGAAGAAGGCTAAAGGCATAAGTAAAGAAGTTGTCAAAAAAAATATATCTCACGATAACTATAAGCAAGCTCTCTTTGAAAACAAAGTATTTTATCACACAAATGTTAATCTGCGCTCTACTCTTCATCAAGTAAACACAACTGCCGTTAATAAGAAATCATTAGTTTCTAACAATAACAAGAGAACTTACGTCAGTCCTGAGTTTTTCATATGCTGTAGGACATTGGAGAACTTTAAAAGATTAACTTGGCTGACTTGGTTTGTACTTAACTTAAGAACCTAACTAGTACTTATTTAATAACCTAACTAGAACTTAACTTAAGAACCTAACAAGAACTTAACTTAAGAACTTATTTTTTTTGCACTTAACTTGTAATTTACTTGCACTTAACTTAAAAGTACTTTCTATAACTAACTTAACTTGTACTTATTTAGTTCTTAACTTGTACTTTATTTAGTTCTTAAAAACTATTCCATAGAAAATGGGTCTACTGCAGGAGGTTGTACTTTTTTTGCAGAAGCCGGTTCTTCTTCTTTTACTGGTTTGTGGGGGGTTGTGACTTTGCTGCTAAGTATGGCGTTAGACATTTGTATGCTAAAAAACCCCCACCAACAACAACAGCAGCAAATACATAATAATACATCTTATCGTTTGATTGGTGATTGTGTTGTTGTTAATTGCGATGGCGGTGCTGGCGGCAATGTTGTATTACTATCTAACAATTTTTGTTTTGCTGATTGGTTTGCTTTTTGCAGTCTGTTCCATTCAGCTAGTTTACGCCCAGCCTCAATACGTCCAGGATTTTAGTTTTAGTAACATTACTCACTTGTGGTACATTCACTTGTGGTACATTCACTTGTGGAACATTCACTTGCTCCTGCGGATTGTCCTGCGGGGTCTTCTTCTCCTGATCGCTCATTTTTTTTATTGCGATTTAAATTTAATATGATCAAAATTAATATGATTAAAAGTAATTAATCCCATGATGAATGGACATAACACGTCCCAAATCTGTAGTACATGTCACATGCAAGAGTTTCTAGGGACTTGTTTAAAACCGGATCTTGTGATAAGTCGTATTTTAAATCTTCTTCTGAATCAACCGGCGCTATCTTACTTACTAACTTAGCATATAAATGATCATTGTCTGTCCCACCGATCTAACCATTTTTGACCCTAGCTGTGCTTCTCAAACGTCTGATGTAGACAGTTGTTGAATCTGTTCAACACTTAGTTCAACGCCTAAATACTGTTTAGTTTTTCCACACGCGGCCAGAGAGTATAATCTTTCTTTATGGCAGTTGTCTGCGGAGTAGTCTGCCTGCTCCTCACACTTTAATAGTTCGTCACAATCCATTTTTAAAAAGCAATAAAAAAAATAATATAATACTTTTAAAACCATGAGTTTAACGCTGGTTAATTATGCAGTGCCTATCGTTGGCGTTATAGTTTATTCAACCCTTGCAAAATGTTTGTTAGGAATAAAATCGCCCAACATGGGGAAGATAGAAGATTCGCCAAAACTAGTTGCAACTTTATTTTTAGCTTTAACAACAAAAGATTATTTGATTAAAAAGCACATAGACAGCCTTTCGTATTATGATTATTTTAATTATTTTTTTAGTTAATAAAAAGATGAGTGAAAAAAGATTATCAATACGATTACCACTCCGCTGTGATTAGCGGTCTTAGTATAGGCTATAGTGTGTTAGCAAAAAACATGTTTAAAAATGAAGCCAGCCGACCTAGGAAGGTTAGACATTGAGGACGTTGTTAAGGTTATAGTTGTAATCACTGCAGGGATTGCGTCAAAAGACTTTCTTGTTGCACAGGGGATTATCCCAGAAAATATTAGTTCATAGAAAGATTAATCTAGAAAATATTAATTTATAAAAAGATGGCGGGAGTAGTTATGATGGTAGGAGGAGCTATTGTTAATGCCTTGGCCTTCTCTGGAAGCAATTATATGTTTAGTAAATTGAGGTCCGATGAAGAGAG
Source organism: Conus ventricosus (assembly GCA_018398815.1). NCBI lineage: Eukaryota > Metazoa > Mollusca > Gastropoda > Neogastropoda > Conidae > Conus > Conus ventricosus. Next base: position 51,338,057 of record CM031603.1, on the reverse strand, counting down.
AGAACGTCATAACAAAGGAATAGAAGATTTGGCTAAGGCAAGAGACGCTTATGAGAAAAGGAGGATTGCTCACTTAGACTTTATTAATAAAAGTTAAGGGAACAGGGTCATGCAGAGCACACATTTACAGACGTTGATGAGGCAATGAATGAGTATTACTTAGTGACAGGAAAGAAGTTTCTAACATCGCCACCACCAGAACGTCTGACTTTTATGAACCGTCAGAAGAAACAGAAAATAGCAGAAATTGGTTTTATTGTGGGTGCTATGGGAGCATCTATATTCTTGCACAAACAATTTAAAATCTAATTAAAATACAGTCCTTCTTATGGACAAGTACAAAATATTTATTCTCCTAAAGGGTATTGGAAAGGAAAGACTGCTATTGAAAAACTGAGTAAAGCTGCTAGAGTGTCTGAATCAGATGCGAAAGACTGGCTTTCAAAACAGGCAATTTGGCAAATATATCTGCCTGCCCCCAAAAAGAATAATAAGGCCTAGATTTGTTAACTCAGTTCAAATGACACCCACCAGATGGAATTGCTGTATCTTCCACATGATAAAGTTAGAAGAAAAAAGTTTAAGTATGCTCTGACAGTTGTTGACATGGCTTCAAGATACAAAGACGCTGAACCTTTAACGGATAAAAGTTCAACTGCTGTGGCTTTACAACAAATATACATGAGAGGTCCATTAAAGTATCCTAGGATGGTTCAAGTTGATGATGGAAAAGAGTTTAAAGGGTCTGTAAACCAACTGTTTTTAAAACATCATGTTACAGTTAGGAGAGGAATCCCCGGCAACCATCGATCGCAAGCCCTAGTAGAAAACTTTAATAAGAATCTAGCTGAACGTTTGTTTACCTATCAATATCACAGAGAAATTATGGATAGAGAGCGCAACACAGAATGGGTTAGGAGATTGCCATCAGTCTTACGCGCCATTAACAACGAAGAATTTAAAGCAACAGGGTTAAAGCCAGTGAACGCGATCAAATTAAAACAAATTAGCATTACTGAAGACGTCCAAGGTAATCAAAAACTCTTGCCGTTTGGACTAAAAGTAAGATACTTGTATGCTCCTGGAGAGGCAGAGGGCGATGTTAGAATTAGAGCCACAGACCCTATATGGAGCGTAGATGTGTATGAAGTTGAAAGAATAATGAAAACAGACCCACCCGTGTATTATTTAAGAGAGATTCTCTCGTCTAGCGGTGCTACTACGTCTAAAAGCCTGCCCCTAAAAGATCGTTTGTTCGTGAAGAGCTGCAAGTTGTCCCGCCAAACACAGTGAGTTAAAAAATAGTATTTATTTTTGCTAAACCCTTAATTTTTATGTCCTTGGAGAGAATGTAAATATCTTTGTTCACGATCACCAAATCTTATCTAGCACGTAAGCCCCCGTTTCAATGTGTTAATTATGTCGATTTTTGGCGGTTTTGCGTGTTAATTTTTTTTGTAAAACAGGTAGTTAGAAATTGGGTCAAAACTGATATGTGATGGACGTGATTTAGATGTGAAAAGGGGGGTTTTCGTGCAAAATAAGGATGGGGAGCTTGACGAAGATATTTACATTCTCTCAGGCGGCTACAGAGTGAGTAGGGAGGGTGAGGGATGCTGCAGAGGGAAGAATGAGGGGGGGGGGGGGGGGGGGGGGGGAGTTCTTAACAGAGTGCTTCACGGGCCATACGTATTTGTTTATTTTTTTAATTGAAGACCCTGCTGAACAGCATGAATGGCACGTAACGGGAGATTCATTTGATGAAGAATTTCATAGTTTAAAGAACAAAAGTTGGTACGTTGAAAAAAAAAAAAACAATAACAGAAACGCATAGATAAATAACTTACCAAGTTAAAAGTCAGCAAGAACAGTCGAACGTTTCCGGTTTGTTTTCAACACACACCATACTATAGGTATGATTTACCTCGTTAAATTGAACTTTAAAACAATATTCACTGTAATCAGTGTAAATATTTTATGCCAAAAAAGAAAAAAAAGAAAAAAAGAAAGATCGACATACATACCCAACCCTACACAGTTCATTTATCAGAGAGAGAGAGGAGAGAGAGAGAGAGAGAGAGGAGAGAGAGAGAGAGAGAGAACATGGATTGTTGAGGCAATACGTCTGTGTTTTACCTTAACAATTAATTGTCGACAGCAGGGATGAAAATCAAGGACCAAATTTAAACAGTCTAGTTTCTAATCTAGTTTCTTTCCGTATGAAGCCCACCCAAATAATTGATACGAACGTTGTCTTAGAGAGCTACAAGTAAAAAAAAGAACAACAGATATTTGTTAATTGGGTTCACCTTATGTTTTAACAACCACGCACCAAAATGTTAACGTCTCTAACTGGTGGCTAGAGAGTGCATTTTTGCTCTCGCCTCTGCTGATGATGGCAATGGTGCCTGTGTTGCACTTGCCGACGCTAACGTGAACGAGTGCGAGCAGAACCCAATGCTGTGTGACGGGGGCCGATGTCGCAACACGCCTGGCAGCTATCAGTGCGTCTGTCCGTCTGGCTACAGGTTCAACACGGCCACACGCATGTGCGAAGGTATGCGCGCGCATGCTCGAGCGCACTCTGTGTGTGTGTGTGAGTGTGTGTGTGTGTGTGTGTGTGTGTGTGTGTGTGTGTGTGTGTGCGTGCGCGCGCGCGCGCGCGCGCGCCGTGTGTGTGTGTGTGTGTGTGTGTGTGTGTGTGTGTGTGTGTGTGGTTGGTAGAGTAGTGAGCGCGCGCGCGCGTGGTCGCAAGTTACCAGTGTCTCTAGCACAAAGGCTACAGGTTTAATACAAGAATGAAAGTACGGAAGAGTGAATACCCGTTGGGATGATTCTGGTTTGTTTGTTTATTCAGTATCCCTAGCTCTATGATTACAAGTTGAATTCAACCATCCAAATGTGGGATAGTGTGCTGGTATTGTCTGCATGTCTGTGCGCACGTGTATGAGTGTATGTATGCGTGTGTATGTATGCGTGTGTATGTATGCGTGTGTATGTATGTGTGTGGTGTATGTGTGTGTGTGTGTGTGTGTGGTGTGTGTGTGTGTGTATGAGTATCTGTGGTGTGTGTGTGTGTGTGTGTGTGTGTGGTGTGTGTGTGTGTGTGTGTGTGTGTTATGTGTGTGTCTGTGCGCGCGCGTGCGTGCGTTCGTGGGTGCATGCGTGCGCGCAGTTATGGGTGTCTCATCGCTAAGGCGACAGGCGCATTACGCCATAAATGCACGAAATCGTGCAAACACGTTGGTGGTTCTGGTTTGTGTATGTGTTGATCAGTGTTCCTATCCCTAAGATTACAAGTTGAATACGCCCGTCCAAATGTAAAATGGTGCATATGCATATTGTGATTCTGGATTGCATGTGTGTGTGTGTGTGCGTGTGCGCGCGCGCGCGCGCTCGAGCGTATGTTTTCTGTGAGCGTGTGATTGTGCAAACGAGCATGTGAATATGAGTACGTGTAAATGATTGCGATGCCGATTTCTGTCCATTTTTATGTTAAAAAGAAAAACGGGAGAAAAAAAAAAGAAGAATGTCACGAACAAATTACACAGACAGACAAGGTGTTCAAGCAAAACAGGACATAACAGCTCTTGTTGTTAGTGTCAAAAGTTCGGTAGGTCATGAATAAAAGCATGAAAAACAAAAAAAATAAAACAAAAAACAGCGTGCACCGCAAAGGCAAGCTGGAGGCTAGCTGAAGGGCAGGATAAATGCAATCCACAGCAACACAGCACAGTACAATTTTACACAACACAATATAACAATACAGAACGCAGTTCAAAATGTAATGCTATGGAATATGTCGTATGACGCAGAATAATACAATCAAACAGAACATCGCAGTAATGAAGAACAGGTGAGAGAGAGAGAGAGGAGAGAGAGAGAGAGGGGGGGGGGGACCGACAAAGACGGTGAAAAGTGAACACAAAAATGACATTTGTAAGGTCTACGCCCGGAAAAAAGTTAACAAGGATTACTACTTATAGCAATTATGATGATAATAAAGATAATGTTGAAATCGTCGGGTCTACGCCTTGAAAAAGGATAACAAGGATTGCTATTTATAGTAATGATAGTGATAATAATAATAATAATGTTAATATCGTCATTTGTTATTATCATTATCAATCTTAAAAAGTGAACGAATGAATAGATAAATAAATGAGTTAGAAGCTTTCGATATGGCCTTTTTTTCAGACATTGACGAGTGCCGAGATACCCCCTGCGTGGGCGGCAGGTGCGTGAACCTGGCCGGCAGTTTTTCGCTGCGACTGTCCCCCTCCACATCAAAGACTCTACCGGCCGAATCTGCATAGGTGAGTAAGAAGGAGATGGATGGACAAGTATATCGGGGACAAAGAATTGAAGAAAAAAAGAAAAAAAAAACCCTGATACAGAAAGAGTTACCTGATCAAAAAAGGAGCGAAAACGTAGCTGGACGAGGAAAATAACAATGAAAATATTTTGGAGCCTGCCATTTGCAGTTGGACACTGGTAATCTGCCACGGAATTACATGTCATTAGAAACTAATAATCTATCATAGGAAACGGAATTATGCCTCTGGAAACCAGTAGATCTAATGTGCCATGAGAAACGGTAAGATACCAATGAAGATTAATCGCCAGTTATGGCGAAGAACGACAGGTACTGGAAACTAGAAATTTGTTACAGGAAATAGTAGAACGCATCTTGAAATTTATCAGCCGTGTGAAGTGATAACATACCACTGGAAACTAATAATTTTCTTGAAAAATAGGAGTATACCATTTGAAACAATAATCTGATATGAAAATAGGAATTTGCCGTTGGAAATTAGTAATCTGCCATGGAAAATGGTTATATGCCACTGAAACCAGTAATGTGCCCAGAAAATCAGTTACATGTCATTGAAAAATAGTACTTGCGGATGAGTGGAAAGTACTTGTCAGGAATTAGGATCGGAGTCCTTGTCTGCCCAGTCATTTAGTGCTCCAAGTCCAATCCTAATGTTTCATACCCAACGGAGAAAACTCCTGCCACACTTCCTTCTCGCCTCAAAACAAGGACGCGATCCCAGCGCATGCAAGTCGCCGTCCTTTTTTTTTTTTCTTCATCTTTTGTTGTTTCTGTTTTTTTGCCTGTCACTTTTTTTGTCCACTACAAATCTGTCACAATTATGTTTCATTTGTTGGCGGTCTGGTAGACCTACTTTAACAGCTTTGAAAAACAGTAACCTGCTGTTTGAAAATAATAATTAGCCTTTGCCAAATACTCGTGTTTTATTTGAATCTACTAGTATGTTAAGATTTCTATTATAATGTTCTTTATGGGAAGAGCAGTCTTTGTTGAAAAGGGTGTCCATACTGGTGATCTTGTCACAAAGAAAATTCGGAGTTTACACCGTTTGAAACTATCAGCCTCCGATAGTTCTTGGATTGTTCTAGTTTTACAAAATTCTGAAACAGTATTCTGTTGATTTTAGTGTCTTTGTTGTTATTAAGAAAATCTGTTAGGCCTCAAATTAATTTGTCCCCGCTGTTACTCATTGCTTTTATTGTGCTCAACGAAATTGTTTTTTCAGATGCATTGGCTAGATTGTTCAGTACAATTTCATTTATAATTAAAGTCGGTGTGTTGCTCAAAAGATAACAATGTATACCTATAAGGATTTCCCTAACTTTTAATCTGTTACCTATTGACTCTGTTGGCAAATTTGCACCAGACAATCGTCGCGGGTCGTGCTGGCTGAGCATCATCAACGGTCAGTGTGAAAACAACATTGGCACAGCGGTCAAAACGCTCGGAGTGCTGCGGGTCAATAGGTCGAGCCTGGGCAGTCCATTTTGTGCCTGTCCTTCTGAAAGTAAGCGTGTCCTCTGTCTGTCCCGTCTGTCTGTCTATCTGTTCTCATTCTTTCTGTCTGTCACTGTATGTCTCTCCCCCACCCTTTTTCCATTTTCTCTGATGTGTGTGTGTGTGTGTGTTTTGTGTGTGTGTGTGTGTGTGTGTGTGTGTACTGCTGTTTCGTTAATGCTGCCCAAACCTCTCTCTCTTTCATGCTACAGATACAACACTATTCCTTTTGTGTTTTATTGATCACCTTTTCCTTTTATTCCTCCTTTACAATTCTGTAAGATGCAAACAAACACATACACTCACTCAAATCACACAAAACCACATAGACACGCGCATACGCACGCACACACACACACACACACACACCACAAACACACAACACAACACACACACAAACACCCACACATACCACACACACACACACACACACACCCCACACACACAAAACACACACATACACAAAACACACACAGAAAACCCACACACACACACCACACACACACACACACACACACACACACAAAACACACACACACACACACACTACACACACAGAGAACACACACACACCCCACACACACACCCCACACACACACACACACACACACACACCACACACACTTTAAAACACACAGGAAACACACACACCACACACACACACACACACACACACACACACACACACACACACACACACACACAACATACACACACACCCCTGCCATGAATAAATACTAAAATTCTAATGAACCCAACCGTCATTCATTGATTTCACATGGCTTTTCCAGTGGAAATGGATTGCCCGACTGGATTCTCTTGCAAAAAGGGAAATTCACCTGTGTGGGTAAGTCTGTCTGATGGCTTCTTCTTACTGTTCTTCTCGTCCACCTTCTCGTTGTTTTGTCGTTGTTGTTTTTTCACAACTGTTCAGTGCTTGCTTTAAAAAAAAGAGAAGCGTGGGTTTGTTCTTGATGCCCCACGAACGTCTTTCTATGGTCCTTGATTAAAACTAAAAGGTTGCCTGTTATTCGCATCGGCATAATCTTCAAAAGGGCGCAGTTTGGCTTCTAACTAGCATTTTGTACATTTGTTGTGTGTGTTTTGAAATGAGGGGCTGTTGAGATTTAGTTTTTCTCGGGAAAAAAAATTACAGACGCTTTATTTGATCATTTCTCGTACCAGTGCGTAACTTGCTCTGTTTTACAACACACACACACACACACACACACACCCACACACACACACACACACACACACAGTGTCACGTGTGCAGCTGGTTCTGTTTTCATTAAAAAGCCGAATACCAATAAACGTCCAAGGAAAGGGTATCATAGGGGTAAAAAAGGGAATATTTCCCAAAATTGCTGATCTGGGAGTTTTGGCTTTTGCACTTTTTGTGTCTGTATTTCTGAAATTGAAGAGGACGAATTCGTCAAAAAAGTCACTTGTCTGTTTTCGTTTTTGTGTGTTGAAATAAGAACGTTTTTGCAGTGTGGTGTTATTTGTGTTATGGCTTGTTTGCAGTAACAGTACATCTCTTTCAGTCTCCTGTCTTCTAGTACTACCAAATACTACTATGAATGCTATCACTACTGCTACAACTGCTGCTTCTGCCGTTATCTGCTGCCACGTTGTGCTGTTGCTGCCGTACGCTGTTGCTGCTGTTACTACAGCCCCGGCTTCTGCTGCTCTTGCTGCTTTTGCTTCTGCAGTGATCTATTGCACGTATTGCATGTATTGCTAGCGTTTTTGTGGTCTGGTATTGTATATCAACGAACGTTTTAAACCCCTCCCCCGGAATCAATTGCATTATATTGGCAGTGTTGTTCAGTACATATCTATATTGTAAAAGAATAGTAGATTATATGTATTATATAGAATGGGGCTGTATTTTATTACAGTCTACTATTTCATTTCCCCAACACAGGCGTGTTGGGGACTGTGTTCGGCTCACATATGCCAACAGACAATCAACGAGCGTTTAACTGTTTCCAAAGCACTGTATGAATTGTATCGTACAGTAATGTATTGTACCATCAGAATCGCATCAAACTGTATTTAACGGCAATGCACTGGATGATATCTGCCGGTGGCTCACAGTGTGCAAACAGACATCATCAAAAACGAAATACTCCGGAGGATCTATATGAATCGTAGAGTTTTTGTCTTGTATAGTACTGAAAAGTAACGTATTGAAATGTGTGCGTGTACCCAAGTGTAGTGGGGCTCAATGTTGTCCCGGGCAACATCACTTTGTGAGCTGTTCCGGGGATTGTCGGGGGGGGGTCGTGGCGTAACCCCCCGGGCCCCTTCCGCTCACGTCCCACCGGGGTTTCCCGGGGACCCCCGGGGTCTCAAGTGCATCGGTAAGGGGTGGGGGGCCCTTTTGAATGAAGGTTTGCCGGGGGAGAGAAAAAATGCCTCTTTCTGTCCCCCGTCCCCCTCCTCTTTTTTCTTTTGGTAAAAAAAAAACCATGACGCAGGGCCCTGGGGAAGGGTTCCTGTTTTCAAGAAGAACTTTCTTGACGAAAGTATTTGAAGTGAAAAGGGCACAGCACGAATTTACTTTGAATGACTCCTTGTTTAGAGGAAGGGGAGATAAAGGGCGCGCTTTTCAAGAAGTGAGGTAGTATCCGCATTTGTGTGTGGTGTGTGTGTTTTGGTGGTGTGGTGAAAGACGGACGAAAAAGAGGAAATATTGACAAAGCAGGTAGGGATACAAAGATATGAACGGGGTTTCCGGGAATTTCCAAGGGAAAAACTACTCCTGGTTGTGTATTGCTGAAATCATGGTTATTCCCTTGATATTTTTCGAGGAATGACCGAACCTATTTTTTGCGACTGTAATTCTGTTGAACTGAAGGTATGCCGGTTACCCTTCGTCGAAATTTTTGTTGCGTTCAGAAAAAAAAGTGATCATACTATCACTTATTTTTACCCCCTCCCCCTTTAAAAACAAAACAAAAAAAACAAAAAGAATAAAAAGGGAAAAAAAAAAACAACGGATCCATTGATTGTGGGGAAAAGGACTGACAGTTTTAAAAAATGCGATCTAAAAAGCCGGGTCTTTGATTCATCAAATGACTTCCGTGTGACAATACGCAGGAAACCAGTTTTTTTTTGATTCTTCCAAATAAGGGATGTGTCATGTGTCAAAATCCAATAAAATTGGCCTACACGTATTTTTGAAAGGTTTATGCTCAAGGCGCGCATGCCGCATGCTGCGCGCGCACTCCAAACGCACACACGCGCGCACACACACACACACACCACCACACACACCACACCACCACAACACACACACAAGAGTTTAAAATTTTGAAAAAGGTTTTTTTTTACGCCATGACATTGACAAACAAAGCCATGAAAGAAGGGGGGGGGCATTTCAACACTTGGGTCTTCTTCAGGGGAAAAAATAAATCACATTTAAAAATTTGGGGCAGTACAAACAAAGAACGAAACGAAAAAAAAAAACAAAAAAAGACTCATCCCTTGTTGTCCCTGTGGTTGGGGGGGAATGCCGGAGGCGGAAATGACAGGGGGGTTTTGGGGGAGGAAAAGGGGGGGGGGGGGGGGGGGGGGGGGGGGGGGGGGGGGGGGGGGGGTTTGCGTAGGGGGGGGTGTGTGTGGGTTTTGGGTTGAGGGTCGTGTGCTAGTTTTTTGGGTGGTGGATATCTTTGTGAGGTTTTGGGAATGGTGGATTGATAATAATGGGAAGGGAAAAAAAAGGAGGGGGGGGGGGGGGGGGGGGGGGGGGGGGGGGGGGGGGGGGGGGGGGGGGGGGGGGGGGGGGGGGGGGGGGGGGGGGGGGAAAAAAAAAAAAAAAAAAAAAAACCCCCCCCCAAAAAAAAAGGATACATTTCAAGAAAATGTATGTGAGGGGTGTCATGAGATACAAGGGGGCAATGGGGGGCGAAGGAAAAGAAGTGGTCGTGGGGAAGGGGGAAAAATGTGTGTGTGTTGTGTGTGTGTGTGTGGTGTTTTGGGGTTTTGTGTGTTTTTGTGTTGGCAAATTAGTGTGGTGTGGGTGTGTGTGTGGATTTTGTGGGAATATTAGTGGGTTTTGTTGCATGGGTGGACCGTGTAATAAGTACTTGGGTTTGGGTGCAGGGGGATACGGGGGTGAAGGGGAAAAAGAGGGGGGGGGGGGAGGGGTGGGGAGGGGGGAGGGGGGTCGGGGTTTTTCGAGGGTAGGGAGTTGTTTGGTTTGAAATGGGGTGTGGTGGAAAGTAAAAAAGAAAAGAAAAAAGAAAGTAAAGTGGGGGGGGGGGGGGGGGGGGGGGGGGAATTTAGGAAGGATAAAAAAAAAAAAAAAAAAAAAAAAAATTAAAATTAAATAGATGGAGGGTGCTGTAACTACTGAAAAGTGAGTGAAGGGGGGTGGTGGGGGGTTGTTTGTGTGTGTATGTGTGTTGTTGGTAGGGGTTTTTCCCCAACGTGTGGAATGGTGGGGATGGGTTTGGTTATTGTTGGTATTGATGCCTTTGGGGGGGTAGGTGCCCGTTTTGGCAAAGAGATGGATTCTTGGTTGTGCGTTCAAAGCGTCACTCAAAGAGTTTTTAAAATTTTTAAAAAAAATGAAAAAGGAGGGCTTGTTTGGGGGTTTTTGCTGGGCAAG